>CM032880.1:9185000-10385000 GCA_019176425.1 Megalops atlanticus
ATGCACTGCAACCCTACTATAATATCCCTCTCTATGTAATTGACGACGGACTGTTCTTGCTGACATAGTCTGATCACGTCCTGCATTGACATTCTCAGTCACCTGAGGAAGAGTTGCTCTTCTGTTTTTCCTTACATATCACACTAATGCATGAGCATCACGGTCATCGAATGTGCCCTATCGACCACAATTTCCAACCCTATTTACTGATGTCTTTCCCTTAGATCTAAATGCAGATGTCACGTCACTGTTCCTATTGAGACACTAGCAAGTTGAGCAGTCTTTGTGACTGAAGCTCCTGCCATCCATGCCCCAACAATGAACCCTCTTTCAAAGTCACTTAGGTCTTTTCCTCTTGCCATCTTGATCCAAAATCAAGATCAACTGGGCCTGCTCAGCATTTTTATACATGCCACAGAGCATCATTGGATGATTGCTTAATTGTACCATGCAGTACACCTGTGTGGAAGCATCTGCATTCGTTATGTTTCTCCACTCATTTATTCAGGGTTTTCCTTTAATTTGTCACCCGTCTATGTGTGTGTGTGTGTGTGTGTGTGTGTGTGTGTGTGTGTGTATATATAGTAAAAAGCATATTATTTATACACAATACATTCCATAATGTATTACAGTGTCAATTCTTTATAGATTAATAGGAGTTATTTATGTATTTGTAATGTGACATTTCTTTTAGATGTACTCTATCTGTGTCTTAGTTCATATGTTAAAATTCGTAATTATATATCACGTGTGACATCTGCCTAGCTGTGGCTTCCTGTTCTCTTAGTTTGATCTCTCGGGTAGGAAGCCTTTAAAGCACTGTACCCTTGAATGGGTTTGAAAGAAGACTGAAAAGCTCAGGAGGCCCTTCCTCCTGTGACACTCTTACTTCTGGCACACTGTAGGATGTTTCAGTTACAGCCACAGCCCGTGCATCACCCAGAATCCTCTTCACCAGACAGGATGTGGTGTTCCCCTGGTCACCGCAGTTGTGAAGAGCGTTTATAGGCCATGTCGTTTCTGGAAGGAAACAGACAGGGTACATCATGGTGTTGTGGCTTTCCTGTGCTGGAGATGGGTCAGGCCGGGTTAGGCATGTAAAGAAATTAAAATCTGCCTGCAGAATTGTACATTTGCAATCCCTTTACTCATTGTAACTTCTCATTGTATTTGCACAATGATATCGATTTTGTCCGTGTTTCTGCTTAAGATGTAAGCAAACAAATATGAATACTGTATAATTTGAAAGAAGAGCTATACAGATTTTTCAAATTGTAAATTTTGTTGCATATGGCAAACACATCTATACCCAGAATCCTTTGCTCCCCTGTGCTAACTCTGCCCCTCTAATGGCCCTGTATCGTCCTGCAGAGGAAGAGAGACATCTACGAGCGAATGACAGAGAGTTTAACCTCTCCTACAAATATGCGGTGAGTCCTGAGGCCTGCAGACTCGCAGCAACCCATGGATATGCCCTTCTTTACTGAATTTTCCTCTTGTACTTTTTCTCCACTATACATTTACCCCTATAGTAGAGCCACGTTTCCCTTTTCTCCATGAGACTTTGAGCTTAGTTTTTATCATGTAAAATATCTGTCTCACAGGTGGTTTGGCAATAGGAGGTGTGTGTGTGTGTCTGGGTGTGTGTCTGGGTGACATTGACGTTTGCTGTGAGCCTCAGATAAAAGTATCTTTGCAACAAATAAGGTGTTGGAAGTGAACATTTGCTCACTGCTCTGTAAGTGTCATTTCTGTTGTACATGTGGTTTTCTGAGGCCAGAGAGAATATATGAGTTGGCGGTTTGCCAGCTAGAGACATCTTTGGTGGTCTGGTATGGTTTACAATAGTAGAGACTGAAATTGCTGCACTTTATTAAGTGGGTGACAACAGGGAAAAAGGTCTTTATCAGTCAGATGTCATCTTCCCATTCACCTCAGTTCATGTATTGCAGAAAACTACTCTATGTGCCCTTTAGCGTAAAGGCATGCCTATGGTCATTATCAAGTTGACAGTAGTCATCGATTTCATTTAGGCATGAGTTTACAAAATTCAGTGTGATCTAAAGACATGGAAATGTGGCAGTTGGTGGTTTACTTTGTTTTACCATTTGTTAATGTTGAAGTACTCTCTGGATTTAACTGGATCTCAACACAGAAAGCAGTTCACTGGTCTGTTTATCACTTAGTGCACTAGACACTTTGCATTCTCATTTTGGGTAATAGCTTTTGTGCTGTGATGCCACATCTATGACAAAGTTTGTGGCAAGAAAAAGTCCATGTGGTATCAGTCAGGAGATGTGATCTGTGCTCTTCCTGCTGTGTGGTCAAAAAGCCAAGTCTTTTATGTAGGCCAAGCGCTGGCCTGGTAATCCCCTTTCCCCTTTACAGAGGAATTAATGGACATGTTCTATGACTTCAACTCTAAGGACAGGTTGACGCAAGGATGACGCAAATTCAAACAAGCTGATAAACAGCTTTTCCACCACTGAAAAATCATACACCTTGAGAAAACCCACTCTAAACAATAACACAAAATGTTTAATTAATTTGCAGACATAAATACTTATTTCAAACAACCAAGCATATTTGACTGTGAGTTTGTTATGATAAGAAAACATAGACTAGAGACACCAAGGGTTGTTCTCTGAATTATTCAAACCCAGGGAAAGTGTCTTAGTGGATGTTTTAGATAAATATCTAGAATATCTAGAATCTAGATATTTATAAATCTGTCTAGGAAGGGTCTTTTACTTGATCTGTGCTTGGTATGCCATCTCAACAGTCTCCTCAGGATTCATATTGAAATTGACTTTTTTGAACACATACTTAATCTGGAGGTGATTATCAGCTGTACATGTTAAAAGATATTTGTAAAGTAAATCTCAGTATTTTAATAATGGCCTTTATCGCTCTTTAAGTGCTGTTGAAAATATAATGTCCTGAGGACACATTTCAAAGAGCAGTAGATTGATCACAGATCAGACAGATTTTCCTCCACGGAGCTGTGAAAAAGCCTACTTTTATTTGTAGCAGTTTATCTTTGGAACAGCGCCTGGTATTTAACCTTTCCTGACTCAGTTCAGTAATTTCAGGACAACAGTAAACTTTACCAGACTGGCTAATTTGGTTATTTTTTATTCAGGCGTCTGTCCTTGGTGTTTAGAAACACTGTGTGAATGTGGATACTGTGGACAAACAATGTAAACAGAAGCCCAAATCCTACTTCACAGGAGATGACCGCATTATTTATTAGAGTACTGGCTATTGATGTTAATTTAAAAATGGTAAATAAATGCATACCCAATGTATTCTTAGTAATATATTTTTACATGCCAAAACATCACGAGAAACAGTTTTACCAATTTGTTTTTGGAAAAAAAAAATCATAGACCGGAACAAATTTCCCTAATCACTAATCAACTACTAATGCTTAATAATGAATATGAAATAAACATCCATAGTTTTCACTATGTGTAAAAATAATAAGAGAATCATATGTCCTCAAGAATTGCCATTCCAACTGCAATTTGCTACTTGATATAACTATTTTATCTCTGTCTTTCCCCCAGACTAACTCCATTAAAACCTCAAAATACAACCTGTTTACCTTCCTGCCCCTCAACCTCTTCGAGCAGTTCCAGAGAATCGCCAACGCCTACTTCCTCTTCCTGCTCATCCTCCAGGTGGTCAACGCACCCCGCCCCCGCACCCCCCCGTCAGTCAGAATAGGAGAATCCCTGACCCTGAGCAACCCATGTCATTCTGAATCAATGTGCATTTTAAAAGGCATTCATTTTAAAAATCCCATTCATTTTATCTAAATTTGTCCCTGAAAATAAGAACTATGATGAAGGCCTCTGTATTAGCCCATCTACTTTAATTTAAATTAAGGGATTTAGTTGGTGCAATAAACAGAGATGTCAAGAATGGGTATGGGTATAAGATGTTTAAATTAAAATCATATTAAGGAGGGATTTTTTTTTCATTTTCTCTTGATTTCACATCGAAAGGTTCTACAGCTCTTCTTTATCTGTGATAAAGTAACTCCTCAACTGTGTAACTCCTTGACAAATATTCTTTTAATACTCTATTGATATTAAAGCAGTGAGAGTCCTGCAGTACTGAAATCCATAATGCCTCTTTTAGCAAGCATTACAATGCCTGCTTAAAGTAAATGACCTGCTTTAAAGGGTATTTTCACCTGTAAGAATATTACAACCTTACAATTACAATAAAAGTGCATTTAACATATCATGAAATGTACACCTCATTTTAGCAGCAAAGTAGATATTTTAAATCAGTAAATGCAGACATGAGTTCAGTTGGGTCTAGATTTAGATACCATGTTCACAAATGGTTGGTATGTCCAACCAGACACTTCTCCTGAGTTGTATTTCCTTATAACTAGGTGGCAAGGGTAGGTCCACTTCAGCTTTTGGACTCCAAAGGATTACTGTTCTACATTTGATTTGTGATTGAGGTCAAGCTTTGAAAATGTTGTCTTGCATATGACTGCATGATAATGTAAGTGTGTCTGTCTGTCTGTCTGTCTGTCTGTCTCAGCTGATCCCAGAAATCTCCTCCCTCTCGTGGTTCACTACCGTGGTGCCCCTTGTCCTGGTGCTGTCTATAACCGCTGCCAAAGATGCCAGCGATGACATTGTGAGTCAGAGTTTCATCCGCTCGGGCAGGGTCACCTGGCACAGGTCCGAGCAAACTGGTACTGTTGCTATCTGGCCCTTACCCCTCTCTGTGGAGCTGAATCCATCATGCAAGGCAAATTTTGCTCAATTCACAGGCAATTCATGGGCTGTCCTCTAGGAAAATATTAGTTAAAAATATGTTTTTGTTGTTTCACATCAATACTACTACTGCTATTTCTACTACTAACACTACTACCATTACTACTTCTAATAATGATGTATTAATTATTAGATGTATTAATTATGAGAGCTTTCCCTTATGGTTATCATTTAACACATTTAGTTGGAAATTGAAGTTTATATTAGGTTTTTTCCAACAAAAAGTCAGTTACCCTATGAAAATTAACCCAAGGGAGAGCACTGGGTAAACAAAGCACACATTAGTATGTGTGTAAATTGCTCTTGCAAGGCTGGTTTAAAAATGCTTAATATATCCAAACACAAACACAAATATTTGACCCTGCCTAAAAATAATTGTATAATTATTTACAGAAGCTTGGACAGAATTTTCATTTACCATAATACTGCAAATTGCAGTGTTTACTGAAATTTCAGTTTTATTTATGGACTGCACACAAACTTCTGCCCTCTGCGCCATTGGTAACATGCTTCTTGTTTTAATTCCACACGAGTCTGTTTTTATTAGTCGGTTTACAATTTTGAATTTATTTAGCTTCCTCTGTGTGTTCGTCAGTTAGTTCAGATAATGTCCTTCCTGTATGTGGAGATGATTAGTGTTTGCTCTTCTTCATTTGTGTGTGTGTGTGTGTGTGTGTGTGTGTGTGGGGGATGGTGGTGGACTTTTTCATGGGATGACTGGGTTCAGTTGTTTGACTCTCTTCAGTAGCCTGGTGACTAATTTTCTCTGTTGATTTTCAATGTTTTCAAAAGAGAGAACTTCTGTGCTGTAGTCTGGTTGAAATCTTGCCCTTTCAAAGAAGCCTCCTTCAAAACATACCCAGCTTACTTTGTAATAATGATAAACAGCTCCACTTGAATAATAAACAACCTTTTTAGTGTTTCTGTGGAGATTCTGGGTGCATCGCTTAACTATTCTCTTGTCTCTCATCATTTCAGAACCGGCATAAAAGCGACAAGCAGGTCAACAACCGCAAAGTCGAAGTCCTCATCAATGGAGAGTGAGTTTGTTTGATTGTGTACCTTCATGTCTAACCTGTGGGGAAAGTTCCCTGGTGACGAAGCTGTGACCCCTAAGCTGGCATGGGAATGAATCAGCAGGTGTCATTGCCCAAACATAGCCACCACTTTATGAATAAGCACTGCACTCTCACTGCACTCTCACTGTGCCTTGTGGTGTCTTGCTGATCTGCAGTCACAGCCTGTTGCCTTCCATGTTCTGTGTGTGTGTGTGTGTGTGTGTGTGTGTGTGTGATTTCAGTGTTTCTGTGCGTCTACACACATTTGCCTGTCTGTATTTGCATGCGTTTTGTGTGTGTGTGTGTCTGTGTGTGTATTGTGTGTGTATTGTGTGTTTCTCTCTGTCGGCACAGTAGTTGCATCTCTCTGATTATAGCAGACGTCTCTGAATGTGGCGCCACACACTCTGTTTACACCTGCTGTGTTTAGTAATCTACTTAGTTTCAGATCATGAAATATATTGTCACAGCCCATGGGAACATAAACTTCTCTGTGTCACAGAGGTCTTGACCTGCCCTTTACCGCTTAACTAACCATGACTGGAATTCACTCCAGACTGTGTAAAATGAATCAATTGGATGAATCATCAGGCATTTTATAGTTGCATAATCAGTCATGTGGCTTCTGAGCATTTAGACTGCACATGCAGAAGTGGAACTGTGCTTTTGTAATGGCACTGTCATCCTCAAACCAGACCAGGAATGTCTGTGAGAACCAGGAATCATGGGTCATTTGAAGGCGTGGTTTCCTCAATAGCAGGAAACCAATACATGTCTCCCCCGTTTGTATACTTCCTCATGTTTTGACTCTGCCCCTTGGCATTGTCAGGTTCAATATAAACAGTCTGTACATAGTGGCACGTGTTGACGTTGACTTGTGATTGATTATGGAGACGTTGCTATTTATATAATGGTTAAGAAACGAGTAACAGGTTACCTAGTTGCACTTCCATTACTGAACACCAGAGGGCAGCAGGTGTCCTCCCTATGTAAAAGTGTACCGGAGAATACGGAAAACTGCCCAAAGAGTATCTGTTAAAGAAAACGTGTATTACAAGCTATGTGCATGTAGATGTTAGTTGTCGATTTTTTACGAATTTTCCATATATACTGTACAATATTGTGTACATATACTGTATATTTTACTGGATAAATGTGATGTCATGCACAGGACATGCAGGGTGCATTTAAGCATGCACAGTGAACACAGTGAAGTTATTAGTGTGGTCACTCAGATTGGGTATGTAAAAGCACAAGGGACAGTGCTCCACCTAGAGCTTGCATGGTGTGACTGCATCATCTGACTGTAATATCCTCCTTAAAATACCATTAGCATAAAATTGCATTCATATTTAGAAATAGATTGACACCATTGCTCCACACCCCTCTGCTATTATTGTGGAATGGAATTTACAACAGCTGATAAATTTCCCCTCTGTTTAATCTAGCTGTGGTTAATGGAGTTTTTATGTTTATATCAGTTTAATCTAATCTATTGATTTTGTGACTGATTTCATTTGTTTCAACACCAACAGATTGAAGAGTGAAAAATGGATGGACGTACAAGTGGGTGACATCATCAGACTTGAAAATAACCAGTTTGTCACGGTGAGGAGCCTGGAAAAGGCAACAATGTGTGGTTCTTTGAGAAAACAAAACCCAGGGAAAGTGTGTGGTTAACATACCATGCTCTCATAAAATCACGCTACTGTGTGTTTGCTACATCCAACCAAATGTTGGATGGTTGTGAATGTTCCCTGGATTCATTTTCAAATTCTTATTCTTATGGACCCCTCTCCAGAAAGCCTCATATTCATTTAAATATAAAGTCAAAGGTATATGTTAACAGTACAGAAATGTGAAACTACTAAGAGTTTGAATTTGTTGAGTTTAGTTCTGCCTTTAAATCTCTGCACGATTGGCCAATCAGTGAGTGACACAGAAATAAATCGAAGAATGTGCAGGTCTAGCATGACTGGCATAAATTCAAGATTCGATTCATATTTGCAGCAGTGGCTTCTGTGCAAAATGAGTTTTCACGCACTTTTTAAGGTAATGTGCTCGCTGAAGTGAAAGGCAAATACTCCAAATCCTTTAATACTGTCTGTGTCATTCCAGGCAGACTTGCTGTTACTCTCCAGCAGCGAACCGTTGAATCTGATCTACATCGAGACCGCAGAGCTGGATGGGTCAGTCAGTGTGTCTGATTATGTAATATGTAAAACCGGTCATGGTGAAATGTCACAGTTGCTCAAAATACAGTAGGTTTGTAAATTCTGCAGTAAGATGCATTTTAAACAAGTGAAGTGCTATTGTACACTTGAGCAAGGTTCATAATCTTAAATGCATCTGTAACTTTCTAGCTGCATTTCTATTTCTAAATTTCTATACCTCAAGTTTGTTTCATTAATGGTTATGCATTGGGACCTTACGTCTCCTCCTGATTTGCCCATCGGCAGAGAAACCAACCTGAAGGTGAAACAGGCGCTGACCGTGACGGGCGAGATGGGGGACAACATCGAGAGACTGGCCGCTTTCGACGGTGAGGGTGCAACACCACACTCCCTTCAGATATCCATTTACACTTTCGTCAAACACAGTGTAGATTTAATTTTTTTTTTTACATTATGGATTTCCTAATCAGACACGTGTATCCAGAGTGACTTACATGGCTTAAATATTATCCATTTGTACTGGATGGGGCGGCAGCGCAGGGCTTGTGACTGAAAGGTTGATGGTTTCAATTCCCGGCTACAATTCCCGTGATACTGCTGCTGTACCCTGTCCCCTTGGGCAAGGCTCTTAACCCAGAATTGCCTGAGTAAATAACCAGCTGTATAAATGGATAACATGTAAAATTATAACCTATGTAAGTCGCTCTGGATACGAGCATTTGCTAAATTATAATAATGTCATGTAAATATTATCCATTTGCACTGGATTCTCACTGAAGCAATTAGCTAATTTTACTAAGTATGGTACTTAGGATGTACTAAGGATGCATCACCTTACAACCAGCAACCTTATCAACTAGCAACCAACAATTAATATAATAAATATAACTTGGAGTTTGAGAGTACTGAGACGTTTGGAGCTGGTAATGGGGAATATCTTAGAGGAGCAGGTAAAAAAAATGAGTTGAAAATTAAAGTTTCTCTGAGTTGTTGAGCTTTTCTTTTAACAATGAAAAATGACTTGGTATGTCTTCCCCAGGGGTCCGTAGCCCTGAGTTTGCAGAACCAAATGCACCAGACCAATTTTCCCATGTCAAGTGGAGTGGCAACTCTTGTCAGTATTTTCTGACAGCTGAAAGCGACCATTTAGAAACGGTCTCTAGCTCCAGACTGTCTTTTTCCCCCCAGGCGAGGTGCACTGCGAGCCCCCGAACAACCGTCTGGACAAATTCACGGGGACGCTGACCTTCCGGGGGGAGAAGTACTCCCTGGACAACGAGAAGATCCTTCTGCGGGGCTGCACACTGCGGAACACGGAGTGGTGCTTCGGGTTGGTGCTCTTCGGAGGTGAGCGCTACGGAGCGCAGTTGTCGTCCTTGGGTGCTCCCAGCCGATCTGTGGCGATAATGAGGTCTTTTCATGCCGCTAACAACACAGCACAGCACTCTTCAACACAAGTGCTGCTCCAGATTGTAAATCGGAGGCTTTGGTTGCTTTTGACATTACATTACGACATTTAGCAGACGCTCTTACCCAGAGTGACTTCCAAATAAAGTGCATCACTATGCTAAGGGTAGTTATCAAGAAGTATTACAAGAGTTCAGGAAGATACTGAGTTATTCCAAGGGAAATTCACTTTTGTAGATATGTGTGCATGTACATGTATGTATGTGTATGCGTGTACGTACTTACATGTTTGTAGAGTACATATCTTTTTTCTAGCTTAAAGTATCACTATGCATGTTTATGTGTTCATACTCAGCATACTCAGCTGTGGAATGATGCTTTCTATTGGCAGGTCCTGATACCAAGCTAATGCAGAACTGTGGGAGGACGATATTCAAGCGTACAAGCATCGACCATCTAATGAATGTCCTAGTGCTTTGCGTATGTATGAGTACAGTACTGTGAGACATACGTTTGGCTGGAGCTGAGGCAGTCTCGTAATTATCAGTACATTTACATTTACATTTAGGTCATTTGGCAGACGCTTTTATCCAAAGCGACTTAAAAGTGAGGAACAGCAAGCAAGCTACAGTAATGTAGGAGACCTTGGAGTAAGCTTTAAGTGCAACCTAAACAACCAAACTCAACTAAATAAGTCAAGGAAAGTAGAAAACAAAGGTAAACGAGGTGAAAACACAAGGATAGACAGGCAGAGGAGACAAACAAGTAGTGACAAGAGAAAGAAGTGCGAGGCAAAAAGTGCGCGGGGATGGAATTGTGTTAGAGTTGTTAGAAGTGTTAGGAGAGGAGGTGCTCTCGGAAGAGCTGGGTCTTCAAGAGGTTCTTGAAGATAGAGAGGGACGCCCCTGTTCTGATAGCATAAGGTAGCTCGTTCCACTAGCGTGGAATTATCATACTGGCCCCTGCTCCTTTAACTGACATCTAACTGAGCGTTTATTGACTGTGGTAGATCTTCGGGTTCCTGGCTTTCATGTGCACGGTTCTGGCCATTGGCAATGGGATCTGGGAGTACCAGGATGGGTCTGTGTTCATGGCCTTCCTACCCAGGCAAGATGGGGTGGATGCTGCTTTCTCTGCCTTCCTCACCTTTTGGTCCTACGTCATCATTCTCAACACCGTGGTGCCCATCTCCCTCTATGTCAGGTAGCCACTCGCTTTTCTGTCTTTTGGTTCATGTCTGTCTGTCTGTGAGCCTCTCTGTCTGTGTGCCTGTTTGACTGAATGAAAACAATTTTTGCCTGTGCGTCTGTCTAGATCTCACACTGTGTGTGTATATGTGTGTGTGTGTGTGTGTGTGTGTGTGTGTATGTGCATGAGAACCCGTCTGTGTGCATCTTGCTGTTTGTATGTGTCTGACTGTATATCTTTTAATGTGTATGACTGCCTGTCTGTGTGATGGACTAAGGAGTGGTGTATGGGTTCAATTGTCTGTCTGTCTGACTGCAAGGCTTACTCCATGCTTGTGTATGTGCCAGACTGACTGTCCTCCTACGTGATCTCTGAGTCTGTGTACAGTACATGCGTCTATGTACAATGTAAGTCTCTACAACTTTTTTGCTTTATGTACATGACTTTTTCTATGTTGTTGTCTGTGTGTGAGTATAACAGTCAGTATAACCTGTTTCTGTTTGTGTTTGTGCCTCTCTACCTATCTTTCTGTCTGTGCTTGTGCCTCTCTAGGTGTGTATGAGTCTGTCACGCTCTCTGATTGTGTGACTCCATTTATCTCAGTCTGTGTTGAAGGCTTGAGCTGCCTCTCTGTGACTGAGCATAACTCTCTCGGTCTCTCAGAATGTGATCCTTTGTTTGTTTCTCTATGTGTGTTCATGACTATTTCTCTCTCTCTGTCTCTTTACATCTAACTCCATCTGTCTCTCTCACTGTGCGTGACAGTGTTGAGATCATTCGGCTGGGGAACAGCTTCTACATCGACTGGGACAGGAAGATGTACTACCCACGCAGCGACACCCCGGCTGAGGCGCGGACCACCACCCTAAATGAGGAGCTGGGTCAGATCAAGTACATCTTCTCCGACAAGACGGGCACCCTCACCCAGAACATCATGACCTTCAACAAGTGCTCCATCAACAGGCGGTCCTACGGTACGCTCATTCACATGGTTATCACATGGTCATCACCACTGCAAACATCTCAAATGTTCCAATCACTCAGATGAACTCCAGTAAAGGAAGTGTTTCATTGCTGTCCACATTTGTGGAGCAGAGCAGGTTTATGACAAGGTAACTGTTAGGGAAAAGATTTGGTATGATTTAGTTAACAGTTACAGAGTAAGTCAGAATTCTTTTACTTGATGTGCTCTTAGTACTTCAAAGAAACACTCTCTGCTGAGGTGCATTTTAAAACAACTAAGTGAAAAGTAATTTCTAAATTAACCATCTTAATATGTGAGGAACTGCTCAGTAATACACTAAGAAATTTGTCAGCGATAATTTTTCATAGAATAGTCCCAGGTGATTTTTAAAGAGAGACAGGAGTCAGGGACTGAATCAGCTGTTGTTACAACTAGTGTGTACTTGCTTTGAAATGTGAGCTCAATAAGCTCAATACAACATACCCTACAGTAAAACAACACAAATGAGGGAAGACGAATCAGGAAAAAGTCATTGTCTAGTGTGTCTATATGTGGAACAGTATTGCTGACTTCCTGGCCCAGCATTTACCCACATTCCTGCTAATTTATGCTTTGATTAATCTCTGCTTGTAAATAGAGACTTTGAGTTGCAAATGCATAATGGGACATCACCATTGAGCCTTTGAGAATGGCCTGAAATGCTTATGTAACTGTCCAGCTTTATAAATGGATAATAACAAGTTATCTTCGACAAGGATTTCTCCCATAGGAATCAATAATAACAAAATATAATAATCTGCCTTTCATACAGTCACAGATAAAAAGGTTGTTCTGACACTGGTACCTGTGTGTCTTTAATGTGTGCTGTAGGGGACGTGGTGGACTTTGCTGGGCAAAGAGTGGAAATCACTGAGGTGAGGAGAACCTGCATGAAAGAGTGTGTGTGTGTGTGTGTGTGTGCGTGCAATGCACCAAAATTCAGGCATTAATGAGTTCCCTGTCTCTAATGCTCAGTATAATGCTCCTGTTCCTCACCACATCAAATGAACTGTCTTCGGTGAGGTGCAGGCTTTGCTTCTTCCAAAGCCTTCTAAACCAGGGTTTCTCAATCACTGGTCCATGACAGGCTTGTTCTTTAGAGGCCAAACAAGGTAGCGAAAAGGAAGATCCTAGCAAAGAACACAGCAGTTGTAATACGCATCACAATAAGTCATCAGTTATCCTTGATGGGTGGGTCAATCCAAGGACTACTGAACTACTGGACAAACCTATAGTATGTTTTCACTTGCACAGTACAAGTCCTCCTGGATAAAATGTTTAACAGTAGGTACTGTACAGAATTATAATGGCTGCAACTCATGCACCTTGTAGAAGACGGAGAGAGTGGATTTCTCCTACAACCCCCTGGCCGACCCCAAATTCCACTTCCACGACCACAGCCTGGTGGAGACAGTGAAGCTGGGCAACCCCGAGGTGCACGCCTTCTTCCGCCTGCTGTCCCTCTGTCATACCGTCATGGCCGAGGAGAAGAAAGAAGGTGAGCGCCACCTTGTGGACACTATCGTTAAGCTTCCTGCAGTCCCTGCTGTCCAATCAGCACTGAGTGGCTTTCTCTTGGTTTAGTCATGTGATTACCTTGAAGCTTCCAATCTGCAATAGTCTGAAGGTGACAGTTGAATGATCCACTGTATTTCTTCAAACGACCCCCTATCTCTTGTGTCAATGTTTAAGATTCTTTGACCTTGAAGATTTTCTGGTATGCCATTTAAATATACCCCTTTAAAAGGAATAAAACAACTCAGCACATGGTAAGGTAATAAATACAAGTATAAAGAAACTCAAATATAAGGAATATTTCTTTGTCTTCTCCATCTTTTGCAGGGAAGACACTTTTTACTGTGTGTTGCATTTTGCTGCATTTGATGCATTGATGTTTCACATAGAAAACAGATGTTTTTTTTGGTTGTTGTTGCCATCTGGTCAGTGCAATTCTCCAAGAAGTACATCTGAGCAGCCACTCAGTTTAGTTCTTTTCAGCTTTTGTACTCTAAAGAAATCTGTAAACCCATTTTTCCGTATTGAGCGTCATCTTCCCGGAAACTGCGTGCTTTTGATTCTATCTTTGTCAAAATACATAGACATGACTCATGTTAGGTGCAGACTAACTAGCCAGCCCTTTCTCAATGTGTCTTTTTTTGTTCAAGGAAGTAATTGGAAGGAACTGCAAAAGGTGGATGGTTTCCTGTCTGCCACCTTTTGTCATTGCCTCTCTACCTGTCACTGTGTGAATGTGTGACATTTCAGTTCTGATAATTTGCTCTGGCTTCACAACATAGTATTGAGCTTCCGATAGGTGTGAGAATAGCTGAAGGATTGTCTTGCAGTGATCAAGGACTGAACATGTTTGATTAAGTCCTGTTAAAGCGAAACGAGTCACTCAAATGAATTATCTGAGGCAAGAGGAAAAAAAAACAGACCTAAATTACAATGCCTTATTGATGGGCTTATAGTGGCTTAGTAACTCATTGCTATTTTCAGTTTTATCATGAAATTATGTAATACTAATCAGACCAGTTTGTCTGTATAAGAAAAAAAAAAACTGACAAGTGACACAGGTACATTAATCTTTTGGATAGGTCATCATAAAATATGGTCATCAGGTCATCCTGAGATATGACAGCATGTCTGTTTTCCAGTGAAATTTGTACTGTTGAATGCTGGTGCTTGGAGCACTTCATGCGCTTTGTTTGTTCCATGTCCCCTGTCATATAAACTCAGATGATACCCACAAACAGATAACACCCAGATAACACTGTATAATTCCGGGGATGGGTGATGGTGACAAGTGACAATCTCTCTCCTCACAGGTGACCTGCTGTATCAGGCCCAGTCACCAGATGAGGGCGCCTTGGTCACCGCCGCCCGAAACTTTGGCTTTGTTTTTCGGTCCCGGACTCCGGAGACGATAACCATCGTGGAGATGGGTGTTCAGAGGAGCTATGATCTCCTGGCAATCCTGGATTTCAACAATGTCCGCAAGCGGATGTCTGTCATCGGTAAGACCCACACTGTGGAGCTACATACTACAGTACTGGACAATACTGAAGACAGAGAAAAAAGGCTTGGTACTGGAGTAAGATTAGAGGTTGTAAATGTTTCCAAGAAAATAAAAGTTAACTTCAATCAAGCATTCATAAACTTATTTTTTCTCTTCCTTCGTGTCAACTCTTTCACATTTCCATTGCTCTTAGCATAGTGTTATTTTCTAACTCTCCCTCTCAAAAGTCTCACTTTAGTATCAGCTTTATAGGTTCAAATCAGCATAAAGAGCCAATGTCTAAACTTGAAGTGTTTACGGCTTGAACGAAGTAGCGCCCCCTGTTGTCCCTAACTATCTCACCTCTTTGCCCTTTAGTGCGCAGCCCAGAAGGGAAACTGTCACTGTACTGTAAAGGTGCAGACACTATTGTTTATGAGAGACTTCACCGTTCCTGTAACAAGCTGATGGACGTCACCACAGAGCACCTCAATGTGAGCATGATTACATGATTAATGGGAAAAGGAATAAGGATGTGTGTGTGTGTGTGTGTGTGTGTGTGTGTACACGTGTGTGAGTGCATGTCAGCGTGCATGTATGCATTTGTGTGTGGGTGTGTGTACGTATGTGTAAGAGTGTAGATGTCTCAGTGTGTGTGTGTGTCTGTGCATGTGTATGTGTATAAGTGTATAAGTGAATGAGTGTTGTATATATATATATGCCGTAAGAGTGTGTGTGTAAGTGAGCGTGTGGTATCTACATGCTCTGTATGACCTCTTTCTGTTCTGTGTGGGGGGGCAGGAGTTTGCTGGAGAAGGGCTGAGGACTCTGGTCCTGGCCTATAAGGACCTGGATGAGGACTACTTCCAGGAGTGGAAACAGAGGCACCATGAGGCGAGCACTGCCCTGGAGAACAGAGAGGAGATGCTGGATGAACTGTATGAAGAGATCGAGAAGGACCTGCTGGTACAGACACTCTGTATAATGCGTTAACTTTCGGAGAATTGATTGAAAGAAATACATTCCTGTGTTTCAGAAAACACATGGCATCTTATTGATACTGATGTGAAAAGGAAAGGAAGGTAACTGTTTGTTTTGCCCCTATGCTGTGTGTGTGTGTGTTGTGGGTGCGTGTGCGTGCGTATGTCTGTGTGTCCAGCTCTTAGGAGCCACAGCCATTGAAGACAAGCTGCAGGACGGAGTGCCCCAGACCATCGAACAGCTGGCGAAGGCTGACATAAAGATCTGGGTGCTGACTGGTGACAAGCAGGGTGGGTGAACCTAAAACACGCAGCAACAACAGGCTTCATGACATAACATAACATCATCCGTTACGTGTAAACCGTAATGTTTGGGTTGATATCAAAAGGCACATGGTTCCATGATGACATAAAACCAAGGGAATGTGATTGGCTGGAAGTACAAGGGGTTTATGCTGCCCAGCTAACAACCTGCCCTGTGAATCACTTTCAAATAGAACACGATTTTCTGCAGCTTTAGGATTCTGAGAACAGTTACCACCTTGTGCCTCTGAGAAGACGTATATAGTCTGCACCTGGACCTGCTCTCACTTCCTTAATACACATCACATGCTGTCATGGCAACCAAAAACAAATGACATTTTTTCAAATGCCCTGGGAAAAATGTGAATGGTACTGTAATACAGATTGTATAGATCGATTTGAAAGATCACATTTCACACTTTCATACTTTATTTCCAAATTGCTAATTTATCTCCAAATTGCTGAAAAATACCTAAGAGAAAAATGTTAAGCTATCATTGTATAGTCAATAGTGCCAAAGTGATAGTGCCACATGTAATATAAGTAACCAGCATTTTGATGGAGCTTCTCTTCAGAGGTTGGAAAGGAAATGCTGTTTTGTCATTCTGTTCATTCGTGTGTGTTTTATGTAGAGACGGCAGAAAACATTGGCTACTCCTGCAACATGCTGCGAGAGGAAATGAACGAAGTTTTCATTGTAGCGGGCAATTCCCCAGAGGAAGTGAGGGAGGAACTTCGGTAAGAGACAGAGAGGAAAAAAACCACTCAACTTACTTCCTCTTCTCCACGAAATCAGGCTATTGTAGAACTCTGCTTGCAGGGTTGCTCAATGTGTGATGATGTCACATACGTTCTATCAGAAATGCCAGACTGAAAATGAAGCCAGATGCAGAAGATGAGCCTCTTTTCCTCAAGAGTGGCATGCTGGGTAAAAAGACCAAGGTGGTTGCTGAGGAAACCGTGGATGGGGAATATGGACTGGTGATCAATGGACACAGTTTGGTAAAATACCTGTTTCCCTTGTGGTTCATTTAGTTGTTCATCCATCTATCTATCTATCCATCTATCTATCTATCTATCTATCTATCCATATATGCATGTAAGTGTGTGTGTTTCTGTGTGTCTAAAATATTTATATCTGTGTGCATAAACTGTCAAATAACTCCAAACACATGTATGTAGTTTGTCTCATGGTTATGGTCAAATTCAGTTTACTAATATTAACATTACATTAGACTGCCAGGCATGTCCATTGAGTCCCCGCTCTGTTTTCAGGCCTATGCCCTGGACAAGAGCATGGAGCTGGAGCTGCTCAGGACAGCCTGCATGTGCAAGACGGTGATCTGCTGCCGGGTCACACCCCTGCAGAAGGCCCAGGTGGTGGAGCTGGTCAAGAAACACAAGAATGCCGTCACCCTGGCCATCGGCGACGGGGCCAACGATGTCAGCATGATCAAGGGTAAGAACCCTGGGGAGGCGGGGTTGGATAAACTGTTCTGCAGTGACTCTCAGTAATGGTACTGGGATAGCTCTGTGCATGCTAGTTTTTGTGATGGCAGAGCTGTTCCTTGGTTTGGTTTATTGACCTACAGATGCAGATTTGCCATAATTTTTTATTTATCTGATTTGAGTCATTTAGGAATGAAATGCATCAATTATGTAATGTCGCTGCTCATATACAGACAAATGTACATGTGTTTTATTTATCTGTATAGTTGGATATTGACTGAATTAGCTCAGTTTATGCAGCTTGGTTATGACACAATGCCATTGCACCACCTGGCATTCTAATCCACAATACTGTCATCACAACATATTTTCCCTTGCCTTTACAGTGCAAGCAAATGTGTTCTGCACACATATGTCAAATTATTGAAGTAATACAGGTTGACATTAGAATTAATTTTTAAAATTTTTTAGCCGCACTATGATCTTAAACAAATAATCACTGGAACAGCTGATGTTGCAGTGCATTTAAATAATAACTTAATCTGTCCTGCATGAAATAGCACTGCAGCTTTATCAACCCCAGGTGCTGTGCTTTACAGATGCTGCTCATTTAACCCAAAGTCTGTCAGTCTGGAATGCGCTAATTGAGCTGCCTTTTTAATATTTAATGCAAACAGTTAATATGGGCCTCAGGGCTTGAATTATTCACAGAATGCTCAGCTGCTGTGTTTATGCATGTGGCTCTGAGAAGGAAATAAAGAGGGCGACACAAACGATCCCTTTGTGGCCTTGATGACTGACATCTCACTTAATGGCTGCAGCATCAATAATGAATCTCTGCAGAAAGGGCACTGAAGCAACACCTGTAAACAGTGAGCATGCTATATTCCCGACCGCATGGGCATCACTTTTCAGAGAGACCTTAGTGTAAGGTTCTGACATAGGGGGTGTGTGTTTTACTATCAAAGCTTTGGGGAGTGGTGTTGGTATGTGTGATAGAGATGCTGTAGTTCATACTGAGGCCTGAACCACACCAGCCTGTTCCAAATGACCTAATCTAAGTTGGTCTCGGTGCCTTCTTGGTTCTTAGATGGGGAAACCTCTTGGGAAAAGTCCGTTGCTGTCAATAGTGGTGTTTAGCCAGTAGGGGGCAGTCTTCCCTCTGATCAAAGTAAAACGAGCACAGTTATAGAAGGACCACATGTGGAGAGTGCCTTGTTTTACTGGACATACTGGAAGAGTAGGGATGTGAACTTTTTAAATTTTACCAAGAGTGTTGCCTTAGTCCTCACTAAGTTCCAAATATGGCTTCTCTAATTTGATTAATAGTGCTGATCTCCTACAGCTGCTGGTCCACACAACCCACACAATGCATTTCTTATGCTCATTGTTTCTTCAGGTTGTCCCTGTTCTAAGATAATGTTCCTGCTAAAATATAAAATAAAACATAATACAGTGACATTGACACTTTGATTTGTAATATATCTAAGTCCATCCTTATGTGAGTAACTACTACTACCTCATGCAAGTTAACAAATATGTTATGATCCACTGGAATGTAATTGAGTGAGGTTGGCCAAATGACCTTTATAAACCTGTTTAAAATCAATGCTGGGGATAGTCTGTGTTCTAGCAGACATGTCATTCAATGTTCACTTTAGCATTAACCCTTTTTGCTTTTAACCAAATCCTCAGCATAATGAACAGTAACCATTACAATAAAAGAAACTGCACTGTTTTAAGCAATGCAAATGATGCATTTTACTATCTGGTATAGTAAACTTAATGGTGTATATTATTGTGTATGTGTGTGTTCGTTTTGTGTGGAAGTGTGTTTCTACATCTGTGTGTTTCTGTATCTGCTGCTCCTGGGAGATTGTGCTCCTCACCCTTTTGGTATCTTACTCTTTGTCTCTCGCCAGGCTTCTGTCTCTGTATGTGTTTGTGGCTTGTGTCATTACTGTTACACAATGTCCCTCTCTCCTTCATTTCATCCCTTTTCCTTTCCTCTTTTTCCCTTCCCTCACCTCATTTCCATCTCTTTGACAGCTCCCTCCCTCTTTCCTCCTTCCCCTCCTGTCACTAAAACCTGCTCCCTTGTTTGTGATCTGCTGTCCCCCTTATGTTCTCCCTCCATCCCTCTTGTTCCATAGCGGCTCACATTGGCGTCGGCATCAGCGGACAGGAGGGCATGCAGGCGGTGCTGTCCAGCGACTTCTCCTTCGCCCAGTTCCGCTACCTGCAGCGCCTCCTGCTGGTGCACGGCCGCTGGTCCTACCTGCGCATGTGCAAGTTCCTGCGCTACTTCTTCTACAAGAACTTCACCTTCACGTTTGTTCACTTCTGGTACGCCTTCTTCTGTGGATTCTCGGCACAGGTAAGAAGGCAGGGGTGTTGGGGGAGAGAGAGAGAGAAAAAAGCTCTTGTCCAAACTAGTCTCAAAGCACAACGTTCATTGTCATTGGTTTACAGTGTTATTGAATCAATTATATGAGTCATCTAAAGAGATGCCACAGCAGACCTGTTTTTTCATGTTAGAAATGAACTTTCAGCTTCCTTTTTAATTGTTTTTAAGGCAGTACTTATATAATATGAATATAATCTTATATATGTATATAATCACAAAAACACCACATTTTTAAGGAAAAACAGGAAGCTTTCAGTGGAAATATATCACATCTTCTGTATGCCCATTTGAAATGGAAAAAATAACACCAGACAACTATTTTAAGTTCTGTTGAGTTACTGATGTCTTCTTCCTGGAAAAATGAAAACACAGATTTTAGATGACAGTACTGCTTTATTAATAGGAGACATTTGTCAGCACACCTGGGCTCCTTGCCTTTGAACCCCATGCCCATCACAGCGTGTTCATGCGTCTAAGATGTTCTGTGCGCTCCCCTCTTTCTCACAGACCGTGTATGACGAATGGTTCATCACCCTGTACAACCTGGTGTACACTGCTCTGCCAGTGCTGGGCATGAGTCTGTTTGACCAGGTCAGTCTGCTGGGAAGACGTGGTCATTCTGTACAACACTTTTATGATCAAATGGTCACAGAGATGATTTTGTGTGTGTGTGTGTGTGTGTGTGTGTGTGTGTTGTCTGTGTGTATCCACAGGATGTGACTGACACTTGGAGCTTCCAGTACCCCCAGCTCTATATCCCCGGCCAGCTCAACATGTACTTCAGCAAAACGGCCTTCGTTAAGTGCCTCCTGCACAGCTGCTACAGCTCGCTGGTGCTCTTCTTCATCCCCTACGCCACCATGCACGACACAGTGCGGGACGACGGCAGGGACATCGCCGACTACCAGTCCTTTGCACTGCTGGCCCAGACCTGCCTCCTCATTGCAGTCTGCATCCAGGTGAGACTCAAACCCCGCCCTGCCTCACATATAAACAGCCAATCATCTGCCCATATGCATCTGTCTCTGACTCTCAGTGTCCCACAAGCTCATTTTATGTCCATGCTTAGGCTGCATTCAATAGGTGGGGCACCACAAAATATCTCGTGAAGTGGATTATGGGCGATGTAGTCCATGAGCTATGAGCTCTGCAACATGCTAATGAGGTGTAGACTTAATTTCCCATCAGTTCCTCTGACAAACATATTGTGGCACTCTGCTAACTGAATGTAGCCTCGCAGACCTTACTCTCCTTCATTACTCACTCCACACCTGCGTGGAAGTGATCCCCGTGACAAAGACTGAACGCCATTTGTCCTTGTCTTGTCCTGTGGGTGTGGTCAGCTGGGGCTGGACACGGCCTATTGGACGGCGGTGAACCAGTTCTTTCTGTGGGGCAGCTTGTCTGTGTACTTCGCCATCACCTTCACCATGTACAGCAACGGCATGTACCTCATCTTCACCGCATCCTTCCCCTTCATCGGTGAGCGACGTCACCTCCTCGTTATATTCATTGGCATGCCCCCGGCGCCGGGCAGCATGCACTTTCTGCTGTGCTGTTTGATGTCTGCCATTACCTCAGCCTCAGAGGCAGTGGGGTGCGGCCTTTGGTGGATTGCCTTTTTGGCTCACACAGTAGGATTTGTAATGCTCATGAGGCACACATTCACTGTCATCTTAGATGGTGTGAAAGCTGTGCTGAATTCTTAATATCTTGTGTGTGTGTGGTGTGTGTGTGTTTCTGTGTGTGTGTGTCTCTCTATCTGCCTGTCTGTGTGTACTTGTGCCTGTGTTTGTGTCTCTGTGTATGTCTGTGTCATGTGTGTGCGTGTGTGTGCGTGTGTGTGTGTGTGTGTGTGTGTGTGTGTGTGTGTGTGTCTGTGTCTGTGTCTGTGTCTGTGTCTGTGTCTGTGTCTGTTTGTGTGTGTGTGTGTATGTGTGTGTCTATGTGTGTGTGTGTGTGTGTGTACCAGGCACGGCCAGAAACTCCCTGAACCAGCCCAATGTGTGGCTGACAATCCTGCTGACCTCCATCCTGTGCGTGCTGCCCGTCGTGGCCTACCGCTTCCTGCTCATCCAGCTGTGGCCCACCATCAACGACAAGGTGGGAGACACACAGACACGCACACAGGGCAGAGAGAGAGGGGGTGACCTCATGCTATCATACTAAACAGGGTGAAAGATGAGACAGAGAACAGCAGATACAGAGAGAGAGGGAGGGGAGGAGAAGGGGAGAGGGAACCATTTTCCAAACCTTTTCAGTTCTGGTGGAGAAAGAAATACTTGACCAAACATAATTGTCTTTAAAAAAATCTGTCCTACTTCTAAGAAGAGGTGAGAAGGAAGGAGGGATTAAATTAGAAGGATTTGTTTTCTTGACCCTTTGTTTCCAGAGAAAACAAGGTTGTGAACACTACAGTGGTTTCTGGGCAGACCTTGCATTATCTTTTAAAGAGAGAGAGCAGGTTCTGAGCAGGAGCTCCACTCCACTTTCCCCATATGATATTACTCAAGACGGTCACTGTTGAAAACCACGACACATAAGTACCATCTCATGGGCTAACCTGAAACCTATCATTGTATTCTTTTTCCTCCTCATACTCACACTATACATGGCTTGGCTCATCATGTTTTCATACCATTTACACCAGGTGGTGTCGAGGTAAAGAGCCCCTTAAAGGAATATTGTTTGGACATTGAAAGCACTATGCAACCCTTTGGTTGACTGGACAAGTCATAATGAAAACTGACCCATCTGCTTGGAGGTGTTGCCAGGGGATAGCCAGATAGAGGGCCTTACACACCCGGAGTGTCAGTGTCTGGGTGCTAAATAATACAGGACCTGGCTGGTGACAGGAGGGACATGCAGTTAGTCACCCAGTCACTGCTATTTCTGTAGGATGCGCTCACAGTCATGACAAACTGAGTCAAATCAGCCGTAGGTATTATTAGCCCATCTAAGGGGTTGAAAAGTGGAGCGGGGACACAATTGGTATGGTAGAATGATAAGGGGAGCTATGTTGTCTGATCACCCTGGTAGGAGTGGCTCTCTCAGGCACAATGTTGTCTAGTTTGGTGTTGTCCTGATGAAATGTGTGGAAAGAGAAGCATTAAAATCCATTCAGAAGATGGCCTAAAATTGCTATTCAAGTGGTAGTTTGGCTAATGCTTCTCGTATTCTAACACATTCATCCTCCTCTCCCCTCCTCCTTTCTCCTCTCATCTCCTCGTCTCCTCTCTCTCCTCCTCTTTTCCCCTCCAGGTGAGGTTCAAAATGAAACAGGCCAAAGCCGCCCCGCCCCCTCCCCCCAGGCGTGCTCACGTGCGACGCACCAGCTCCCGGCGGTCTGGCTACGCCTTCTCGCACGCCCAGGGCTATGGCGACCTGGTGACCTCCGGGCGGTACCTCCGACGCCCTGCCATAAACCGCTCGGCGATGTTCAGCCCCGCGGGGCGCCAGCAGGGCTCGGCGCAGGGGGAGGCCCCGCCCCAGAGGTACCAGCCCATCAGAGACCACGCGCGGGACCATCACCCCACGCCCTGAGGGTGGAACCAGCGCTGGGACATGTTTACACAGGCGGAACCCTGGGAGGGGGGAGCCACGGGGGTTTTGTAATCGTCACCGCGGCAACCCCCTGCTGGCGTGTTCCTCAGTTGTCCATCCATCTGTTTGGACCACTTTGGTAGCGGTGCCATCTGTGGGTGTGACAGCACTTTATCGCCGCTGTGCCTTTCTGCGTATGGACGTTTAATCCCAATGTTCCAATGACTGTGAGCCCAACCAAACGCACAGAACGAAATCCAGCCCTCACGATTCTTTCAATGAAACACTGTAGAAATGATAGGATCTTATGGATTGTGTCTTGTTTTAAATTCACGTGATGGATGCTGAATGATGAATAGGATTTTGTACTGTGTGTTTTACTTCAGTGTCAGGCATCAAAGCAAAGCTTGTTCTGAAGTTGTCTTTTAGCCATGATCATGTACGGAGGGTCACGAGATAATGACTGAGTAACACACTAAGAGGGATAAACCATTATGAAAAAAAGAGAAAAATGAAATTCAAGAACACTAATTCTTCAACTGCACCATGATTGGAGAGTGTATCCCATGCGGGCATGGTCACACCATGTGCGGTTCCTCTGTGTCCTAACCTCCACATCAGGGTGAAATTCTGTATTGACCTGTTTTCCTTAATCAGGGTCTCAGTTCTGTTAAATAACAGCAGCTAACCAATATAGATGGGACCAGACAAGAAAAGTGGCTGCAAACCTCAGCTGCAGTCAACACTACTGAATGTATTGCTTCATATTGGAACTGCCTGGGACTTTTTCTTATTCCTCATTGTTTGACGAGGATTGAAGTGACCAATAAGTGTGCTGCATGATCTGAAATCATCTCACAAGAGTTCAGGTTGATCTAGTTGTGTTCATCCCTTCTGTACCATAATGTGAAGTGTGTGTATTTTACTTGGGTAAAAGCAAAGGGAGGGGAGGGTCTTTTACAATGGTTCTATACAGTGCAGAATTTATCGGATCAAGATATCAAGATCAAGATGTTTGTCTTTCAAACTTTTTGTCATTGCTTTTGTCTTAGAATAAGCACTTACATTTGTGGCTCCGCAGTCAGAAATTAGATTAGAGTTAGTTTTCTGCACGAGCTGATCCTGTTTTCTTTGTAATAGTCCCTTGGATGTGCCTTCTTTCTGCCTTCAGTGGAGAACATACAGTGGCAGCAACCTAAAGCTGATGTATGATTGTGCTTGACTAAAGCTAAGGACATTATAGGACATTCCTCAGGTAAAGCACTGAGACACATACTTTGCACTCATTTCCTTTGAAAAATAGAGTGTTTACAAACAAGCCCAGTTGCCATGGGAAACTAGGTTAATCTGTTTTAGAAATGTATATCAGCCTCCATTCTTCATGCTTACAGCTGAATTACATTTATGTTGACTATATAACATGGTCTTGCACTTAATATTTTTAAACATGCTTAATCTGTGGTGAGATATTTTCCATGTACCCCATCTGAAGGCAAAACATGTGACATGATTGTTCTGTCCCTACTGCAACGTTGATGGATTCTGTGGCATTAAGGGGTTTACACTAAAACAGAAATTTCCAAAGGGAGACTAAATGGTAAATGTGTGTCATAGTCCATCAGGTCATTAAAAGCCTTGTACATATATAATTATGCATCTGATCTGCTGGAGCAACAAAATTACAAATGATTATGTGTCTAAAGAACTTGTTTGGAATGTCATATTTGCTCATCTAATTAGCACAACCCTTTATCGTCGCTTTATTTAATATACGGTTTTTCACATCATCTCCAACATCATCTTCTGATATGCTGCTAAAAGTGATGTAGTTTGTCCATTGAATATTTCAGGCTTATTTTTGTGCTCTAATCTTCACATCAGAACATACCTGATTAAAATCATCAAACTGATTAAGATATTTGTATGTACTGTACTTTTTGATAAGCAAACTGCCAAATAAATACTTGATATTTTTTGTAAACATAGCTTTCTTGATTCAGCATGTTTTTGCTATACTGTGATTTGGATTACTAAAATATACTGAAAAAACATAAAAATTGGTATGTGTTGAATGGTATGATGAAACGTATTCCACAGAATCAGTCCCGTCCACATGGGCCTCACATTTTACAGTGTTTGGGGTGGAGACGTCGTGACGCAGTCCTGCCGGTGCAGCCCAGTCTTGCTGCTTTGTAACTGCCCGTCGTGAATAGTGACCTGCAGTATCGAGGATTATTCGCTGTCGCTTTTGTTATCAGAGGCACAACGGGATATATCCGAAATGAGAATCTGACACCCTAAATGCGACTGATCACCAACGATAAATGTGAGTTACATTTCTGTGTATTTTTTGTTCTGTTCAGCATGTTATATATCATCGTTTTGCATCATTTCGGTTTGTACTACCCAGATAATATCACTTAAAGGTCTGCAAGGGTCACAACAGTGTATGATTTACACAAATATACACAAACCGACTATATTAGTTTGCGGTAATTAGCTGTGTAGAGCAATATCTGCAATCTACCCTTTCGCCGGATTCCTTAATATTATCTAGCCAGCTGGCTATCGAAGCTCCATCAGATATTCTCCCGTGTAACCTTTCTGAGATTGTTTTAGATACACGGTTAGATTTTCACTATTTGTCAAAGCATACAATTTATGCGGTTCGTTGATACACTTGATAGGTAAATATCCAATTCTGGCATGGGCACAAAGGCTGGCGTTGCTAACGCTGAGTCTGGTATGTTAGCTAGATAGCTAATTTCCCAATACGCTGCTGGCTAGCTACGTAGCATGGCAGCATCCAATGTCCCATTTACAGTAAAAACGCAAAATGTCTTGCAGTAAAATCCATTCCTCATTTCTAAACGACTGGAGCTGTTTTCTGTGAGTGACCCGGGTTTTTTTGTCTAGCTATTGCGTGTTTGTCGTTTTATACTGGAACCCTGCCGAGCTACCAAGCCTAAAATTTCCATGGTTGACACTGCTTCGGGGACGATGCTGGCGGGTTGCTGGGGAGAATTTTAGCTGGCTATGTAGGTGATGCTGCCACTCTGTATTTCTGGGCTGCGACCACTGTTGTTCACATTTGATTAAAATGGAACGCAGCAATGCTATGGTGGTAAATTTCAGTAGGGCGTATAATAAACGGCTGGCAAATTCGTCATTCCTCTGTCCCTTGAGATCTGGCCCTGAATGATGAGCTATGTAGCTAGGCACGCTAGTTGTTGTATCAGTTTGGATTCATATGTATGCTGTTTTTATGTTAGCTGCATCTGTTAGCAAGCTCGCAGGCTAACATGCTTAAAGAACCTTGACAGAATGATGCGTCCAATGATATTTCACGCCGATTGATCTAAACAACCTGCAGAAACCAGTAAAGCTCCCGTAACGAATAAACGTAGCCACTTCACAACTATCGTGAAATTATGACGCGATCGGTCGTTATTGTTGGTGACGACTTTTTGAAGGTGAGAACCGCCGCATGTTTGGAGCTCACAGCATGGGCCGCTTTGACGGACAGTCGGAGAGGTCAAGGATGCCTGCCAACTCCGCCGACAGAACTGTCTCATGATGTGCTCCTCATTATCACGTCATATGAATTTCATCGTTATATACCTCGGCACATTAGGTATTTTGGTATGGGATCGTACGCGAATTAGAAAATTTAACATCGCCACAATTGTAGCTATAATATTTACAGTCTGGAGACTTGATTTCCAGTTGATCTATGCAGTGCAGCTATTCCGGTCGGGTCTTTACTGCCAGTAGCCAGATGTCAGTCGTAATAACACCGTGGTTACCTCACTCCAGCTGGGCTACATCTGTCGGGGTGATCGTTTGAGATTATTTTCACTTGTTTGGCCAAAGACTCAGATGATAATATTTATGCCTGTATCGACTCATGGAGTCCTGGACTGGCTGAAAGAGTTATCTCCAGGACCTCGTAGTGCGCATCCATGCGTATACATAGCCTTATTCTAGCAATCCGTTGTTCCATTATGCCGTCCTTATTTTTTCCTTCTCCTGCTGAAGTTGAATATCACTTCTCCACATGACCCTTTTCCCTAACAGCTGGCTATCGCTTAGTAGTCTCCTTGAAAGTGGATCAAAGTCGAATTAGTCGAGTGTATTATTGTTATACATTGATTTTCCTCTATACATTGATGAATGCCTTGCCAAGGGGTAGGCGGTTCAATTTTGGCAATGATTGTAGTGGAGGAGGCTGTGCGGTATTCAGTATAATCTCGCTAGTGCTTTGGCCTTAACCAGTAAATTACTGAGTAGACATACATGACAAGGAATTTAAAGCAACATTATTAGCTCAGCAGGTGCTGAGGTTAAAACAGTGTAAGAATTGAAAGGATGTCACGCTATCAATACTGAAAGCCCTGCACAAAGCACACCACGCTTACACAGAATCAGGGTCTTGGTATTTTTTTAATTTGTCATTTCTAAGCAATTTGCTGCTAGCAAGCCACTCATGCACTGACAGCGCTGTCACACCCAAGGCAATTCTTTTTACTTGCCTACGTGTGTCTGTGCATACATTCTGTTGCACTGGAGTCCTTAAATCAGCGAATTGCATTTGCTTCTGCGTAGAAAGAATGCTCTGATGTCACAGGGTTGTCGGAGGAAATCAGATTCTCATCTTGGGTTTGTCCACTATTCAAAATGCTATTAAACGCTTACTGTATCAGCCAGGGGGGATTTAGCTGTAATGCTGAGTAACCCCGGCTGCTATCTCTCCTGTCTGGATTAGGGTGGGTTTGAGTTACTCTGACAGAGAGCCTTTTTACCCTGAGAGTAATTTGCTGTGTCACCATGGTTACCCTGACTTTTTTTTAAGTGAGTTTCAAAGACTTTCAGTATGACATCTCACTGTGGCACAGTGTTAAAGAGCTAGGATGCTAATGTTACAGGGGTGAATTCCAGGTGGGATATTGCCATGATACCTTCAACAAAATATGTAACTCAGATTGCATCAGTATAGTAAATTTGAAGCTATTTGAATGGATAACTTGTATAATGCATGTTATGCAAGTTGCCCTTGAAAAGGGCAATTAAAACAACAGCTTTTTTCCCAAGAGAGGCACATCTAAAAAAAAACATTACCTTTATATGCATTGTATGCAGCTATCCCTCTGACTTCAGTCAGACGTTGTTGATGAGGGTTGTTTACCTTCGTCCTTTAAGCGGTGACATCAGTGCATTAGCCTAGCCTTAAAATTAGAACCAAGACCCAGCTCAGCTGCATAAGAGTTGATGCATTCAGATGCGTTCAGCTGGCTGTCTGGGTATGCTTTGCGCAGTCTCCTGTCACATGGAGCAGTGATGAGCTATCTGCTATTTAAAGTGGACCACACACACCGCAGACTTCTCTCCAAGCTCAAATGGGTTGTACCCCACTTGGAGTTTGTCCAACAGGCAGGATGACATGTAGTAGGAAATGTGTCATAAGGAAGATTCCTTCATGACAATGCTATGTCACACCTAAACAACTGCCCCCATGCTAATAAATTCCTCCCAGCAGGGCACAGTCACCAGCGAGAATAAATAGCAGAAATGAGAAACCATGGATTTAAAGGTCCTACACTCTGCAGTAATGGCCTTCGTCTGTGCCACCTCAAATTCTTGGTGTATTATTCTCATAGCCGTTAATACTCTGATACAGTGGCTACCGTTTAGTACTGCATGCTCTGAATGTCATATGAGGATGCCTGTGTCTTTCTTGATCCAAGACCTCCTTTAAGTATACCCTTCTCTATGTGTAGTCTTACACTTTGTCCTTTACTTTCAGCAACCAGGTTAACTGAATGTTACTTTTTTCTATACTTTCTCAACACTGTGAGTTCTGTGGTCACTGCAACAGACGGATGTTATTCTGCAAGAACTGGTAGAAAAAACTCCAGAAAAACAAGAAAATACTTGGTTAAATTTGTTCCTCAAATTTAAGGACATAGCAGATTGTGTCTGTGATGAATAGAGACATTGAATAGCTCCTCTTCCCTGCTTGTTGTTGAAATGGTATTATACAAGACATGTCAAGATGAAACTACTCTTAGTACAGTCATGGACGTAATATAAAGCAACTTGTGCATAGTATAGGCTAAGCGCTAAAACTGAAACGTGTGTCCCCATTCCTGATTTTGGGTGGGCTAGGAATCAGTTATTTTTCATGCCACTTGAGAACTTAAGTACCACTCAGCTACTCACAGTCATACTTGAGTTAGCCTAACCTTTGCTTCCAGTCTTGAGAGCCTCGTGGCCAACAACAGCTGAAAAAATATGGTTAACTGCTGCCCATCTGGGCTTCAAATGGGGACTCCTTTGTCAAAAACAAGGAATGGTACAAGGCCTGTATCATACTTCGGGAGTGCCTGTCGCTGTCTGGGTTATTGGAACAGAAATTGCTGGGATGTGCATTGTGTGGCTGTGCATGTCAGTAGTGTGTGTGTGTGTGTGTGTATGTGTGTGAGTGTGTGTGTGTGTGTATGTGTGAGTGTGTGTGTGTGTATGTGTGAGTGTGTGTGTGTGTGTGTGTGTGTGTGTGTGTGTGTGTGTGTGTGTGTGTGTGTGTGTGTGTGTGTGTGTGTGTGTGTGTGTGTGTGTGTGTGTCTGGGAATGCATTTGCAGGCATACCTTCTCTGTTAAGCATTGGTGCAGCTGTTGGTTGAGTAACATGCTTCAGTTAAATCTGGTTTGTAAGCTCTCGCATAACCCAGCCTGAAAACAGACTGGTAGTGTTCTTCCTCCTGCGCTATGAGAAGTGCATTCCCTTTATGACCAGATGGGAGGTTGGGACAGGAAGGAGGAATGCATTTGTAAAACACTTCAGATGCCTGCTTGAGTCCTTTCGATTGAGACTGCACTTTTTGGCTGTTGCCTAAAAGCTTTCAGATGAGCTGTCTGTAGACATTTGTGGTCGCTGTCCTTTTCCATGTCTTGAAAGGTTCATCCCAGGAATACACTGGTGAACTTCATATGAACTACACTTGAGACCTTATACACATACCTGATTAAACCTGATTAGAGTCTTCTTTTTCATACATTCTTTTTCATTCATTCGTAGTGCTAAGTAGGACTTTTGCGCTCACACACACACACACACACACACACACACACACACACACACACACACACACACACACGTATACACACGCACACATAAGGATGAGTTAGGCTACCCCTGCATTTATCCACTAGATTTGACTTTTGCTTAGTAAAACACTCAATACAGTCTCACCTCCTTTACAGCTAAAAAACCAAAAAGTTCCTTATTGAACAGCCTGTCTGTGTTTCTGTTCATCAATGCATGTTTGCCTGAAATGATAGAACAGACCACAAAATAACATGTCTATGCAGGGGGTAATTGCATTGAGCTCTGAAGTCTTACACAATTGAAATTTGAAATCTTGTGATCATTACTGCCCACACGAGGAGCAGTTACGGGTTCGTCTCGGGTAGCTGAAGCCAGTTGAAATGAGGGTCAGTGAACCCTGGGCAGTGTCGGCCATGTTTGAGGCGGGGCCATCTCTTGACTCAAAAATGGCAGCAGTTTCTTCGCACGTGGCAAGCCAAATGAGGAAAAGCCTCTGGCAAGGTCCCAGGGAAGGTTGGTGCACCAGCACACGTCAGAGAGCGCTTGCTCTTGATTGGTGCTGAAATATGCTGCGCTCATATAAAATGTCATGATTTCTCTCGCTCTCTCTCTGTCTCTCTCGCCCTCTCTCTCTCTCTCCCTCTCTCTCTCTCTCTCTCTTTCACCCATCTCTCTTATGCACTCCCCTCCTCATTTCTTTCCATCAAGCATTTGTGTGCTCCTGACGCAGGGAAAAATTGCATTTCCTTTCCTCGTCAGGGCTGGTTCTGATTGGCTGTCTGCCGTGTTGCCCCGTGGGTCTCTGTGGGTTGCTGGGGCAGTCCTCCTCGGCCTTGTTCCCGCTCCATAGATTTCCCTCTGCTCGTTGTGGGTGTATTTCCCTGGCTGCCCCTGTCTCGTGGTGCTCAGATGGTGCCTGGGGCTGCTTGCTCTTGCCCGCACCACATGGAAGAATTACGGCCTAATCCGACATGAGTTCTGCGCATCTGAAAAAAATAAATCTTTGTGAAGCAGCCTACAGGAAAAAAAATACTACTTGTTCTTCTAAGGGAAAAAAACAGAGCTTATACCTCCTCAGAATTGTAAGGTGCGGGTACCTGGGTAGGGCTGTATGAATGTAAAATGCCTCCTAGTCTGAGGAGATGTAACAGTGAAGGTGCTTGTGACTTTGGGCCTTTATATAGCCATTGATTCCAGCATGTTTAACAGTTGGCTTTCATCTAAAAAAAGAGGATCACAGCTTGGAAAAAAAAAATGAAGAACCCCAAATGGTCAGTTTCACCTGCGATTCACATGATGGACAAAGTTCAATCACCAGCTTTGTTTTCAGTGGTAAATAACAGGGGTTTTTGCAGTTGAGCGATATAAGTGTCAGGTATCTGAATTTTCAAGGTAGGACTCTGAAAATGTTGTAATATTGATAAGATTTTAATTAGTGTAGATCTAATGTTCACTCAAGTGCAAGATACCATTTTGTGTGCTTTTACATAACAGAAAGGTAGGTAGTTTAAGTGCTTTGTCAATGAGCATTTATTTCAAGTGAAGTAGGTGGCTGTTTGAAATTTTAACTAGAGAGGTTATTTAACTTGTGTTAGCCTTGTTATAAAAAGGGCAAAGACATCCAAAACGATGTAAGGCACTCTTAATGGCTGAGTTAAAAAAGCCGTTATTACCTCAGGGCCAAAGACTATGGCAAACAACCTCCCTCTAAACAACCTCCGTTTTCTGAAGAGCACCTTTCTGATTGATTCATACAGCACACAGCTGACTTTTTCTTTGTTAAAGTAGGTGGCTGCTAGACCATTGTGGTTTTTACCAGAAGGTCAAAGGTTTATGCGGATGGGAGGGTGGTAATGCCACTGAAGTAACCTGAACTGTTTTGAGGAATAGCCAGTGGATATTATGCCCACCTTCCCAGGTGGCCATTATATCGCCATATTTTCCTAGTCCCTCCCATTTAGCACGCGGGTTACATTCAGGCGTCGTGCTGACCTACATATCCTACTTCTTTTTGAGCTCTCGTCCAGGCAGAATGACCAGTTTGTGGTGGGCCCTCTCACCATGGAGGCCTGTGAGGAAACTGCTTTGGGGCCTAGTTTTTTGTAGCGCAGATATGCATGCTGAGTGGAATTTATGGTGTAGTACGATATTGTTTAGGCTTTGTGTGTGATTCATTGTCAGATTTAGACATGTGTCTAGGCCTGGACTGTTTTTTTTTCCTACTTTATGTTCTTAAGGCTCAATGAAGTTCATTTTCATACATTTTTGATGGTTTATTTGGTGATTTTTTTTTACCTTACTGTCAGATTTTTACATTTTATTTATTTATTTATTTATTTATTATATTATGTTACATTTAGATACTTCAGTTCTGTCCTTTCTTAAATAACCCAGTGGAACAACGCATGAAGATTGTAACAAACCTGTGTGGAAAATGATTAAATTATGTGCTCTTAGTTTTTAAAACACAAAAGCTTTTCAGTGTGCTTACCTTATGTAACAAATGAAAGTAGTATGACATTTTGACATCCTTAATCAAGGATGACAGTGTGAGCTCAGTCATACATTGTATTGGAAGGCTTTTACTTTTTCATGTTAGCTATGTTTTATTTATTGCTGCCACTTCGCTGGAGCGTGGATCATGTTTTTTTTATGGCGGCTCTAAGAATAGGACCCTGGCTTCATGTGCGTAAAGTAGCAATCCTACCCACTGTGTTATGGTGTTACTTAAATGGACGATCGGGAGGAGTGGCGATTCTCGTTGTCCTTCTATTGGTTAATAGCTCTAATGGCTTCTCAGTAGGCTTTGAAGCTGAAGGGATCATCATATGGGAGTGATCTGGTTTATGCTGTTTGTGGGTCCTAAACAGTAAGTCTTTTGGAATTGGCTATTGAACATTCTTGTCTTTCACCGTAACATTTGCTGGACTCAGTCAGGAGTGTGGGGTGCAGTGAATACACTTAGTCCCAATGCGACTGTTTTTCACGATGTAAGTCACCCAGTATGCTGCAGTACCCTAAGCACCAGTTGGAGGATGGGCACGGCTTCACTGACATTATCCGAGAAGCTTGCAGGGGCCTGATGAGTCAAACCGAGTGAGAGCGGTAATGCAAGCAACCCCTGCTAACCTGCCCACCCCTATTCTCAGCAGAATAAATTGAAACCAATTTATTCTGCTGCGCGGGGCTCCTGGTAATTGTCAGCTGATGTCATGACTGGGATCGAACCTAGGCTGTAGAGCTCAGTTTGCTGTCGGTGGGAGTGCCTTCACCATGGAGCCACTTGGGAGCCTGGGCAATGTGACTTTGACTCAAATGAAATTATGTATGTGTCGGGAATGAGATTACCACAGAGTGATGGAGGGGAAGACCTGGGGGAAAGACCACTGCCTGATTAAAACTTAGTATCTGGAATAGCCTTGATTGACCCGTGGCTACATGAGCACTGTTAAACATATTGATTTTTTGTTTGAACCTTACAGAAAAGCTAAGCAGAGGTAATTTAACCTGAAACATTTTGTGGATTAGTAACTATTTAAGCCTTTTATAGGCTCTCAGGCAGTGGTATGGATTTGTAATAAAAGTGAACTGAATTGCTGAACCAATTACTGGAAGTGGTTAAAGAAATGGATCTAAAAGCCTGGTGATTTTATGACTTTCAGTCACAACAGAATTTTGGCTGCTTACACAGTCCTTTTAGTAAAACAGCACATATGTATCTACTGCCCCAGCTGGGCTGCAAGGTGCTCTCCTTCCAGTCTGTTGTGGATTTCAGTCGTTGCCTGTTACATAACAGAATTTGGGTAATACTGACTGTCAGGGGTTTCATTTTGGAGGTATTAGGTATTATCACAGCCATTACTTGCAACTGAAGAACATTTTATTTTTAACGCTTAAAACAAGTAATTGCTGGTTGATTGTAAGTTAAATAATCTCTAAATTCCAATAATCCTTTGAGATTTGGTTCTTATTCTGCTAATAGTAGAGCATTGCCTTTGGCATGTTGCTCTGTTCAGGGGTTCCCTCAGTCTCAGTTGTATAGCTCTCATTCCAAGAATGTCTGTTTGCCATTGTGGCATGTGAGTGGCATCTTTTTTTTCCAGCAGGTTGACCTGTCATTGACAGTCTGTTTTCTTTATTGCTTTGGTTGTAATCTTTGTAAAAGGTTTAACATTGTTGTGAACATTCATGCGCATTTTTATTCCACTGGCCAGGCTAGAATCCTGCTGTAGCACACATTGCTGCAATAACATACATTAGTATAGGAAACCCTATGACACAAGGTCTATGCTACCTTGAAATTGTGTGGAAGTTGCAGGTGAACTGTAATTTTTGCTTTATTTGTACACTATAATTGAAAATGTGTTGGATGCAGTGTTTTTTCAGTATATACGGAAAAGAGGGTGTTTAGTTTTCCTGATGAGTGGTTTTTTAAAAATGATTTTAAATTGCAATTGATAGAGTTTTAAAATATTCCTTTGGGCTCATTGCTGAAGTATTTGCTCCACTGACTATTAATTTGAAAGGAACCTAAACTGTTCCTCGAAGGGAGGGAGTGATTAAATTTTGAGCTTAGTTATGTCATTTGGTCACCACTTTTTCTTTGTTTTTGTGTTTTATTGCTGGTGCTTAACAATTACTGGCACATTTAAGAGTATCTTTTACTTTCAGAGGAAGCAAAACCAGTGCAGTGAATTATATTTATAAGAAACAAAAACGTGAGACAGAATTTGAGCTCATTCACAACATTCTGTATCATATTCATTTGAGAGCAGTTGTGCATAGTAACCAAAAAAGTTTCAAATTTGAAAACAAGGAACATTTTATCACACATTTATCATGTAAATATACTGAGAATCACAGTTATTTGGTTTGCCTTCAAGCTTTCTATTTTTTTAATACCAGCAACAACCTGCAGGGGCCCAGAGCAGCAAGACCAATTGCATGCTGTGTTGTCTAGTGACAAACCTGGCGACAGGTTCACAGAGCTGCCAAAAGTCCACTGCTGAGCTCTGCAGGTTCACCCCGATGCAATAAATCATAACCAATAATACACGTAAAGAGCTTATTATTGTGCACGACTCCTGTGCGTGTCCAGGTGTCCATTTGCGAATGACAGATAGATAGGCCAGTTGCAGCCTCAGGTGGTGGCAGTGCTCCAGTCTCACTGCCTAATGTCAGCGTGTCACCTGAGCCGTGACAGTGGAAAGCCCACTCTGTCTATATCTGAACTCACACAAGTAAAGCCTTTGACTAAGTGCTGGTGTTGGCAGTCGTCAGTGCCAACAAAATTGTGTGGGCTAACTTTATATTCCGTTACACACCCCAGGGTCCTTCCTGTTGCGTTTTCCTGGTACAGACTGAAGCAAGACCTTTGACCTGTGCATGGGTGTTTTAAGCACTGCCTCTCAGTATTTTTCTTTTCATTGCAGTCCAGTAATAGCACCACAGTGATTGACATTTTACATACATTTATGAGTTTGAGAGCCTTGGAGCACTGGAGCCTTGGAAACCAGGGTGGATTTAAGATTTGGCTGTGGCACACTGTGTGTGACATGAGTGACACATTGTCCTCCCAAGCGTCTCTCATAGTCACAGCATAAGTTAAGATAGCCTGCCGTGATCATTCAGAGATTTTGTTTGGGAGTATGTGTATTCTCTTCTCTGTGATGACTGGATTAGCCAGCCTGTACCGCTGCATGATGCCTCTCAGACCAGCCAATGTGCCAGGCTCACTCAGTGACCTTTCAGAAATCTGTTTGATTAGAGGCATCATTCATGTCTTCTTTCTTCCTAAGCCATGGCCAGAAGTTCTAGGTGTGTGCTTCAAGGACAGATGTTGAGAAAACCCATGCTCGCTTGTTCCAGGAACAAAAGGATGTATGCACGCACATGTGCACACACAAACATGCAGTGAAACAAACGCACTTGCACAAGCAGGCACTGCCATTTTTCCTTCCTCTTTCCTCTTCAATCTCTTTACCTGGCTCGCCTCCCAGCATGCCTCACTCTCGTCTAAATGAGGGTAAAGAGCTGAGATTTGAGGTTAATGATCCATAGGAAAAAAATTGTGAAGTTTTTACCCTCATTTCTATATCACAGCATAGTTTAATCAATTTCAGCAGATTTCGTTTTAATGAAAAACCAGTTTGTGTGATGGCTATTCTGTTTGTCGATTTAGCTCACCCCATGCCACCAGCAGTCTGAACCGTCTGATGTAGCTTTATTAAACCAGGTTCCATCATAATAATGTACAGTAATGGAAAACTCACCATGCATATTTATTGTCCCAAAGAAATAATAGGAAGGTTGTCGTCTGTGTGTGCTACAGGACTGTGCTCTGCTTGCTGAGAAAATTAGACTACAAAATAAACACCCTGGGTCTCGAGTGTTTCATTATTATTCCCTGCAGCAAGGAGATAGACAGGGAATAGGAGAATGGCCTGATATGGTCATGTTGTAATACAGCTTTGTTCCTCGCAATTATCATAAGCAGAGAAACATGGATCAGCTGACTTTATCTATAGTGTAGCAATGTGGTAGTGCTGCTATGAAAATGAAAGCCTTATTAAATTTGGAAGGCATTAATTAGTCATCTGTGACAACCGCAGCCTGTTGGCTCAGTTTTTAAATCCTTCCTCTCCAGTGATATCATGCTGCAGCACTCCTTTGGGACAGAATCCCTCTCAGAGATGTTCAGATTGATTCTAAACAACCTAATTAGATACAAAAATCTTTACTGTCCATTAAGTTGTACATGCAAAGGAATCGTCTGTGGTGTATATTGTGGCTCTTCGTAAAACATTTTCACGCATAAATGCATTTTCATTTTGAATCGCGGTACTTGGAGACAGAGTGGTAATTATGATGTACAGTCACTTTCATAATGAGCCAAAGATCGGGGGTCCTTGTCCCCCTCTTGTGTTCCTTCTCACTTACAGGTATGAGCTGATTCCCAGTATCGCAACAGTAACTGAAAAAAGGTCTTTCAGAGCCACGGGGTGATTTCTCCAGTTCTTCAGTGTACAGGCAGCAGAGGCAGGAACTGGCATATCCTCACTCATTAGTGTCTTGTGATTTGTCCTTGTGTTCCTCCGCCACGAGTGAGCTAATGATGACAACATGGAAAAGGGTGATTTCATTGCGACGTATAAAAGAAACTCGCACGGACCTGGCAACCATGTGCTGTTTGTCCCAAACAGCAGAAGAGGAGGGGGGGTCGAGGGGGCGAGGGGGGCCAGGATTTTCCAAGCCTTCCCAACAGCAGCAGATGTTGGTGAGATTATTTGCAGATTATATGTCCAGATGCTGATTGGGTCTTAATGGGAGATGGGTGTACCCTGTCTCTAGGGCCAAAGGGGCAAATGTAAAATCTTCCCCTTCTATCCCCACCACCACCCCCTCAACTACCCAGCCCCCTCCTAAAAAAAAAAAAAAAAAGACCAGAAGGATTGCATTTTGGCAAGTGACCAGATTAGCCATTAGGTTTTCCAGTTCTTCTTCACTGGACAAGGATTATAAGGATTTCTCATAGAGATGACCTGCTCAGATCCTCACAAAAGACCCTCACAAAAGATGTTATGATGTTGACATATGAAAGATATTTATTTATTTATTCATTTATTCATTTACTTACCTGATTGCGATACTACTGGTCAGAGGAAGCGGTCATGACATCACAGAGGTGTGGATGGGCAATGCCCCAAAGCACTGATCCAAGACAAGTTTTTTTTCTCTCTGAATTTTGTTGTGGCTGGGACTAGTGTTAGGTTAGCTGATCTTGGATCTGTTGTTGGGGGTGGGAATGACCCCGAGTCGTTGCAGATGGCCAGTGTTGTTGTGAAGCAGTTTTAGTGGGCTTTGTTGTGACATATTTAATGCCCAGCCTTGTTGTTGTTTTTGCTGTTATTGCATTTTGTTCGTGTGATCAGACTTTAGCTTGGACTCTAAATTCATTCTTAGGAGTTTTAAAGGGAAATATTGAAAAAAGCTTATCGCGTCTGACCTCAGAAGATGAGCCCGTCCATGTGATTGCTGTGTTAAGGCTTCTGGAACTTCATTGTATTCCATCCATTCCAGATGGTGCATGTTAAGATGCATAGAGCATACACTCATGTTCGAATTGGTATCAAAAGCACAAGCTACCACTGGCATTTCAAATGTTCAGCAGATTCACCCAAGCCTCTGCCAAATCCTCCCCATCCCACTAACGGGGTTTTAGACAGGTAGGAAGGGTGGAGCTGTTCTTTGAAGGAGACATACATTCTGATGTGGCATTTTAATACACCAATAACATTTTTATGATCGATGATTATAATAACATCAAGTTCACGGCTGAACAGAGTAAGACACTATGCAGTTGCTGTTGACGATTAGACCACAGTTCTGCCATGATACTGCTGCTGGGAGATTTTGTGACAGACAGCTGGCTGGGGGCGTCTCTTATTAGAGCAGCGTGTTCCTCATGACATATACACAAGCATCAAGAGTGTAGCACAATATAGAACCTTCTATGAAGATTCTAGTGCATTGTGCAAAAACAGGCACATAAACTAGTCACCAGTGCCTGGATGTAAACTAGGGTCGTTGAGATTATTACTAGTGTCACAATAAAGAGAGCTGATACTCTCAGCTGTGTGGTACATTGCCACAACCCAGGCCATGATATCTGGTATTTCTGAGGCAGTCTGTGTATGGATTGATGAGGTCATCTAAGGGGTGGAGCTCCTTTGATTCTTACAATGAATAGATCTCCAGATGTCCTCCATACCCTGCAGCCTGAGCACACTACAGTCCCCTTCAGCTTGTATGTGTGCGTCAGTGGAGCACATTCGGGAGGCGTAACACAGCATATTAACAGAAGCAGTGTGTGCGTATGTGTGTTCAAGTGTGCTTATGTGTTAAGTCTATGCCCACATGTGTGTTTGTGTGCATGTGTACAGAAGTGATGTGTCCATGTGATGTGCTTACGTGTACATTTGTGTAATTGTGCTTGTGTGCGTGCATTCTTATGGATGTGTGTGCGTGTGTGTGTGTGTGTGTGTGCACGCATGCCCCTCAAACAGCTGGGAAAACTGGCAGCAGCTCTGTGTCTGAACTCTTATGTAACTGCTGGCCCCTCCCAGAGTCTGGCTGTCAAAAGCAAAACAAAATGGCCGTCTGTCTCCCGGCAGACTACTCCGCTGTCTCTCCTCGGAGACAGACTGTGAAATATAGACGGGATTCCTGCATGTCCCATGCTTTCCATTTCGCAGGCACGCTGACATAGAAAACACAGACAGTTATCAGTTCTTAGAGAGTAATGTGTTTAAGTGAGAAGTCTCATTTTACTGTAATCCTCTTACTGATTGCTTCATCCGTCATCGCAGGCCAGGCGTAATTCACTTTTGTGGTGGATAGTTTCTGGATCAGTCAGTGTTCTGTTTTGCTGTACGTATCTGAGGCACAAGGTTGGATAGTCCTGGTGACACATATACCTGGACCATCAGGAACGTTGAAGAAAGCAAATTTTTAACACATATCATTCAGTACTCTGAAAACCACATACATGATTATAAGAACTCCATTGCAGAATTTAACGTGACTAAATAGTGTGGCCGTTTTTTTTTGGGCCAACATAAGTACAGTAAAATCAGGAATGTCCTTTTGAGTGGGGAAATGAGCCAAAAACAACAGAAGGCAGCAGGTATTTCAGGTGTCACCCAAAGAAGAAACATAAAATATGTCTCACAGTTGTGTCTTGAGCTCTAGCCAATCATAAACCGTTAAAAATGTCTGTCAGCTGTGTCTTCAGCTCCACTTCTCCTAAAAAAATCACATGTTGTGATGTGATGCAATAGTTATATAACCATAAAATTCAGAATGACAGATTGTCTTAGGAGCTTTTTTTAGCCACAAAAAGAGAAGTGCTGCATTGACACAGGTATATGGACATAATATTACTAGTGTCAGGGCTTACACATTATTTGAAAAAGATCAATACAGGGGTCATTCAGCCAATAAAGTGTATTAATATCATTAAAAATGAAATCCACAGTGCTCAACTGCATTCATAAAATGTTATAGTCCTGATCTTCACTGAACAGTCAATAGGGGAGCTGGCTGTTGGATTAAATTAGGAAATGATGGTTGCCATTGTAAAGCTGTTTTTATAAGGTGTATCATCAGATTATTTGACTTTGCATAGAGTCCATTCTACTCTGGTTACATAACTAAGCAAAGGGTCTCTGACAGACAAATCCCAGTTTAGCTTCCCCCAAATGAAGATCAATAGCAAAGCATGCATAATAAGGTAATTACGTTGGGGTCAGAACCCTATCCAGCTGACACCAGTTTATGTAATGCTGGTAAGAACCCTCCCTCTGGATAAGGCATATGTAGTGAGCTGTCATCCACTTTCTGTGCTCTGGGAAGTGCAGCAAGTGGACAATTTCCTGTGCGCCAGCTGGATGATAAGTGGTTATTAAGCTAGGATCTCCTAAGACACTGTAATACAGGTGCAGTTTGTTAAAAAAAAAAAAAAACACGACAGAGTGACAAGCAACCTGCTCTCTTATCCTCAGTTAGGACAGTGCTGACCTTGAGAGGGAGTGTGTGTGTGTGTGTGTGTGTGTGTGTGTGTGTGAGTGTGTCTGTGTGTCTGTGTGTGAGTGTGTGAGTGTGTGAGTGTGTGAGTGTGTGAGTGTGTGTGTGTGTGTGTGTGTGTATGGGTGTGTGCACTGCATTGTGTTTTCATGTCTGTCTGTGTGTGTAGGCATTTGTGAAAAATGTCTGTGTGTGCATGCATGTGCTGACGTGCAGTTTTTGATGTGTTTGTATGTGCGTATGAGTGTGCGTGCCTGCATTCCTGTGTGCCTGAGTGTGTGTGTTGTTGCATCTGTGTGTGAATATGTGTGTATACGTGACTGTGTGTGTGTTTGTGTACTTGTCTGTATATGTGCTTATGTGTTTCATATATTTGTGGTGTGTGTGTGTGTGAAGAATTGTGTGCCTGTGTGTGCGTGTGTGTGCGTGTGTGTGAGAGGATGTATGTGTGCATTTGTGTATGTCTATACATATGTGTCTGCGCTTGTGTATATGTCTGAGAACATGTATTTGTGTGTCTGTATGTGTGTGTGTGAAGGTGTATTTTTGGGTGTGTCTGTGTCTTTGTGTGTGTGTGTGTATGTCTGTGTGTGCGTGTGTATGTGTGCATATCTGTGTGTGTGCATGTGTGTATGTGTGTGTGTGTGTGCGTGTGTGTGTATGTGTGTATGTCTGTGTGTGTGTGTGTGTGTGTATGTGTGCATATCTGTGTGTGTGTGTGTGTGTATGTCTGTGTGTGCGTGTGCATGTGTGTATGTCTCTGCATGTGTGTGTGTGTGTGTGTGTGCGTGCGTGTGCGTGTGTATGTGTGCATATCTGTGTGTGTGTGTATGTCTGTGTGTGCGCACACATCCAGCACTTTATCAGTGCAGATGGGAGTGTGGAGGGGGTCACTGATAAGCGCTCTCTCTCCAGCAGGGCGAGGGTGCTTTCTCCCCCTGAGGGCAGCATGGCTGGCCAGGCGTCTTCCTGCTCCACACAGTGCAGAAAGTGAGAGACATTGACACCACTGACACACTGTGCAGATCGGCCTCGCTGGCCAAAATACGCTAATGGCACAGAACCACACACTGGGAGATTGTTTTCAGCTTGATCATTGCGCCCATGCCCTTGTTTTTGCAGCTCTTATGAGATGCAGTGATTTACCATGACAACCTCGTAAGTACTTCTGGATGAGAGTGCCCATCAACATAACTAATTGTGATAAGTAGAAAATAATAACTGTAATAACTGGACTAAGGGGAAGGTAGTTGTTGAATAGCTTTATTCCCGTTTGGCTGTCAGGTTTATACTCTGACAAAAAATAAAACCATGAAAAATGCTTGTTGGTATAAACGTTTTTACATCAGCATCAAGTTACACTCAACCAAACGGTTTCTCTTGGTTTAGCGTTCTAAAATGTACTGAATTGTTACAGTGAATTTAATTTTCAAAAGAACAACAATAAAACAGTTCCAAGTTCATGTCAAGATGTAAACACAAAACAAAATATTTTGGTAAACTCTCATTTTTTCAGAGATTAAAGATTAGTGAATTGTAATAATTTTAATCTGTCTTGGTTGGATCTGCTTGATTGAATCACCAGCTTTAGTGTTTTCCTCTCCATTTGCTCTCCGTTTCAGAGCTCTTACATGCCTCTGTTCACAAGCCCTTTTTCTTTATTCAGCTCCATCTTTCATTTGCAGCCCCCCCCCCCCCACCCTACTGAGAGGAGAGAAAATAGCAGGGGCCCCCCCTCTCCGGTGTGATCCCTTGGCACGTTCCGATCTGCGGGCATGCTCAGTTCGAGCCGTGATGCTGTTGCTATAGAGCGCTGTCGGGTGGCAGAGCAGCTCGGATGTTAGACACGGGGAGAGGGCAGAAGGCGTGTGAGCGGCCGTAAAGGGAGGGGAGAGCAGCCTTCCTCTGCTCCCTGCCTCGGTCTTCTTCGGTATGTCTTGAGCGTCTGTGCGAGTGTGTGTGTGTGTGTGTGTGTTGCATTGTGTGTAGACACTCAGCTGCTGCGGTGCAGAATGCGCATTGCCTCCGCAGTATCCCAGCTCCAGCTGCTGTGCAGAGGTTGATGAGCCAGATAAGGGGGTTGCTGGTGGGGGTGCGCCGGGGTGAGAGGGAGGGCCCCGGGGGGGTGGGGGGGGGGGCAGGTGCACCCTGCAGACAGGTTGCCTGCTGGAGTGTGGAGGGGGTGCAGCCGGGCCGGTCAGTAGGCCTGCTGCGGGTGGTCTGGGTGAGCGGAGGTGAGGATGTCCTACGCTGGAGATGGGGGGAGGAGGGGCAGCGGTGCCTCAGCGCCCCCCCTTTTTGTCGGCATTGTGACTGGAGTGGGCCGTCAGGGGCTTGCTGGAGGGAGAGGTCTTTTTTGTGACTTTGGGATTTGACTTGACTTCCAATCTCCAGTCCCCATAATGATGGTAATGACTGCCATCAGGACAGAGGAGGGTGGTGGAAGTCGGGGGCAGGGGAGAGAGGCATCTCAAATTCTCCCCATCTCTGTGTCAGCTTTCCGGGTAGGAGGAGTTTAGGGCTTTGAGGCGGTGGATGGAAGAGAGTGGCTTTTTTGCATGCTGCCTTGACCAAGGTAATTTTATCTAACATAAGTGACTGCGTGGACAAGTACCACATATACTGCTCTGTCAGTGTCGGTAGGCTTTGTTGTTGTCAATTATGTTTATATGTAATTACAGCAAACTGCAGAGGACTGCACAGTAAGTACATGTTTTTGTTTTTGTCTCTGAGGTTAATGTAGGGGATCTGTAAAGCTCTGATATCCGATAGATTTGGAGCCAAGCCTGTGATATTGCATTTTTTGTACCGTTTTCTCGAGACCTCCTGATGAATTGCGGTAAATCATAAAGACTGTGTTCAGTACCTCTCGTGGTAACTGGGTGCATGCTTCTGTGTTCTGAGCATCCAGACTGCATACCCTCTGCATTGTTGTGTCACACTGTTTTAGGGATACCACAGTATCTCTGTAATTTGAGTGATCATTTTCAAGGGTATTGCATAGGGTTTAGAGCAGGCTAGCATTTTTAAAACAGTTTTTTAAAATGTTACTTTGATGTAATCGTGGACAGGATACCAAATTCTGTATTTTTCTGGCATTTTATTTCGGGCAGTTTTAAACCAGTATCATTGCATTTGCTCAAGAAGAGAAAATGAACAAATACTGGTATTCATTTGATGTGAAAACATGCACAAAAATTCTATGATTTTCACACCTTGTACTTTGACACAATAGCCTACATGATATAGGTGGTCAAAAAACTCTTTGGGAAGGAAATTGTGCAAGCAAAATGCTTTTTTTCAGTCATGTAAAAATATATAGATTGGTTGGTGCTTTGAAAATATCAAAGAGCAATGAAAAAATTGCAGGTACATTGAGCGGTTTGTTTCACTATGGAAGAGGTTACAAACATGTCTGTTGCTATGTCTAGGGCCATGTATATAGCCTGTTTTTCATTTGAATTTGAATTGTAAGAAGGGCTTATTTTTTTGGCACAAAAACCTCACCTTTCCCAGTTTTTCCATTTTAAATCCCATTTTCACTCAAGACCCTGGGCAGAATGATGAGCCCAGACAGGCTAAGTAGCCTGTTGTCATGCTTAAAACTTTATTAGGTTCTCATAATGAGCGCTGGTCATGTGCACTTGCCTAAGGAGATAATGCAAATGTGAGCCTCTCGTGAATTCAGTCACTGTTGCTCATTGTTTACACAAATGCTACTGTATCTGCTGTACCCAAATTAGATGGAAATTCTGCTTACTGTGTCAACTAAATCCCAGCTGTTATTTCAACTTGATTGTCTCATTATTTCAACAGCACGTTGACTTGCACTGCCGCATTCGAATTACAGCAATTTATACAGATTTCTCCAGGTGCAGGTGAAGGACCTGTATTATTGTTTTTGTGTTGCTGCTTGTCGGTGTGAATCCATGTTAGTGGCCAGGCCAGAGTTTGAGTGCTGGCTTTTGGCCAGCGTTATTGGTGTGAAAACAGTTAGCGATTCAGGTTGTCAGTGATGCAGGTGAGCGGTGTTTTAAGGTCTCAAAGGTCTTCTTAGCAGCCCAAATGAGTGCAGTAATGCACACCGTTCCGCCTTCCTGGCAGTTATTCTCGGTGCCATCAGACAATGTGGGTGTAGGTGGAGGCTTTCTGTCTGGATGTTGTTTTTCGTGAGTTTGTTATGTCTGTGACGCGTAGATGAAACAGAGCTGCTTCAGTAAGCCGTTAGAGGCAGGGAAGGGCCTTTTTCTCAGCATGCGCATTTCTCTCGATTTCAGTGGTGGCTGGCATCAGCTGTTTTACCTCTCTACCTCATTCTGACACACCCCGCTCACAGAATGGTGATTTAATAACGTAGATGCGTGTGTCAGCCACTTCTGTTTGTCAAGACCTCACAGTGTCGGGAGTGGATTTCACAAAATGCTGTCCTTGCAGGACTAAGTCCTATGAGGATTGCAATGACAGGGAATTCAGTGACCCTCCATGTTTGCATATGGCTATCTGAGTCGCATTTGCTGCAGCTGAACCTCAGAAGCCCATTAGTGGCGTTACTGAGATTCCATTGTACATTAACTGTGTAATCTTATTTAGAGTGCAGGGGGTCAGGGTGTTTATTCATTGGCTCTGGTTGCAGGCCAGAGCTAATCCTGTTTAATAACACCTTATGAGTGTAGCACGTGCTATTTTACAACATGTTGACATTCTAACTTGGACATAATGTTGACCTTTATTGGTTATTATTGTTATACCTTCTTTAATCAATCAACCTCAGCAGTAAGTCATGTACCTTCAGATATGAATAGAGGCACTCGCCTACCTAAAAGAGCGCTCTGTTTTATAAATATGCGAAAAATTGTTACTAAATATTGTTTTAGCCTCGTAGCCCATGCTTTCTTGGATTGAGCTGCTCTTGAACAGGAAAGGCATAGGAAAACAAAGGGACTGTATGCATGTAGGCTAATTGGTGGTGTTCCTTCTGTGAAGTGTTAAGATTAAAGACATTGTTCTAACTACCAGCCTAGCATGAAATTACCCTGTCTTCATTGAGAATGAGATAATGTGGATGCTGGTTTTTGTAGCATTTTTTCTTAGTAATACCCTCAGTAGGCACTGGAATTTAGGCTACAGTTTTATCTTGATGCAGTCTGGGAAAGGTAGTCTGTCAAAGCTGTAAGCAGTATTGCTGCCTACAAAAAGTTCTGTGAAATTAAAGCCACTACTTCTAAAGAATGCTCTGTTGTAAGGTAGAATTAGGCTAATCTACTAAAAGATTGTAGTAATTTTACAAAATGTTTTTTTTTTCTATCCAGCATTAGCAGAAGCTACTTGATTGGTGGTACAACACATTTTTGTGTTATTTGTGTTTGGGCTTGCAGTGACTTATTAGACCCCTCCACAGAACAAGATTGTACTGACCTGTGGCATCAGTCTGAATTAGGCGTAGGTTGGGGCAACAGCTTGCAATGTGTTTGTACTTGTAGAACAAGGAAGAAACAGAACTAGCCAGACCATAGAAGACTTTAGTATGGAAGCATTTCAGTGAAAGAGCCTTCTACAGGGTAAATTTGTGTTCCACGGGTTGCATGTAACTTATTAAAAGTCCACCAAATAGCTAGTTTTCCGGCTTCACACTCAGCTGCCCTTTTAGTGAATGGGAGGGTTTGGGAAACTGTCCTGACCCATATTTTTCTCCTTGTCACAAACATAGCTATTGGGTACTGGCATAACAAAGCTCCAGCAAGTCAGCCAGGTTACAGATGTATAATTACAGTGCAACGTGTCCTTTTGACCACGAGTTCCTCAGAACCAGTTCCTCTGGACTTGACAGAGGCAATGAGTTAGTGTGTGTTTTTATTTCTTCATTCTGTCAGGCCTTTTTATTAAGACCGTGTAATGTACAGCTGTCTTCATATATGTCACAAACATTTTTTCAATATAAGTGTGGCAGAGATGGTGAGAGGGGGCGATTACGGCAGAAAGACGGATCCTTGTAATCCTATCCTTGCCGGATTCTCGTTCTTACATTACATGCCTTCCACACAAAGGGTTCATTTTTAACCGGGTTAAAGTCGCATTCCATTATAGCCGATGGTGTTTTCTGCATTGCTCTTGCTGCTGGCATTCAGCATTTTCCCTTCTGCATGATTCCTCAGACTGCTTAATTGTGTGGTTTACTTATTTTGGCCACATTTTTGTTGCACCTGGCGATTTCTAAAACCATGGACCCACCCATTGGCTCGTCCCCAGATTACTTGAGCAATTCATCTCTTCTTCAAGTTATCATAAATCAATTTCACAAGTAAACTTTGATTTGAGAACCCTTTAAGGAGGGGTGTCCACCTCAACCTCCACTTCCTGTGTGGCTCACTGGGTTACCTATGCAACAGGAAGTTTAGTGTTGATGAGGGGGCTCCCTGAGTAGGTGTGCCTCTCTTCCCAAATGTCTCTTCCCAATAGGTATTACTGCATGGAGTGCCAGTGTAGCATTTTGACCAGGGTAAAGGCTTTGCTCCATGCTTCTTGGCGCACACACATTTTACATATGAAGGTGTCTTCAAACAAATGCCTGTTTTGATGTTTACACAACATAGGTGTTTAGAAAGGAAATGGCAGTTGGAATCCTCTAGGCCCAGTCGTAGGAGAACCTCGAAGAGCAGTGCAGCAGAATGAAGTGATTCTTAAGGGCAGCCAAGTTGCAAAGGTCAGTAAAATAGTATGGATATTTGAGGCAGCATTCAGTGGGCAAATGGGGCTGTAATTCCTAGATGATCAATGTGAGCTTTGACGGTAGGATTAAGACTTCTAAAAGTCCTTTCTAATTGATGGTGCAAATTGGAAACACTAGGTACAATTATCTAGACAGTAGATTATTGGTCATTCTCTGAAGTGAATTTTGGATTGATAAACTGCAGAACCAGCATCCCTCCTACTAAAACCAGGGTGGTATGTTGCCACAAGCACTTCTTATGCGCTTCTTAAGCACTTCAATGTTCAGTCGTATCTAATGCACATTGGGTTTGACTTCTCATTTTGTCATCGGTTGTAAATCAACATTACAGTTGCCTTCAGTTTGTCTCAAGCAACTAAACCCAAATTAGTTGACTCAGTTTTAAACCATGGGCGAGTCCTCTTTATGCAGTAGGAGAAGTGAGACTTCTGCAGTAGAGCCGTTAGGCTGCCAGGAGAGCTGGCAAGCTGATGTACGGGGGTGAAGGTGACCGCCTGTGTCAGTGAGGTTACCGTTTGGATAGGAGCTGGCGGGTGCACACTGGGAGCATTCTTAAGATAGCCCTGTCACAATGGACTGCCTGTTGCCATGCTGTTCTGGGGCCTGGCACATCACTCCCCCTGCTGTAGGCGATCACGTCCTCTGCTGCTGCAGCGAGAACCGCAGGTGCTCCGTATAATTAGGAGCTAAGAAATTTGATGGAGCATCTGCTGGGTATTTATAGAGGTGTGGCATACTTCACCGTTCACTGCAGAATTTCTCCCGAGCTGTTGCCGAGCTGCTGCCATTTGAGAAAGAAAAAGGTTTGTTTTTCTCAGAAGCCCTTTTTAAACGCTTCTCTGATTTTTTGGCGCACGGTGCGTATGGCTGAAACAACAAGCGCATTGTTTCCACATTGTTCTCAGTGGTGCTCGTTGGTTTCTTGACCTCTTAACTTTTCCATTTCTGTAAGTATACAGAGCCTCCTTGCAGAATTGAGGAGTGAAATATTCAGTATTTTGTTTTGATTTGAAGCTTTGTCATTGGTTAATGTTCTCTGGTTTTGTTACCCATCACACTGTATGTCTCCTTCTCGTTGCAGATGTTTCACTCAGACTATGGAGACTCCTGCTTCAGCGTCACCATTCGCTTTCCATCGCTATCAGGGCCTTGTAGCCCGGGTCCTGGTGTTGGTCATCTAAATTAAAACCCTTACCCCCACTTCCCACCCCGTACCCCACCCTACTGCGCCTGCCCCCCCCCATCCCCCCCGAACCCCTGGCAACGAGAGAATGGACAGCCCCCCCAAACTTTCAGGGGAGACCCTCATCGTGCACCACATCCCCCTGGTGCACTGCCAGGTCCCCGGGCGCCAGTGCTGCAGCTCTGTGAAACGCTCCAACCCCTTCTGCTCGCCGGACAACCTGGGGCTGACCCGCACCACCTCCCTGCCCGAGCGGGACGTCCTGCACCGAGAGGCGCTGGTCTACAGCAGCCTGATCCAGACCTCCACCAGCAGCTGCTCCAGTGGGGGCGGAGGAGGAGGAGGAGGAGGAGGAGGAGGATGGGAGAAGGAGGCGGGCGTCGGGGCGGGAGCGTGGTCAGCGACTCCTCCTCCTTCACGTCCAACAACTCAGAGGAGCCACCCCTCCCGGTCCGGCCCAAGCCACGGGATAAGAGCAACCCCCTGCGACACAACCCCTTCCTCCTCAACGTGGACGATGACGATGACGAGGAGGACGGCGACGATGACGGGGACAACCTGAATGGGTACCTGGAGGACTCCTCCTTCCACCTGCACGGCAACTCCAACGGTGACATCGACAACGGGACGGGCGTGTCCCCGTTCCACCTGCACGACATGGAGTACCCGCCGGAGCCCTTCCTGCTGCACAGCGGCCTCGGCAAGGGCTGGTGCACCATGGGCGGCCACATGGGGGCGGCGGAGGCGCACGAGGGGGGCCGCGTCGGAGCCATCAAGGCCGCCACCCGGCTGGAAGGCCTGGACCTGTCCGGGTTCGAGTGCCAGCGTCGCCACGGGAGCAGCGGCTCCACCCTGTCCATGGACTGCGGGGAGCATGAGTGGGGAGAGGAAGATGAGGACGAAGCCCCCCTGAGGAGCGGCCGGCGCAGCCAGGCCTGCAGCTGCAGCTCCAGCTCGGACTTCGCCCCCCTGCCCTCGCAGCGCCGCTGCTGCTGCTGCAGCCTCCCCGAGCCCTTCCCCGAGGGCCAGCCGGGCTACGCCAGCGACTCCTCCTGCAACAGCTCCGACGGCGTGCTGGTCAACTTCAGCGCCATCTACAACAAGATGAACAACGGCGTGCCCGCCAAGCCCCTCAACCTCAACAGCTCCGCCGAGCAGTCCTGCACTTCCTCCTCCTCCGAGCCGGGGGGCGCATTTTACCTGGACCTCCACACCTCCCCCACCGAGCTGAGGTGCGGCATGGGGGGCGGAGCCGCGGCTGGCCCCTCCCAGGACTCGGCCCACTCCGCCTCCTGCGGCTGCCGGTCCCCTGAGGCCCTGGACGCCAACTGCAACTCGTACCACCTGCCCTGCGATGGGCTGTCGGCGGATGTCTCAGACCTGACCGCCTGCTTCCACAGCCAGGCCAGGCTGGTGGTGGCCACTCAGAACTACTACAAGCTGGTGACGTGTGACCTGTCATCCCAGTCCTCTCCCAGTCCCGCCGGCTCCTCCATCACCAGCTGCTCCGAGGAACACAACAGGGGCAGTCCCACCCAGGCAACAGAGTATTACCTTTTCAGACGGCCAAAGGACGAGGAGGGGGAAGCGGCCGAGGAGGAGGAGTCACGGGTAAGGGTTGCCGAGGAATGTAGGCGAGAACAGTGTGTATTAGTTTTCCAGACTAGTTGTTAGGACAAAGCTGTGCTATTGAATTGCTGATTCAAAGTCCTTTTACATTCTATTTGTATTGAACTACTTGTTCCAGTGTGGAATTTCAAGCCAACGTCTCCCTTCAGTATCTGTGTTCAGATAATGTCAGTCACACGAACACTGCAGTTCAGTAATATAAAGCTGCAAGTGTAATCATCAGTTGATCTTTTGCTGTGTACACACAATTAACGTATTTGTTTTGCATTCAAACTGTGGTTAATTCTTTGACTATTTCTGATCATTTCTCTTAAAAAATAAAAATAATGGCTCAACAAATTCACCATTTTTTAAATATATTTATTTAACTCATTTTCTCTTGATTACATTTATGTAATAGAATTGCTTATTTGACTTTATATGCTGTCAACCACGTGTTTTAAGTTATTAGATTTGCTGAATGCACCTCTATTGAGTAACTTGGGTAACTAGAGTCAATTAGGGTTAGGGTTTATATCACAATGATACGTGATAGGATAGGATATATACCGCCTAGGATATGTTCTACATACATACATACATATATACACACACACACACACACACACACACACACACACACACACACACATATGTATGTATGTACATATGTGTGTGTGTGTGTGTGTGTGTGTGTGTGTGTGTGTGTGTGTACACATAGACACACACTCTGTCCTGCACATGCACACGCATGCATGCTTATGTGTGGTAACCTGTGATTTTCCTCATTCTGTGTGCCAGTTACTCAAAGCCATGTCTCTGGCTCTTTCTTCCTCAGCAGGAGGAGGATGAGGATGAGAAGAGGAGGGAGGAGGGGGGTTCAGACGCCTCCCACAAAATGATAGAGGGGCAGCTGTACGTCAACGTCTCCCCCCCGGTGGGCAGCAGGAACATGTGCGGCGTGGGCGGGTCGGTGGGCCGCCCCCGTTCCCGCAGCTACGACCGCAACCTGGACAAGTCCCCCTCCCCGCGCCTGGGCTCCCTGGAGCGCATGCTCAGCTGCCCCGTCCGCCTCAGCGAGAGCTCCGCCCCCTCCCCGCCCCCGCCCCGCGTCACCTCCTTCGCTGAGATCGCCCGCAGCAAGAGGAGGAATGGGAGCGGGGCGGCCGGGGGCGGAGCAGGAGGAGGAGGCGGCGGAGGGTCCCCCTCCCTCAGGACCAGCGCCGAGGCCACGTCCACCTCCTCCCACTCCCAGTCCTCCCAGGAGTTCTCCCCCATCCCCGAGATGCCCCGCCTGGGACAGAGCAGCAGTCTGCCCCCTTTGCCTTTCGCCCGCTACTACAGCCAGGGCAGCGGGGACACGCCCACGCATGCACACCTGTGTTCCCCGGGAGGGGGCGGGGCCGGGTGGGAAGCGCGCACCAGAGCTGAAGGTAAGAGGAGAGGGCCGCAAAGATGATGTCATCTTCACCAAGTAAACACTGTGCCTTTAAAAAGAAATAAATAATCACTTCTGAGAGTTTTTAGTGTGGTCTCCCACTGGTACATCTTTTTTAGCATCAGCATTTTACATGGCCACCTGTGGAGACCTGTGGAACTCCACTGTAACTGCCTATTTAAGGTGGGAAGGGACAGTGGAAGTCATGCAATGATTATAATAAATACTGGGAACTAGTCTCAAGTAAATATATTAAAAGCTGTTTTTTGGAACTGGCTTCATTACAGTTTCATCAGAATTTTGTATTTTTCGCCCTTTGAAAAATCCAACTTGGCTTCTGTTCTTCCTCAAAACATTTGCCTGCTTTTGAAGCATACATAAAGAAGGAATGATTTGATTCAGGATGTTCCCAAAGGGAAAACTGTTTTCTGTATCAAGTGGTCAAAAGGCTGAAGGTCAAGTCAGAGGAGACCCGGTTGTGGAACACAGATAACAGCAAACAGACAGTCTGAATGAAAGAGAGGCTGTGTCAAGGCAGCTGCAGACTGGCTGGCTAGATTTCATGGCAACAAATGTAAATGTGAAGTTATACTTGCATAATTTTTATAACGATCACAAAATGTGCTTCATTTTTGGCCTGTTTATTAACCGCAGAGGAGGCAAAATGGAAAAACCATAGGGAGTAGCCATTGGCCTTTTCTGCCTGCTGCATGTAAATAGAACAGCACACAGGGTAGATGCAGTAACACAGAAGCGGTTGACTCCATTAGGAAGTCAGTGAAAAGAACACGCTCACTGACTTGTGAGGCTCAATCAGCGGACCCACCGCGGGCTATTCTGCGGTCACCGTTTTCACTGATAAAGTGGAGGAGAGTCCGTGCGAATCGTTACCCCATTGATTTTTAACTAGGCCTTGATTTCAGATGCCATCCCTTCACTTGTACCCCTCAGGTCACTCCCCCCGCCCCTTGTGCTCATTACCCATACAGGACTGGGTAGACACACCACATATTGATGTGATGGAGGGCTATTATACGCTTCCATATTTGTAATGATCCCTGTAATTAAGGACACCTTTCGTAACAGTGGACCGATTGCCGTTTGAAGGGCACGTTGCTGCTCATAGATCAGAACAGTACGCTGCTCTGTGCCTGCTACGTAGTGAAAGCACACAGTAGTTTCCTTGGAGATTGTCGTGAAACCAGGAAAAGTGCTTGTGAATGATTTTTTTTCCCTGATACTCATCACAGGCACATCTGTTTAAATTTCTTTTTAATCTTCCGGTTAGAGTGAAGTAAAGTCAGGAATGGTTGAAACCGCGTGACCTGTGTGGGAGGGATGCTCAGAGAACCTGAATGTTCTGTTCAAGCTTCCTGTCTCACTGGCAGGGAAGTAACAATTAGTGGTGTGACTTACTCATTGATTGACTGATTTTTATCCCTGAGATATGTTCCGCTCAATGTGCATACACAAACATTACAAATGCAAATAAATTCAGGTTTTAAAATAGTTTTGGTTACAGAAACAAGTGGTAATTGTTTGCCTGTCTTTTTCATTCAACATTTATCTTCAGTAGACTAATGATGACAAAATGATTCACTCGAATTTCGTTATAATTTGGGACAGGAAAGACATGCACATGGACGGCATTCAAGTGTGTTTTTGTGCTTAATTGGTTTTATCAAATTGTGTCCAATCACAGTGCATTGAATCTTGTCACATCAAATACTTCTGGTAATTTGCCTTATTCATCAGCAGAGAACAAGTCCCTATTTTCAGCGACGGCTTGGCCGACATTCCCCCCGGTCGGCGTCCGGGGCGGCATTCTTTGAATTCCGGTCAAATAAGCCATGATTTTAGGAACACAGGGCCAGGGCCGGAATGTCTTTAGATTTTCCAGCTGTTCAGTGTTCCACCAGGATAAACAGGACAGTGTTTCAGGGAACGAGACGTTCCGGCCGGGGAGAATCGCCGGCCCTATCATCTCCTCCCTGTCTTAGATGCTGTGTTATCTCCCCTGCTTGGAAAGCTTTTTTTTGGTGTGGAAGCTGGGACCGATCTGAGGGATCTGCGTGTACTTGATCTGTGAAGTTGCAGTGTGCCGGCGGATATGCCGTTGCCAGGGAGAAAATCTGTCAGAACAGGAAACTGCCCCAAGGTGTGCTGGGTGGGACATCGATTTCCTGATGTGGCCAGAGCAGCTTTTAGGAGCTGGCTCCAGTCGGAAACTTTGTTTGCTCTGACTCCCTGCTGAGGGTAGGGCTGTGAAGAAGTTAGTAAAACCCAGTACTTTTTAAGGAACCAATGACTGTGGTGTTTGTTACAATTCTCTCATCACAGCTATAAATGGATATGATGCCAACCCAATGAAATCTGTTTCCACTCAATTTTTTTCACTTCTAAAAACATGGCATGCACATTCTGCCCCACCCTAATTGCCATGCTTTTCATTGGCTACTTTATTCCCCTCCGCACATTGTCACTGAGGAAAAGGCCAAATAGCAGTTTGCTGATTGGACCAGCGCCCATCAATGATCACATATGACACTCAGATTACACACACGTCACATGCATGTGATATAGCAGTGCAGCCCGGGTCTGTAGCAGCCTGCTCAGCATGTCTCAGAACTGCAGGGGACAGGTGATGCACTGCCAACGAGCCAATCCCGGCAGAGGAACAGGTTCGCTCAGCTCCAGCTGTGCAAATAAAGCAGGAATGCTGCTGGGTTCTTACAACAAGGGTGGTCGTCAAGGTTATAAAGAGCGTCTAGCGAGGGCGTTAGCTTTTCTGTGTAGTGCTTGTTTGGAGAGCTGCTATTCAGCTGAAATTAATTACAGTTACTGTCACAGCCAAGGGCGAGTGTGCGTATGTTCAAAAGCTCTGTGTCATTGTGGTGACTCGTTGCTGCCCCTAGTGGACTGAAAGAGATATTGGAGGAAAGACAGATTAGGCTGCTTACCTCATGGAGGTTCATTTAGCAGGGAATACATTTGGAAGTTTGGGCATTGTTTATGAACCAGTGTTGTTTACACAAATTTCAACAAGATGGGCAACACATACTGTGTCATGACATCCCCAAGGTCTGACTTGAGCCTGTTTCATAATAATAATAATAATGATTGTATACTTTAATAATTGTATACTTTAATTTCAGTGTCATTTCTATTCAAAATGTATATCCAGCCCTCCTCTGGTGCTCAGTTTTCGTGATTTTGAGCTGGAATCCATAACATTGTTACTGGGACAAATCATAGACAGTGCATTAAAATATGAGTTACTGAGAATTCCTTCCCCTCTCCTCCCCGTTACGACCAGGTGGGTCGTCGTCGGCGGCGGCGGACGTGGTCCGCTACAGCAAGGACCAGCGGCCCACCACCCTGCCCATCCAGCCCTTCACCTTCCAGCACCAGCTGGGGAAGTCTCAGAGCAAGCTCCTGCGGCCGCTGCTGAGCGACTACGTCAGCCAGATGTACAGCCGGCCCAGCGGGCAGCCGGCCCCCGAGGGCGGGGAGGACCCCGCGGAGGAGCCCCGGCTCAGGCGGGCCCCTGACTCCGTCCGCCCCTCCCCGCTGGGCAGCTACTCCCCGGTCCGCCTGCAGGGGGCGCCGAGCTCCGGGACCTGCTCCACCTGTACTCCCACCCCCGAGCAGAGCCACCACGGCCAGCCGCCTATGCGCAGCCTCTCCTGCCCCCTCTCGGCCGGCCTCCTGCCGGTGCGGGCCTCCCCCGGGCCCTCGCTCCTCCTCCAGCAGCCCAGCCCGACCCAGGAGCCCCGCCCCAAGCAAGTCATCCTTCCACCGACCCCGCCCCCGCCGCCGGTCAGGAAGGAGCTGCCGCCACCTCCCACCATCCTCCCCGCCCTGCCCGCCCACTGCGTCCACCGCAACTCCTTACCTGCCCTGCCCACCGCCAGCTTCAGCCCCCTGGGGCACCTGGAGCCCGCCCAGCGCTGCGGGAGCAGTGAAGGGGTCAAAGCCGCCATGGTCGGCGGCACAGGACCCCGGGCGCTTAATGGTAGGCGTCCAGTGATGTGCCTGATTATTTACCAGCAGGAGAATTAAGATTGCTACATTGCTATCAAAGCCTTGGCTTGTGAGCGTCTCTTTAGCTGACTTCTGACTGTCTTCTTGTCTCCCCCCCCTTTCTGATTTTGTTGGTCTGTGCTCACATGTTTTTTCCTCTGTTCTCACTTCATTTCCTTCTTTTGACCTTCTCTAACTCCGTCATCCTCTCCTTGTCCCTCATCTGATTCATTCTCTTCGCTGTGTCTGTACTCTTCTGTCTGTCTGTCCATCTGTCCGTCTGTCTGGCTTTCCTCCTCTCATCTGTCTTCCGCCCCCCCTCCCCAGCGAACCATCTCTCCCCGCAGGCGCTGAAATGGCGGGAGTACCGCCGGAAGAACCCCCTGGGAGTGGAGAGGCCCAGCGGAGGCTCCTGCGCACCCCTGGCCGGTAGCCTGGACACCAGGAGGGGCGAGGGCAGACAGGCCCGCCGAAACGTCTTTGATTTCCCAGCATCCTCCAGCCATGCCCATGCCCGGCTGAACGGTGATATTTCTCATACAGGTTTCTCATGTTTCTCACATAGGGGAGCCGTGTGCTTCTGTAGGATTGTGTGTGTGTGTGTGTGTGTGTGTGTGTGTGTGTGTGTGTGTGTGCGTGCGTGCGTGCATGCGTGAGAGAGAGGGAGAGAGCAGGAACCAATGAAAGTCTAAATATCAAAATCAAGATCCAGGGAAGTGGTGATGCTGTAGATACACACAGTACCAAAACCACAATGGTTCACAAATGCAAATATTAATTTGCCTGCGGTAAAGTGCTGTAACTGGCTTCCTGAAAAGGTTACCTGTGACTTCAGGCAGGTTGTCATTGCCATACTTGCACAGCCTTCTATACTCAAAGCTTGTGTCCATGTCTGTCCTCAGGCCAGCCCACGAGACAGCCGCAGAACTACTACAGCGACTTCTTCCCCGACTATTTCTCGCTGACCGAAAAGCCACCGGAGGAGTTCTGTCTCTCGCCCGACGCCACTTCCGAGTCCATTTCCATCGACTTGCTGCAGAAGAGAGGTGAAGGAGGGGTGAGGGGCGGGGCCTGCAGATGAGGGTGGGTGTGTCCAGTCCCCTGAAGGTGAATGCACGTACAGGAATCGCGTGCTATTTTGTGGATTTGCCGTTTTTGGTTTGGAATATTCATACCAGGTGGCAATCCCTGCTCCCTATGAAAGAGTTTATTGCTGGATTTATTGTTTAGTGTTACAGTACAGATGTTGTTTTGGCTTTTATTTTGAGTGACGCTTGTGTCAGATGTTTGGTTTTTTCTACTCACTCCAACCGAATGTTTCATGATTACCTGAAATATGTCTCATATTCAGTTTGAGGAACTGCGATAGTCTTGACAGAAACCCCAGGTGCACTTCGCTTTCAGGACCAGAATAAGGGGTAATAACATGACATAAAACCCTTAATTTGCAATTACCTTAGCTCCCCTCATAGCCTTCTGGAAAATAAGTGGGATAAAAGCTGTTAAAGAAGCACTATGTCCCTGCTGAAGAATGTTACCTTGCATTTTCTCAGAGAGGGAAATAAAAGTGCTGTGTTTTTCTTCACACTCTTCCTTTGGTGTGTAATGTAAAAGCCATGCAGGAGGGAGACAGTGCCTCAGTGGTGCCTTCTGTACCCAGAGGGGGCTTCCTTTCAAACATGACCTACTTTCATTTCTCCTCGCCTGGGATTGGCTGGGCTAACAAACGGGACTCTCGGGAGAGGGCCTGCTCTTGGGAATGTATGAGTTTATGCACGTGTGAGTGTGTGTAGGTATATATGTGTGTGTGTGTGTGTGTTTGATGGGGGGGGGGTTTGTTAATATGTATGTGTGTCCTTGTGCACACATGAAGTTTCTACATGCAGTATGTAGGCCATGCTATGACTGTTCTGATGTGGGTTTCCTGCATTGCGGTCTTTGCTTAAACTAAGGTCATATTGAAAGCTTCGGATAAAAAAAAATGTGAGTATGTCTGAGCTCTGCAGTAAAATTAGTTCTTAAGACACATAATGGAGGGGGCATATGTAACCTGAGCTGGAGTGAGAATAAGCAGTTAGGAGCAAATCAGTCAAGCTGGAGGGGCATGAAGAGCATCCTCTTGACATATAATTAAAAGGACTTCTAACAGTATGGCAATTGCGTAGTATTAATTATTCTCGTATTATTATTGAATTAATGGCAGATGCAGTGCTTCTCCACCAGAAAATGTCTTTGATTTTTCTGCCGCAGATGTGGTCCTTGAAGGGGGGGGAGAATGAAAGAGGAGTGATTATCATAAGATGAAAGAGAGCACAGTGACTGCGGCTTGTTAGAGAGGCACTCTCACGGCCCCCCGTGGAGTGCTTTCAGGGAAGAGAACTCTCTAAGCTTTTCTCAGTATTTCTGTCAAGAAAAAGACAGGTGAGTTTCTTTGGATAAGGTTTGGGAGGCTCACTCGGTAATCTGTAGCTGCCCCTGTCACCTTGAAAAGCTCCATGGGCAAAGCAAACGGGCCACTCTCGTGATGATCCATTTTAGCGGACATTGACCTGAGTTCCACTCTTTTGAGTGGTTTCAGCCCTGAAGTGCTGCTGGAGGGCCCTCCAGCCGTTCCACCTCGATCCGTCCTCAGTCCAGGCTATGGATTTATTGATGGGGAAACGAGCTTGACTGTGTGTCCTTTCTCCTTCTCTCAGGTCTGGTGAAAGCCATCAACACGGCGGTGGATTTGATTGTGGCGCATTTTGGCACGAGCCGGGATGCTGGAGTGAAGGTGCGGTCAAATTTGGTAACATGCCGAGCAGTTTTCCACACAGGCAATGGAAGAACAGTACATCTGAGCACCAGGGCTCGAATCATGTACTCCTCTGAGGGCATTCATTGCAGGGAAAGTGTTTGGTTGGATTTACTGTGCCAAGTATTTATTGACGAGCCTTGTAGAAGTTTGATATCTACTTGCTTGGAAATGTGCTTGGTATCCAAAGCAGCACTGCCTGGTTTTGATTTTTATCATGATTTTTTTCCTGTGAAGTTAAAACAGTTATCAGCTTGGATATGTATAGCAGACATCAGTATGTATATATACAGTAGATATATTGATGTTGATATACATCAATATATACAGTAGACATATTTATACAGTGATAGTGGTTTGCATTGAGGCTTTACCGGAGAGCCACCCTGGTGCCTGTGAAGGTGCCTGTGAATAACCCAGCTCTCTGTCTTTCCGCTCAGGCCAAGCTGGGGAACAGTTCCGTCAGCCCAAACATCGGGCACCTAATCCTTAAATACCTGTGCCCCGCCATCCGGGACGTTCTGCAGGACGGCCTGCGGGCCTACGTCCTGGACCTGATCATCGGACAGCGCCGGAACCAGCCCTGGAGCGTGGTGGAGGCCTCCACGCAACTGGGTCAGTGTTATGCTCATGAGAAAATGGAACAGTGCCTGAGGTGCAGCAGAGTATGCTGGGAGTTGTAGTCCAACAGCAATGACCTTGCCTCTGCTTTTCCACAGGCCCGTCCACTCGAGTGCTCCACAGCCTGTTCTCCAAGGTGAGCCAGTATTCAGAGCTTACCAACCACGGCATGAGGCTCAACGCCTTCGTCTTTGGCCTACTCAAGTGAGTCCTGTTCCCTTGGTTTTTCCCCCCTCATGCTTTAAAGATGCTTTCATCCTCCTTTAAAATCACAGTGGTCAGACAAGATGGCATGCATCATGGATTTTCTGTCTTTCTTGTAAGGCAATATCAGACCCATTCATTTGTAGTAATATCCAAAATAGTATATGGTGTAGGTATAGGCCATCAGACACAATTAGTTAATGCATTCTTTGGAAATTTTAATCATCTGTAAGAAATAAGAAATGAACATCTCTTCAGAGGACCTAGGGAAGGACAAGTGTGGCCACTGTATTATTGAATAATACAGGCAGGCAAGATTGTGCAGGTAAAATGTCTATTTATAGAGCTAAGAGACGGGTAGAGATTATATATGAAATGACCAGCACTAAAAGTAATGGAATCTATCAGATTAATCAAAAAATGAATTGATACTATTTATTTCTCTCTTACATTTAAATTTGTATAATCATTATTTTGAGTATTCATTTCTAGTGCCCTTTTTCCCCCCTCTGTCGACTTATGACTCCTCCGTTACACCACGTTTTCATCTCCAAAGCCGCAGCTCCTTCTGATAGAATCTCAAGTGGCTGTGCTCACAAACACTGCTGCAGCGCCCCCTAAAGGCGGTGCTCTGATCCTGTCCTCTCCTGAAAGCTGCTTTAGGAAGTCTAAGCTCTTGTCTGCTTTGCACTGCAATTATTACTGTAAGTAAAATGCTTAGATTTTTCAGCGAACAGCACTGGGTGTGCTTTAATGATCTGATTGAAACAAATCAATAAGTAATAATTCAAGCAGTCTGTGTTTTTTGCTGGTTTTTAATTCATTAGTAGCTGTTTGAGATTAAAGGGGGCTGGTGAGAGTCGGCACTCCCTCGCTCTTAGCTGTGTGCTCATTGATCTGGAACCCTGGCCAGCACTGCTGAAGTTACTGCTTCAGTAGTGCTGAGAAAGCCTTTTAAAGGAGGTCAGCCTTTCTGCAGTGATGTGCTGATGCCAAAGCCTCTTCTTAGCAGGCTGGCAGCTGCCGTGTGATTCGCTGAGGTCAGAATGTTCAGACGGGGCAGGTTCAGACCAGCATATCTTGTTATTATGAGTTATTGTGTAATTGTGTATTGTAGGTTAGAGCGCTTTCACATGTGACGTTTGAGTTTAAGCTTGTCGCCTGCTTATGTATGAAGTGTGAAGAAAGGTTTGAAAAAAGTGTTTGGATTTGTGTTGCTTAAACGTTTGTGAATGTTCATCCGTTTGCTGCCCTCAAGATACATGAAAGCATTTAGCATAAAACTACAGTTCCCAGCATGTGATTAGGCATGTTTTGTAAAAAAAAAAAAATGTGATTGCCCAAACCCTCAAAATGGCGTAAGGGCAATGAGATAGTGTTTTGTGTATGCTCTTTGATTCCACAAAGACAAACATATATTTGGTAGAGTGTATGTGGTGGGAAGGCAGCGACTTGAGCTAATTATGCCAGCCAGGCAGAGTAGTGGCTCTCTAAATCTAGACTCTTCACTTGTGTGCTTGCGAGTGTTTGTTGGTTCAAATTCCACGTGGGACAGAGCTGTTGACCGAGGTGCACGTAGCTTCTCCAGGAATATTCCAGTGAAATGCCTTTCTGGATAAATGAGTCCCAGAACACACCGTTTAAACAAAGAAAGAAAGACACGGGTCAATTACACTAGCAGAGGGATCACAATGAAATTAATGTTGGCAGATCTTCCTGTTACAGTCGCCAGCATTCCATTAGCTTTAAGATAGGGGCTGTCATTAGCTATTCCCTTGCCAGAGTAAATGCCATTTCCAATTACAGTGACTGTAATTGTGGATGCAGAGAGCCAAGCTCAGACCAATTATGGAGAAGTTTGTCTATTGACGGGGAAAGTCTTTGTTGTAACTTTGAAAATCAGGATGCCTGACACCAGCAAAGAGGAAAATAAGACCTCACATTATGCACTGAAAAAATAAGATCAATACAAAAATTAACTTTAGTTTGTCTGGAAACATTGTTTTTGTCAGCTGAAGAATGGTTTTAAAAATTGACGTGAAGCTGTGTTATTGGGTTAATTTTGTTACTACTCTGTATAAGCTATACAAGATATGAGTATATACAATACATAGATGAGAGATGAGGTATGGGTGAGCTAATGACAGTGCCTACCTTAAAGTTAATGGGATGTTGCTGACTGAAACAGGAAGAAAAAAATCTGAAAACAGCTCTTCTGCGCTCACCTGAACACCTGAAATGCTACCACATAAAGTGATTTCTTATATCACGTTGGAAAAAAATGTACTCTGTGGTTTTCTGCACCTTTATCTCTAACAGCTAGCTTGTTCCTTGTCTGGTCAACTATTGAAATTTGGTCATGCTGCACTTCTAATATTGTTGACTCCTTATGTGGCTCTTTGCTTGTATTGTACTCTGCCTCACTTGTAAGTTCCTTGGATAAAAGTGTCTGCCAAATGAATAAATGTAATGTAAATGTGACATAGATTGTTTTTTGCTTTTCAGCTTACGATCTTTAGAGTTCTGGTTCAATCATCTATACACTCACGAAGGTAAGCAAAATGCATGGCACAACATTTCGCTTTAAGTAATCCAGCTTTGACTGATATTCGTTGTGACAGGGCTGTGCTGTCATCACTCACTCTGCATGCCGCCCCTCTCTCTTGGTCCCCAGACATCGTGGCGGCCCACTACCACCCGTGGGGCTTCCTGCCGCTGTCCCAGGGCGTGTGCCAGCCTCTGTTCGAGGAGCTGCTCCTGCTGCTGCAGCCCCTGTCGCTGCTGCCCTTCGACCTTGACCTGCTGTTCGAGCCCCGCCTGCTGCAGAAGGGCCAGGAACACCTGCGGCGCAAGGAGCAGCTGTGCTCCGCTGGGCAGGGCCTGGAGCACTCCGTCCGCTCCACCTTCCAGCTCATGAGAGGGTGGGGGGCGGTGGGGACAGAGTCCAAAAGGGAAGGGGCGGAGGCGAGAACAGAGGGGGCGGGGTGTAAGAAAGAGAGGACGGACTCGAAGCAAGAGGGGTTGTGGCCAAAGAGGGAAGGGGTGGAGTGCAGGAGAGATGGGATGGGTCAGTGGAGAGAAGGGGCGGCGCTCTGGAAAGAGGAGGTGGGCAGTGAGGGGAAGGGGGCGGGGCCAAAGGCGACAGAGCCGGGGAGGGAAGGAGAACGGATGTTGACAGAAACGGGAAAGACGGGGGCCGAGGTTTTGAGAGACAGTGGTGTTGGAGCGGGAAGGGGGGCACTGAGGTTGAAGGGAGTCGGCGGGGAGTCCAGGTGTGAGCAGGAGGAAAGCGAGAGGGACAGGGAGAGGAGGAGGGAGAAAGGCGAACCCCTGCTGACGGAAGGTATGAGGCAGAGGGACCGGCAGGCGGGGTGGTGGTACCAGCTCATGCAGAGCTCCCAGGTTTACATCGACAACTCCGCCGAGGGGTCCAAATTTGTCAAGTGGGAGAAGAGGAAGAAAACCGCAGGGGACATCCCGGCTGGACGAGGGACTGACAACGGAGTGTCGCGCCGGCAGAGCCAGCCTCCTCCGAGAGAGGGAGTGGTGGAGGGGGCAGAGGCCAGTGAGGAAGGGGAGGGGCTGAAAGAGGTGGGAACGGAATCCGGCAAGAGCGCCAAAGGGAGGCCCTCCTGGATGGGCAGCCCTCCAGAGTCGGTGGTGAGCGAGCTGAAGAGGAGCAAAGAGAAGGAGCCGGAAACGCAGGGAGCCCCAGCAGAGGCACAAGAGGAACCAACGCAGGCGCTGAGGTGGGGCAGGCTGTTCGGGGCTGGGGTCGGGTCCCCCATCCGGACCCAGAGGGCAGAACAGCGCCTCGGCCGATCTCAAAGGAGCAGGTGAGAAATTTCAAGTAGCCTACACAAACAGCAAGCTGTTTATTTAATCCCTTAAACAAGGGGAAGAAAGTCAAAAATAATATTTTTTTTGGTGGTTGCGTTCCTTAGGTTACCATCGGGGTGGCTGAGTCTGGACAGATCAATGCTGGACCTTGTGGCGCAGACAGTGGGGGCGGGGAAACGTTCGGACCCCACTGCGGCTCCTCAGAGCCAGGCTCCGCCCCCAGCACAGCAACCACAAGCACAGGCCGCCCAGCAACAAGCGCCACGGTAACAGAGCAGGCTGCTCATTGATGTGGTCGAGCAAAGAGTGCAGGACTCGCATGCAGCAGCAGTGGGAGTAGCATCAGCAGTAGCAGCAGCATTGAGGTTATAAGGGCACTTTCCCACCAAGTTCATCTGCAATTGCTGTGTGCATTGGGTACACTCCCAAACTCTAATCTGGGTCACTTCATTTCAGACCAGGAAATTGCAGGTGCGCTTGAATTGCTTAGGGAAGTTTGATGCCCCTCTTGTAGCGTTTCATTTCGAGTTGTTGGCACTGCTTCCAGTTTTGGCAGATGAAAATCATAGACATATGGAGTTCAGTTCCAAAGTGGTCTGAGGCCACCCCTCTCCTGTTAGTTTGTCATAATTTGCATCCTAGTGCAATTACATCACTGCCAAGGTTTCAAGTACAGCTCCTGACTTAGCAAAGTACATGAGATTAGTATTCAAATTAAATGGCCTGACCAGCCAGGTGTGAGAGAGCCCGAGGAGTCAGGCTGGGTGTTTGCAGTGCTGACGACGGCTCTTCCTCTTCCTCAGGGAGGTTCGAGCCCTGTGCCACCACGTTGCCACGCAGCCTGGGCAGCTGAGCTTCAACAAGGGAGACGTGCTACGTGTCCTGAACCGCGCCGAGCCCGACTGGCTGCACTGTGCCCTGGGGGACAGGACTGGCCTGGTGCCCATAATCTACGTCACTCTGACTGAGGAGTCACAGGGGTCCCAGGGGCCGCTCTGAGCCCAGGCTGGGGCCAGTAAGCGTGCACTCCCCCTAGTACCGCATACCTATAGACCTCCCCAAACACGGAACTGTGAAGCAACTGGAAATACTATGCCATGTAGATAGATCATGCCCTCAAGCGCTGGCCCTGGATCAGTTTTGGATTTTTGCACAAAATAGATGGGGTTTCGATAAGGGATGGGTAAGCTGACCCTGGGTCAGCACTTGAGCATACGCCATTCCCAGAGCGAATGCTGCACATATACACAGACACGCATACACACACGCACACGCATACATACATAAATATACACACAGAGGGACACTGCAAAACAAAAGGACTGCCTTTCAACAGACTCAGACTTAACATCATGACTCGAAGGCCTAAGGTCTGTCCATCTGCCTATGTGTTTTTGTAAATGTTTGCGTGTATGTTACAATGAAGAGATGGGGGGGGGGAGTGGCGGCACCAAGAGGGAGTGCACTGGTTTATGATGCATTTAATGGCCTGTAAAGTCCTCCATAAGAGCTATAGAAATCTATTCCTAGGCCCCAAGGGGACTGAACATTCAGCACGAAACCCCTCTTTAAAAAAAGCACAAGGAACTGGATGACTGTATTGTACAATCATACAAGAAACTCGTATGATTGCTGGGTGTTTGAGAATGGTAAGCTTACAAAGATTGCATGGAAAAATTGAGTGATTCATTATTATTAATGCATTGAATATGAATCACCTTAAGTGGACTTTGGATTAAGGCTTTGTGTTTGATTTCATTTTTAAAATTTAATTAGTTAAAATTGATTGGTCTAAAAATATAATATCTATACAAACACTTTAGATTGGTTACTCTTCTGATTGCATATTTTGCATCAATGAACCAAAGTTGTGTTTATGGATTCTTTAGAGGATGTTACAGAGATATTAATCTGGAATTTAAAGGTGCAGTTCATATAAGGTCTAGCAGTGAACACTGATGAGATGGACTCTGGAAGAAGTCACATAAGAGCATTGAAATGGTCTTGAGAAATGGACACACTTTGAGCCTCCCCAGATTCAAGACTTTCCACCAACAAAGTTGCTGTGCTTTTGAATGGAGCTGCCCAAATCTCTTACCCTCTTAAACACTCAGAGATAAGGGTACTCCCGCCAAGCACAGCACTGTACGCTTTTGAAATACCACCAATTTGGAGCAAGACTACCTTAAGGACTTCTTTCTGTCAGACACAGTTTACACTTCGTGACAGAGGGACCCATAGACAGACACTGTGCTTCCCTCGAAAGGCACATCCATGATGGTCAGACCCACTGACCAGATCAGTTTTCAGCCAGAAATTGAACAACCACCCACAAACCGACCCCATCACCTATCCTGGTCTCCACAGCCTGTCCCTCTGCCAGACGAGACACCAGGTGGAGGGTGTGGGGTTATCTGCATGTGTCCAACCACAAACATTTTCTCCCAATCCCAGCCCTCCCTCCCTGTCCTGTCCCCTTATCTCCACCCTAATTTATCCCAGGGACTCTGGGGGGGTAAGCTGGGGGGAACTGTGGGAGGGGGCGAAATCCCTCCCTCCAAACAACAAGCAAAGAAATAAGCTATATGATATATGTATACATGAGTAATATATGTGTTGCATTACCTTAATTTATTGTCTAACACCGTAATTTATTCCATGGTAGTGAGCTGTTTAGGCACATAGCAAAATGCAGTGCTGTGTTCAAGGATGTCAAATGAAAGCAAACAGGGTCCTGGGACTGAAAAACATGGGATGTCATGCTCGGTCTGTTCTTTTAACATCTCAGGCCAGACATAGGTCCTTTCTTTCCCATGTCTCCTGGGATGTATAATGTGTCGGCATCAGGGGTAGTGTCACTGTATGAATACAAGGGGTGAGGTGCCATAATTTTAATTTTAAGGGTGCCAAACAGGGTGCCAACAGCCTACCTTCATTAAAATCTTGAATTGGGACATGGTCTTACAATTGAGCTAGACAAAGTAAAGTTGCATCTTTGCTGGTAAAGCCCAATATAACTTAACCATTTTTGTCCTTTGTAATAATGATTAAGGCAATTATTTGATACTTGTCAGACATCTGCAATTGTTTTGACTGTGGAGGTAATATTATAAATCACCCTTGACTCCCTGTAATCGTCATTGTACTACAACAGAATTACACATGCTGTTCACTACTGCACCACTGCTTTTTCAGATGGGGTACTTGTGCTTTAAATAATTTTAGTGAGGTGATATGCAGTTAAGACTGCTCTTCTCACAGCTTGTAGTGTAGATTTTTATTTTTAACACTAAAATACTACATTCAGTTGTGCAATTATATTATTTTTATATTTTTTGTAAAAACAATAATTTCATACTTGCTAATATGCATTGAAAATTGTAAATATTTTCATCATTGAGTACCTCTTGAGAATGGGAGAGGTGTTCTGGCATAATTATGTTCTTTAGGTTTTCACAAAAGGACAAAAATGGGGTTGACCTTGTTAGAGTGGGCTTGTATTGCATCAGATTTGGTGTAGTCATGGTAATCTGAAAAGGTGAGAGTAATCAGGGTTGGCATTGGATTTATGGGAGAAGTGGTACGATTTCAATGCCAGTCCTGGCGATGCGCAGTTGGTGTTCTGTGATTCTCAAGAGTCCCGTTGGCTTGAACACCCAAGTCAGTCTTCCAGGTGCACTTTGCTTATCATTTACATCCTTAGCAGAAATGACAGGCAGTATCATAGTTTTTGTCATTAGAGGCAGAGGGTGAGTGAAAAGAGAGAGAGAGAGAGTGAGAGTGAGAGAGAGTGTGTGATGGTGCCTTTATATCTGAAGAGAGAGAGAGTGGGCAAACTGAGAGCGCTGCCTCGAACTGCTCACAAGTGGACTGGTTCCTTTAAATTGCTTGATGTTTGAGCTTCAGGAGAAACCATACTGTCTTCAGAAGAGGGACAGATACTCGGATGTTTTTTTTTTTTTTTTTTTTTTAAACCCCTTCCATGGTTTTCTCATCCGTTTGTATTAAATCGTTAGTCCTGCTTGTACATAATCCATGTGGCACTAATGTCTTTTTTTGTCCACGCTATAAAATGTGTATGACATTATCAACATGATATGGATATTAATAACAAAGTGCTCATGTGAACACAACCTAAATGAGTGTCTTGTCATTTTTTGTGATTTTTTAAAACCATTTTTTAATATCCTCACAGAATATTGATTTATTTCTCAGACTATGGCTGAACAGTAGATGAATACTCGCTGGACACTTGTTAAACACAACAAAAACACAACATTTGGCAGATTTGTGAAGTTTTATTAGAGGCATGCTACAGTTTCAGAATGTAATAAGCTGTGTATGTCAAATATGTAAGATCCCTCAGCAGAATATATTATATGTATTTGTATTACACTGTAAAGCACATGCATATGGACACGGTCGTAGATGATTACTGTGGAGTATTTCAAGAACATAAGTGAATTATTATAAATATTGTACACTATGCCTTGAATTAGACTTGCTGTATACTTCATAATGTGCATAATGTGTGTCATCTGATTTCCCAACAGTTACTGCGCCATCAAGCAGTATTACAAGATTCTTCAGTTTTTTCAATGATATTGCTCAGTCCTTTAAACAGCTTGCAGCTAGTTTGCCCTTCAAATGGTTCATCAGTTTGCTTCAATTTTCCTTTGATTAATACTGGAACCCAAGGCATTGTGAGTGAGCTGTCCAAAGGTTTGACCGTACCTGAATTTGTATCCTGTTGAAAAAAAGAAAGATTTACAGTTTCCTGCAACTGTGTGAGGTCACTTCTCAGAGAAGATCATTACTAATCCCCTAAATGCCAGCAATTAATAGTGTGTAGAAGTGAAGCAACACTGAATACACTGATTTGATATCTGAGTGTTAGAGAAAAAGATGACAATTCAATGAGCTGTCCATGAGACATGATGATAGGAGTCTGTTTTGATTTGGGTAAAAAAACACTAATGGATTTTAAAACTCATAAATTTTCAGAAGAAAACATGATCTTCAAATAGATCAACAACCAGATGTATCTTAATTAAAATAATTGTTCATCAATCTACCTATGTGTGTACTCAGTAAGGATAATCTAAATGAATGCTCCACAAGTGTTTGCCCCGCTGGACCAGATACTCAGGCCTGGAAGGCCACTGGCTCAGAGATACACTGAGGAAATGCAGTCAAAAGGAAATGCAGCTGTAGTCTCACCTGGCACATGCCCGGTGTAAAACGGCAGCTGGCCCCGGTAGGAGGGGTAGATAGTGGGGAGGGGGGGTAGGCTACCCGGCTCTTCCTCTTTGAAACTCAGAGAGCCACTTGGACTCCTCATCTCCTTGCCGAACTGGATCAGCGCTCTGTTGGTGGTGATGGGGTAGCCAGTGCCAATGAGGAAGCGAGATTTGGGCACATATCCGGTAAAACCTGAACACAAACATGGTAATGCCCTCTGGTGGTTTAAAGTAGAAACTTTAAAACTGTCCTCAACAGCTTAATGCCTGGCTATAGCCCATGTTTTCATAGCAGTGACACAATACAGCAGTTGATTTGTATGCTGTGAAATGTAAAACAACATGTGAAATGTGTAACTACACAGGCATTCTGACTGACAAAATAGTACATTCCTCTTCTCTCTACTTCTCTGTCTCATACCTGAGATGAAGTACTTGTGCGGACTGGTGTCATCCATGAAGTATGGAGATCCCAGTGGTTTCCAGGGGTCCTGGGACTTGTAGGGTGCTGGCTCCTTAGCGATGGGGGTTAGAGGGCAGCTGTATGCATGAGACTGAGGCAGAAAGGGACAGACCTGAACTGTAGTTTGCTGGATGGATGTCGAACTTGCCATTAAGCAATGTGCCTCTAAAAGCAAATGAGTCACTAAGTCCCATTAACGGAAGGTGTGAATAATGCAGTAAGGTGGTATGACCTCATACCAGGCTGCACTTGGAAAAGGAAACAGTAGCTACTCTTCAGAACAGAAGCAGACTCCTAGAAGTAAAAGTATGTAAAATTTATTTGTTGGAAAATGGGAGTAGCCTGAGGCCTGGAGCTAAATGATTTATGTGGGATTATACCTGTATGACCCCCAAATTTCACTAACCCCAGGGTTCAGCAGCTGAACTACTCAAAATCACAGATCTGTGACTAAAAAGCAAAGGTTTTTCATTTCTCTGAAGAGACTTGATATATAAGCGGGCCTGACATGTGAACTCCCTGTTGTATAATTAAACAGTGCTGGCCTCAGCTGGTGTGCTGTGTCAGACTGAGGATTGTGTGTGTGTTTTTAGGGGGGTGCTAGGTACTGTGAAATCAGCCACAGTGCTGTTCTTTACATGGGTGAGGTCAGCAGATGCAGCCAGCAGTTTACGCTGCTCTTGGTCCCTCTTGAACTCGGACAGCGCCTCGCGACATGTCTCGCCATAGGTGCGGGAGAAGTAGTTCCGGCTTTTGGGGACAAATCCTGTGAAAACACACACACACACACACATACTGAAATGAGGCAATGCACCTTTGCTTTTCTTTTCTCCACGGTGAAAGCAATGAGACATTTGCCTGTGTATCCCGGTATCATCCTTTCTGTATTCCTGTGGTTTCCATGCCGACTTGTCCAGATCTTGTCCCTTGATTCGCCGTCCGGCTCTGTGGGAGGGGCGCGGCCTGAGTATAGGACCAGCCGACGGGAACGCAACACTTCAGGGGAGGACAGGAGCCGGGCTGTCAGCTTTCCATAGGTCTCCCCGAGGTGGTACTTGAGCTGAGGGCAGTATCCTGCATAGCTTCAGAGAGAAAATGAAAAGGAGGCCACACCCTCACCTCTCCGTGCCTGGAATGACTGGCGTAACCCGTGTCATCATCCTAGCTCCTTTCGTTTGTCTCATAATGATTATTCTGACAACATAGCGCTGCCGTCTGTAAGGGGTCTGGGTAGCAGTGTGGTGTGTGGTTACAGGTTTGATTCTCAGAACAGAACTACAACTTGCTATAGACTTAAGCAAAACGCTTAACCTGCAGCACTTTTGTAACTATTCAACTGTTTGCAGCAAAACGCCTTGGCTTAGGACACAAGCAGAGACATTACATTACATTACATGCCTTTAGCAGACGCTCTTATTAAGAGCGACTTCCTAACAATAGAACGTAAGTGTATCCATTCAATGTATACGAGCAACTGTGTCAGAGACTGTCGCTGAACTGTCACAAGTTGATGAGGACAATCCACAACTGAGAACAGGAGAGCGGTTGCCATGGGTGACGACGACACAAAATAATCATGGCTTGTGCAGAGTGTTGAAGGAGCTTGAAACGAGAACATTCCGGTTCTCATTCAACTGTCCATGCAGTTCACGTGTATGTCAACTTATTTTAAATTGTTGAAAATTAAAAATTTAACTACATTGAGAGAATTTGATTTAAATGCAACACTAGAAAATTGCAATCGCTAAGTGAGAAGAAACGTCCGTGTAGAAACCCTAGCCATTATTGGGATAATGTGAGATAGTTTAATAGTAGTTTCACATTTTCATGCAACGGTTACATGAACAATGCTTTAAAAGTATGAGAACATTGTGTGAAAGAGCAATTAAACAACAAACAAACGTAATATTATTACTGTAAATCAGCAGGAAATGAGGAGAGTTTACTGTTTACTTACCCTGGTATGTACTGCGGATCGGGTGTCACTAAAACTTTGCTGAATTTCTGAGGAAATTCCTCCATACTGTCGGGATGTTGATGTTTCAGCTACTATTCAGATTAAGGGGCCTTGTCCGTTCGGTGATATGCCACACCTGCGCTAACCAGTTTCCTCAGAAGTAGACTTGTTTGCAGGATGTGTTTGCAAGTCGTTGCTAGTCGGAGCACCATGGAGGCCACAATGTCGACTGACCTCAGGGGTGTGGCTGCGCGAGGAGGGTGGTTCATTTCATTCTTCTGTCAATTATGGTACACCTGTTGAGGTGATGAAAACTGTATCTGCATTGTGTCGGCGTTGACAGGTTGACCATCAATATCGCATCCTCAGCATAAAATGCACGCTGCAGAAGTGCAGAATACACGCACACTAATTACCCCAGCCATAAAAAAGTTTCAAACGACCCATAAATCATAAATCAAACAGAACACGCGAACAGAAAACACGGATTACAATTCCACTGTGGAAATACATTCAATAGATTAATTTGAAGGCATATTGCGCCACCTCGTGGGTATACACTGTAACCTTAATAGGTTTTCTTGCAAATCCTTTGAACTGCTGCTTGTTTTGGCACATACATTTGTCACATAATCAGTAATTTGATTAAAGATTATTACAAGAAACTTTTATTTGAACGTATTAATATGTCATGTTATTATACATGAAATACCATGTACTATAATGTAAAACACGAATTCTTTGAAATGAATCGATTTGTTCTTTCAACACTAGGGAGAGCTGTTGGTCTTAAAAATATCAGTTGTTAAACCTCAGCTAGAGAAGTCTGGACCTTAATGTTACGTAAGAACACATGATTTTGTAATTTACTTCACGGCAAGCAAAGCATGGACCAAACTGAGGAACACAGTGAGTACGCCTGTCTTTTAGACAGTGACCATCTATGTATAGACTACCGTATAGCCTGGTAATGTTCGACAGCATGTGGTGATATTTTTTTACACATCTTAATAAGTTATAGAGGTGTACAATAGCGTCACATCCGGTACATCTATACAAAATCTAGGATGATAGCCTGGAAGCAATTGGAAGCTGACCCTATTGCGTCCCAGTAGGCCAGCACCTTTCGAATTTGAATCTCTTGAATTTTAAAATTTAATCTGAGCCATGGCTGGTAGCCATTGGAGGAAGATGAGCAGCAGTGAGATGTGAATATTTCAATAGTTTATTAAAACAATAAAGCACAAGAGACCGTGTTATATCATGTATATAGTCAGAGCTAAAGGGTATTGTTAGGCATGGTGCGCAGCGCTGTTCAGTGAGACTTGAATATTTCAGTAGTTTATGGAAAAGTTGAACTGCAGCATTCTGCATAAGATGAAGAAGCCTTATGGCACATACAAGAAGCCCAGCAAGTCGAGGTCTACAGTAGTCGAGATGCTACAGCACAAGGGCCTGGACTGGGAGCTGCACTGAGTAGGAGGTGAGCAAAGGGTGAATTTTATAAGTGTGGTAGGAAGCTCAGATCTCAGTGAAGGACACCGAAATTGGCCCACTAATACATGACAGAAGAACTGATTTGAACTGATTTGCTCATGGCAGCTATATTATTTAATACAGAAGCTATCATTTGACCAAATAATGCATTCATGGAAATATATACCAATATGTGAAATAGGAGGAGATGACATTTAAGTGCTATTGGTAGCACTGATAGGCCTAACAGCTATTTGAGAGCTAATTTGCATACTTTGCAAAAACAACAAACTGATTAGCTTATTGCTGCCTTTTAACACAGAAACAACATTTTTATTACCTTTTAAGAGGGGAATTCAACACCAAATAAGTGGAAAGTGCATACTGTTACAATAAATGGTCTTGGACTAGATGTTTACAACAACAAACAAATAATGATGGAAAATATGATGGAAGTTTCAATTGAAAAAAGTTTGCCATGAAGAGACAGCAGTAAGTTATGAGGCTGTGATGTGCTTGGTATGTTTGGTGTGGAAATCTTAACACTGTGCACAGACATGCTTTAGTATCAAGAGAAGCCAAAAGTTTGTGCCATATGTGCATTGACTATATCCATAGCCTTCTACAAACAGGCAAAAAACTTGTGATTATTTTTCACCAAAAATATTTCACCAAAGTGGCGGAAAAGTAATTTACAAATAGAAATCTTGGCGATAACCATCTCTTTTGAATTGCACATTCTGCACACATGTTGACTAATTCCTGTGTGAACTGTAACACAGGAGCATAAATGCGAGTTGTCATTAGTCCATCTGACGTCCAATGCACTGCACATGTGATACACAGACCATATGATTCCCTTTACAGTACAGCCTCCTATTTGTCTTTCAGAGGGTTTATACCTCAGGGCACTTCTCTGCAGCCAAAAGTCTTATCAACACAAGGACCACAGGGTGAGCTGGGCCTCAGACAGAGCAGCCTGTCTGGTATGATGTATGAGTAGGATTCTGTGCCTGTTTGCATCAGACCGTTTTCGAGGATCCACAAATTACTTGCTTTTATTTAAATATTTTACAGGCATAGTGGTATGCCTCCAGCTAAGGGCACATGTCTTTGCCGCATTGTTTTTGTTCATTAGAACAAATCATCTTTACACTGCTTCGGACAAGAACATTTTGCTTTGTGGAGACGGCTTTGTGTCGGTTTCAGAGGCATTAGGGGGTCAGGGGGGTGGGGAACGACAGGAGGGAGAAATGCAAAATTGTGACTGTGTTGTGCACACACACTTACTCAGAGAGTCACATTCCCGTTTTCTGTTGTGTTTACAAGGAAATAAGTTGAAATAACCTAAGTGGTTGTGTTTGTTGATGAAACTGGCAAAACAGTTTTCCATTCTTCTGGTAAGTTTATGTTTCACCTAAGATCTTGTGGTTTTCTAAAGAAGTATTGGGTTGCTCTCCTACAGGGTAAGTTTATCCTCCCCCCTTCCCCAAACAGTGGTTGGTTTGTCTCTGTAGGTTTTGTTTCCTCATCCAAGGTTTCCATCTTTCCAGTCCTTTTCTTCCGTGTGATAATACAAGTATGAACTTGTATTTATGGTGATAGACTTCTGGATAAATTACATCAGGTGTTCAATTGTCTTTGTTCAAAAAAAAAAAAAAATCTTGTGAAATTACTCAACAAGACAACTGGATTCTTATGAGATACAGGATCTTAAAAGAGGAGTGAAAATGAAGAGAAAAATTTAGACATGTCCTTAGCTAAGTTCTTCAAACATCAAGTGAAGTGTATTCAAAGTGTGCAGTATTTTTATATAATACTTTATTAAGTGTTCTCCATGTCTTATTTAGTTAATGTCTTCCACCTGTGTTGTGTGTTAATTAAGGCCTGCCCTTTGGCTAGTTGCTCAGTCTTGACAATGCTTTGTGTGTGAACTCTTGTACCAAGCCTGGTTTGCGGTTTCTTGAGTCTTCAGTTAAAGAAACGTTGATTTCTTTAAACCAAACCTTCTTGTGTCCTGAGTCATCTCTGCTCTTGGATTTGCCCTGCTCCCTCATTACAGTATGAACCCCTTCATCTGAATTACTGTTAAATAGGACCATTCACTCTCCTGTGAGTGTTTTGTTATGGTTGTTTTCCTTTTTTACTTAATAGCCACTTCTGTTCTGCTATTTGACTCAACTCAACAGTAGGCAGCAAAAGATTCAGTCTCAGCACTTTTGATCACTATATTTGATAGATGTGTAATTTGTCATAGAACTGGCTATCCAAATTTAATATTTGGAGCAACACACTGCTTAAATGTTTAAATAATGTTTCTATAGTCCAACCATATAGAGCAAAAGCCCTGTCCACCACAACCGGGAGCAGGCCAGCAAATAGGATAGGATTCAATGCTATTCAGATGTTCTTGATTCACAACATTCCTTTCATTTTGGAGATATTGGAAATATAGGAAATAGACTCTGGAGCCTCTTGCTTATATTACAAATGCAGTTTGCAGTAAAGTAAATGAAGATATGCCAGTATTCTGTCGAATTCAAGAGACCATTGTTCTTACTGACCAGTATTTTGCTGTGTCAGCTGATTTTGAAATGGTTTGTTTTGCAATGCATCTTCATTGCTGTCATATTAAAAGGAGTAGTGGCAGAACTGTGTCCATATTCAGAACTGATCTGTTGCAATTTTTCAAACCATTTGACCTTCAAAGTCATTACAGATTGGAAACAGTTGACCTTTGTGTGGTACCTGCTCACCTCTTCATTCAGAATAAAGTTCATAGAATTTTGCTTATATTTTAGCAAAAGTGGAATGTTATTTTTCTTTCGGTCATGCCATGTCTGTTGTCAGTTTGGTCAGACAGTACATAGTACAAACTGCAAAGGTCATCAGGTCCAGTCACACACCCTAACAGTTAAACAAATCTTTTGAATCTTCATATTTCATATACTTCATAATCTTCATATTTTGTGAATATTTTATTTATTGGTGTAAATTATTCATAAATTATTCATTATTCATAAATTGTCTCATATAGTGATGCATTGTATGCATTGACAGAGCTAGAAGATATGAGCAATACTCATATAGTGTCATAGTTAAGCATTCATCATTTCAATTAGGCAACAATAATTTGGTGAATATACACCCCTTGAATGTATTACATATATATACCTATATATATATATATATATATATATATATATATATATATATATATATACATATATATATATATACATGCATACATATATATATATATATATATATATATATATATATATATATATATATATATATATATATATATATATATATATATATATACTCTTTTTGGTGTCCCAGTTTAACACTTAAAACCCGTCTAGTGTTAAATTTTGACCCAGGAAAGAGTGAAATACTCTGAAAAGAGTGTATATTTCTCACACTACTTAATTAAATGAAAACTTAATTTTAGAACATTTTTCACTACAAAGGTGTAAGGTGTAAAATTTGTGCTCTATTACTCACAGAAAAAGAGTAAAACACACAATGTAGTATATTGCAACAATTATGGTGTGCAAGAGTTTGTAATACTCATGAGTGTCATTTTAACTCCAGTTTCTATTTTTTTGCTGATTGTGTATCTCTTTAAATGTAACACATTGATTGATGGAAACCTATGCTAAAAATGGCTATATTTCTATTAAGCTTTTGGCGATCTGACCAGATATCAGACATCATGCTTCTTATTTCTTATTCTCATTATGTACTATTTATTAAAAAACATTCTGCCTAAGTGTGTGAACATCCATTGCGTGACACACAATCTTCCTGCAATGTCTGCGCTCATCTGTTAACGCCATCTTCTGCAGTGACTCCAAAGCGTAAAACCTGTAATAAAGGTTTTTGTTGCCATGAATCACACCCATACATGACCTGCTGGACTGTCTGGGCCAGCTTTGTGCCAGATCTTTAAACATCTTCACCCATTTTGCCTACATGGTTGCCACCTGTCTGTTCGGTGTGCTGTGTAGATATCTATGGGCAGCTATAGTCATTGTCTGTCTGAGGAAAGATCCAATTAGATTGCTCACAGATGTGGTTACATCTTCAATAACACACCCTAGATTGTGTTGGTGATTCAGTCTAGGTGAAAGATCTACTCTCAGGTGCTGTCACAGTACTCAGTTCCCGTAAATGTGAACAATTGAGAACAATTGGACAGCATCGAGTCACATCGATGTTGTCCAGGAGTTTCTTCCAGGAGTGCCTGTTGTTCCAGTGTCTCTATAACTTTATCTGATATTATCAGCTCTGTTGGAAATATGTACTATCACCTCAATCTGTGTGGGAGGGGAAGACTGAAGATTGGTGTGTTCACTGTGTCATGTGTACTTCAAACAAAAAGTGAGGTGACACATAAATCCATGATGAGATAATGTGACAACATCTGTCCCTTCAGCCTGATGAGGCATACCCCTGGAGCACTCTAGTTAATTCCTGCATCATTCTACATCCTGTATTTTGAAGTCTTATGTGCTGGCACAAGCTGTAGTGGGAATCTTATGGTTCACAGGCTGAAATATCTTACAACAGAAACGTAGGGAGACCTACTACATATGTAAGTTCCAGGCTTGGAGATCAGAGTTCTCTTTTTAAGACCTGTCATCTCCAGTCTATAACCCTACTTTGAAATGAATTAAAGAAAATTTGCATGAATACCTTCTCACTCAGAGCCCCACTACTATGAAAGAGTCCTCCAAATGTTGTCTGAGAGTGAGACACAATCTTACAGTCTTACACTTATATTAAAGATGATCTATTCTGTGTGCCTATAGTCAACATGGATGCTGAGATGGTGGGTGAGATGGGTTATGCCTGTACAAAATTCAGGAACAAAATACTGTCCTTGCTGGGACTTTATGATTAGTGTGTCTGCTTGTTTTGAAAGGGTCTTGCTGTTAATGGGTGTGGGATGTCTTGGATCCTATCCTTGGATGACCTTGCTTCTCACCTATTTTTTGATGTAATCCCTGCAAAGGCAACACCCAGATCACTCCCCTTGCCACTGTTAAGTGGAAACCTAGCCTGCCGCGAGGTTCCCTTGTAGCCACCTAACAGTCTCTGGATGTGTCCATTTACAAGTTTGTTTCTCCTGTATTCTGTTCCAATGTTTTCCAGTAACATTTCTCTGCTGCTTTTTTTTTGGGGGCAGGGGACAATAATCCAGTTTTCCCTCCAACACAAGCTGTGATGTGGCAATACAGGTGTAAAACTGCAGGTGTACTATGACAAATGCATTTACAGTTCAAGATTGGTCAGATGGTTAGTGATGTACAGTAAATATTTATCAATTTACAAATGCATTGATGAGTGCCTTTGTAGCAGCCATATGGTCATGCTGTCCTGAATTAAAGTTTTTGCTGTATCCTATTCAGACTACCATGATTGCTGCTTAAGTGTCCATAGATAAAAGATGGTATAAGGGCAGTTCTGAAACTGGAATACATTTAGTCCCACTTGGTAAAGACTCCCCCTGCTGATAAAAGACATTGTCATACAATTCCCATGCTCTATAAATCCAGTGCTATATTGGAGAGGAACTATTTTATCATTGTAAATTATATAGCTGACATTAGATGTTTTGTGTACTGTTTAAGGTGCCAGCATTCATATCTATGGTTGATAGTCATTCCTACTTTAATGAATCACGCCTCCCATGTGTGTGTTTTTCAACTCTTACCACAGAGGCTTTTGGTCCCGTTTCATGGCTTCCGATCGGATCTTGTTATGATCGTGTTATGATTCTGTTGACTGTGAAAAGTGTCCTTCCCTTCAGATGCTGACAGCCTCTCATTGCTCTTTTCTGCTGAGATCAGGATTGTGCTTTTTGGTGTGACTTCAACCCACACCATTAACTGTCTCTGTATTCTTCTGGATCCCTAGATCTATAATGGTGTGATAAGCAATTTAAGGAAACTCAACAGTGCAGCACTGTACTATAATAAAGAGCAGGGACTGCCAGCCTAGACTCCACAAGAACCTAATTTCATGACGAGAAAGAACAAACTCAAAACAGTTTAACTGGTATAATGAACATTTTTACTCAGAACAAACCTGTTATCATCCAATGCTCACTTGAAGAAATAATATATAAACAACAAATAATTGCCAAGAAAAAAAATCAGGTACTAAAATACTGTTTTCTTTGTCATTATCCACCGTACATGTACAAGGAAAAAAATCAGTATTCAAAGCTTAACTACTGCTGGTATTGGAAATGTGCTTGACATTAGTCTGCTTTACTGGTTTCTTCACAATAAAACTGATAAATTATTCACATTATTAGTAGTAACACATCACTTCCCTTTAAAGGCAGGAAAAAATCAAAGCTGTGTTTGATGTATGTATACAAATGTGTACAAATTTTCCAATCATGGAATTCATAAAATGCTGCTAATGAATGCAGATCAGAAACAGGTTAATCTAACCAAACCCAACAAACTAACAGGACAGCATGTGCATCAGCACAGATGAAACTTGAACCACGTTGTCAGCTTTATCAGATTAATGGTGAATCCTGATGTGGAGAACACTGCAAGCATTTGGTTTCATGGAAGTACATACAGCAAGTACAAAGAAGCAGCATCCAATCAACACTGAGCTGATTTCCCTGAACTTTTTCTTTGTAACGGGATACGAGCGGAAATCAGAAAGATAGTAATATGTGTACATGTGTAATCCAATACAAACACACAGTGTTCCTCTAGTGAGCATACATGATGCATACAGGCTATGCCTTCACAGACCACAAACAGTAAATTATCAGGGGAACTGTCTAGTTTTTAAAAAATATTTATTACATGAAAGGATGAAAGTAATGAAGTCAGTACATCAAGCCATCTTTCCAAAATATGCCACCAGGGATTAGAATAAGTACGAATGAAAATAGAGTCCTCTGTATCAAGAGTGTCTGCAAACGGAGGAGTAATCGTAATTGTTTTAGGCTTTTCTCCCTGCTTGAGTGTCCAAACAGCCAAGAGGAGCGATCCTGTTGCGTGTGATCCTGTTTCCCCAGAGGAGATACGAAATGTTCAAGCTCGCAGAATCTTACACCTCTGACCCTGTCGAGATGAGGAATCACAGTCATTTACTCACACCCATCAACACACAGTGGGGTCTCAGCATCAGCATCTGACTGTTTGCCATTATGATCACTATTAACTCTGATGAAATGGCTCAGCTTATTGGAAAACCCCTGATCAAGCCAAGATCTGAGTTAATTAATTGGAGTGACTGTTCTCTCAAATCACGGGAGGCCCCTTCATCCCAGGACAATCTCTAAAGGTAATTGGGTCTTTAATGTGGTGAACTTGCAAAGGATGTGGTTTTGGTTGCCTTGGTCATGAAAGAAGAAAGAAAGATGTCCTATGAATCACTTAACAAAGTAGGACATGGTGTGGCAGTTGTAGTATAAATACAAGGGAGATAAAAAGGCTTAAGGCTGTAGACCATGTCAAACCTGACTCACCTACCGCATAAGGATTATATCTGAGCTGGCAGGACTCCATTGCATTATACTGTCTATTCAGCACTTGAGAGCACCGCAGGCTCCTGTGCATCACTCACCCTAAACTTCTTTTCCTTGCACCTTTGCAGCTCCTTGTCCATGTGGCTGATCAGGTCTGCCACCCAGGAAACGCCAGGAGGGGCACACAGGTTCCGGTTTCTCTTGGTTGTGAAGCTGAAGCAGAAACATTGGGCCACAGTGTGACCATTGATGCATCCCCAGCTGCCCCCACAATTCTGACATGACAAGAGCTGTAAATAAATTAGCTGGTGTGACTTGTGTAGTTATGACATGCCAAAACTAGATCTGGCATAAAACACAACCCGATCACCGACGCTGCAGTTAAATAGCAGCATCACAGTGTAGCATTGTATTGTATGTCAGTGACTCTACCACACACTGGTACTTATCTTGAGGTGTCACCAGAAATGATCAGTCTTTTTAGGTGGGACTACATGTTTTGAGAAGTACATTATGTTCTCATCTAATTCTTCGTCTTATGCATAATTAAACGGCTAAAGATGATTTGTAGATGACACGTGTGGCAGAGTACCACTCCTCCTGCTGGTACCATGTGACGGTCTCGGACAGCGGGGTACTCACATGACAGCGCTGATGTCGCAGCCATAGCCTCGGGTCTGGTGAGTGTAGCGCTTCACAATATGCTTCGGGATTTCCTCATTGCTGACTCTGAGGCAGCAGTCCATGGCCCGCTCTCCTTGGATGACTGACATCAAAAAAACAAGAGGGAATTTAATGCACGCTGCTGTAATGTAGACGGATTGAGCTTGACAGGGAGACCATGAGTTCATGACCCACAGAGGCAAGGATACCTAACCTTCAGAGAAACATCCCCAAGATAGATATGTATGTGAGTGCATGTCCGTGCATGAATATGTGTGTGAAAGTGTATGCATTTGTGCGCATGAGAATGTCTGCATGTCTTCGTCAGATTGTGAGATCATACTGCCAACCCAGTATGAGTCGTCTTGCTTCAGAAATGCCTAGATGCACAAAAAATTTGTGGAAGCTGCTCACTCCACTTATCAAAGTGATTTGTTGAAACAGAATACACTTTTGTACTATTAGATGAGTAGTGGTTGATATTATTTATGCTGTTGCTGTGCTGAGATTTAGTTTCTTTTGATGTGCTGTATTTTGACTCTTCTGAGAAGAAAAAGTTGGCAGAAGTCCAACAGCTAATCATAGCCCATCTTGCGTAACTTAAAATCCTTTGTGTGTCCGAGGTCAAATTAGCGTAGCTACAAAGGCATACACGTTTTCACAGCTTTTGACGCTTGATTGAATAACAGAGTGTAAACATGGACAAGTGGTTTAGAAAAAAAAAAAAAAACCACAAAACCCAAAATACATAATGTAGAATTTGGCCACGGTTCATGTCCTCCTTGTCTTGATCAGTAGACGGATTATTAATGGCCCTCAGTCAATGGGATCTCATTTAAGGTTTATAGTCATGTTGATAGCCTGTGAATTTGGATCCCTTCAGCTCATGTGACACTCCCGCATCCTCTCACACCTCTACGGCGCCTCAGATGAGGAGTTCTGTTATGTGAAACCTCTGCCAGCATGACAATGCACCCCTCCACAGTAATCTTACAACCTGGTTAATATTTTCATGTTTTTGACTGCTCAACTGCAAAAAAGATGAGAGGTGTAAATTTTCCATATTAATAATGCCAAAACACCAAAATAAACATTATGTTATTTAGCAGATACTCTTACCCAGACCGACTTTGAATTAAGTGCATCACAATGCTTTTAATAGAAAATAGGGATAGATAGGATAGATAGAGAGGAAGGTAGACTAGAGATAAAGCTTGAAGAGATGAGTTTTCAGGGAGTCTATTCTACAAATCTCAGGAGGAACCTCATTTCACCAGTGTGGAGCAAGTACTGAGACAACGTGAGTCCGAGAGATGCCGCCCTTGTGTCTCGGGACACAGAAGCAACCCGAGGTAGCAGAGCACAGTGCTCTTACTGGCTTGTAGACCTTGATCATGTCCTGTATGTAACGGGGAGCTGATCCATTGAGTTCCTGAAAGGTTAGTAACAAGGCCTTGAACTTGATCCTTGCAGCAACCGCTAGGCAGTGGAGGGACTCAATGAGAGGTGTCACATGGTCCTGCTGGGGAGGTCGGAAGTCAGCCGGGCTGCTGCGTTCTGGATAAGTTGCAGCGGTTGGATAGCATATGCCGGGAGGCCAGCAAGCAGCAAGTTGCAGTAGTCCAGACGTGACAAGATGAGAGCCTAGATCACAACTTGGGCTGTGTATTTGGAAAAGTATGGTCTGATCTTCCTAATGTTGAACAAAAGGAATCTGCAGATCCTGGTAGTGGCTGAAATATGCTCCTTGAAAGACAGATTGCTGTCCAAGGTTACCCCTAGGTTTTTGGCAGTTGTAGTTGCCATTACCTTTGCATTACCTTTGCTGGGACCTAGACTGTCTCAGTCTTGTCAATGTTCAGTTTGAGCTGTTGCTTGTTCATCCAACCCAAGATATCAGTGAGACATGTTGATATTTGAGAAGTGATGTCCACCTCGGGAGGGAAGGAAACGAACAGCTGTTTATCATCTGCATATGAATGATAGGACAGGCCATGTGCTGTTATGACCTCTCCAAGTGTTCTGGTGTAGAGAGAGAACAAGAGTGGTCCCAGCACTGATCCCTGTGGAACGTCTGTCCTCAGGAACTGGGACGAGGAGGTGGTGCCCTGCCAGGAGACCTTGGAAGGAGCGACCTCTGAGGTAGGAGGAGAACCATTCCAGGGCCGTTCCAGTGATCCCCACAACTGATAGCTCAGACAGGAGGAGCTGGTATTTGACCGTGTCAAAGGCAGCTGATAGATCTAGGTAGATAAGACCAGTGGAGAGAGGCAGCTTTTGCAGCTTGAAGTGCATTAGTGACAGCAATTAGGGCAATTTCAGTGGAGTGATTAGCTTTGAAACCAGATTGGTTAGGGTCAAGTAAATTGTTAACAGTGAGAAAGTGGGAGATTTGACTAAACACAGCATGTTCTAGTGCCTTAGAGCGGCAAGGAGACTGGCCTATAGTTATTGACTAGTGAGGGGTTCAGAGTTGGTTTTTTAATTAGTGGGTGGACCCTTGCTTGCTTAAGGGACTCGTTGACAATGCCAGAGGTAGAGTTAATTACATGAGAGAGGTATGGTAGGATGGTAGGTGCAATTTTTTGGAGGAGAGGTGTTGGTATTGGGTCTAAAGTGCTAGTGGTTGGTTTATGAGATTGAGTATGTCAGATTCAGGGAGAGGTGTGAATTCAGAAAATAGGCTAGAGCTTGGGGGTGATTTCAGGAGAGCCTGTTGCGCTGGAACTTGGTTAAAGGATGAACGGATCTTATCTACTTTCTCCTTAAACAAACAAATAACAGGGATTTTTTGGTCAGACAATTCTGAAGTCACCATATTATTGTACTGCCTCAAAAAACTCTATTTAGAGAAAGAAATATGAGGCAAAATTCTTTGGAGCAACTATCACATTTTGAATATTTTACATATGCAGAGGCATAACATTTTCTACTTCTAAGGGACTGGTTATATTTCACATTACATGGTACGTTTAGTTACTTGAAAACATGTTCACATCCTTCATTGTGAACATTACCTCGTATGCAGTTACAAGATGATTGAATAAAAGCCTACATGAAGACATAAATGCCAATTAACCTGCCTATAGGTAGCCATGCTAGACACGTTATCGGGCTTGAGGTTAACAGAGGTATTCTTTTGACCAATTAAAATTCTTGCCTAGATTTCTGGAAAGTACCTCCGGAGAGTGCACGTTTCACCCACCACACTCCCACACTTCCACACACACACATGCAACAGTTGTGGCACTGAGAATGCTTTCTTGTTGATTATTAATTACAGGTCTATCCAGCCCTTCCCTTACTTTCTTGTGCGGTCCTGCTTCTTGGTATAGGGCCAGGCTGTGAGAAGGCTGTCGCTGAAGATGCAAGACATGAATGTACAGAATGTGTAACCCTGACAATGCTACTTCCTGTGACGATGTGCAAAATTGACATATACTGCAGTTACTTGAACAACGTAAGGATGGGGGAATGAGTTTTGTTTGCACAGTGGTATTTGGCAATGCAAACTGCAAAGGCGATACTAATAGGACTAGCAAAAGCTGTATGAACTAAATTTGAAAATGAACTCCACGGTATAAAAATGAGGTGCTCCTTTTTTGTAATTGAGTTACCTGACACGATCATCTGATATCATAGGCTTCCTTTTCATACACCCTAACTGTAAATACACACCATTTTGACATGACTTAAAAAAGTACCTAGGGTCACTTCTTGAAAAAAAAAAAAACAGGTTCAAGTTTTGTTGGCTGTAACAAGCATTTACAGGTCTGCCATTTGCTTAACAGATGTTTGGAACATACAGCAGAACAGTAAAGACAAAGAATATCTACTCATCTACTCATTAAATGAGGATTGCAAGGTAAATTACTCACTTTTACCTCACAGTTATTATTCAAATAGCATTATAGATTCCCTTTAAATTACTTGCATATTGTTGGCATTTTTGTTATGTTTCTTATATAACTGTCACACCTCAATTGCGCTGAATTGAGATGTGTATATGGTGTGTGTATTTGAAAAAACTGAAACTGAAAAAAAAGACTACAGACATGAAGATCAGATTGAACAATAATCCCTCCCACCTCAGAAACAGTCAAAACTATTTTATCTTATACCTGGGAGTGATGCCAACCAATTGTATTTCAGGTAATATGATGCTTTACCCACAAGGCTTGATATCGTTTTAACATTACCACTTGTGTGTCCTGGAGTCACTGGTTTCCACAGTGACATGAGCTAACTTAAATTCTATTTAAGTACTTAAGTTTCCGATTTTTACTCCACTCCAGTGTTTACCCACAGACAGGCTGACATTAACAGCAGCAATGTGGCTCTCTTCATAGACTCAACATAATGTGACATAAAGTTAATAACAGCGATTCAATTGCAGTACCAGTCAAAAGTTTGGACACACATTTCTTTCTTTATTTTTACTATTTTCCAAATTTTAGAATAATAGTAAAGACATTGTAACTGTGAAATAACACAAATTGAATTATGCAGTGACCAAAAAGTGTTATAAACAAAATCAAAATCTTATATTTTAGATTCTTCAAAATAGCCAAAAAATATTTTTTAATCATTCAAGCGTAAGTCTTTAGATCAAAATGTCTTTGAATGCATGTTTCCCATTTTCTTAATCAGATGTGTCCAAACTTTTGACTGGTACTGTAAGTCCTGTTCCTCCGCCACCGCCACCCCCCCGGTAAGCCGTGCTGGTTCGTACAGCGAGAAGTGAAGATGACCCACCGCTGGAGAAGCAGAACAGGAGGAAGACCCAGAGGCAGAGGGAGATGCTCGTGGCCATGTCTGCGCTGCAAGGCTGCTGTGGATGAGTGCCGGCTGTGTGGTACGCTCTCCTCTTCCTGTCTTCCTCTGCTGCGTCTCCTCTCCAGAGCCCTGCACTCCCTCCCAGACCGGTGCCCTCTCTCCCTTTATAACACACACAGAAGTTTCACTTTCTCACAAAGCCCCTCCTCCTCCCTCAATTCCCCAAATCAGTCTTCGCGTAAGTTGGTGCTCGCAATTGTGAAGGAATGCACGGGAACACTGTCGCCACAGTGGGGAGTGACTCAGAGTGACAACCAGAGGGAATGGCGTTATTACAGTGTTACCCATGCTTCCAGTGTACTGAGTGTGAGGAAACACACCTTCACAGAATGCAGGAAGTTAGATTTATTTCTAGAGCTCTGCTTCAGAGTTTAGGCACAGTCAGTAAAATTGTACCCTTTCCACGTGACAAGATGTTCAGTATCTTAAGGCTGCATTTTACCAACTCAGCCAGGGAACCAAATATTATAGTACATTACATTACTGTCATTTATCTAATGCTTTTATCCAGAGGGACTTACATATGTTACAATTTTCACATGTTATCCATTTACACAGCTGGAGGCAACTGTGGGTTAAGTATCTTGCCAAAGGGTAGAGCAGCAGTATCCCAGCAGGGAATCGAATCACAACCTTTTGGTCACAAGCCCTGCACATCACCACTATGCTACACTGCTGCCTGTTACTTATACTGTAGTAATAGTGTATGTAAGTAATTTACAGGGACTGATCATAGTAAACATGTGCCTTTTTCTCATCAGAAAAATAAATTCTTAGAGAAAGAAGGAGCTTGTATGAGAATTTTTGTGCAGAAAATGAAATGTGTGTGATTAAACTGTTTTGGCATTGGGATTGATGGTTTGGTGTAATAGCTTGGTTATAATGGTTTAAACGTAATGGTTTGGTTGTAATGGCTCAACGCACTCGCTAGCTTTACCTGCTAGTTGGTACCTCGCCTGGACAGCCTTTGGAACTTTGTCATGCAGTACTTCTAATATTGTTGATTCTGTATGGTTTTTGGTTTGTGTTGTATTGTACCTCATTTGTAAGTCACTTTGGATAAAAGTGTCTGCCAAATAAATAAATGTAAATGTAAATAATGTCCCACATGTTAGAGCAGGAGGAGGTAAGAAAGAGTTGGGGTTAATGGTGTAGATACAATTTCATATGGGAGTAATGATTGGGGCTGTATAATTACTTGTTGGAGGTTCAGAATCCTTGATCCCCCTAAACTGTTGACAGTTCATTTCAAATTTCAAGAATATAGGTAGAAAGATCTATGACCATGTTTGGGCATGATGAACATTTAACCTTCAGCATTCACCTTTCTTGATGCAAATATTATCAAGTTCCAAGTTCTAGCCTTGTGTGGCTTAACAGAAGATGTGCTTTATGGCAAAAGGAACAGAGTAGGCAGATTTGGACTTGAAATCTATTTTTATGCCCTGCTCCATGTGGAACCTAGATTTATGGTGTAAAGGAAAATTCTATTAATTCAATTAATTGACTTAATTAATTCAATTAATTGATGGAATGGATTTTTTTATTTATACATACTATGCTGAAAGAAAAAAAAAACAGATGGTACCATTAACATGAGTGCTGGCATGTAAAATATTTCTTTTATATTTTAACTCATTTGTCATAGCGTACTGACATGGTTCTCCTTTTCACGCTCACTCTGTTAGTATACTGCTGTTGCAGACTGAATGTGCAATTAAGAGTCTAAGCCTGGTTCTGGTCCACAATACAGCTGGTTTAATGAGTCATTGAAACAGCTGTATGGTGGAATTGCCATTTTTACGAGTTTCCTGTACACAAAGGTGTATAATCTTCCGCATCATCGAATTAAATGCGGAGACTGGCATTGCCACACCTTTAATTACAGCTGAAAAGACATACCCTGGCAAAAGACTCTTTGAACCCCAGGGAAGGTGCTTGGACATGTCATGTACCATAATTTCAGTGGCTTTTACAAAACTGATGAATGAATGCTTGGTACATTCAGCCAAACACATTCTACAGGTTTTTATCAAATGAGTGAACAATCTGAAGGACGTTTTCTGACAGATGTATCTTGCAGTAGACATGGTTATGGGCTGCCCTTTGAGAGACTACACAGTTGAGTATTATGAATGCTCTGTGTGGTTTGCTGCATACGTCACAAATGACTAAAAGTCAAGAAAAAGGAAAGGAAGTGCCTGCAGTCAGTCTAAGTTGACTGTAAGTTTAAGTGTAAGTGACTGATAGGACTGTAAGTTTAAGTTTCATTTACTATGAAATGAAACTTAAACCCGGTTAGTTTGTGGGTGGGTAGGGAAGGATGGAGGCTGAAAGAGAAGAGGCTTTATGCCTTTAATTCTGCTCTAATTGGAGTAGTGCCAGTGATTTTTGGCAAATTGCTTCAATCTGACTTGCAACCCCTACGCCCCACCCCTCCTACCTCCATCTCATTTAAAATGCATCAGCGCTGAAAAACACCTCATTTTGATATCCTAAGAGGAAATACTTTTCATTTTAAATTAAAATTGCGACAGTGGGAAAAGTGGGAAATGTTGAATTCTGCAACACAGATGACTAAGATTTCTTCTGAAAGTTTATGTTGAGGATGTTTTATATCCAAACCAGACCGAAGGCATAATCAGCTGTCCATCTGGATAATGGCTGAGGGGCATTCCAGCCTGTTGTTTACTCATTTGTTTTTTCCGAGAAGAGTTTCTGTCAAAAGTACTTTCCTCGTATCTTTATCCTGGGAGATATGTCAGTTCTTTTTTTTTGTTCCAAACAGCTTCATGTTGCGCAAATGAGAAGTCTATATTTTAGTCTAATTGCCCAACTATGGTAATAATGAAAAGGGATCCAAGATCCATTTTCAGGGGAAAAAAGTTTTACCGTAGAAGTACTGCTTAAACCTATAGATTTAACTATAGGTTAAATAAACTTGAAATGCATATTCATGGAGCTAAAGTTCCACCATAACTAATTATAAGTAATTATAACCCCTTTTTGCTCAGCTACGCACTATGAAAAAAGAATATCCACTAATAGAACTGAATAAGATACCTAAACACACATGTACATTATACAGACAGTTCTTCCAGCATGAGTTGACAGGAAACACTGTCCTTTTGTGTTTAATAGTATAACAGTAGATTATAAGAACATCAATCTCAGTAAAACATCACCTTTATCTCAGAAAAATCAGACTAACACAAGCTGCTGAGATGCCATCACTTGTCTGTATTTACTTATGCATGCACAAGCAGAATAAGCTATCAAAACTGCAAGGAGAAATCCTAGCCTTTTTGTTAAGTAGACAAATGCAACTGCCTCAGGCGCGGAGCCGATGGCTCATTGCAGAGGGGGCAAGGACTTGTAGTGGGCCCTTATACAGCCTATTATAGGCTGTATGGAGATGACAGGCAAGACAGATCCAAGGGGAAACTTACGGAGACAGAAGGGCAGAACAGAGAGGAATGCGGGTTACAATGAGCTGTGCTATTTCAGCACACCTCATTGCGTGATTCCATTTTTAAATACCGTGGCTCCGTCAGCAGTGATGGCGATGGGAAATAAAACAAGACAGCCGGCGATCGCCTAGTTCCTACTTTGGGACTCGAACAAAGGACGAACCTTTTCTGTTTGTACACTTATACAAGGATACTGGACAGTGAATAAAGTTTTATGTAACTCTACTGTATCTCTGCTCATTCAAAATAAATATTGCGGCGGGAAACTTAGCTAGGGGTCGGTCGAAACCATTACGCCCTTGGTCTGACTTTTTATTTTTTGCTGCAATCAAGACACCCAGACAAACTTTAGTCAAAATATACAACTAAACAACAAAAATGCATGTTCAGTCAGGCAGATTGGGCCCAAGGTGGGCCCCTTTGAAACTGGAAGAACCGTGGGCCCGGGGCAGCTGCACCCTCTACCCCCCGCTCGGTCCGCTACAGAACTGCCTGTAACATTATTTACTTATGTAAAAAGATGGATGGCTAACAGTCTTAAGTTTCAGTTTACAAACCAGCAGCACCTCTCCTCTCATCCCTCTTAATTTTTTTTTGGGGAGTGCGCACCTTTGACACCACTGCTATCTGAAATTACTCATGTCTACACACCTGTCACAAGAGATTTCTTTGAAACAGACTCTGCCTAGATAATACACTGGCGTTGCTCGCTTTGTGGTCAACAGCTTGACAGCAAAACAGAGTGGCTTGTGAAAGGACTTAGAATTACCTACAGGATAAGTTTTGAGTTGTACATTTCCCCCCAGGTGTTAAATAGTAAATACTGACAACATGTTTAAATATGTTAAAAATGACAGAAAATAGTACTCAATGTACAGCATACACTTTATGCTGTCTGGTATGATGACACAAAATCAGTGTGGCACTGCTCTTATACCTTTGAGCAAGGGTATAAGCCCCCTACAAGTGGCATGGAAGTTTTTCAGATGGATAGCATGCATGTTAACCTAGACATGGGTCAATTTATAAACTGTGTTCAGGTAACATTTGTAAATGATTTGCACAAAGTTTAGAGGATAGAGTCACTTAGTAGTTACTTCTGACGTGAAGTAGTGCTGGTAACTGCTGAAGCTTGGCACTGCAACTCTGGAAAGCTCATTTATAATGAAAAGGAAATTTGTTCATCTATTTTATAAGTACATGCTCATACAGCCGATGCTCTCTTCACTGGCGCTGTTCTGTAATCACTCCAAATTTAAGAACAGTGAGAGGTTTGCTTAACATTCTTGTAGATAGCTATGGTGGGAATAGTGTGAATATGCAGTGGGGTCATCAAATGAAACGTTTTTCATGTATGAAATTTTTTGGATTCATACACTGTTAGATTTATAGATCTAACAGTATGTGAATAGCAGCTTGAAGGCAAAAACTCTTAGCTGAAAACAGCAAATGTTTAGGTATTTTATTACATTCAAATCGTAAAATGTAATACGAATGAATAATTCATTACATTTCAGATCAAGATTATTTACATAGATTGTCTTTATACATGAAAAAGAGCTTATTATAACGATAACAGGTGTGCAAAAGAGAACTTGGGGTGACTCTTTGCGGTGCAGAAAACACCAGGTGACACAACCTTAACCCACCAAAATATTTCCCTTTGCACTGCAGAGACAAAATAATTCACAAAGCTTATTATCAACTGCTGATGTAAGATGTTAACCACAAATGGAAACACTCTCAGTTCATGTGGCTGTTGTGGTTATAGTCATCCAATGGACATTTCTACAACTTCTGCAGAGTGTTAATAATATGATCCATGCTCCCCAAAACTGCAAAGCTGCCCAGCCATGATATATCAAGTTGATGATCTTCGGCTCCAGAATCCGTTGTGTCGGTCACCATAAAGACTGGGGACACTTCTGACCTCAGACCACTGGACTGACTCTTGTGCTGTTCTAGTGTTTACTTCCTGCAGGGAAACAGGAATCAGAAAGACAACTGTTAGCTGAGAGACAGTGTCCAGTGCACCCTGTGGATTTACTGTTAAAAGCATTAACAGGAAGGATTGACATGTTCTCAAAGGGAGGTCATAAGGCAAAAGTCAAGAGAGAGGAAGCTGAGAAAGTACAGCACCAATAAAGCTCAGAGACATCATCTAATCGAATTGGAACATCTCGGTTTCGGCTGAGAGGGTTGAACACATATTGTAATCTACCATAACTAGACCATTATCTGGATATATTATTTGGTCTTTAAAATGGGTGCTTTCATTAAAATGGGTGATTTCAAAGCCTCATTCATTAATGTTGGTTGCATAGATGCCGGTAAACTCCTCTTTTTAGTACTACAATACCTTACCTTTTTTCGGCCTCCTCGATTTTGGTGATTTTTTCCCCAGCTTCTTGATCAGCTTCTTGACCCATTTGCTTTCGCTGGTTGGTGGAGCACATAACCTCCTGCCCGCTTTAGTGATGAATCTGCGAACAGCGTTGGTCCAGGTTAAGTTACGGTTGGAGCACAATGAACTGTGAACACATTTATGTGTACATCCACTGACCGCACATTACACACTATGATGATAATTGTCTATGTTTTATGGTCCTTGTTTTTATCTCACTTCTTAGTTATATTGCTTTTTTAAAATCTCATGAAAGGTATAACACCGTGTCGTTTTGAAAGGTACCTAGTGGGGTTACATGAAAAAACAAAACCCAGAGAATATGTTTGTTTGGTCATCCCGGACAATTGTAAATCTGCCTTGACTGTGGTATGGTACGTTACTAGTTTGATAATGATTCACAGAGCTTGCCTTGCTGTCTTTTTAAAGAGGTTGTCTGTGGCCAATTGAAAATTATTAAATCCTTTTGAAGCTTAACAGCCTGGGAGCAGGAGTGTCTCCTAACAGACAGAACTAGTCATACACCTGTGCTCAAGTTACAAGAGCCGGCTGTTCTACATTGTTCTGGGCAACAGTCCCACTGCCTTTGGGCTGTAAAACATGATGTGGTTTGCCTTTTTGCATTGTCACTTTAATTCTTACATGTGGCAATGGTTTGTTTTTAGCAAATGATACAGTACATTTCACTGTTGTGTTCTAACCTAATGAAAATGTAATGTATAAGAAGATACTGAGGTGTCTTAGAAGAGATCCAAAATACAAATAACGTATTTGAATACATGTCAGAATATACTATGTATTAACTATACAGAGGTGCATTACTTCAATGTATGTATTTTGCATTTATATGGGTGCATTACAGAATAATTCTTCAATATATGCCAACGTATCATGTGATCTATACTTTATTTCATATACGATTTTTATGTTCTGTCTTATGGGGCTACAGAGAGTGTAGCCCTTTGAAGAGTCTACTGAGCAAAGGAGGTGAACCAGTGGATTTCATGTAGGAGTTTGCGATATGAAACATGTTAGGCATGGGGCATAAATGCAGTCATGGACACTGACGACACTTACAGTGTTGCAGGGATCCCGCAGCCCCCGTTTAGTGTCTGTATGCTGTGCGACTTCACTATGCTCTGGGGGATCGGCTTCTTGCTGGTTGTCAGACAGCAGTCCAGGGCCTCTTCTGTGTTTGCTGCAAGGAGTCCAGCGCAAATGGCATTGGGTCAACCACTCTTTTTCTCACTGTCTGTCTGCTGTAGCCCGTGTCTTTGCAGCATGTTCACCATAAAATGCAGTGACCTGCTTTCAGGGATCAGTAAATGATTTGTTTGTCAAGACTCCAAAATAATGGTTACTCTAACACTGCTGTTCTTCTTAGCCCCTGCATGACAGGCGGTTGCAAAGAACATCGCTCACGGATGCAAATCCAACCGCAGGCACATTAAGTACTTAGGAACGCAGATGGTGAGCTCTGTTCCCCTGTATGTTGATGACTTACAGGCTAGACTGCGGGGTCTTTATGGGAAAGCAGCTGCGCTTAAGGATTTGTGCTTTCCAGGGTCTGCAGCCGGCCAACAGTGAGGCCGGGGGGGTAACCACTTACGCACTTCTCAAGACTCCCCACTTCATTCTGGCCCGCATCCAGGTGCTTTAGCACCCGGAGTGTGTGTGGCAATACAGGATTTCACGATCTGACATGAAGATTACGGTAACGGGGGGCTGTAACATTGCGGCTTTAGAGCTGATGAATGTGGCAGACTACATTACTGCTGTACACTTACAGTACGATACAGGAAGATCTGTCCTGTGAGACATCCTGTAATATCCTGGAGAAATGAATGCATTGCCTGGGAGCACACACAGCGATAGACATTGGCACAGATCCCACTTCCTCATGCGCTGGGTGCGGGGCTAGCTGAATACTCGGAAATATGATGCCTCATTTTCTGTGTGTAACTACATGTAGCTTTTGGTGCATGAATGTTCCTCCACAAAGGGAGAGGGAGGACTTATTCGCCTTAGGTCCTGTCACTTCACTGTAAAAGACAGACAGTAATGTCAGCTTTTAAAACCCCACTTAGGGTGCTTCTCTTAAATCTCAGCGTGCTCTGCTGAGAGAAAGATGCTGAGCTTCAGCCATCACTCACCATTAGCTGCCCTGACAGGTCTCTGCCATGATTTTTTTTGTGCAGAGGTAGAGGATATTGGCTTCTTGGCTTGGTACTGAATGCATGTGGAGGCTTTTTGATTGAGTAATGTTTTATACTAAAAAAATTCAGCTGGTCTTAGAAATTGTTTATTGGAGCCATATGAAGATTTTATCTGCACTCTCTAATGAGTTTTTCCACATTATCAAAATATCTCAGATTGCTTAAATGATGAACATGTACAACAGTAATGAAAAAAAGAAAGACCAAAACAAGACCGTAACAACACATCAACACGGCAAACACGTTGAGATTTCAGCAAATCAAAGTCATTGCATTAAGAAGCAGCTGCACCGGGTCACAGTTTACAGGCGAAAAGAGGCTTGCCTCTGTGTCTTACCTGCAGCATAGCTGCAGAGGACTGAGGCCAGCAGGAGGAGAACCGCAACTCTGATTGCCATTGTGCTGTCCCGCTCCGTTCGCTTTCGTCTGCCAGGTGCGTTCCGCAGGTGTGCAGAGAACTCCGATCGCAGGTAACGGAGCGCGGGTTTATATACACACACCTGCGGAGCTCCTTTCACTTTCGTTTCTCCCGCGTCAGCCCCTGTTAACCCCGCCCATTCCCGTGCTGCGCCTTTATCTGAGCACACCTCTCACTCTCTCTTTCTAAACACGAATCTGTAATATGATCTCGCACGGGCTGTATCACAGATTCCCTTTCATTAAAGAGTGAGAGTTGAGAGGTCTGCCAAAATTAGACAGCTCCCATGATCTCAAGAGACATACCGACAGAGCAAGTGATGCAGTACTTGCCAAGAAAAAAGCACCCTGAGTGTCTCCATGAGACAATCAGACCCAGGAAAAGAGTTAGTTTGGATAGGGGCCAAACCGCCCACTTCAGAAATCTGCTTTGATAGGGCCATTTACTTCACGCGTCTGACTAAATAGATGCATTTCTAAATGTTTTAAGAGCAAATACAGTAATGAAGAGGTTGCACTGAGTCTCCAAGTACACCACTCCTGGGTTTACAAAAACATAATTGTGCAGGCTTCTTCTTTGCTTTCACAACCACAGCTAGAAGAGCTGCTCAGAGAGCTGCAGGAGAGATCAGCAAAGCAAAGTGCAGGACCAGTATTTCAAAAAAACTTGTATAATAGCCATGTAGCTGTATTGTGTGACCTGTTTATTTTTGTCTGAAATGATTAAACACTTCTTGTTCATCATGCCCTTATCAAAATGCTTTTTTTTCTTTCAACAGGTCTGAGGTATTTTGACCCATGCCTACACCTGTAAGTCTCTGGCCTTTGCTGCTGTTTGATGCTGTCTCTCTCAGACACTGCAGGTACAGGAAAGCCGTGCATTAAGGTGCATGTGGATTTGTGTAGCGTGTTTTGTAGACAGTGTGTCTGCACACCTGTGAGAGTGTGTGTGGGTGCTTGCAGGAGAGTGCATGTGGACTAGTGTGCAGGTATGCATGTATACAGATATGTTCTTGTGTGAATGGGTGTGTGCTTAAGAGCGAAAAGGAGTATGTGTAAGTGTATGTGTGTGCTCATGCTAATGTGATTGCCAAGCCTGTGGTTGACAGGTATTGCTCACAGCTATTATTGTTGGCTTGACAGACTTCATTATGAACGGTAAGGACCTGCCTTTACGAGCGTGTAGGAGGTGAGGGGGTGACGGGAATTCAAGATCCCACGAAGCCATGTGTCTTACCGCAAAACCAAAGCAGGAAGTGGAAAGCCACCCCCACATACAGTATGGATACATACTTAACTGTGTATAGAGACAATATATACAGTATATATGGAGACAGTACAACAACAATACTTGGAGATGAAATATCATTTTTGATAATTTCATGTATGAAGTACCTGACCCATACAACAAAAGGGACTTTGACTGTTTGGTTAATCAGCAACTCGCATTTTCCATGGGTGCATTGATTTCAGTGTGCCTGTAAATTGTAGCTGAGCTGTATGAACCAAACTGACCTTACAGAGGCGCTAGGGTTGAATAGGTGAACAATTCTGGAACATCCAGTATAAGCTAAGCTTTCCAATTTACGTGGTTTTCCTACATCACAGTGTGTTAATTTGGAGGAACAGAGGAACAGACTTATGGGACACTAATAACTGAGTAGCCTGTAGAAGACCACATTGTTTTTATTAAAAATAAAAAAAAAAATGAAATACCTATACATTTTCTTCACAACTTGTTCACCGTGACATTCAATGCCTAGTGTTGCAACATGACCACATACAGCAATGTCAAAATCCAATACCAATGCAAACATGCAAAGAACAAGCAGGAAACAGAGTCTAAAATACACAGAGGTGTGACAACAATTCACAGACTGAATAGAGTTATTAATCATGTCAATGTAGAAATATCAGTGGGTGCAGTGTGGTGACATGAAGTTAACAAAGGGCGGCAAGAGTTCCTGTGTTCTAACTTAAATTTTCTAATTTTCAAATCCTTACATTGCATCACATTTAATATTGTTTACCTAGACACATATTGTATTACTTTACCATATTACTTCAACACAATGATGGAAAAATTAGGACTCAAGGGGGAAAGGTAACAGTTTGGGAAGTGGGTCAATGTCCAATGGAAAATCGTTAAGAACTAGCTGAAGGGGGATTATGGTTCCTCCTGACAAGAACCCCCCACCAAAAAAAAAAAAAAAAAAAAAAACACAAGTGTGTGCATTTGTGTGCATGACTATATCTGTGTTGGATGCTTGCATCTGTGAAACCAGGTTATGACATATAAATCATATACTATTGATACTCCTGTCTTGACAACTTCCTCTGATGAAAGCTAAACATGCCCAAGATGTATTTTTGTTTCTTTTAAAGTATTCTCCCAACCTCTGCATGGTCCTCTGGGACTAACACTCTGTGCTAAACCTCTCCAATCATTCTCAAAACAACATCAGCAGTCTACAGCTTGAAACAAGATCCCAGGGAGAGCTGAAGATGACTGATGAAGCATGACCTGCACGTTGAATACTGCATGTTTACTCTCATGGCCACAGGGAGAGCTAAATCCGTTTTTCTTCCAGCTCTTTTTTCATGTTGCGTTTCAGCTATTTATAAGACAAATCAAGAGTACAGCATCCTGCTCTTCCAAAACCTGTGATTGTGAGAGCTCCATGTAAAAGGCTTTCTGTTTTGAAAAGGCATGGTGTGGGAAGTCCCAAAATTAGGAACATACTTCTAGCATGGCTCAATAAAGAATTTGTATGTGAGCTAGACATCAAACAATGACCTTGTAAGAAAGTGGCACCAGAACACCCAAAGGCAAAGGGAAGCACAGCTGATTCTTTGTCACACATGTGGTGCCCAAACTATGGGTGTGTGCTGGTGGGAGTTCATTGTCTTACAAGTTCAGACTGAGCTAAATGTCACATGAACAGGGGAAAAGGCCTTTCATGCGCCAGGATTAACATGGATGTCCGCTCTGCAAATTGCTTTAACATGCAGCTTCCCATTGGTAGGAGGCCAATCAAGGATTAAAGCTGTGCCCCTTATAAAATAGACATTGGTTAGTTGGCTAGGTGTTTTTACATATGATATGGGCTATCTCAACATTAATTTGCCCCTATTAAAGTAATTAAGCGACCAATTACTTTATTGTATTACTGTCTTCATGAAAAGCAATAGCAATAAAAAAAAAATTGGCAATGCAATAGAACATTTCATACCACAGTACAGTATGTCCATGTTTTTTGTATCTCAACTCATATTTTTTATGCATTTTTCAAGTTGTATTTCACCACATTTGTTTATTATGGCATACTTCCATCATGCCATTGTGTCATTTCTCGCAATTTCACACAGTTCAGGCGTGCCTGCCAGGTCTTTGCGCCAACCTCCATTAAGTAAACAATTTAAATAACCTCCTCAATACTTGCTTAAGTGGGAGAACTCACACATTCTCACCTGTGCAAATCAGAGTGCATTTGTCAAGGCTAGCTTTTGGGGCATAAATGACTATTGGCAGTGTGCCTGGCTGGGCTGGCAGCAAAGAGTTACAAGTGGAAATGCCTTTAAGGAGAGATGCGTTAATTTATGTGAGCAACAATGACACATCTTCTTCCGTTTCTCATGCAATTAGCAGTGGAACTTTTTCACTCTCCTCCCATGAGGCTGTGCTGTTGTCTGAGGTAAACCGGATGTGTGGGTTGCTCAGTAATCAGAGCCTGTCAGAATGCCCCATCATTTGAACATGGAATAACCATTTAGGCACTACAAGGGTGAGGACTGCAGTCACTTGCCCTAGGCCCATCTGTTAATGTAGTATAACTGTTGAGTGGAAGATGGTGAACTTTTGCATGTTTTTTTTTTTCTCTTGGCAAGCGACATGTCTGCAAAAACCCCCTGTTTGGAATGCCAGGAAAGGGGTGTGTCATTTTTGAGAAGACGTCTGTTGTCTTGCCAGGTGCAAAGCTCCCTTTTCTGTTGTGAGGCAGTTCTCAGGTGTACAGGGCATGTTGGTTTATTGCGGTGGCCAGAAAGTACTACTGTGATATTTCAACAACAGAGAGACCGCTACTTCAGAAAGGCTGCCGTTACTTATATTAAAAAATGCAATTATTTCAAAAAGAAAGTTCCTCCAAGACAAAAAAAATCTGTTTCTGCAGAAAAGCTCACAGAAGTCAGGTCTACTGGGATCTTGACAGCACTGCATGTTATTGCCAAATGTACAGGTGTACCCTCTATCTGTTGAACAAGAGAAATAGCTGATAACCATGCTCTGCTCTTAGTTGTGTAGCCAGTTCTTACACTATTATAGTGTACTCTACTGGTGTTGTCCTTTCCAGAGAGCATAATATCCATCCAACTGTGACATGCATGCCAATAAAGATATTTATGTTGCCATGATGCCAATAATTCCTCATGCTTCATATTCATATTACAACAGAGGTGAACGCTGAGTTGAGTTAAGGGAACTGTGCTTAGTGCTTATACACGTATTACAACGTGGGAATAGTGTGTCTGCAAACAATAGTTTGCTTGTTGTTCCAGCTTTTATGCAAATTTTTTACTTTACATGAGAAACCAGTCGAATTGATAACTTTATTGTGTGTGCAAATCCCAAGTTTATATATAAAGATGTGGATGTGGTTTTCAAAGGAAAATATTTCCTCTTAGTACTGAAAAACCTAAAACCTAAAAATACTGATGGTAGAAGACAACAAGTGCAGTCATCTGTGGAGCAGCTACGGAAGGAAAACTTTGTCCTTCTGTCAATAATAAAATAATAAAAAGGGTTAATGAGATTTGCTGAACGCTCTTACCCTTGATTTGAGGAGGCTGTGATTACCATTACAGAAAATATTATTGACTGTGAAGACTTCACTCACCTTTGGTGAGTGATCATAACATAAGACCGCTCTGAATTGCACTGCGTTTCATTCAGCTTTCACTAGCTGATTACATGAATCACGTGACATGACAGAAATTGAGAGAGAGGCCGAGGCAGTGTGTGGGTGGCTATGGCATGTGAATTTTGCTGGTGGTCCATTTACACTGATACGAAGAGTTGCATAAAAAACTGGTGGAGTCATCTTAGTTCTGATATAGATAAGCAATCACATTTGCTGAACTTCCTGATAATACCAGGTGTATCTTATCACATGTAAACTGAACAACACAGAATCAGGTTTTCTGAGGAGTTTCAGTGTCATTAAATTGAGATGGAAAAAAAAAAAACCTAAAACTGAGCGGGTTTAGGTTTTCTGGCTCTGGATATGTTTCCTTTCATATAGACCCCACTGTTCTCCTGTCTAGATTCTGAGGGCCAAAATTTTAAGGCTTCCTCAGATTATATGCGTATTGTGGCCATGTGGTGTGAAAAGTTTAGCAATTTTGTGTTTATAGTATCTGCCCTGGCGCTGAAGCACTTGACAACTTTTCATTACCGGGTCTCACTAGAGGGAACTTGATTTAGTGCTAGAAAGTTCCAGATAAAATAATACGGGATGGGAGCCATTAACTCCTAGGATGCTGAGGCCCTGAACATGACCAGTCTTGCCTTAGTCTGTCTTTTCATAAATGAAGGTCCTTAATCACTCCGGTTCATTTCTTTCTATATTTCAAACCAGTTTTTTTTCACAGGGCTGAGATTCTCATGTTTGGTTTTGGGAACCAGTCCATACTTTGATCTGCACAGCACCTGTCCATAACTTTCAGGAAGAAATGTAAGAAAGTATCTATTTTTTCATTTAATATAATACATGTTTAGATGGTTCAGAGATGGTTAAATTTAGTGTTGTGTTAGAAGCCAACAAATCTGAATAAATCCTTAAAACCATAACTCAAACTTAGCCAAAGAACATGACAATTAAAAACTGGGCGTAATACCAAAGAAGTCTAGGTTTGAGATGAGACCACCCTGACCTCCCCCTGCCACTGCCAAAAAAAGAAATACATGGAAAAGAACAGGCTTGTTGAACATCATCTGCATCTTCTTTGATGAAGGCATTTTAAGGCAATTCTGAGATGATTAATCAAATTCAATTTGAAGAAGCAGTCAGCATTCTCAGAATGTCCATGTACTGTTGATAATTCCGAGAATGCATGTTCTCATGGAAAATCACATCTTCCTGTCGGATATATATTATTTTGAGGCAGAACATAGAAAAAACATTGAAATTGTATTCCGTCTGAGCAGTTTGAACTTTCTTGTTGTGGTCCCATTCTGTTTAGCTGGTTCAGTTACAAATAGTGCTTGTTATGTTAACATATTGTGCACACCTATTTAGCTAATGTTGTGAGCTTGCTCCAACAGCATATCTGGTCAGCAGGTGATCTTATCCCTAAGAGTAACATCAAGCTGTTTAGAATATTAAAAACATTTTGTGCTCTTCTTCTTTTGCTCTTTTATCAACATCAGCCTCTCTCACGCCTAAACTACAAACATCAGTTTTCCAAGAAGGGTGTGGTGGACATTAGCTTTGACAAAATGCTAAAATACTCTGTGGTTGCTTGATATCACCCAATTTACTTGCATATGGATCCCCTAAGAATCTAGTGTAATTGTATTAGTGCAACTGCAGGAAACAAGTGCTGCGCTTATACAAACTGAATGAATAATTGCACTTGATACTAGCTCCAAAATGGACTAACAAGTGAGGCCAATGCTACCCTTTGTCACTATGGGCCCTATCTTACACCCGGTGCATGGCGGCTGGCGCGGCGGTGCAGTTGTCTTTGCTAGCTTACGGGCAGCGCATTGTCAGTTTTCGCGTCATGCACTCACGCCGTCAAAATAGCAGGTGAACATGCGCGGCTGTAGGTGTGGTAATTAAAAAAAGAGGTGTGGTCAAGCACATGGTCTATAAGACGCTATTTTGACAGCACTGAAAATGTGCCGCTGACCAAGCGCCGTTGACCAAGAAAAACCTGGTCGGAAGTCAGTGGCGCATTGTTTAATGTTATTTTAAGGGCGCAGTATCAACTTACTCATGTCAGGCTGCGCGATCATACACCCTGCTTCTGTCATACAACAACAAGCAATAGCACACATCCATGCAAAATATAACAAATTAGATTACAATGGGACACATCGTTTTGGGATAAATGAAGATATGAAGAAATGTATGTCACAATGAGTAGTTATAATATTCAAGTATTCACAGATATGGGAGATTAGAAAAATTAGGTAGGTAGACCTATTTAAAAAAAAAATTACAAAATTCTTTCACCAATAGCAGCAAGACCACGGGTATTTAAGGACACATGTCACAATGGAGCTGTCGGTCAATAACCAGGAAACTAAATCTGACGGATCAACACCAACGGCTACTTTAGGCTACACCAACACAAGACCATGTAAGTTTATTAAAACACCTCGAACTCTTCAGTTAAATATCTTTGCATTTGCTCATATGTTGTCGATTCGCGCAGCCGAATGGAGTATCTGATGGCATAGAGAATTTTAAGATGGCAAAGGCAGAGGGTCCACCGGCCGAGACATTCCTATCTGTCTCTCAGTGAGGAGGAATGTAGGCATAAGCTGCGCCTATCTCGCCAGGCTGTGACAGACATCTGTCATCTCCTGGCAGATGATCTGGGAACCAATGCATCCAGTCCCTATGGCCTTGCCATTGCTGTTAAAGTAACTGCTGCGCTGCAATTCTGTGCTAGTGGGTCATTCCAACATACCCTGAGTTCAATTGGAGGCATATCACAATCTGCCATAAGTTCGGCCGTACATGCAGTTACCTCAGGTCTAGTCCGACATGCTAGTGAATACATTCAATTTCCCATGACACCTGACTGCCAGGAGTGGGTTAAACAGGAGTTCTGGGTGATGAGTGGGTTCCCTGGCGTCCTCGGTGCTATAGACTGCACTCATGTGCAACTACGTGCACCACCTGAAAACGCACTGATTTATGTCAACCGCAAGGGGACCCACTCAATTAACATACAGGTGATCTGCGATGTTGCATGTCGAGTCACCCATGTGTTCGAAAATTACCCTGGCTCAAGTCATGACTCCTTCATACTGGCCAATTCTGTCATTCCTACAGTCTTCCAGAGGAATCCTCCCCTGGAGGGGTGGCTGTTAGGGGACAATGGCTGCCCATTAAAGACATGGCTGATTACACCATACATCATGCCAACAACAGTGCGTGAATTGTCCTTTAATCGCAAACATGCAAAATCACGCACTGTCATAGAAAGAACATTTGGGTTGCTGAAAATGCGCTTCAGATGTTTGGATAAGTCAGGTGGCACATTACAGTACAGCCCTCAGAGAGTCGGAGCATTCTTTGTGGCGTGTTGTGTGTTGCATAAATATATAGTCTAAGTAAATTTACTTAAAAACAATACACACAATACATAAAATGTTAGTATTCATTGTTTTTGCATACTAATGGAACTGGTAGTAAGCAGTATTGTACATCTACCTGACATCATTGTAGCATTTTCGGCATTGCAGAGGTGTTCTGGTGGGGCCAGAAGATGAGGAGACGCTCGTCACAATGTCTCCCTACGCCTGCTTGACCTCGAGGAGTTTAGGGGGATTTCTTCTATCCCCATATATGATCTGCTCGCGCGCTTTTACTTCGCGCACGAGCAGATCGGTCTCTTCGGAAGAAAATCGGTTTGGTCTCCCTGGTAATTGCGCCATTGAAATAGCAGTCCGCCATTGATCAAGCGTCTCGCTTTTAAAGGGAATGACAGATGACGATCTGATTGGTTCTTTGCATGTCACGCCCAAAACATAATTGGGTAGAGTAGTCCAACCCTTTTGGAACAATGCGCCGGCGCTTGGCGCGTTTTTTCCGCCGTCAAAATAGCAAAACGCGCCAGACCACACCCACAACGACAGTGCGCTTCACGCCACTGACGATGCGCCTTAGATCGTTAAAACAGGGCCCTATGTGTGTGTATATGAACTGCATTAGGAGCAAAAAGTGTGTGTGACTGATGACTTAATGAGACAGATATGTCAAAACGGTTTAGTAGCACCAATGAGGAAATTTACAACAAAAGTTACAGATACGAGAAGAGTATGCATTCACCAGACTATTCTCCCGCTTAAGAGCATTTTCTGCTGCTCTAGTTTGTCTGACTGCCTCGCTGTGTTTCTGGGCCTGCCCATACATGTGTAGCAATGTATGATAACGATCAGTGGTTATGACTGGATAACAATCTGATGTTCATCAGGGAAACATTAACAGAGGTTTCTGTGTCCACTTCCTTCTTTTTTTTCCAGATAACCGCTAAGGGCTGCGATCACTTCGCATAGAGGATGGGAAGGCCTCAGGCTGACCGCACTATTTGGAAATCAGTTCGGCCATGCACCAATCTAATCTGTATTGGGAAATCACCTGTAATGAAAACTGTGTCATCAAGCCCTTGGCTTCTTCATTATGGACAGCAGAGCAAGCACCACAGCAGAGAATTGTCCCTATTTTTTCAGTTTTTATCTAGCGGTTAGGGGACCTGTTACCATATGTTTGCAGGTTCGGATCCTGGAAAGAGCTCTGTTGCTGCATCCTGAGCTAGGTATTCATACTGACTTACTGGCTTGTAGATAAATAACTTGCGAAATGTAAGGTATGTAGGTTGCCCTGGATAAGAAGCGGAATAAAAATACACTACAGAAATGCTGGGGCCGCATTATTTTCATAGATGCCCTCATTCTGGATGACTTACATAGCTCAGATGCTACCTGTAAACCCATTCTAATTACAGAAATTACCTTGGGTGGCATCAAAGGACATTCAGGACCCAAACCTGCACCCAGGATTCAAAACCTGAAATGTCCTGGTTACACTTCCTGTTCCGTACGCTCTGCTGCCTATACAGCATGGCATGAGTTATCAATATAATACCAGTTAAGCAACTGTCGCCTTCTTTGAAGGTACTGTAATCACCACTTTGATCCAGAGGATGATAGTGGCCCTGCGAGAGACATAAAAATGTATAATCAAAGCTCGCCATCAGCGGCTGGTGTTGATCCAGCCAGAGGAATTCCCCAGGTGAAAATACACTTGCACCACTGGATTGTGGGAAACACAATGCCACAGTGCTGTACAGTGCACCTTGACCTCTAGTATGTGTTTAAATGTTATTATCTAGGTTATGAAAGAGTGTCTCCTGGCTATCATAATTCCGAAGTAGTGATTTGTGTGCTTTCAGCACGCAGTAAAAATGATTATGAATAAATGGTGGATGCAGACTGCCTGTTTACACATTGAATGGTTAAATATTTACCTTGTGCTTGTTGCGAGAGAGTGGCAAGGAAAGGCATGGTAATGATTAATGACCAATTTTCCACTTGGTTAGTAAGGGAGAATCATGAAAGCTGGAAAGGTAACATTGCATGTTATCTGGATCCTTAGTCCTAGACCGTAGCCCAAAAGACCTATAATGATTGTGGGATGTTTCTTGACTCACTGCCATAGCCACCAGATTTTACTAAACACTGCCTTTATTGTGCCAGTTCATCTTCCTTTCAAGTCGTAATCAAAAATAGATAGTATGTTGAATTTAAAAATGGAAATGTTTGTTTAAGGTTAATAAGAACAGAGTGGCATCACATGGTGGAACAACTAGAGTGAAAACAATTATGAAATGTGGCAGGTCAGTTGTGAAGACAATGGAAAGAATGTAATTGTTTTTCTCTTCAAGAGCTATATCTTGCCATACTGCAAAATACAACAGTACAGTTATTTCTACTACAAGCAAAAAGACCCTCTTTTTTTAAAAGCTATTTGCTCATGAGAGGCAGACCTCTCCTATGTTTGAGAAGAAAAGAGCATCTCCCCATGCCCAATAATAGTAGGTAAAGACAAATATGAAGAGCAAATCCAGTTTGTCTGCTTTTGCAGATTTCTAACTGAGCAAAAGAAAATATGACATATGCAACTATGTCTGTGCTACTGTGATACTGAAGATAATGAAGATGTTGCTTCTGTTATCCACTGAAATAACAGCTGTATTGTTAATGCTAAATTTGAATGATAGGCTTAATGTATAATTTAGAATTTTAGAATAAGGTGTATTTTTCCAGCAGAAATACCTAATGAATATTTCATTTATTTCAGTGAGGGGACAAACGGCATGCATAAAATAAATTTTAACAATTGAAAATTCTGCACCCATGGCCATCAGTGATATCCAGCAAGAAGCAGTGTACGAAAAAAAGATGGCTAAATATTATCAGTGCTGATGGATACCTCTTCCAAAGGTGGGCATTTCTGGCTTCCATATTGAAAGAGAAAACAGGAAGACTGCTGAGTGCAGAGTACTGAGTGCAGGACTACAAACAGCAAAAAAAAAAAGTGTTGCTAATGGTTAAGTTTGGCCATAGTCACTGGAGGCCAACAGGACTCAGCAGACACATGCAATCCTCCCAACATTGTGTTGTTGCAGCTTTATTACATAGCCACAACATCACATGTGTCTGCATGTTATGTGTCTGGCAGCAATATGGTATAGTGAAAAGGAGCAGGGCTTGTAAGTGAAAGGTTGCCGGTTCAATTCCCTGCTGGGGCACTGCTGCTGTACCTTTGGGCAAGGTATTTAACCCACAATTGCCTCAGTAAATGTCCAGCTGTATAAATGGATAAAACTGTAAGTCAATGCGGATAAGAGTGTCTTCTAAATGACAACATTGCAATGGCTGGTAGACACCACTTGGTGGTAGGCAAAAGGCCTTCTGTCCTATAGAGCCGTTATAAAAGGGTGGGCATTGTTATGGAGTCAATGGCCATTTATGATGGTCATCTTGAGCTGTGGAAAATCCCTCAATGTCTTATCATTCAAGATAAAACCATTTACACAGCTTTAACTAGCATGTGTTGGGTCAATGGCCACGGTGCAAAGTCTGTGTAGTACAGATGAGGAAAGTCCCACAAGTACGCTGTGACCAAAAATGCTGACATTCGGTGGGAAAAGTTCCAACATCATTTTATACAACAGGAAGTGTTTGGATTACCATACAATCTTTATTACAGATCTCCTCTTTTCTCTGGAGTTGTTCATCGTTTCATTGTAAACCTACCCCTTACTGTTATGCTTAGCGTAATGCCTGATTTTAGGAGTTTATAAACTTTGCTGGAATTCATCTGAAGCTGATTTATGAGTTAGGTTGTATATGAACCTTATCCCTCTAATCCCCTTGGGTTAATCTACTGATAAGAAAATTCTGTCAGCAAGTCCCTCTTTCAGAAACTTGGTTTGTCCTTTGTGTGATTTGTATTGCCTATAATCACAACAATGTCTGTAGGGGCTTCTATAGGATCCTGACATAAAACGTATGAAACATGCGTAGTTGCATTTACCTGAATTTAGGTCCTCCCCTGTTCTCCACTGAATGCATAATGGTGAACTTTGTGATCATTGCTTCAGCACAATAACAGTAAACTAGTAAACTCTGACCATGAGTCTGTTCTGTAGAAAGTATCGTTATTAATGTCATATTTCTGCAAGTTTATGGTAACATTTAACATGCCACTTTTGCAAAGTTTTGTTTTTTCTTTGTGACATCAATGATTCCTTATCTAAGAGATATTGAATTATGTATTTTTGGAGAAAAATGTCTGACAATATTGAATATCATTATGTAACAAAAATGCTTAATATCTTGACTCGTGTCAGGTATCAACTCTGGTTTTATATCCAGTAAAGGAGTAATACCAATGACTATTTTGTCTTGGTTTCATTAATTCCTGATATCTAATACATTTTAATGATGTTTTGTTCCATTGTTGTGCATCAGGTACAAGCACATACAATGTTTCATGAAACCTGACCAAAGTTTGGACACCTGACAGATTTGCAAATTCAGATTCAAATTTGGTCAGTGTTTCTTGCACAACTAACTTCCTCTGATTTCGCAGGGGGGGGGGGGATGGCTCCTTGTCTGCTTCTCCAAGAAGCCAATACCAGGCTATAGTACAGTCAATAATTTTCTGGGTTATTACAGTACAAAGTTTTCAAAGCCAGAGAATATCCCAAATTAAATACAGGTCTCATTGACGGGATGTTTGTAAATCTGTTCCAGTAGCGTGTGGTACATGTAGCTATTCAACAGTCAGTCTGACGACAACTGGGTGACAAAACAATCTGACAATTTGATAGAAAAACTAATAATCAATAATTTCTGAAAATGTGGACTGGATCAAAGAAAACAAGTTATTGGATTACAAAGAGCAGTCCTCTCATAAATTATAATGAGATGACAATGAAGAGGCTTTCAGTGAAGAAGCTTTCTGTAGTATTTCAGTAGAATTTTACTGCTCATTCATAAAGCTCCTCATTATTTAGTCTCTTTTTCTGCAGTCTATTTGTACAACCAGTTCTTTTTACATCCAACATTTGTACAGCGTTTAGCAGAACCACAAAAAGCTGTGAGTGGGGCAGCACATGTCGACATGCTGAATGTATTACCGCACATCATGAAGAAACATTAAATTTCCCCCTCTGTCTTTTCTGATTTTCTGTAATTCTGCTGGTGCCCTGATTTTCCCATACACATCTACATATCTGCATGGATCCACTTATCTGCTACAGATCTGCACTTCCAGGAGCTCTGAAAGATCCGTGTGTATCGGACAAGTCTGGTCAGGCTCTATAGGGACCACGTGGTTTACGGAAACTTTATTTGTTTATTTATCATTCTATTGTTTTTCAGGAATTCAGCTTGGCTTTTCACCAAAGCAGTCATTCCCAGCAACCTTAGTGATTGTGCGCACATGGATGTAAACAGCCCGTGGGATCACTTTCACTAAACCTTACATCACCTAAAACTTACATATTTTCAGTGGGAACAACTGCCATGGCACCAAGCCTTACACGATGCAGCCTTCTCTGCACCATTGTGCAATGTGCCTCTAGACCATTAAATTGTACATGTTTATCAAAACTATATGTACTCTGTCTATGCTATCTCACTTTGGATTACATAGGCAAAGTGAAACTGGGTTTACACATTGGCAGATTCACATTAAATATGTCCTTTGAAGTGTAAGTATATAAAGATATTTTAAAGATAGATTTTTAAGAAAAAAAATATATGCATTTTTGGATATTTAGTCCATTGTACATGTAGAAATAGAGTATTGCAATGAACACCTTTAGTTTTCCTGCAAATAACGATAACATGCAGAACTTATTTTCATAATTGTTACTGTGTGAATGAAGAATGTAGTGTTGTCATAAAAGTTGTGGCTTCTAATTTGCAACCCCACATCAATACTGGTTAATTTCTGTGTTTCCAGTGGAAATATTTTGCAGTGCTCCCACAAAAGCCACAACACGTATAATCTTTTTTTTTTTTTTTTTTGTGGAAAGAGACAAGTACGTAAACAGACAGCACAACACATACTTACATAATAATCAACCAAAAAACAAACAATAAAACCCTTACTATTGAGAAAATGGCTCACAGCTGCAGCATGGGTGGAAGCCCAAGCCAAATTTCCCACAGTATGGGACAATAAAGTCAATCTTGATCTTGATCTTGGTAGTCCTTGGGGGGGGTTCACATATTTCATAAGCTTTGACAGGTAGCACAGAGACAAAGGCATCTATTCCTGAAATCCCTGGCGATAACTACAATGGGAGAGATATGACTAGCTGTCATGATACTTAATCTTTATGTGGGGGCTTTTGCAGTCTTACAATGGTGTAGGAAGGATCAAGAATCATGACCCTTGTGGACACAAAAAGATTAACCATAAACTGGGACTGCTGGCTGGCACTAGTCCACGAGTGGGTAAATTTTCATGTGACTTAAAATATTCAGCTAGTTTTCACTTTAGAATCATAGTTTAGACTTTAGAATCATATGAACATCTGCTGAAGACAGTAAGCAACCAGACTACAGAATCATAGCCAGATACACTGTAGTGAATGTGGGATACATTTTTTGTTGAAAATCGTCAGCAAATAGGAATTGGTAATACCCTCACTTCAGCAAGCGTTACACAGTGGAACCTAGTTGCTTCGTCTGATTTTTTAGCGGTAGCAAATCAATTCATACCCAGAGCATGCTCTTGTAAATGTAACATTGTAATTTCCAGCTCTGTTCTGCCACCTTGTGATGGGAAAGTGAGGCTTCACGAACCCCACAAAGGCTGAAGGTGTCATACTCTGCCAATCTCTGACCTGTAGAATTCAATTCAATAAAGAGGGAGTGCTGTCTACAACGCAATACAGTGTGAGTGGTTCCATTAGTGGCACATGATAGCATTTTGTTTGGAAATCCTGACAGTATTTTCATGTTGTGTTGCACATGAACCACAGGAGTTGGTGGGATTAAATAACGTTTGCATTCTGCCTCTGAAACTAATTAAAATTTTCAAAATTTCTCCTTCTGCTTTGCATTGAATCCTCCCCTATCTTCTGATTGGTTTTGGGGGCAATAATGTCATTTGTTTTGAAACCACCCCCAATGCCTGATTGGTTTTTAGGACACCACAACTTTTAATGGTAATAATGGAATAAATAAATGATTATGTGCACCTACGCTACATTACTGGGGAACTGCAGGAGGGTACAAATGATGACTTCAGACACTAGAGACAATTTCACATGCTAATGTGTACACAGCATGTAGGTGACCGTCCCCTGTTCTCATGACTCTCAGTCTCTCCAGCAGTTCTCTCCCTGGTGCAACACAACATATTCTGGCTATCCTATTTAAATAAAACCCTGATACTTGTAAATACTTTTTTCAATGGTTTTAAATTTTTGTGTGGATAATTCATTAATTATTAATCGATTTAAACTAATCCCTCAAATGCATCAGCTTTGAAGATCATAGTAGTGTCATTGCCCATCTCAATAGCAACACAAGTTACTTCAGCTTTGACTTGTTTTCGATTGGATTAAAGGTGTTGTCAAACAGCACAGCTCTGTTCTGGTAAGCTTTTAAAATATGCATAGTATTACGTGTGATTGATTTGGTTGTCTAAATCCTGAGCTGTTTTCCAGTAACAAGGAAGTGAAAGCTCGTACATCTTCTTTATGAAGAAAAATTTGTCTTTAAACACATAGTAAACTAACTTTTACAGTGTAATTCAGTCCTTTGAAGCAGGGTTTCATAGCCAAATGTCAGCATAAGGATTAATCTGTTATTTTTTGGCACTGATAAAAAAGCTTTGGAAGGTTTATAGACACTGCCAATCTGACACTTAATTTTTCTTAGTCTCCATAGTAGTCACTGGCCCTCTAATGCAACAAGCCATGCACACCAACCCAATAATCTCTAATATAAGTTTTCATTAGAATTTAACTGCTGAATCGTGTCTGCAGATCAAATATTCAGGGACACAGATATCTTTTTTACAATCATTGCTTTAACAGTGCTTTAACATTTATGATTTCTCCACCAAACATTTTTAGCTGAATTTCTAAATCCGATGACTAAATCTTATTGAGGATCTGACTGTGAGATCAACAATCATATTACATTATAATTACATTTCATCATACAATTCTGTTTGCACAACACAGTATATCAGTCTGTATCTAATTATTGGTTTCATTTAATATGTGAAAGCGTGTGAAAACCTTCTCTTCAGATCTCTTCTCTTCTTGGAATTTTCGATTAAAAAGAAGGACCGAAAAAATGGCAATTACATACGCAGTCCTGGTCCTTTTTTCCCTGAATTCATTAATAATATATAGTGCAGTATATCAACTTTATTTGTGTTTACCTTATTAATGTCAATTTATAAATGTTAGTTTATCTTATGGTCAGGAGATAGGAGCATGTGGACAGTACTGCATATTTAACACAAATTATTGTGTTATTCATTTTGAAATTTTTGTTTTGGATGACTTGAAAAGCTTGTAGTTGAAAGTCTGACCATCTGCTGAGTTCCCACTTTGGATGTTGGGAGGCGGAGTGAAAGGCCCTCTCCAAGCGAACTGTCCAATTTGCCTATATTTCGGGCTGGAAACTTTTTAGCATTTATTAGTCTGAGAGACCTGGTTATATATTGTTGTATGTTGACGGCTCAGACCTTGGGGTCACCTCAACTGTTTTTTCTGAAAGATAATAACATCACATGAAGGGGAGAGGTGCATTCTGGGTAAAGTTAGGTACACATCCTTTTATATTCATTGGATGAACTGATTGCAGTAACCTTTGCCGCTGAGCATGCCTTGGAAATCTAGTTTTCCTCTCATTGTGTGCACTGCACTGTACTATAGAGAGAGTATGACATGGAAGCTGGGTAGCTGCACCTGTATCCAGGGGGCGGTGGGTATGAATTCAATTTATGGCACTGCTGCTGTAGCCTTGAGCAGCACAAAGAGATAATGCCACTCTCTAAGTCATTCTTTTATCATGCTAATTTGTTTAGGGGATACCTTTCTTGGGGTCTTTTTTTACCCAATTTTGTACAATTGGCATGATTATGGCCGTTGGCCTGATCCAACCCCCACACTGTGCCCCTGCCCTTCCTCTGACCCTGTAAACTCCCATTCAAACTCCAGTAGAGAATAAGTATTAGATAACTGGTTTTGGAAGGCCAGAGGAAGTCTGTTTCAGAAGTGACCGACATTTCCCATTCGTTGGATTTATTTTTCCTGCATGCAGGCCTACAGCGTTGGTGGCAATCAGCATTTGGCTGGTCCTGCTCAAGTGCCACACCAATGAAATATGAACCTGTCAGGGGGCATGTGTGAGTGAGCATACTCTCAAACCTGGTCTAATCAGGTCACAGCTGCACACAGGAAACTGGCCTCTAATGAATGGCAGTGGTTATTAATATTATACAGTATCGCTTTACAGACGAAATACTACATATTACTCCTAGTTTCTTAAATTCATTCAACGCAAATATGTACTTGGTATTTACCAATTATGCATTTTGACTTTGCTAAGCAGAGTCAAGTTTGTATATTCCTACAGGGCCAATTGATTGGGAGTATAATGCTGTATATAAGACATTTTGTGAGGATGAAGACATCTAGGACAAATTTGGGGAGAATGTCTTTGTGGAGTCTGTGCCCAGGTCTCTTTTGGTATCATACTATTGGCACGATGCCTCAAACAGGCCTGAGTGACCCACTGTTGCCTCAGTGACAAAGTTTGAAAAACAACAGGAGTGTTAGAACTGGCCTCATACTCTGTCTGACCACAGTTGGCTCAGAGAGTGCTTTCTCACACTGAAGGACAAAGCATGCTGAGGTTAGATTGAAGTGGCCCCTTCAGCGAGACCAACGTGATTGTGTTTCTGAGATGAAATGGGAAACGTGTAATGCATGGAAGGACAGGCTCGCATTTGCCAGCCTTGTGCTTGTCGGTGTGTTCATTGAGTTACCCACATTCCTGAGCTGTAGCTCCTTTCAGAAAGGATCTAACAGCACCTGCTAGTGTGCAGAGGAATTTAATATGGGACTAATTAACATTTATGACAACCTCTGTGGAAGAAGGATGAAAAAATAGCATCCATTTCCAATCAAATCAGTCATGATGCCGTATTTAAATATAGTGGCAATGAAAGAGGTAAGACTTAGTGATCCCCCACAATGCCAAAATGAGGAAAGAGTGTGGCTTTAGTGGCCAGAGAACTGGATTTATAATGAAAAGGTAGCAGGTTTAAGCTGTGGGAGGGGAGATGCTATTATACCCTTGAGCAATTTGAATATGTTTTTCTGTAGCCTTTTTCAACAGTTTTTTCAGAATAGCTACACATTAATTCCCTCTGCTTTTTAAAAAGAGCACTCCTTTTTGACCCTTGTGATACAAAATCTTCAAGAGCTGGAATTTGAGGTATTGAAGCCTGGTGTATGCATTATTATGATTTATTTATGCATTAGGTATTATTAAATATTAAGCATTTTGATTTATTTATGCTCTGTATAAGGGCATCTGCTTCAAACCAGATAAAACCATGTACAATTTCATCAGTGGTTGAATGATACTTTAGTGTTGACTTTTCAGCATAAGAAGGACATTAGAAAGCATTATAAGAAAGCAACCAAGAGGTAATATTTGGTATTGGGATCATTCAATTCAAGTATTTCAAAAAATTAAATTAAGATTAAGATTTAATCTTTAATTAAAATGTCATGGCTTTCCTTTAACTCAGGTTTTCATCAAACACCCATCATTTTCTGTTGCCAGTTAATGCATTTTTGTTTTAAAGTCGATTATGCTCATCTGACCTTCCACCCTTGCAGGAGCTCTCTGTTGTCTCTGTTTGGTGACCTCTTCAGCTGGTTGTTCCTCCTCTCTGTGGCTGCACTTAATAAACTCACCCTTTTGTTTCATCTGCCTCCTGCTGGTGGAATGAATTACTTAATTACATAAGAAGTCTGGGTTCCAGTACTGTACCTCACTGAAGTGCCCCCAAGTTGTCTGAACCTGCACCTATCTGGTTGTAAATCCATAACATGTAAGGAGAGAACCCCCACACAATTGACATAGGTTAACATGGAATTAAAGTTAAAATGTTAGCCAGGAACCTCATCTACTTTGTCCAGAGCATAACAGACAGATTTGAATTTGAATACTGGATGTTTCTTGGAAGGGAATTCTGAAATATTATGACTACAACCCCAAAAGGGCATATCCAGCCAGATAAATGGGTAATATGTAAAATTTTAGATATGCAAATCACTCTATATGTAGTTGTTTGCTTAGCAAATAGATTAAGGCATATGATATGTTAATAACAGAGGATAGTTTGGTGATGACATAATTTTCAACAGACACTGACAAAAGAAAGCACTAAAATAAGACTTATGCTGCAACCCAGTGGTAAGAATTGGTATTGTAATCTTTTAACAAACCATGTTTTGTTTATCATGAAAATGACTGTGTTATTGTGTTATTGCTAAGCAGTTATCCAGGTCGACATACAGATTTTTTTTTAGTTTATTTGTAGGTCATTCATGCAGTAATGCAGCTGTGTTTTTTTTTACTGAGACAATTCAAGTAAAGTAGCTCACCTAAGGATACCACAGTGATATCCCATATGTATTTTGAACCCCAAACCTACCCTGACCTAGTTTTGCCACCCTAACCATTACTTTCACAAACATACTACCTGTTAGATGTAGATAATCTTCACAGAGTTAGGCATCCCGAAACCTTTGAACAGAACATGATGTAGCAGGGAGCATAATATGCACTATAGGCTGGGCCCCGACCAATCACAAGGCTGTGACCAAGCACTTATGATGCTGCACCCTGAACAACTCTTTTCTTATGCTAATATCCCAGCAGTTCCCCAGCCGACGTGTAACCCCACTCATTGGGTTCGACTTTCGGCCATATCAGCCCCATTATGAATGACTTTGATTTCTTTTGTCTGAGATATTGTTCGGTTAATATCTCTGTGTTGAAAAGTGGAGGCAGACACAGGTGAACCCATATCTGTGCTGTACACCCAGACATTAAATGAGCGGACCAGCCTGATGAAACCAGGTACTAAAGGATTTATTTCTGCCAAAAACTGATCTCAAAGCTCGCCATTGTGGCTTCTTGATAGCAACCACTGTCTTACTTTCTTTTCTTTTCAAGGCCCCCACTGCCCTCTGTCCCAGCCTCTAAGTTCTGTCAAGGTTTATCCCCTTTAAATATTTGGTAATATGAATAGGTAATATGTGAAATGTGAGCTATGTCTGTTGCCCTCAGTAAGAGTTTCTGGTAAACAAATGTAATGCAAAAGTCGTTCTCTTCATGAAGTTCATGAAATAGAGTAATATATGTATGTATGTATGTATGTAAATTATGAGATATGATGTGTAACAATAATCCCTTCTCTGGGTTGATTTCATACAGGAAACACACCCAGAATTATGATTCTTCAGCATCTGATCCGTTTAGACTTAAGTTACCAGCACAGAATATGAATAATACAGACCTTTGCTGTTTTCGTCTCTCGCTTGCCTTGTCTCATTGTCATTTCCAGTCTGTTGATTTTTATGCATTATTTACAATTTGGGGACTTTTGTGTAATTCAAGCCTTTATGGCAAAGTAACATACATAAGACAAAAGAAACTGCATATATTTGATGATATATCAATTTGCGTTGCTTTTGTGCATGTAATTTATAGCATATACGTGAAGATACATCCATACATGAGAATGGTAGTAATTGGAGTACTTTACTTTTATGGGCCATGTGTTTTAAAGTGCATTGAAATGTATGTTCCATGTTTTTGAATATCCAATATTTTGCAATGTATTGACATATTACTTTTTCAGGAGGGACTGTACCTTTTTGGATGTTTTTCATCCTTTTCAGGGATATTGGAACTGCAGGACACTGAAAAAAAAATCAAAAAATGGAAAGAGGTGCAAACCAATCTGGTTGGGCACTGCAGGGAAGCTATGTGATACCTCTGAATTTGGCTTTTCCTTCTATTTCTCACTTATTTACTAGCTGACACTTACAGTCAAAATGGACCTGGTGAGAATAGGGGAGAATAGCTGTCTGGGAATAAATGTTCCAAAGCTGGCATCCTTTGGCAGCTGTAGTTGTCCTTCCTATTCGCAACCCATCTTAACTCGCAGTCTCCTGAGGTCAGGGGTTCGGCTCCTTCCTCTGGTTATGTTGTTATATACAGGCATTGATTTAGTCAGTAGTATTTAACCTGCCAATGTGCTGTGCTTGAATTGCGAAAGTTCTCAGTAAGAGTGAACTCTTGATCGACAGGTGTGGTTTTTTTTATTATTGATTTCGAAAATACTTAATGAAACTCACTGCCTGTTTAATTAATGAAAACATTCCCAGTCGTAATAACTACCGTGTTTACAGACTAGCACACCTAATGCACCGTTGCCCTATGGGACCAGGGCTGGGAGCGGTATACTGATATTTGCCGTCTACAGCACACATTGCACTCCTCAGCGTCAGCACTGATCTCTGATGATCTCCTCTCTGACTGGCGGTTTTTCCATCTCCCCTCACACTGATCTAGGATCTGCCAGTCCTCCCTTTCTGCCCCAGCCTTTGTCTCCTTGCCCTCACAAACCCTTCAAACCCTTGTTGCTACACTCCCCTCCCTTCCATTTGCACTGGTTATACACCCCCGAAGACTTATTTTCCATTTACTTTGCCAGTCAGAAACTCCCCTCTGGCGAGAGGACGTAATGGGCAGGGTGAATTTAAAGGCCCCCCCCCCACTCCCCAGGAGGCAGAGGGAGAAGGGTGGTGGTGGTGGGGAGGGAGGAATAAAAGAATAATAATAAAAAAAAACCTATGGCCTTTATTTGTTCTTCCTGGAGAAGAGGTCTGATGGCACACCGAGATAATAGAGTGGGAGGTGGGTGAGCCGTGGGCTGAAAAGCCCACACATTAGGCTAATGGATGTAGTAGGGAGGCTAGGTTTGCCTCGCTCCTTCCCCTGGAGCGCTAATGCACCAACATCCCCCCCCCAACCCTCGTGCCCTGGCATGAAAGACCTGTCTGTGGCTCCCCGAATCATGAACCCATAAGCCGCGCAGGGTCCCAGTCCACGGAAGAGGTCAGCAATTACAGTGCTTTCTCCGCGGGGTCTTTTGTTTGCGAGTGCGGGTACGGCGTTTTCCTTTGTCCTCCTTTGTTTGCGTTAATGATGAGAGAGGGTGTGCGTTTATACCGGTGCATGATGGGAAAAGAGTGCTCCCTTAAAGAATACTGGTGTTAGTGTTGTCAGTGCTGGCATGATGTGAAAGTACTCCATATACAGCTGTCCCGTTGGGGATCCTGTTGAAGGCATTACTTCCTTCCTGAGTGCAGTAAACCTAAGGCACTTTGTCAGCTCACCCTCAGAGATCTAGGGCATATCAGGTGGCTCCATGAACAAATAAAACTTAACAAAACAAAAAAAAAAAAGTTTACCTGTGCTGTTTTCTGGAAAATTTAAAAGGTGATGTCATGCTAATAACAAGTTTCAGAATAACGGCTGCAGAGCCTTCTTAACCACCTTGCTAATGCCATTAATAAATTGCAAGCTATTTTATTATCGTACAAAAATGACAGTTTTAACTGGCTGGCTAAGAAGGCAGCAGACATTAGCTAATGAACAGAGAACATTCATAAGCTAGTGAACTAGCTAGCTAAGAAGTCAAAACTGACAGTCATGACATGGAGTTGGCAGCCCTTTTTTTTTGTTTTATTATTTAAATTAATATTTTTTTTCCACAGTACATACTTATTTCCAGACTCTTTTACATACATTATGCTACAAACATCATGCTGCCTTTGGCTGGGCTCCTATTTTTGGATAGCTGCGCAAGCAGCAATGCATCATGGGTATGCATGCCACTAAAAATCCACCTGGCCTCTCTCATTAGTCATTTGGTTGCGCTTAGTCTGTCCAATTAAATACCTTCCCTGGGGTTTCTTTTCCAATATATTGATTTATCCTGACTTTGAAACATCAATTGTGTGGTAAGCTCATCTCATCACAGCAGCCCCAGCACTTAGGAGTGCGGTCGGCTTGCAGACAGTACTTATTTTTCTCACTGTAAGTCAGACAGTACATTACAGGATAGTGAATCCCTATTGGAGGGTGGGCATATTTGTTATTGATGGCAACTTGGCAACTTAAAGACACCTGATGAGTTGTGACAAGGTGGTGATGAGCAATGTGATGTGGAACACAGGCTTATGTAAACCCATCCTATCCCAGATGAACAACACCAATCAAGTCCCACTACTACGGATTCCCGTTGTTTTCACACAGTCCAGATTGGATTGTGTATGTTTTGGACTGTCAGCTTGTTCTTAGTGACTGAGCCATTTGGGAGCCCATTTGGACTTTGTAAACCTGTGGTTAATTAATTATAAATACTATATATGGTGTTGGTATGTGTTGGTATATATATATATATATATTTATATATATATATATATATATATATATATATATATATATATATATATATATATATATATATATATATATATATATATATATATATACATATATATATATATATACCAACACAAAGTTCAACTACTGTTGTATCAGTTGTTCAGAGAGATGTCTCTAACAATGTCCCAGTGTCCTTCAAAGTCTATTTCCTTTCCATGCAGTCTGTGGTTGATGGTGCTGCACTTCATGTGTCATCAGAAAAAAATACCAACAACCATTCAAACAACAATTCAGGATAGACAATAGCCATCAGTCATCTGTATTGAGGATGATGGATGTTATGGCCTTACATCCCTTCCCACAATGCAACACTGCTGTTGTACCTGAGGGAAGACAGTAGAAAGAATAGCAACCCTACTTGTCTCACTCTTGGAAAAAGCAATAAATCAGCAAGCATCATGGGAAACAAATGGTGTAAGTGGAGCATAAGGGGGCAGCACTGGGAATAGGGGATTTGAAAGACTACAGGATTATTGATACATCAATAGCTATCCAGACATATGATCACTTTCAAACGGAAAAGCACACAGCTTCCTGTTTCTGTAACTTCAGTGTCTGCAACGAAGGCACACCACCTTGTATCAGAGAGTAAACTGAAACCATCTCAGATTCTATTTATTGGTACTGCCTTCTGGAATACAGCTATCACTAGGAATCATGGAACGTATGGACACATTTTTAACAATACAGAGTTAACCCATCTTGAAGAACTTTTTTTATAATTATTATTGTCTTTTATTTCTGATGCTGACCAGCACCTTTCTATCCAGAAAAAACATTTAAGAATGAATGTAAAGTTTATATTTTACATTAACATTTATGAAGAATTCTGTCAAAACCAATGAATCAAGACTATATATTAAATCATTTCCAGAAAAGGTCCTTGTTCATGGATTATGCCTCTTGGGTCTGTTTTACTGTATTGTGTAATGATTAGTTAATGTTAAACATACATAGACAGAGTTATAACAGCAGGCAAACATGTGCTTCCTGTGCTGTACAAAGCTGTTTTCTTCAATTTGAAATAAGTAAAGAAAATTAGTATCCCCTTGATAAATGCCTGTATTTACATTAAATATATGTACAATGTATATCATATACAGCACAAATAAGATTACTAAGAAGTGTCTATCATCTGTATTTTTCTGTTTTGTTGCGGAGGACTGTTGGCTGTATGTTCTAACAACCTCTACCAAGCTCCTTGTGATAGTAAGGCTTACCTAAGCAAACAGTTTAAGAAACTACACTGATTCTGCAGAGTGATTCCTGCAAAGCATCAATTTATTAATGAGTCCCTATTATTTTTGGTCTTATTACCTTTTTCAGGGGTCATCCTTTTTTTCCCCTCCCACCGCAACCTAGAACAGACTTCTGGAACATAGTAGATGTAAGACTTAGTCCTATTAAAAGTTGACAATGGCAGCTCATGCTGTGGTTTTGATTGGACTTTATAGTGCAGTCTGGCATACAGTGTGGTGCACCAACCACATCCTCTGCCTCTCGTCTCTGTTGTTGAAGTTGCTGGTGCAGAACATCTCAGGACCAGCTGGGAGGGAGGCTGCAAGCCTCTGACATTTTTATCCTCTTTTTTTTACCAGTGCACTTTATCTTCAGCTGCCCCGGGAATACAGATGGATTATGGGTAGGGCCCCGGCGGGTGAATTCTACAATAATGTGACAATGTACCTGACCTGCCGTTCATCCGTCAGGCCTGGCTGGCCTTTGAGAGCCATAGCCTTGCTTGTGTGTATAGATCCCAGAGTCCTCAGTGTGGGTGAAAATGGCAGTCTTTACCTGGGGTTATCCACCCACAGCACATGCAAGACTATTGAGGGCCAGGGATAAGGAAACTGGGATTTGAATAAAAGAAAACTCAGCCAGGGGGCATTGTGAAGTCATGGCATCCTGTTTCTATTCTGATTCAGTATAGGTTATGTAATCGCAAAGATGATGATGGTGGTATCTGGTGACAACAACAACAACAACAACAATAATAATAATAATAATAATAATAATAATAAATCATGATCATGGCAGGGAGCAGCCTGAACAGTTGGTCCTGAGTATACAAGTGTAAAGGCATTCTGTGAACAGAGAAGGGGAAGAATAATTACGGCTTTTTGGCTATGACGTAGATTCATCTCTTCCTCCATCGAGCGCAACAATGGGGACTGATGAACTGACGGCTGGGGTAGCATGTTGCCCGGGAGTTAAAGGAGCTCCGCAAAGAGCTGAGGCAGTGTGCTTCATCTTCATGCTCCTTCTGGCATCTCGACATTTTACTCTAATGGATCCTGCAAAAACAGTAGAAAGTAGATCAAATGAGAGGAGGCATTTCAGGGGGAAAACAGATATAACAGTAATGTCGGACATGAATAAACAGTTTGGTCAATATTTCATAAAATTTCATTAGAGTCCTAAGCTTCTCTTTCTCTGTATTGTATCTTGATTGGAGTCTGCCATAACACAGAGCCACTCATTATGTTGAAGTGTAATCATATCTCATCCAATCCATTAAGAAGCGAAACTAATAAATGTCTCCTCCTTTGTAAAGACTGCTCTTGCAGGTCTGATTTCCCTCATTTGAGGGAAAAAAAACCACTTCAATAGTGACAAAGCTGTAGTCTGTTTTCTTATCCATCAAAAGGGAGCTTGCTTCCTCCTGAATCATAGCAATCTATGTCAAGAAGATCCACAGTGCTATCTGTATATTGGTGTTTTTGTGAGTGTAAGGCTATTATGTAACTCCAGCCAGAGAACTTTTCATTATGGAATAAGTATACGGAATATAGCATGAAATATAGCTCAAACTAATAATAATAACAACAGCAACAACAACAACAACAACAACAACAATACTACTACTACTACTAGTACTACTACTACTACTAATAATAATAATAATAATAGTAATAATAATAATTCAAACAGGATCACAAATTATTTATGAAAGCCTTGAGCAGTCAGCAAAACGGGAGATGCATCTGTAAAACTCTTGTCATTACTGCATCCATCTTCTTACCCCTGTAATGAAGAGCATGGAAAATGTAATCACATTTTCTGTTAAGATGCATTTCCTGGCAACAGTGAAAGCGTGAAAGCAAATCGATATAAGGAAGGAGAGGAAGACGTATAGCAGTTTGATCACTCAGTTTTTTTTTCCCTCACACCATCGCCTCTCCTTACGAAGCCAAATACTAAATGTTTTGGTATTTGGTTTCAAAATGGAAGGAATATATGAAAATATATGACTATACGGTATGCTGGAAAAAAAATAATATAATTTATGTATTTATCATGATAAATGCAATTGTAAGGTAAGCTCAATACAAATAAAGATCAAAGTTCCTATTAAAAAACAGCTGAACTGAGATGATAAGCATTTATGAACAGGCTGGAGAGTGTAAAGAGTATTTTACACCTCTTTATAGCCTAGGGGCCTGATGTTTAAATGGATCCCAGTGGTTTGTAATGGCTGGACCATATAAGAGGCCAATAAGCCTCTGGCTTTGAGTTGGATTCATGCAGCAGCAGGTAAGATGCAGCAGTGTCTCCAACCAGATTTGATTAAATTAACATACTCATCACAACAAATAAAAAATAGCCAGAGATGGGTGTGATTGCTTTTTATGTTAAACGTACACATTGCTGTGTATTACAGTACAGCTGAACAAGTGATGTTCCCTGCTGAACATGCCTCTAGAAAAAACATTGAGTCTTGTAGTCAAACTTGTAGTCAAAATTGGATGTGGACAATGGTAGCAGGAGCAAGTTTCTGTTATTTGGGGATTTATGAGTCAGATGTGTGTGTATGTGTGTGTGTGTGTGTGGTTTTGCAACAGCAAAAATAATAGAATAGGTACACAACAGCCAGTAGCACAAGGATTGACTATCAAGCTGGTGAATGATGATAAAATATAAGCATACAACATACATCCCAGTACACTATTTTAGTGTACACACAGTGCATAGCAGTTAACATATTGATCAACATATCTACATTATACTAACATGCACATAGATACATACATACATTTTTATGCCTGTCACTGTCTGTTTTCTCCTGCCAGTAACGTACTAGCTTTCTGATTAGCTAGCAGTTTCTGATGCTGAGATTCACTTGTAATACCATTAAACAGCATGTACCGTACATTGCTGAGTCTGACATTTTGCATAAATTGTATGTTTTTAGTTTTATGAGCCAATAATTGGCATATCAAAATATGCATTTGTTCTGCTCTTTTGTTTTCCAGCTGATACTCTCCTTGTAATAAGCATAAAATGGTTAAAATACCACTCAGAAAAAAAGAGAGAGAACAGCAAACAGCTAGTCAAATCTTTTGCCAGTGTTGCTTGGCTGCCTTGTGTACACCTACACCATTTCAAATGGCAGTTGGATGATCATGTTCAAAACAGATAGAATTCACTGCTGCTCACTTTGAAAACTCCCAAAGTCCAAATCTGCATAATATTTACCTTGTGGAAATCATGATAATTTCAGTAAATATTTTTGTATGTTAATAATTCTTATGCAGGCTTGCTGTGGAAACAAACATTGTTTTACCTCCTTTCAAATTTCAAGTTGATCATGATTCTGTCATCGTCTTTTTGCCTTTGAATACCAATTTGCATCTCAAATGTGTGGATGTGTTTTTATGAGAGGGTGGGAGCGTTATAGGCACTGCAATCAATGGGGAAGCTGCCACACAACCTTTCTGATGTATGTTGAAGTGACAGAATGCTGAAATTAGTTCTCCACTGGAATAATTTGATTCCTGATAAGGCTAATTCTACCGGTACCACAGTACATATATTTTGAAGAAGAAAATGGCAAGCAGTCACATTTGTTTGTTGAGTGAGCCATAAGTATAAATCATAAAATATGACTTAGATGGTCTAGTGTTAAAGTCCCACAATGTAAATACACACATGGACAAGCAAAAAAAAATGTTTTGCCAGTTTCTGTTGTGCTCAGATTCACCCAGTAGAAAGTAGTGATGGATGGGCTCCTTCATGACTGTAGTAGTAACGACATCTGCATCACATGGAGCGAGCGGAATGAATGAGCTTGCCCCTCAAGGTTCCCTGCCATGCGTGTGCAAGCAAACACTTTGGCAGTTTGTCGCTCCAATACCATGACCATGGCACCTCAAGAAGATGGATGTGTCTAACTGTGAATTACTCACGGCTGTTGACCTGGGTCACTGTAAGGACACACTCAGTCAGACAAACACGTGCGGTATCATGCAGGTGATGGTGAGACGGCTGCTAGGCAATGTCATTACATTCACCCAATATGGGCAGCAGTGTGGTGCAGCGTTAATGAGGTTGCCAGTTTGATACTCGGGTGGGACACTGCTGTGGTGTCCTTGGGCAAGATACTTATCCTGAATTACCTCAGCAAATATCCAGACGAATAATTGGATGGCATATAAAATATGATTAAACAGTGTATTGTATCTCACTCTAGATAATGTAATGATGATGTTCCACTTAAGTTTGCAGCATGCCACAGAACAGAAGACAAGGAAAAGGACACAACAAGTGTGGCTGTGTGCAGGCAAGACTCTGATAATTACATAAGCTGTCATATTTTGACCATCATTTGCATAAACCATTCCATTTCATTTCAGCTGGCTATTTGCAGATTTTGTCTGGGTGCACAACAGCTGCTTTACTATGTGGTAGCTGAATTGTGTTCATATTTTTATTATTATTGTTATTATTTGTGTTGTATTTTCATAGCCCGTGTGTTGTCAGACTTTTACCAAGTAAGTCCCTTATTCTAGAAAAAGGATTAATGTCATTACTTTTTTAATTACTAGTTATTAGTTTTTATTTCAATTGATGATGGTCAAAAAGTGGTCAGAAAAAAATGATGCATTTATTGAATTCATAATTCTCTATAAAGAATTAACAGAGGCTGAGACACAAGATTAAGATATTAAGTTGTGTCTTGTCAAGGCATCTTGGTGAGGTTTCTTTATACCAGAATTAAACACTGAGCAGCTGTTTTTGAGAGAGTGTGTTGTGGGGGGAGTGGGCTCCTTTTTGGCTGTATCTGGAGCACTTGTTAGCTAGGATTAAGACTGAAACTTCCACTGTGTATTATTGAATGTTATGGATTAGACCTGTAACCTGCTTTCAGTCTTCTGGCAGCAATTACTGGCAACAGACACACAAGCACACACACACAAACTTGGGGTGCAAAAACCAGGCTACAAAGAGTGTGAATGTTTCCAGGTAGTGTAGTTTTACCAGGTAGTGTAGAGGCCTCCATTTTCTATACTCACAACTAAATAAGAGAGAACAAGTGTCACTTCAAAATAGCACTAATACCTTGGTTACACACTGTTGTTGTCTCCAGATAAAACTAATCCCCATTAACATGACTGATAGAGGCCAGTACCTCTGTGTCACACTTCAGGCATGTCATTGTCCCCTGCAATTATGTGTGAAGCCTTTAAATGATTGTTGCCACCTCTGGTATTAGAGAAAGGCATTGTGGTTTAGTCGGTTATATAGATCAAGGGAAGGAGCTTGTAAAAATATGACCAAATTGGCCAGGCCACAGTCACAGAGTTTGCTCACAATTTCTGAGCAGGAAACAGGGGCTAATTACACATTGATCATTCATGAGTGAATATAAACTCGGTCTGTATCATTTCTTTGCTTATTGTCCCTGTAATTGTATTTGATATGTAATCCTAGTTCAGATCAGTTGGCTCGCGACACCGACCTTGCACTCAGCTTCAGCACTATTTGCATTATATTACCTGTACACATCTTGCTCTTGTGCGTGTTGTTTGCCCACTATTTGCACTTTTGTACGTCGCTTTGGATAAAAGCGTCTGCCAAATGAATAAATGTAAATGTAAGACAGGCTCATCCTTTCATAGCAAACATTTTTACATAGTAACCACTAGACGCAATAGCTCAGCATACTTACAGATCCAATTCAAGTTAAAAACCTTATGCATGGGTGTAGCAAGATTAATGTGTTCACAGAGATGGTCTATTTTCAGCATACTTGTATATTTATTATAATGTCAATGTAGAATATACCATGATTAAAGCACAGTCATGAGATACACAGTGAATCTTTCCTGCAAAAGCTGATTGGCCTTCGTCACGTTTATTTGAGTGAAAATTTGGTGCCCAGAAGGGAGAAAGAAAATATTGTGTGGGCTTTTAATGTTTTATTACAATAAAAAATGTGGGTGGAATGATGACACAAAGGGTCATGCTGTTTGATCACAACTCCAGGGACCTTGTTTAATATCTGACCTTGTCTATATAGAGCTCTGGCTCATCACATTTTGACGGTGGACTGTACAAAAAGGACTGAAAGTTTGGAAGCTAAAGGTACTGCTTGGTATTTGTGATCATGTGAATTGTTTATATAATACAGTCAAGGCATTTCCATGTATGTGTGTGTTTTAATGTATGAAGGTTAAAGGTCTTTGATTGGCTATACAGTCTTTGTCATTGTTTCTTAAAGTAAGTTCCCATTTTCCACTTTCCCCAGGGGGAAGATGCTCAATACTCATTCATAATGAAAAACAACTTTTTCATTTTAAGTGGTGAGTTATTGGCCATGGTGAGGATGAAATTTAATGGTCACAAAGAGGAAAGTACCCTTCCAGATCACATGAAGATCATAATCTGATAAGAGAAATCAAGAAAAACAATACAACATTGTGCAGCCCCATTTTTCCTGTGTAACCATGTAAATATTCTTGGACCAACATATCTGTACCTTCAGTTATCATGTGGATTAAATAATTTGTGCAATAAAATAATTTTCCCTACCCTCAGCTCAAACTGAGCCTTGACCGTATATAAACTGACCTCCAGGATGTGTTGCACCAGAGACATAGCTACCCAGTTGGCAAAAGTGGCCAACTGGGTAGCTATGTCTTAGTTAACTTACTATGCACATTTACATTTACATTTATTCATTTAGCAGACACCTTTATCCAAAGCGACGTACAAAAGTGCATGCACAGAAGCATGCATATGAGGGTGTCACCACATAGCCTGAGACAGCTAGACATCGTGGCTGTAATTCAACTATTTAGCTAGCAGCGACTTGTTATGCTATGAAAAAAGCTTCACAAATAAAATAAAGTCTACAAGTGTTAGCTATTTTACTTAATTTCACAAAAATTTTCAAATTGCTATAGTGTTGAGATTGCATTAACATCAAACATTGATTTTTGAAGACACTAGATAGGCAGATATAATGCAGATATTTATGCTGGAAGTATACAATTTCAAGATCAGAAGAGCCAAATCTTGTTTTGTAAATGAATGTTTATGCATAATGCATTAGAACTATATATTAAAGGGTGTTAGTGTTTTAAAACCTTTGTTGTAGACTCCTCTTCTTTTGTAACCAGTGGCTCCAGTTATATTAATAAAATTTTAGTCTTTAAAAAAGTTATACATTTCTGAGGTATCACAGAAAATAGTTGTAACATTTTCAAAAGATTTTTATGAATGTAAAATGTAGTCCCTGGAAGTCTTTTGATCTGTGCTCTCCACTTTTTTCCGCTTTTTCTACAGACTAAAATAAGAGTGCAAGCCAACTAAAAAAGTAAATTCCTTCTGGATTTGCTGCCAGAAGTTAGGATCTCTTTAATAGTCTTACTGAAAATGAGGTTCTGAATGGTAAGTCAACTTTAATGATCTTGTACATCTGTGGTGATATTTTAGAGGAAGGTATAAAAATGTTGCTGTACAATACAGAAGACAGACAATATGCTGAAACGTTTGAATCTGTAGCTTCATCTTTTCTGGAAAATTTGAATGCAGTTACTCAAGTATGTTTACCAGAAGAGCATATGGCCATATGGCCAACCAAGCATCTCTACAAGCAGTGACAATATGTTTGAGTGCAATCAATGCAAGTTATATGAATAATCTGGTAATTCACCCTGATCTTCTAGACCAGGGGTGGGCAACTCCAGTCCTGGAGGGCCACGGTCCTGCAGTTTGTCTTGTTGGCCAACTAAATACAATCTCTGATTGGCTGAAGAGCAAGCACACCTGTTTTCAAGGTGAAAATCAACAGGTAACTAAGAGATGAAAACAAAAACCAGCAGGACACTGGCCCTCCAGGACCGGAGTTGCCCACCCCTGGTCTAGACTGTGCCCCTTCCCCCCAAAAAAGGGTGTTTTCCTCGCCTTCTCAATACCAGACCTGGAAGAGTACGCCCCTGTTCGTCTGGACTTTTGCTTTAACCTACGTTGGAATGCATCTCTGCCACACTCATGCAAATTAGTCAGCTGATAACATAAAGAGCCCATTCATTTCCATTAAGTCTTATAAGGAGCGGCAACCCATTTCCTTTCACCTCATAATAAAAGGGGCTTGAAACGGCCCCTGCACTCCACACACCAGCTCCGCTATTCATAACAGCGTATCTATTTTTCATCCGGCTGTCCAACATAATGAATTATTCACACGGTCCATTTGTCGAGATGTGACTCTGTTAGGTGGGCGCCGATGGGACCGCGAGGGATCGCCAGAGTTGGCCAGTGATCATCATTGGTCCGTGGCGCGCCCCCTACAGCTTTCTGACCATGCTGAGACTTCAGGCCGCACTTATCCAAACCGCAATGTGCTTTATTCTTGGATTTGGGAAAAAGATATGCGAGTGCTCATGATGCATTTAATAAAACATTGCATTTTTCCTCCCTGGCCCAGCATTGTTGTTTTTCTTGTTAATCAACCAACAAATAAGCCATAGCACTGTGAAGGAAATGAAAAAGTAACTATTGTTCAATTTTGTCATTTGTTCTGTTAGCAAAGGGGTCAGGCTGAACAGTGCTTTTGTATTCACTGTGCATTTTGCTTTACTCTATTTCCTGTATGCCCACAGACATGGCAGATACTCAGCAGACATCAGAGCCTGTTTTATCTGGATTCTACACTCGTCCATATTTAGCAGATTGTACACCGGTTCATGTCTAATAAATAATGGCAGTCTCATGTTGTCAAAAATACCACTAAGCAGCACAAACCCAGGTCTTTTTACACATGACCCCGCTCTGTTGTTCAGTGTCAGAAATTTGAATTATTCATGAGTCACGTAATTTGCGAAGACAGCCATGTCTAGAAGGAGTGAGTGCAGGGGCGGTAATTAGATCATCATCGCTGTGGGTTTTTATGGTATGTTGCATCCAGAGATGTCCTGCATTACCAACAGAGAAATCAGGTCTCCTCAACCACATTTGAGGATGAGCATACTTTCCTCTTTTCTTGTTTCATCATCTCTATGCATATATGTGTGTCTTGTTTGATCCCTCCTGTTGCCTGAAACAACAATCCGCAGTTATGAAACCGTTGTCAGCGAAGAGACACGTTAGCAATCCCCACACCTATTAATGTGTAAAATAAAGAATGCTGAAACCAATGTGCAATGTGCAAATGTGTAGAGATATGGCCTACCCTGGGCAAGAGCAATGCTACACTCTGTGAAATGTGCGTACTGTGTTGGCAAAATCTGTTGTCCTGAAACTTATTTGGTGGCAAGATGTTAAGGCTCTACCCTGCCTTCACATCAGGTTCTTGATTCCATTGTAAAATGTTTGAATAATCACTTGTTAAAATACACCACTGAATGGACAGAAAAAAATTTTAACATCTCAATAATATTCTGCTCCCCACAAGTAGGAACAGAGTAGAGTTTGTTTAGTTAATATGCAAATATGTCTTGTTCATGTGTTACTGAAAGAAATGAGTGGACTGAAATGAGTGTATACCACTTACTGCAAAGACTCCTGATTGAAACATATGTATAAAGTTTACACGAATGGCATAATCTTTGATAAGAACCACTCGGTTACTTGGTCACACTATTAACATCCCTATATATTATTATTATATATGCTGTTCCCACAAACCCATACTAATATGTACTGTACTGTACATACTGTACAATACTATATACATGTCCAAACAAATATATACAGTACATGGTACCCCAAAAATATGGAAAAGATGAAATGCTGTACGTGATACAATTTATAGCTGACTAAAGCACAGAGCAGGGTAATAAGAGGTAATAAGCCTTTGAGTTCAGAGCACAACCCTCTCTCCTCCCTCCCATTGAGAGCACATCAAGTTCATCTAAAAAGATGCTGAGGGCCTCCATTACTACCACTGCTATCAAATATTAAACCATGAAAAGGGCTTATTGGATTTTGGCCTTGTTAAGAGGTGAATTTTTCCTGTAAACACTATTTAGAGCTGACGGGTGAGTGATCACCGAACACAAGGAAGATGAGGAAAACCTCTCACTCCTCTAATGCATTTTCCATTCATCATTCTGGCAAACTTTCTAGAGCACATTTTTGAGAGGGGCAATTCTTCCTGAAGAGCCATCATAATAAATTAAAGATGCAATCCGATGCAAAAAGGGTGACCCGCCGTGGGATGTGGGTGGAGTTGAGACCAGATAATGAACATCTACTCATCTACTTCAGTTAGGAATGGTGTGTAAGAGTTTTTTTTTTTCTGACAGCTGGCATCTTCGCGAAACCACATTTTGTCAGATCAAGCTGTGTGTTATCCCGTGACCACTCCTCAGTCACTCTGGTGACAAAGCACATCCTGTCCACATCCACCTGTCTGTTAGGCTCAAAAAATCGAGTGATTGTCTTCAAAGCCAGTGCTGGTGCTTTTTCCTGGAACAGCCAACCAGGGCTGGGGGGAACCTGGGCTCTCAAAGCATTGCTCCATTTTCCAACTGGTTCTCATCGGAAGGATGAATGGTCTCTCTCTGAATTAACACATGGGGAAAGGATACCCTTTTCATTCCAACTGTTCTTTGCTCTTGTCTGTTTTCTCCTCCCACACTCAGGCAATAAATATCTATAGAAATAAATAAAGCATTTACTGCTTTCCATCCCCCTTTAGTTTGTGGTGCAGAATTCTCAGTTCTGTATTGCTGCCAATATTCTGAAGTCAGTAACTACTATAAATACATATTTGTGTTAAATATACTGGTTTCAGTTTTGCTTTGGATGCATCTTTAGGAAGTGATTTTATGTAACCAGCACCTTTCAATGCAATTAGCACATAAAATACAGCATTTCAATGTAGATTGGTTTTACTACACTGCTTTGATCTGGATGAGATCCGATTACACTGGGGAATAATGAAGACATATGACCCTTGTGTGTTTAAACAATTGACATGTTCTCTCAAGTGCTTCTGCACTGTTTCTGTGCATCAAATCAAAATCAAATCAAGAATGGGGATAATTTCTTCTGCTTGATTAGGCGTGCCAGTTCACTTTCTCTGACAATTATATTCGAGAGACATAATTACGCGGTAGAAAAACAGAGAAATGAGTTATGCATTTATATGTGCCTAATCCTGATTTTTAATGGAGATGGCACCTGTTGTAATGTGTAGCAAATGATAAGCAGTATTACTGCAGATATTTCATTTAAAATGGTTGCACAAACTCATTGAACTAATAGTCACACCGAAAAGGTCTGTAGTGCACACGTCAGTGTCTCACCATAAATTTTTTGTGATCAGTTTTTTTTAATTGAAGACCAGATATCACAAAGAGTACACTGTCCCACATTTCTTTGAAGTGTAAGAACCAACCCCCACCCCCATGGTGACACCCCCAACCCCACTTCCCTGTACACTGAGGGATATGGAAAAATACTGTATGTTGGCAAAGACAATTGTAGAGGATAAAAAATTATATTCAGCTGCAGAAAATCATCATAGCAAACTAACATTAGCAGTTGCCGATATCAAGGTCTCTATTTAACTATGACTACCACCATGACTGAATCTGAGCTATTGAAAGAACCATGTGAAAAATATTACACAAACTGTTGACTCAATCAGACCAGAGCAAAGAATGTGGTGGTTTTCACCACTGTGCTAGCATTCTATTGGCTACTGTCAGGCCAGCAAGCCATGTACATTTCTGAGGAAGTGATAAGTCAAGTAAAGTGTAGTTATTCATCATTACCATGGAATCTCTTTGAACAAAATATCAGATAATGTCAGTTGCTTCATTGCCAACAAAAACCTATGGTCAGACCTTACAATTGGGAGAGTGTGCAAGCTTCATGATATGATGCTTTGTAGGAGTTATGAATATGCTATGAAGATAAAAGTGAATAATTGATACAATTAACTGAGCTTTGGAACTTGCACAATGTACTCTGTATAGAATCAACCAGGATGTGACTGAGGTCAAAGCAAATATAAACTTGGTTTATATTTATTTGTTTATATTTGGTTTATAAAGCAAAAGCAAAATTGGTTCAGTTTGCTTTGTCAGCAAATCCCAATATCCTCCATTGATGTGAAGACATTACCAGTGTGCTGAACTGAAGAATTCCTCCCCCCAATCGAAACATTTTACATTCCATTTCAGACTGAGGTATGCATAAACTTATCTGAATTTTGCATTGTGAAATTTCTCCTGTCATTATGTACTGACACCAGAATTGTGGAGCATGAACTGTTTTGATGGGGGGTCATTGGCTGGTCCTCAAGGTTTCTGATTGGTTCATATCCTGGTGCAGTAGACATTGATAAAAACTGAATCAGTCTGGATGTTTGTGCAGAGGGAGTTGTGTGGAGACACTAAGTTTTGTCATCATTGACTATAACAGAATTTTTAAGTAAGAACAGAATTTTTGTGAAGTTCCGTGAAGATTGTCAATTGTGGTGACTGTCATTTTCGGCCCAAGTTCAGTCTAACTGCTACCAAAATCTGAATGGTGCCAGGGCTTTGCACTGATTGTTTAGGTGCATTTTATTGGAACACTGTATGAGAACATCACTCTGAAAGTGATCACAGTGATAGCTATCACTGATTCTTTTTTTTTAGTTATTTTTAAACAGACACATTGATATAATAAGAAAAACAAGAGTGAGGCATGGATCAATCAGTTCACCTGGGCAGTTTTCATAGAATAAAGAGAACTTTTGAATGAATTCAGCACAGTTAGAGAAGGTTCATTCAGGGAACTTGACTCCATTTTGTTAATAGAGGTTGTCATACACTGCTGTTAAAATAATTGTCTGGAAAGGAGGAGAGTGTTTTTCCCTCTTACAGTAGTCATCACATTTGCCAAGTAACTTATGCTTGTATGCCTCTGATGGAGATCAAAGCTCTGGCTTGATTTGTCATAAAATCTATGCCCATGCTATTATTCCTACTTGGTATTAACGAGTCTCTTGTACTATATGTCTCTCTCCACAGCTGAACATCATTTTCAATTGTCTTTGAAATGCAATTTCTGGAAAAGACTTGCATGTGAATTTGCAATGCCTTTGAGGTAAGCGATGTTGAAAAAAAATCACACAAGCAGCATTATAGAGAGGTAAATTTACAGAAGTAACGACTGTAGAGAGACTGGTCCACTAAGGAAAAAGTTAAAGAAAACTTTGTTCTCATTGTGAAATGTATGAAATATAAACATTATCTTAACATCAAAGCAAGAAAACTACCAGAAATTCCACTTCTCACTTCACATTCTCCCCTGCCCAGGCTGGGTTTGCTGTTGCAATCAACTATTAACGTGCTATTACACTGTAACACATATTCAAATAATGCATAATTACAGTATGTCTACATCTTGTTACAAATAAACTGTACAACACATTCACCGCCATTGAGAACAAAACAGCCTATTTGTAAAGTGATCACATTAAGTACACATTTTAATCCAAATGCACATGCAGAGATGTCTCCATCTTCAAGGTCTCTAAAATACATTTTACATGTGATTATGACATGTGGCATGTGTCAGGTTTTCTCTCTTCACACAAATCAGCAAGGGCCCTACTGTGGGCAAAACCTCTCAAAGAACAACATTTTCCTTCACTGTATCTCCAACAAGTGTATACACAGTACTAACAGCTTTCAGGGACATTATAGAGGTGGGCAGTAGCAATCCCACAATCCAAGGGATGCATTCTCCTTGAGTGAAAGTTCTGCAAAGAACTGCTCCTCTGCTGCTCGTGGCATGCCAAGGCAACACTGCATGATCCAGTGTCCTTTCAAACCACTGAAAGGGTCCTCTATGACCTGTCCACAAAGAGAAGATATCTTAACTAAGAGATATCTCATCAAGCTTATCATATCAGGTACAAGAAACAAAGACTAACTAAAGAGCACTGCTCAAACCAGAAACTAATTTGTTCTTGTCTAAAAACTGACAAAAATAAAATCTCAATTAATTCTCAAAAGTAATTAAGTGCAACGTGTGGAACTATATGTGAAAATCTGAGATATCATCACAACAGGCGCAAAACAAATTAGCAGATCAGCCGTTTAATATGCAAGATTTAAACTCAGAATATTTTAATATACAATTCTAATGAACTACTCAAAGAGAAAAAAAATATTCCTGCATGTTTTGAGTGACAGTGCAGAGGAATTTCTACAAAGGAATGGCTTTGGAAGTTCAGTTTTCATCGAGACAGATTCTTTCAGCTTAGAAGCCTGAACTACAAAAACAATGGATTCCCCTGCCACAGGCTTTGAAATTTAACAAGAGGGATTCTATTCTAGTGCATGAGCTGGCTAATCTTGCTAGCTATTTAGAACTGTCATCTACTTGCAACAGCCAATGAAAGCTATAAAATAAAAAGTTATACTATTCCGGAAAGCCAGACACAGTCGTAACCACCCAGGACTTTTTCCCAAAGTCCTTCTGTAATGACAAATCCACCTGCTTCATGTCTGATTGGTTCCGTGTTGCATACGCCATGCTGTCATGCAGTAATAACTGAAAAGCTCCATCGATTTGCACTCTGTCTGCTTGGACTTGGTCTCCACAGGTTGACTATGAAAGGCACTGTTGCTTGATCTCCGTAGGACATCATGACTACAGTTTTGCACTGTATAAATTGCCCTGTCTCCGTGTGAATAAATCCTAAGGCTGTTAGAGCATGGCAAACATTTAAACATTTTAGCAGGATGTGGGGGTTAGAGCCAGCTTGCATACCCCAGCTACATATCTTTTGCTACAAACAGAAATGCCTTCAGTATGCAAAAACACCAAGTTACAAATACAAACCATACTTTATGTATTCCATATGTCCGCACATCCACAATTGCAAAGCTAGCTATGCTGCCTAACACACACTAAAGAGGCACTATTTCAAACAAACTGACAAATACATATGACCTGAACTGAAATCATTGTGGTAGTTTGGTATCTAAAACGTATAGTTTGGAGGTTACAGATGCCAGTGTTTCCTCAGAGAAACAGACAAGATGCCTGTGCTGCCCTCTTTCAAAAAACGGCTGCAGAAAATGAAATTCAGAGCTTTCAGATCTCTTTCATGATGCAATTATTGGAGATGCCTAATTCTAATGCCAAGATGGGTCCTGGAAATGTGATCTTGTTCATAATCCTTTTAAAGATTGCGCCTTTGAGTGGCATCTCATTTCTGTGTGAGGGTTCAGGTACTGCCTCAAGTAATGCACCCTGTTGGAGTCTGGTCAAATGATGAGAACGAAGAGTTATAACAACCGTCTCTATCAAATTTCAAGCTTATCGCTGTAATTCAATTACTATACCAGTGTAATATTTCAGGCAGGAAAATGAGAATGGTTCCCTTCTTGTGATTTTCAGGGCACATTACATATTGTGCATATACAGTGGAGTACCGAGCAGCAATGCCATAGTTTTAAATCAACCATTTTCCCAATTCAAGTAAAAAAGCAGTCAAGACTAAATATAGTATGTAAATAAACAATTAAAAATGTAAACTGCATTAACCAATGCAATCTCCTTCAAGGGGAGATACATCATAAAGATACACACTGCTGACTGAAGGTGCTGTAGAATGAATGATGTACATCTTGAAACAATCAACCATCTGTATTTGAGTTAAATCATGTCTAAAATTAGCTGTTGCTAAAGACAAATTAGCGATGCTGAAATTGTCACTGCTGAATGAAAGTAAATATTCCCATTTGTGGTTCAATTCAGCATTCGTCAAAAGGAGTCAAATAATAAAAAATATGTTTATGTAATGTGTATCTCAGTACTTTCATTTTGGAGAGGAGAGGCAGAGGAAAGCTTCTCAGAAGAGGAGAAAAGCCATGCGGAGGTTGAAGTGAGCATCTTGCACTGGGTGGGCACAAAACCTATGGTATGTATTGAGCTTGAGCTTGTAGCTATAGCTTTAACACCAGAAGGAAAGTACTTATTTGATTTGCTTCATATTGCTTGTTGTATTATCGGTTCTCCAAATTGAATGAAAACGTATGTACATATAGTACATACCTGTGGCTATAATACGGAGCACATGTGTCAAGAAATGCACTGTTACAGTTCCATGATTCCATGGTAATATGGTTGTGTACTTAAATTTGAAATATTTGGGACTTTTTGAGGCTGTGCTTGCAGTTTCAAAACATCGCCTGTGATTGCTTGTTTTATAAAGAATAATTTTATTTACCAGAAAGTGAGCCAACTATAGCAATGGAGTGCATAATTAAAAGTAAAATAATAACACTTTCTATATTAAAATGAATTACACTGTTGAATTTATTTTTAGCTGGTCAATCTGTGAAAAAAAATAAAGAATGCAACTCTTTGATGGTGTGGAAAGGACAGAAATTGGAACAAAAAGGTATCCTCATTAGTATGTCACAGTATGTCATATCTCTAGAAAGCACACTGGAAACACACAGACAGGGCCGTGTCAGCGTATCTTTCTCTATTCACTGTCAATGGAGAGGGAAATGACATCAGGGCAATGGTACCGGGCCCAGGGTAATTGAAGTCAGCGAGCAGCGGGAGTACTCCAAAAATAAAATAAATTTAGGGTTCATTAGGGCAGATTGCTCTGCACGGTGAGTGCAAATGAATTTCAGTCTTGCATAATCACTCAGAACAAAAGGTGTCAGCTACATGCATTCAAAATGTAAACCAGGAATTACTGCCATGCATGTTGCTCCCCTGATGTCGTTTCTAGTTCTAGTCATAATGAGCCATTTTATTTTCTATAAATCTTGTACAATGTGGTCTTCTAATAATGGATCCCATAAACAGAAATACATACAGGAGTTGTACAATTGCAAGATGTCATGCTGAACGTTAGTAGTGCTTGATTGAGTCTGTAGATTCAAGAGCAAGAATAAGGCACGAGTCTGCATGGATTGTTTTACATTGCAGGCTATGATGTATATCAGGAAATTCATCACTTATCTTTAATCTTTAATGAATCTTCTATATATCAGTAATATTGTACAACTACGTGCAATACTTTATTGAAAGACGATGATGAAACAAAGTTGTTACATTAAAGGAGAAGCAACACTCCCAAAAATGAGGGCCCCATAAAGTTATTTTACGCTGAAAACAAATAAATCATTGTAATTGTTAGATGTCATTGAGAAATAATATGTTACCTCTCACATTAATGAACTGTACAGTACAGTACCTCTAATCAGAGAGCACTTTGGCTCTTTTCATTTTCAACAATTCCACAATACACCAAACACACACAAATATCCAGGTGTGATTGAGTTCAGGAGGGATTTGGAATTTAATATGATGTGTTACCTTTGATACTCCGAGCTTCCTGTGAATATCCAAATAAGTTAATGACTTAACATTCCCTAGAGCCATAGTGATGCCGAACAATCTTGAGACCCTCCATTGGGATTACTCTTAAACGAATCACCATTCTCTTCTGCTGCTGTTTATAGATTGAACAATTCAAGGCAGATTCCTGTGTTTGGCAGACTTGTGGTGCACCACAATTTTAGGTGATAAGTTTATGTTCGATGTTAGCTTGTGCACTCCACATTTCTCCTTGATTTGTGGTAAATTTGGTAAATGTGTGAATTGTGGTAAACTCAGAAGATCAATTAAAGAAGCTAAGTCAGGGCTAAATGGTAGTGTGGGAACAAGCTTTAATTTATTGCATTGTTATAGGTCTTGGTAGCATCCTACTACTGATTAGCGTTAGGATTATGCCAGTGAACTGCCACTTTCCTTTTCTTTGCCAGAATTATTGGTTTTGATTATTGTTAAAGAATAAGAAGACATCCAGCACCTACAGCAAAGAGTAGCTGCAGAGCACAAAATAACTTGTGCTGTTGCCTTCCAACCTCAAAGAATATTACCGATAACTGCTGATAATTATTTTAAGCGAAATGAGAGATAACAGGCTGAAACTAAAGCAATGCGTTACTGAGAGCTCACGGGAAATTACCCACTTGTTTCCCCATGAGTCATTGCCTGAATAAAGAGATGCCCGGCTGAGAAATTAAACTTTAGGAGATAAGAGAGCTGAATCCGTGCGCCGCGCATCTCTGAACGTGGCGTCAGGGCCTCCGCGTCAGATAAGCTGCTGCAGTTTGCTGCCGTTCTGTCGGGTCCCAGGAATAATGCATCCCACGCGCTTGTCTCTCGAGTGGCGTTCTCTCGCGCTCTCCCGCAGAGTTGTGGGAGGTTTGTGGGGAGGTGGGGGTGGGGTGGGGACTTGTGAGGAAGGTTCAGAGTCCTGAGGCAAAGGCACACTGAGCTGGGAAAATAGAGAGGACTTTTGAAGTGCCTGCACCGACCAAGAGAGAAAGGCGCTATTTTTAGAGGTTGAACCACAGTCATATCCTGCGTGACCAGAGACACTAAAATACCTGTGCACTTTTCTGTTCTGATGAAATGAAAACCCCAGAAAATCGTTCAACAAACTAAAGCAGTCAGCACTCAGCCTTAAAGGGCAATAAATGTTGTATCCTGAAACTGACAAGATGTGAATCTTGAAAGGGGGAGACTTTCCTCAACTTTGAAACTCAAGTTGCAATTAACCAATTTCATATGATGCTAAATGCAAAGATTTCTCTTTAAATTTAATGAACAAATTTAGCAAAGTATCACATTTTATCAATTCTTAATTATTATTTTATAAGAATAAAATACATAAATTTTGTATAAAAAGGAAAAAGTCTAACGCAATGACCAATGTTTTTTTTCAATAAAGTCTTTCATAACATGAATAAATTATAATAAATTAATAAATTAATATCATGTACACTTATTGTAGATGTTACGGCAGTGAATCAGAAACCTGGAACAGTATAGCTTTTAGAATAATGGTATTCTGTCTGGCAGTGATTGTATTGGCATCGTGTAAAAAAAAAAAAAATGGGAATGCTTTTGGCAGCTTAAACATTACACTAAGTCCACTCAGGGGCTATTGCAAATCCTATTACCATCAGTCACAGACCAAAATTAATTTCCCATGACAGTAGTCAGCATTTGCATGGATTTAGCTCACAATAATGTGTATTTTATCTTTGTATAAATGTATACCTGCAGCAGTATATTGCTGAGACCAGTCTCAAAATGCTTATCTTGCAATGAGGTATTGTTTGAGCATCATATTTGTTTTTTGCATCAGATCATTCTTGTATGCGTTTTAGAGGATAAACAAAAGCTCAAGTAATGATGGTTTAATATAAATCAATAGTAAGGCAGATTGTGTTATAACAGCTGTTTGTCTTTAATGAAAGAATAACTAATATTGATCACAAGTGAGCTGTTGATGAGACTGTGAAAGTAACTACAGTATTTCTGCCCTTCAACCTTCCCCCAATCCTAACCCAAGCCTAACTAACCCGACATTCAAGCCTATTACTAAACCTATTACTTATTAGTAAAACTATTTGTGTGATTTCCTTGTAATTACAGGGCACTGGCCTCTTTCATAATGTAAAAAGGGACTTCTTTGTTTTGTGTAGTTTAGTTTTACTTATTTCTGCCACTCCTATACACTCTGTAATCATATGTTATTCTGCTGTTTTATGTCTGGCAAGCATTTACTGTCTTCTGAATGTCATTTTGCTCCATAAAAACAGTGCAGTGAAAATTCATGTTTCAGAGGCAGAGAAATGGGGGAGGATTATTTGGAAGCATCTGTTGCACACAGATGGAGGCGTCAAGGTGAAAACAGCAGTAATGGAAATGAGAGAGGTGACCTCGTTTACATTCCTCTTACAGCCTCCGAAGGAACCTCTTTAATCTCAGCCTGAAAACTTGAAGATTTCCCCTCGCTGATCGCTGTGCCAGGATGGCCAGCATGCTGCCAAAACCAATGTGAGGAGACACAGCAGGAATGTGTGTGTGTGTGTGTGTGTGTGTGTGTTTCCTTGTCTTTGTGTGCTCTGTATATCCAAATGATTATTTGATGAGACCACCTTTGAGAATACTTCTTGAGGGCAAGGTTGTGCTGTATCAAGTGTGTGTCTTGGAGGTAATTACATTATCACTTTGTACCACCATTCCAAGGGGTTGCTTGTGTGTTACGGTCAATGTAAATCTACAATGTGTAATGCAACGTTACTAAACAAAGCGATCAAGCCCTTCCGATAGACAGAAGCCTTGCTGTTTCATTTATTGACCCGGAGGGAATGCTTCACCATAAAGTCAATCTTAACATTATAGATTCCAACCATTCCCAACCCTTCAACCAAGAATTAGCCAAATCACTTGATTTTGAAAGGTAGAAAATTTTCCAGAAACAAAACCAAAAGCAAGTGAGCACAACAATAACAAAACACTTTTCTGGCTTGACATCTTGCCTCATCAGAATGAATGGGGGTGACAGATAAATTGCACACCTCAGAGCAGAGAGAGGTTGTTGCATTGGTGATAAAAGGTCTGAGAATACCTGGCTCTTCATCAGAACACCCCCCAACCCCCACGAAAAGCTCTGACCAATACACACAGAGCTGAATCTCTTCACTAACTGCACACTCATCCACTTTAGAACAATTGTGAAGAGATGTCTGGGGCAATTAAGGTGGAGGTAGCCCGAAGAGTACTGGCATGAAATTGGATTAAGTGTGATTTCCACCTCTTGACTCTCTGGATGGAGAGACTTAAGATGAGGCTTTATAGCAGGGTGGTTCTGACTCATGTTTCCCTGCTTCGCGCTACAGAACTGCACTGGTCTGGATGTCAAAGGCCTGCATCACCAGACTGTCCCCTGCCAACAGCCAGTTATTTAGACAAAAGCCCTCAGGTCGACATAATCACCTCCTCTGATTTGTCTGTTGCTGTCGCAAACTGTTTTTCCTTTTTTTTTAATGGTCCCTCTGCTTTGTAATTTTTCATCAGCAAGTATGCATTGAAGTATTGATAAAAGGAGGAACTCCACCTAAAAAGATCATTTAAATTGTATTTCTTTCCCAGAAAAAAGGAGGTGTCTCCCTCATGATGAGAATTGATTCTGAACCCAAATGCCTCACTGTCATGATGACACATGCTGAAAGCTGACCGCTCTTCAACACCTTATGTTTGGTCAGTGGAAGTGTTGCCTTTTTTGAGGCAATTAGAAGCATGGTTAGGACCCTGATGCCTTGGTTGGAAAGTGATCTACTGTAGCTGCCTTTATAGAGAAATTGATTTTGAAGGTTTTCAGCTTGTTTATAGAGGACTTTAAATTTTTTAAATCTTTATTACTGACACATAGATTGCACATAGTTTAGAAATAAAACTCTATGAATGAATGGTGCTGTAAGATAGATACCATGTTTGGATGCCTTGTGCAAGTTAAGCCAGCTCACATTATAACTCATAAATGACCTCATGCAAAGTAATGGTAAAGACCTTCAATATCAATTGCTGTAGAATGTCACATTTATGTTATACCAGTTCCAGATCTTCTTTGCTCAGGCAAGGTTTCTGCTTACGACTGAGCAATTAGTGGAGCTGCCAATTAGTGAAGCTGTTTTTTGCCACAATTTTCCCAGTTCCTTAGCTTCATTTTTAGCTTTTCAATTTCCTGCCTAGACCAAAATTCAATCAAATCTTAGCGTTTTGTGCATGTTTTGTGCAGTGTTTATTTGATTTTGTAAATGCCTGTCTTAATTGACCTAACATATGGTGAGCTCCCATGTGTCTTGGCTGTCTTAAATCTTACACCAGCAGCAACCGCAAAGACAGCACAAAGAACAACCACCAAAGAATTATCACATAAACAAGAGTGGCTGATAATTTGAGCGGGGCATGGTTTGAATGCCAAGCTTCTGGCTCCAAAGACACACTTTCATTAGACAGTTGGCAGAGCTGCATTACTTTTCACAGCAAAATTGCTTTTAAATGTGCTGGAATTGTCCTGTAGATTGTGCTGTTGCCTCCATTTAATGTTTTCTTAAGTTTTCGGGTCCTTAATAATTCAGAGGGCAAGCAGCCCATCTAAAGTAATTGGGGTTTAATTGTCCAATCTGATTGATCATTATTATTATGTATTTATCTGTCTTTGTGTGGCTAATTTTATTCATCTGCACCATTTTTCATCGAATTTTTTGTCTTTATGAGAATATTCTTTAGAAGCCCCTTTCACCCTCTCTATCAGGTTGAAAGCAATGACTTCCTCCAGAGTCAGGTAATGTTGGCATTATAAAAGCAGACACATAATTCTCCTATATTATGTGACCGGATACTGTCTATGCACAGCTGTGTTGGTAAATATTTTCCTTTTTACAGTAATAATACATTAGTATGACTGTTAAGGAAATCGTTATGAAGTATAAGAGCTGATGTGAGGGTTAAGTCACATTGTTCATTGAAATGGTTGGATATCAAAAGATTGAGCAATTTGTGCTACACTATTATTGTTTGATATTGTTATTACTCTTCGACATGTACAGGTACCATGCAACTGAGAGCTTAGTTACAAAATGATTTAATGTAATGGTTAATATGGTTTGTCAGTATATTCAGGCTTACTACAGCATGTGGGCAGAAATGCAGTAATGCTGATATGTTCATATATATAATCATAATAGGCTTGGCTGTGTTGCCACCAGCATGGGCACACACCCAGGCATACTGTTTTTTTTTCTTTGTGCCTCCTTACATTGTGCCTGTCATAGGAGGATAATATGGCAGAAAGTTTGAACAGAAAGAGCAGACCTTAACCCTCCACCATCCTCCTTCCAGTAACTCCAACTGCCGTGCTGCACCAACTGACAATATCTGTGCTGTGTTTTTCACATGATCAGTGCACTTTAGAATACATCTTTATAAAGAGCAGCTTAGCTGTGTTTTTCTTACATGAGAGATATTCCCTTAAAATATTTCTGGCTGGTACTGTGGTCATGGAAAAAAATGGCAGTGGTCTGTCTGAGAACCTCCTGCAACCTTATGGGTATTTAAGATCCCCTCTGATCTTTTCCTGGGAGGCTGCATCCATATACAATACCTACCTACAATGCCACATGTCTGTCTGTTGTGTAATATGTCAGCATCTGCTAGCCCTTATTTCCATTCCTTTACCTCCTTGTATTTTTCTCTCCACCCTGTCTTTCTCCATCCATCTGTAGAAATTCAATGGATCCCTGTGGCCCTGCTCTGCATCCTCCCACCCACGTACTGTACCGGGATGACGTAGGCACTCCACTTAACACCACGCTCTTCTCCTTCTCTGCACATGTATAATTGTGACAAAAGCCCCTCGAGCGCATCACAATTTCAAATTTCCTGTTACCTCATAAATGGCCTCTTGGTCTCCGGTGCCTGGTCTGACAGAAAGTAATAGATAAATGAATGGAGTGGTCTGTGAGGCTGAGGAAGTCTGCTCTCCTTCTTACCGATCTCTTTCGTCTCTCTGAGCAGAAAGGAAGGTGTCCAGGGAGTTCTGGGTCAGTGTGCATTTTCCTCACCATTAATAATGCACAAGCCTGCATTTTAGCCAATGATTTAGTGGGTGCTACTGTTCATTAAAGACTGAATGCTCACACCTCCATAATAATTAATCAGCATATATTTTGGAGCCTTGCATGAGAAATACCATATAGGATGTACATTACAGTATAATTAATGGATGCCTGTTTATAAAGACTTGAGGTGACAGAGTCAATATCTCGATGTCAATCCTTTCTTATCAAAGCAATGCTGAAGAGGGCGTTGATGAATTAATTGTACTAAAATATACAGTTTGTACTAAAATGACCAGCGCATAAAAGACTCTGGTTTACTGAAACCAAAGTAAGTGATTCTGCATAACCCCCGTTACTCAATTCGTGCCTCGTGTTATTTCTAGTTTATGCTGCGGCATGCTATCTGTGTATGGAGAAATGAGTCTGAATCGGGAAATTAGTGAATTTAGTCTGCTTTTTTCATTCGCAGGCATTCTGCATACCCAGCACTTAATATTCACATTAATCTCAAAACTACTCTGAAACGTTATTGGTGTTTCGCTTGACGAACGTCACTTTCTTGAGAAGTGCAGCCGACCAATGGAGACGACTTGCTTGTCAGACTCAGTACAAGTTACCGACAACCTTAGAGCTTTACAGTGTTTTTTGAGACTGTTGATCTGTGCTGATGCTTGCTGTTTTTTTCTACCTACAAATCTGTTCTCCGAATATACACAATTGGGTTTTATGTCCGATTTTTTTCAGACTGCAGAGCCGCGCTCACAAAATCAGAAACCTGCTAACGACAGGGTACGGATTTCAGCACCGGAGCTATCCAAGCAGCGCGCCTGCCGAACGTCTTCGCTGCTTGAACCTTGATGTACGTTACAGTATTCTCATAACTTTGACCTCTGTGACGAAGAATAGCAGGCAATTTGGTTATTTTGGACAGTGATCGTCACATACAAACACGCACATACTTTCAAGAACAGAGGAGACTTGAGATGCTGTGTAGATATCTCTAAGAAGAGGAGAAAAGGAAGTCTCAACTCACGGAGTGCTGTCTGATTTCATCCCAGGTAGGTAACGCTTCACTTTATAGATATGTCAGGAAAGTACTTGACTTTGATTTGCAAATTTTGTGCACTGCTCTAGTATTTTAAACTGACAATACGTGCATCCGAATTGATTAATTCGGGTGCACGTATTGTCAGTTTAAAAGGCGTAAAAAGGCGACGAGAATGTCAAGCTTTCCTTTTCTATCTTGAGTATTTCTTCAGTTTAGATTTTTACTGAAATAGTGTCTTTTCACCAATTACTTATGCAGATTTAATTTCGTGCAAAATCGGGTGTTGTGCCAGGAAGGATAAGGACGTGTGTATTCATATATGTGCACGCCTGGAATCTGGTGATCGGGGTGTGCGCGTGTCGATGAAGATGTGCAACGTGTTCTGTATCACAGTGATTTGGGTCAGCGTCTTCAGAATGTGCTGGTGCGCCGTGACCACAGGACGAGTTCGGGTCGTATTCGCTTCGAACAGCTGACCGACAACTCTCGACCATTCTATCGTCTACGTTACAAAAAATCTTTAGCCTCTTCACCGGGGCGTCACCCATGAGTTTTTTGGAGGACGCTGTACAGTGCATTTTCAAGGCGTTATTTAAGACTTCCCAATGCACGGATGGGTACTGAAAAAACGTGTTTAAATTAGTATATTCGGTAATACATCCTTATAGGTAGTAGCAACACACACGCACTTGAAACATGTTCTGATGTGATATGATTTGATATTATTATTGAGTGGATTTGCCTGTTTTAACTATAGGTAGCCATTAAATTTCACCTTTGAAATATCCTTCCTTGTACTAACAGCATGAGGATCTGATTAGACTGAATCCAGTTAAGCAACCCATTAATTTCCTTAACTGTGGAAGACAAATAAATGGAACACATATAGGGAAGGGCACTGTGGACAGCCCATATTTCCAAGCCTAGCAATGTTGCCAAGGCAGTAAACTAGATTTAGTGGCAAGTAATCGATGCCTTCATTTGTAAATTTGTAGTTTGATAGTCTTAATTCTGTCCATTAGGCCATTAGAGATCACTTACTGCATTGTTTATCAAGCAGCACTTGCGTGTGGGTGTGCAGAATTGGTTCAACATTGGTTCAGCCAAGAGCTGGGGCACAGATGACATCACTTAACTGACCAAAGTTGGAAAATACTTTATTGTGTGTTAGAGTGTTGATGTCTTCTGGTATATCAGTTAAGGGTAGTAGTGTAGCATAGTGGTAAAGAGCAGGGCTCATAACTGAAAGGTTGCTGGTTTGATTCCCTGCTGGGGCACTGCTGCTGTGCACTTGGGCACGGTACTTAAGGCAGAATTGCCTCAGTAAAAATTGTGACTTATGTTAGGCTACTCTAGATAAAAGGTTATGCTAAATGACAATAATGTAATGTCATACTATGCATATTCGGGTTCAATGTATTGACTTGGGAATCAATGCTTTTTCACAAGGAATGTGTTAATACATGCAGCTGCATACCATTGGCACACTGCTTTCAGCGGGGATTGACAACAGGATGTTTTTTGCGTGTGCGTGTGTGTGCGTGTGTGTGCACTCTACATTATTGTGCTGAAGATATTCACAGATTTGCATCACTATGCACCTTCTGAATCACCACGGTTCTTATCACCCTCAATAATTCAATAACAGCAGGAAGTGATGCGGGCACGCTTGTGTGCACCCTACCCAACCCCCCACCCTCCCCCACCCTCAAACTTCTACTCTCCCATGGGCTGAATTCTTTCTCAGACCCTCTGCCAGAACCCTGCCGCTCGCGACGTTCCTCTCACAAGGTGCTTATTGTCGGCACCTCGCTTCACATTGGTTGGCACACGCTCAGTGGCTGGCAGGGGTTCAATAAAGACAAGGGGCCCCCTGCTAAAGATGCATTTACATTCAAATTTTCTTCCCTCCAGAATGAACCTCCCTGGTGTGCAGCGAAGCACTCCTGATGAGAATTTCAGCCCTGTTCTACAAAGTGGGATGATGCAGCTTTTATCCGCACACGTAATTTTAGAAACAAGATATGACTATGTGTGCAGTTATGAATGCATGTTTACTCGTAATCCACACAGAACCTATTAATTGAATATAGTGTCCTCTTGTTCAAGGGAAAATAAGTTATTATTGTGAAGACAGGAGGGCTTGAGATGAGGAAATGCAGATATTTTTACAGTACTTTCCACATACACAGATGGAGAGACCTATAAATTTTTGATAGGGGAACAGTAATTATGCATTTAACATTTCATCATTGAATTAACTGCATGTATATTGGTGTTCACTTGAAAGCATCTCCCTTTCACCACCAAGCATTTTATTTGTAATTTGTCCAGAGTTAATTAATTCACAGATTGGATTATTTACCCTGTGATCAGTGCCCTGGGCCCACTGGGAATCACTTTGCTTAAAATGAACATTTTTGCAGGCTCCATTCATAGCATTTCTCTTGGAATGCAGCATGAGATGAAAAAGAAAACATTCAAACCGTGGCAAGACCATGGCAAAACCATGGCATGGAGACCAAGCCGGAGAATAGTTCAGAACAAAGCATTCCAAATTCCTAAATAGTTTGCCCAGTGATCTTTGCAGCAGTGATTAGAAATGACCCATACCCTATTGAAGGATTTCTGTATTCAGATGTCAGAACAAATGGATGGTTTTGCAATGATGATCTTCAGCAGCTGAAGAAGTTATGTATGTGGTGGTGGATTTGACTCATAAGGCATGCAGTGCTGTACGTTAGTCTTCTCAGGAAACATCACAGAAATGTTTCCCTGCATGCTGATTCCTTTTTAATGCATAGAACAATAACCTTATATCACAGCAATTCCTTTACACACATAACAGTGATGCATCTATGGAGACTTTTCTTTTTCATGCCTTTCCCCCTTTATTCACCCTTTTTTTTCAAATCGCCAATTGTACATTAGACTCGCCTCACCACAATATCCTTTGCAGTCACACAGACCTGCTGGGGCACAGCAAATGCAATCCTCTGGTGCACTTGTATGTCAACACTTGTATGACTATTTTTTACACTCAAAGTCCCACAGTGCACCAGGAGAGCAAATTCCGGAACAGGGCATTGTTGCATCTCCCTGACTGATGTCATCTGAGTGACTCATAGGTGCCTGACACGTGGCAGTGCGCAGAGAACCCCAGCTGACGAAACTCACCCTGCTCCAATGAACAAGTCCAATTGTGTTTCGCTGCTGCAGACTCCCGGTCATTGCTGTGGAATGACACAGCTTAGACTCCAACCTGAGCCTGTGCTGTAGGACTCAGCCTGCACTTAGAATGAGCTTCTTAGCTGATTGAGCCACTTGGGAGCCCCTGTGGAGACATTTCTTTAATTACCACAATTTGCAATAATTAACTGAATGCCGTGCCATTCCACAGGGAGGTACGGGGTAACAGGGGCACAGTCTTCGAGTGATGACTGGCATGTGTGGGAGAAATCTTCTCTCACATAAGAGCATTGGGCTGCCTGCCCGCTGGAGCCTTCAGCAAAGTCTCTGTAAAAGAGCTACCCAGAGCCAGCCTCATTAGGGATTCCTCCACCAGGAACTGTCAGTCACAGCAAATGAAAGCCCCTTGCAGATAAATAAACGGACGGAATCACACGGACAGTGATTACATTCCATGGCGAAGTCCACATCAGAGAGGGTTTCCATCAAGTGGTAATGGAAGCCCACAGTGTCCTGAACTCCCCGAAGTAATATTATGGGAGCAAACAGATTCGCTTTCATTTCCATGATGGATTACAGTCACAGGCCATAAATAAGGCTGTCTTGGCTGGAACGTGTGGGAGTAGGGAAGTATTAATTAGGTTCACAGCCAGATTAGCACCACAGACGTCCTCACAGTCAGAAAAGGTGCAAACATATATACTCTGTATGGACTGTGTACAGCTGTAAAACACAGAGAGCTAAAACACGTTCCAAATCATATTTTATCGTATTAAGTTATTATACACTATTTTAGTATATACTGTTACCTTAAAACTTAAGGTAAGTTAATACATTACATTAATCAAGTTATTAATCAAGAAACATCTGAGGACACTTCATGCAGTAGTATCTCTAACAGCTAGCTTATACCTTGTCTGGCCAACTATTGAAACTTGGTCATGCAGCACTTCTGATATTGTTGACTCCTTATATGGCTTTTTGCTTGTGTTGTACTGTGCCTCACTTGTAAGTCACTTTGAATAAACTGATCTGCCAAATGAATAAATGTAAATGTAATGTAATAGCCTGGGCATTTATTTTCTTAGAGCCTAAATTAGTCCTGGCATTGGTAAGAGACCAGCTATGGTTGAAGACCAGCATTTAATCACCAAAATGCAGTTTACCCCCAGCCACTAAAATGGACTGTTGCTTTTTAGAAACATGGTTTTTAATAGAGGTTTTTAAGGTATACACATTTTTTAAAATACAAAGTAACAATCAAGGATTTCCCTTTCAGATTACAACTGTGCTCTAGTCAGCATGCAGCCATCCTGGCAACAAAACTGACATTAACACAGGAGAGCTAATATGAAATTATGCCAAATGCTTCAAGTTGTTTTTTTTCCATCTGTCATTTCCACTCTTTAAAATGCTAATACTGCCTACAGGGAGGAGTGAAACCCGTCTATGAGACAAAACAAACCTTTTATGCTGGAAAAGAGAGCAGTGGCTTTCCGATCGCTCTATGGCAGTATAGAGGTGTAGTGCCTTTCACTCTATTGTTTGACTTTGTCATTTATATCTTTTTCTGATGGAAAGCTGAAGGTCTTTTCAGTAAATGCTATATGTATATGAATGGGCACAAACATGAGAAATGACAATGTGCATTGCAATCATCATCATAACTGTCATTTTCACCATTTTCATTAATATCCCTACCAGCATTTTTGTCATCATCATCATCACCCTTGTTATTGTTAGCATATCATCATCATAATCATCATCATCATAATCATCATGATCATCATGATCATGATCATCATCATCATCATCCCAAAAACTACACTTGGAAGAAGGTAGTAAATGTGTTATGCCTGGCACACAAAGCATTTGCTGGACAAGAATGTACTGTATGTTCTTTGACTACATTAATAAATAATGGGGTATTTTTAATTTCTGCTGAGGCTTTGAGGCTTTGATTTAAAGGGAATACCAATGTGTCAATGAGCATGACTGATTTACATACACCTACAAATACAACTGGAAACATCCACAAAGGACATTGCAAGACCGAAAAAGACATTTAAATAGTCAAGTCAAGACATAATCCAATATGCAACTGTGAAAGTCCTGTGTAGCTCTGTGTATGGCCATTTCTGGAGGTCAGAAACCCATTTAGACCCCTGAGCCTTTTTGCCTAATACCTCATGCCCAGGGAAAAGGATTGAAAATATTCACATGCACAGTGGGGTTCACTGCATGTGAAGTTACACTGACAGATGGCAAGTTTGCTTTAAGAAGTTGCCTTTTTGACCAGCGGCATTTAGATTTTTTTAATTTTTTGGAAGAGTCATGCATCAACACAGCCAGCTGCTACCCAGGAGCTGAACAAGGCCCCAGTCCTGGAGGAGATATGACTTTCATCTTGAGCTGCTCCTTTTGAGAATGTATGTTTCGTAAATGTTCACCAGACCTAGGGACACATATGTTATTTCCAAAAGTATTCTGGGTGGATATGATTACTGTCTAACCCAAAAATTTGTCTATTTGTCTATGATTTGTCTATCATAGCTAACTAAGAGTAATAACAGCACGTGTTTACAAGAAAAAAAAGTGGGATCATATTTGTTCATGGTGAAAGTTTTCTGAACTTACAGAAAAACTTTCACTGCAATGCCAAGTAGGCACAAATTTTTATCTATTTTAATGGGTATTTTTCCATTCCTGGATAGTCAAAAGGAAGTCCATATTGGGCCACAGTTAGCCCTCAGGCCACTAAATGAACAGCTGTGTTAGACATATGGTAATTACAATAATTAAAAGTATGTAAAGTATTTTGTAACTTCATGCAGATTCTGTCTAATGCCTACAGAAGCACAGACTTGTTTTATTGTGCAAAGGAACTGAAAACAGGGATGAAAGCAACAGAATTTCAAGTGACATAAATAAAGTATTACCTTCTTTTCTTCCATAGATACTTTAATCATGACTGGGCACTATTAATGAGTCGACGTACAAGCGAGACCAGTGCTTGGTGAGATACTGTACTTGTCTCACAGCTCCACCCGTCGCCTGCAGACTTAGGCTTGGCTGGACAGTGCTGCTAGACAAACAGTGACATTTCACTCTCTTCCCACTGGGAATTCTAAAACCACTGGCCTATTTGTGTCAGCTCCAGCTCAGCAAAGAATTATTATAATGAATAAGGCTTATTACGCACAACTGTAGCTTCTTGTTCTTGTCCTCAGACATCTGCATTCACAGTTCCGTTCAGAGAGTATGCAAAAATGAATGATAAGGAGGAGGTTTTAGCTGTGCCACATTGAGCCTAGACAAGTGCAACTTGTTGATAAGGACTTTTGAAGGACAACTGAGCTCCGCGTTTGCCTGAGCTCTCTGTGTGATGCAATGAGGAATCCATTTTGAATGAAAACTCCCTGTCTCTGTCTTCTTGAACATGAATGATTTGTGGACCTTAGATATGGTGCCTGTCCTTACAAAAAGTAATATATGTTGGATACAGTACTGTCTGTGTTAGAAAATATGTCATATGATGCCAAATTTATATTCATGAAGTGTCTATTTTGTACACAGTTAAAACAAGTAATTTAACACATCATTGAGACTAATATTTTACATGTTTCTTCAGGGTTGTTTAAGAAGGGAAAAGGTTAGTGAAATTACAAAAGTAAGCTTTTTTAAACACCTTTCCCATCCATCCCTACAACAATAATTATTTAAACACACAATGAAAGACCTTTGCTTTCATTTGAAGGTTATTCCTCCTGGTTGTAAGCACAATATTACAAAAAGATCATCAAAACACAAGCTAGTCTCATTTTCACTTAAAAGTTAACACAGATTCATATGATCAACATAACCATGGACAAACCTGAATAAATGAACTCCAAAATATTAGGCATAAGATTAGAACAATGACAGCACGTGTTACTTAAATTTACACAAGGCCACGCTACACAAACTTGAAGCAGAGATGCACTTCCATAGATGCTTTGATTGGGAAGTGGAGTGTGTCTCTTCTCATGCTATGAGCCACTAGGATATGCTAAGAGACATATGGCTATAGTCTGTGAAACAGTCATGAAATATACAGCATCTAGATCAGCTACCTACTCTGGAAAAGTGTTTTTGCATTTTCTTCAGCTTTGATAGCTTTAAAAAGTTTGCAATTATGATGTTGAGTTCAGATAATTTTGTAGTTTCTGGCTAGAATGTCACAGTTTTGTGATTTGATGCTTTCCTGGGAGGCACTGCGTGTGTTGGAAAGTTAGTAAATTGTGATTTTTGGAGTGTTGTTACCATAGTCATTACCATAGTTGTTACCATAGTTGTTACCACGTTTTGTTACCATAGTCCAAATATTTGTTCTGTGCTCATGTATACTAGGCTAAAATAAATACATCTGTGGGGCTTTAGTCCACTTGTTTAACTAACCATCTAGGTGAAATGTTGTCTGTCTGATGGAATACTTAATCTAGTAACATACATAAGAGGAATAACAGTCTTCAACTGTGTTAACAGTCAATCAAACCTAAAATTCCATGGAATTATAGAAAAAGTATGTAAATATGGCCAGAGGTTTTGGATTAAATGACACAATATTCATACTTGTTTGAAAACTATGCCTGAAAGCTAGCTTTTTTCACATTTAAAGAACTTTTTATGATTTGGAGTTGCATTTGAAATAGTGGTCTATCTCTGTGAAACAACAGTCTCTATCAGTAAATGAAAGAAATTTTGGTTAAGTTAACGGTACTGGCTGTAATTTTATGGGTTTTCATTGTAATTTCATTTACAGGAAATTACATACCGTACTGTCAAGTGCCATAAATTTTGCTGTATTTAACTGTCAAGTCTGCTGGCAGTCTTTTTACCTTTTCTTACTGATTTTTTTGCAGTGTAGGATAAATTAACATGTATTGTACAATATAATCTGTAATATTCAGGATAAAAATATTTAATATATGTTTAATAACAGATATGGTATGCAATAAAAAACAAACATTTCTAATTTCTAGAAATGTAATTTCTAACATAAAGGTAATTTCTAACATAACAGTACATATATGTGCTGAACTTGCCCATTTCAATGTTTTGTGTGGATTTTTTTTGCCTGAAGTGCAATGAATAGGGTTCAATGACTGCAGTGAATCAGTCCGTTTGTATGGTTATGTACTGTCGGATTGATGCTGCAGGGGCAGCTTCTGTGACAGACTTGCCCTTTGAAAGGCAAGCACAATTCATTAGGAAATGATTGGCCTGGACTGAATTAAAACCTTTATCGGCACGCCAATCATGTGAACTGTGGCCCACGGCCCCGTGAATATCAGCCCATATGCACGCCATTATTAAAAGAGCGCGCTGGAAAAAGGGGAGCAAATAAGGCATAGCGATTAATGGCGGCATGAGACATTCAATCATTCCACGTCTTTTGATTATCTCGAACATGGAACTCGCTCTGTTATAGCCCCGTAATTAAACAAAGTCTGGTGCGCAGGCATATCCCTTCCCCAGGGAAACAGAGTGTTACAAACTGGTGGGATGAAAACAAGAGCATTGGAAATAGGCCTGCTCGGAGGCTGATGAAACGCATTAAAACTCTGAGACAAACACAACGCCACCCCCGAAACCGGCCGTGCAGCAGGTTCAGTGAGGGCGCTACAGCGAGATTGAATTGCAGCTCCCCATTTGTTAAGTGGGTTGTAATCGTTTCTTGTTCCAGGGAGGATACATTCGACCAGACGAATTACCCAAAACACAGCCCTGCCTCCCTTAGCGCGGAGGGGCCGCGTTCGACAGGTCGAAGACGGGGCTGCCGCGCGAGATAAGGCTTCCGTTTTCGGAGCGGGAAGACAGACCGCTGATCGTTGTGATGGTGATCCTGTTCTCAGGCTGTCACGGTGTCTGCTTGCTCAGTGTGTGCGTGTACGTGTATGTGTGTGTGTGTGTGTGTGTGTGTGTATGTGTGTGTGTGTGTGTGTGTGTGTGTGTGTGTGTGTGTGTGTGTGTGTGTGTGTGTGTGTGTGTGTGTGTGTGTGTGTGTGTGTGTGTGTGTGTGTGTGTGTGTGTGTGTGTGTGTGTGTGTGTGTGTGTGTGTGTCTATGAAAGGGAGAGAGAAAGAGACTGAAGCTCCATGGGGATAGAGTGGAAAGGCCTATGATGTGATTGCACAGCCCCTCCTTTGCCCAGTTACCCAACAGAAATCAGTCAGACTGCATTTAGAAAGAAAAGCTGTGGCTCTCCTTCGAGAACCTGGGGAGTCTGACAGCCTGCTGCAGGTGAATGTGCCTTCTTTGGAGGGCAGTGTGAAACTGAGAACTGAGGGAAGGCAAAACGCCTAGAGCCATGTCAGGATGGTGAATATTCAGATATATGACCTGAAAAATGTTTTGTATCTTGTTGTCATCAAGCCAGGTTTAGTCGCTGAAGTACAGGAATGGCAAAGTAAGTATCACGACAAGAACAGAGCATATGTAAGCACAGCCCTGTTGGGAAATTCTGAGTTATACATGTATAACTAATGCATACACACATACATACACAACAGTCTTGTTCCTGTGTATGCTCTGTTACTCTCTTATATCATACTGTGTGTGTGTGTGTGGGTGTGTGTGGGGGTGTGGGGGGGGCATATACTGTATACTGTATGTAATGTATGAGTGTGTGTGTGTGTGTGTGCGTGTGTGTGTTAAATTAAATTTAAAAATTCACATTAAGAATAATTTGTTCTGGGCATTTCACTGGATTAGAGGTGTTGGCACTTTGAAAGGCGCTGTGTAAGACATTCAAGTCTAAATGCCATAATCACCCTCACAGTTCGAAACATCGCCTTTCAGAACCCTGGACAGCTCCCGCTGGCAGCCGGTAAAGTTGGCTGGCAGTTTAGCCTTCACTTCATGCAACAGCAACAGACTGGCTCATCACACCCACTCGTTTGGCACTCCCAGTTCATCGAGCCGAGTTTGTGTCAGTGGTGTCTATTCAGAACTGCACGCACAACTCAACTGCTGAAATCAAGCCCAAGCGAATTACATTAGTCATTCAGACATCCAGCCATTCATTCTTCGTGAGTCCATGTTCAGCAGCCATTTCATCCCATGTTCACGTCAGTGACTGCCTGGGTATATCATCGAACGCTTGAAGAACCATGTTACATGTTTCTGCAGTGTATTTGCTGACGTACTGATTTACTCTTACATCATAAAAGATGATGAAATTAACAGGGAACGCACATAAACGCACATAAATTGTGAAACAGTGTTGCCAGCCAGCAACAAAAAATGTCATCTACACATTGCATGGATGGAAATTTGCAATCATGTCCAAGCTAACTATATGAAATTACTCAAGCTCAGTCCATTTGTCATGAAAATAGGGAAAGCAAATAAGAGAGCATGTCACATCAACTCCCACAGACAGCATCCTAACAAGGTATATGAATAATATCATAACTGCTTTGATTTGGCCTCTGTGGAGTTCACACCCATTTCTCAAGGGGAAATGCTTTGTGGCCAATCATTTAGCCAGCTCTTTTACATATCTCCAAGGGACAAAATCATTTGCATAAAAGTGGGGGAAACAAAGCTCTACATAAAGGAATAGTTCATACACGGAAGCACTTTTTCAGTTTTAAACGTGATCCAATACCACTTACATGTGTGGAATTATGACATCATAATGAGGCCCTTTGTTTAAAATGATTCCTGTTGAGTCTCCTGAGTGTGTCTGGTGTCTGCTCTCTCTGCAGCCATGGGCGTGTTGATGTCCAAGAAGCAGCAGGTGGAGAAGGTGCAGAAGTGTAACGCTGTAGTTTCGGCATTCAAAGACGGGTTACGGGACCGTCCGGCCCCAGCCTGCCGCGTGGAGGAGCCCGCAGAGGGTGGGGAGAAGACAGCAGGCTCTGCCCCCCAGCCTAGCAAGGAGAAAGAGGAGGTGGAGCAACAGCATGAAGGTGGAAACCCAGGCCCCTCTGCTGGCCAGCAGGCTTCGGCCCCGCCCAAGGATGAGTGCAAGGCCAACCAGGAGGCCTGGTCCCGGTTGCGTGATGGCAAAGGGGTGGAGCCTGAGGAACTGGACAAGGTGAATCAGCTCACCCCACCAGCCTTTGTCAGGCCAAAGAGGGACGCCAGTGATGACCAGCCTGTGGAGATTGACCTTAATCAGAGAGAGCAGGTGAGTGTTTTGAAACGGGAGGGAAATAAACAGCAGAAGGTTTAATCTTCCAAGGCTTGAGGCAGTGGTGGAAAGTTTCTGGAATGTTTTTAATATAGCTGAGTGCACCAGCATCTATCAGGCTTTTAATATTACTAAATGCATTATAGTTCCCATGTTTGCATTATACATTTTGCATTTTATCTTATTGCATATGACTGTGTTGTTAGTGTACTTTGATGCACGCATGCATGTAGTTGTCTAATCAGAAAGAGCATGTGGATGGACCGTCTGAAAGATGAGAGGAACTAGGAGGAGAGCTTAAATTGAATCACATTGAAGCATTCCACTCAGTCATTATGGTTAAATCCACTTTCAGCTGTCCAGTTTCAATTACAGCTGTCCATTTGGCACTTTATATGTGTGGGCGGAATTGTCTTACTTTCTGGTGCTCTTGTTTACCTACTTCTACCACTCTTCGTATCACCAGTCTCCTGTTTCTACCCACAAAATCACTATGACAGTAGCCTGGATGTCAGTCTGTTAGCCAATATTAACCTCTGAAGCAAAACACAGAGGATTACTATTGGCGCATTTACAGCCTGCTGCATGTTTGGTAGCTTTGGAGGGCAGTGTTACCCAGCAGACTGGCCTATATGGCATGCCTGTTACCTTAGCACAGCTACCGTGGCTGACTGTGGGCAAACTTGGCCTGGGTGTAGTATTGCTGTGTGCATTAATCTCATTGCAATCTTTAAGGAAGGTCATTCCAGTTCAAAGAAAAGATAAGAGAGGCATTGCAGTGTGATGGCATGGTTACCGAGACTATTAACCTGGAGGTTACGGGTTCCATTCCCAGGCAGGGGAAAATAACTAATATGAGTAACTTCTGTACACATTCAGCTGTATCAGTGGACAAAGCTGTAAAACATAAGATATATGGGTCGCCCTGGCTGCAGACTTTTGCTGAGCAAATAAATTAATGATAAGGAGCTCTGCTTTACTTTTGATCCACTGGCAGTGGTGGAGAAAGGGGGGGTGTCAGGAGAGCTGGCCCGTGGGTGGTTCTTCCCATCTTTCCAGTAACTCGAACAAGACGAATCCTCTTCTGCATGCCATAGTGGCAGCTGATTAATTGGGGTCACGGGAGATGTCAGTTTTCGCGGCACAATGCCCAGTGAGACGTGGATACCCCAGACAGCCTTGGCCCGTCTAGATGCCCTCGGATCAGGATTTGAGGGAGCTCGATTTGAACCTCACATCCTCATCTGCCCCAGTGAATTGTGTTAAATCTCGCTCTCTAGGGACTGTGTATTTACTTCAGTTTAGGTCCTCCTTCACCACTGAAGCATCAGGAAAGGTTGTAGTGGCTTGTTAGACTGTAGCACCTATTAGACCCCCCCCCACCACTATTATCTTAAAATCTGTGTCCAAGGGATTGCAGACATCAGTACTGAAAACCTGTCATCGTCACCTCGCCTCAGTGGCAGGATGTGTCTCTGACAAGCAGCCATGCTTTGAATAATGAATAGTGTGTCACTATATCGGAAGGATCCAAGATAGTGGCTACACCTACAACCATGTTTAGTGTTTACACAGAAAATTTGCATCTTTCTGTGACCATGTGACCATGTGTCAACAGTGTGATGCATGTATATTTTTTGTATGTGACACACAGACAACAGCGACACACACACTCTCCATTATATTTACTATTAATGTAGACATTCAGCTTGTGTCTGTCCCTCTTACATTATGAACATTGGACATTCAGTCCAAGACATAAACAGACATTTAGTATACTTGTACTTTTGTATACTTGATTGGTATACTTGTACATTCAGACAGGAGGAACAATTGCCTTCACCGTGCCATAAAAAAGGGAGAATGTTTCCGTGAACAGCGTTTAATTGCTTTTAATTCCATGCACCCTGTGAGTCAGATGCTGTGTCTTTGCTTTGGGATTTAGAACTTGATGAATAGGTAGGAATTTATTTTCTGTCTGAGGGTATGCATACAGAGCAAGAAGAAGGCAGCAGCACCGTTTACTCCAGCACATAGCCTCTGTATGTTAAAATTATGACTATGATGATAATTATTATTGTCATTAACATTATCTTTATCAATAATACTACTGGTATTACCATTACTGCTACTATTACTACTAATAGAAATGCAATAACAGTTGTCATCATAGTGGTCACATTTATTATTATTATTATTAGTTATTAGTAGTAGTAGTAGTAGTAGTAATATTACCATCTGCTGTTTTTCTCTATTTTAAGACATTCTCAGTAATTATTAATTAGTGTACTATTTATTTAGGCAAGCAGCCCAACTCTAATCTGTGCAGATACTTCAACCAGAGCCAATAGCTTTGATTTCACATTTGTTAAGGAGAGGAGAATGGAGCTTTCAAGTGTCATTGTTGAAGTATTCATCACCTTCACTTTTCTGTCTATTTACTATATATATTTTTTTTTCAAGTTTAAAGAAACTGCCTTGCTGAAAGGAACAGTCTGCATACTTGGCACTTGTTTTACACAGATCCCGATGGAAGCACACTTCATGCCAGGCCACTGTGGAGGGTTGGTCCAAGGGAAGTCAGTATTAATAGTTAGATAGAAGTAACCATAATGATTTTTTTTTACCTTTTTAGTAGAATTTGAGAGATGGGAGTATGTTAAAATGTTATATTGTCATTATCTTATGACAATAACAGTATACATATATAATTATGTACATGTAAAATAACTTGATGTCTAGTGCATCGGCTTTGTTAGTTTGTAGTTTACGTGAAATAGTTTCAGCTTTGATTGATTGGCAGATGTAAGCCTCTGCTCTAAGGTCTGGTGTGGGCGTCTAACAGTTGGTCCTGATGCTCTTGCTGTTGTGTTTATGCCCAGCTCCCAGTTTTATGGCACACCCTCAATGCCACCATTTATTTCCCCGGCATCTCTATGGCAACACATTACTATCATCTCACCCATAGAAATACTCAGATTCAGAGGTCCTCCCAGGTCTTCATTGCCATAAGCTGCCGCAGGACAATATAGCTGCCTTCCCACTGCTGGCAATAAAGACATGCACCATGTATCATTATTATTATTAATATTATTAATATTATTAATACTATTATTATTATTATTATTATTATTATGAAGAAGAAGAAGAAGAAGAAGAAGTCCATTACTAGTATCATAATAGCATTATAGTATTACAACATCATAAATAAATTACCATTCATATTATGTCATAAATTTCATAATAATTAATTATCACTTGGCATGCTGGGAATGGAGTACTGTGACACTGTCAGTGACATCACCTTGCTATGATTCACATAGCCAGGACACAAGGGAGGCAACATTGTCCCTTTTTTGCCTTACATTCCCTACCAGATCACCAGGGATTCAACGGCAGCGTCTCGAGACTGTATCCTGTAGTCTGTCTTCAAGTAATGCCACAGCACGCTCAGATGGTTTTACATTTGCATTTGATGGCTATTATCAAAGACAGACAGCTTCTTTTTCAAAGGGATTGCTACAGACGGCTGAAATTTTTACTACAGAATTCTAGACCATGTTCACCGAAGTGGTTTGAGGAGATTACAGACATGACAGCACAGAGCTGGATTTTCCGCTGCTAGGTTCACGACAGACCTAAATGTCAGGGAGAGAGGATTTTTGTACCGAAATCCCCTGATATAAGATGCCTTTGTAATGGATGGATAAAAATCCATCCTAGAAAAACAAGTTCAGCTGAAAGTCAAAGGCTTCCCCCTCTCCATGCTTTGGATAACTGTCTCCTTCCCTTCCTGTGAAGATTTACCATGGCTGTTGTCGTGTTTTAAAGTAGCATGTGGTATTTTGCTAAGGCACTGTGTCTTTAATTGTTGATCCATGTTTGCATCACCACTTTCCTTGGTGTTCAGTTTGATAGTTATAAAAAAGTCTACCCTCACTCCCTTTCTCTATTCCCATTAGTGTCAACAACAATACCTTGTGATGCATTGCCCTGCATTGACATTGACACTATACTCTGTAACCATAAATAAAATACTACAAAATAATACATCATTTGAAAACAGTCTTATAATTAGGAGGTTAGATGGCATGGAGCAAAGTCTACAGGAAGTTATGTTGGTTACAGTCTTCAGGAGACTGCAGCACCTGGAAAAAGACAGTTCATTCCACCATTGGGTGACCTGGGGAGAGTGTGACTGACAAATGTAGTTTGACTGGAACAGTAGGAGGAGGAGGCAAGGACACCACAGTTATGAGGGGTTTGCTGGTCCACAGGGATAATGGATGAAGGCTGTCTGATTTTGGAGGGGGTATGAAGGAGAGAGAGATGTGATTGCTGGGGAAAGAGGATGTATGAGACAGATTGCAGAGTTCTGGTCCAGTAGGAGGGGTTGGCGGATATGTTAGTCACCCAATATTACATACAAAGTGTAATGATGAAAACAGGCTCTTCAACCCAACCAGGCTTATTTCTGTGTCATGCCTGGTCTTGAACACACTGAGACTCTCCATTGCCTTCCACTGTGAATCCTGGTGATCTTATTTAGTGCATTTATAACTTCCTGAGGGAAAAAATACTTCCTAATATCATTCCAAAATGGACCTTTCACTCATTTCCTGACAGGATATTATATTTTCTACCCTTTCATAGTTATTAATGTTACTTAATAACCCGACCAGCCCCCTTCGCTGTTTGAGACTATTGCTGTTGCTTTGTGTGGAACGTCCTTTCCCTGACCTCCGGGCCCCTCCTTCTTGTGCAGCCGGCCAATGAGGAGATGTGCGAGATCTGTGAGGTGTGGACGGCGGATGACCTTTTCCCGTGCAGGACGTGCACGCGGGTCTTCCATGACGGCTGCCTGCGGGAGATGGGCTACTTGCGCACCGACGCCCTGCAGGAAATGAGGGAGACCGCCCACACCGCCACTGGGTGGAGCTGCTACTACTGTGTGAGTCCCCATTACATTACATTACATTACATTACATTATTGGCAGTTAGCAGACACTCTTATCCAGAGCGAGTCACACAGGTTACAATTTTTACATGATATGGATTTATACAGCTGGATATTTACTGAGGCAATTGTGGATTACGTACCTTGCCCAAGGGTAAAGGAGCAGTGCTGCAGTGGGGATTTGAACCAGCAACCTTCCGGTTATGCACCCTGCTTCTTAACACTATGTTACACTGCTAGCCATGCCACCACCACCCAGTGCACCCACCTACAGTCTTACTTTTAAGTCTGGTCACTGCGCCAGTGCACTGCAGTACCTCTGAGCTGAAGCAATCAACTGAATGGCCTATATTCAATCAATGTTTTCCTTGTATTTAACAATTAAATGAACTTCTCCCTTTTTATTCCTCTGGAACACAGTTTGGAAAGTTCAGCAATCACCACAGCTAATGAAACACTGTGTGTGTTGAATAAGTAAGACTCACATTGAATTTTTAGTCAAAGTTTCAGATAAATGTTAATTGAATCCAACCCTGTTTGTTCTATTGCCATCCAGTCTGATTCCTTCAGTGAAGAACAGCATTGATGCTCCATTGGCCATCTGAATTTTGAATGAACAGGATTACAGAACACCTAGGGCCTTTCTCTGGAAATGCAGAGCATTTTATCATCCTATTGACTTTAAACATGCGTACAAAATGGTAGCTTGTAATCATTTTTCAGGAAATATGTCAAAAGCATTTAAAAACGACCCCTTGTGACAGTATATCATTGGATGCAAAGCACCAAGTACACACAACTGAAATGTTCCTTACTAGATATAGATAACAGGTAAAATAGACAGTTTTGGCATTTTAGTCCAAACAACACTTTCCCAGGGATTTATGCTGTTGTGAATCTACCCTACAATGTTTTTTTAAACACTCCTGTATTTTTTTTGCATAGCCTCTGGGGGACTATATACATATACTTTATCTGTATATGTAACTACTTTATGAGTGGTCATCTCTACAACAGTGGTATGTGATGTTCACAGACATTACATTCTGGATGAATTTATTCTGGTAATGTTTACAACCTATAAATCAATTACACATATCTTCTTATTGATACTTTAAGAGCACCTTCCTCTGTGAAATAATGTAAACCCTGAGAGGCTGTTTGTTTGGACAGACAAACATTTATGAAAGATCCAACCAAATGCCTTCCACTCGCACACTTGTTATGATACTTTCCCTGAGTTTAATGTCCTTGTTGTTAAAGGATTCATTTTGAAATGAATTTATTTCAAGCTCCTGCCAATATACAAACATAAATATGAATATAAAATAATTATTGAAGGGTGAACTACTGATGATGTTTCAGAGAAATGTCTTAGGTACTCTTAACACATAGAGGTGCTCTATAATAATATTTCAGTTGCTGGGAGCAAGGTTTTGCTTGTTTATGCTGCAGAGGAATAGATTAAAAAAACTTCAAAGAACCTTTGTTTATTCCCCCTGGTTAAATGGACAAAAAGTACAAGCACTTTGCTGAAGTGATTTGGTTGGTCAGCAGTACCCCCTTTCAGACACAAAGGGCTGGTAACGATGCTTGACTCCCAAGTGAGCCTCTCATAGTGAAGCTTCATGTGAATCCCCCCTCAGATCTGTTGGGAAAAAAATCTCCCCGCCAGAGCTCCAGAGCAGTGTTCCTGGAGGCTGTGTCCAACCTCACATTTCTCTCCCATCTGTGCATCCAGTAGCAACTTAACTGAACAAGCATTTGCTGCCACGAAGCCGCCATCTGTTCGTGAGCTGAGAGCAAAATATGTCAAACGAGTAAACAAACATTTTCGGCACCCTGCATTTTCGTTGCAAGCTGGCAGGAGACGTATTTAGAAAGCAAGGTAAACATATGGAAAAGTTAGGGTTTTTCTTAACTATATAACTTTTTCTTAACTGTACACTGTGATATATTATTATACTATATATTATGCTTTGATGCTTGTAGCTCTGCTTTTTATGAGCAATGAGGAATCTTGGAAAATTAAATTACAGAAGGGAGAATGGATGTCTCACAGACTGTCCTGTTGTCAATTTGTCAATTTCTCAGCCGTCGGTCAAGTAAATGACTATCTCACGTTTGCAGGCGGTCAAGCTTTTAGTCATTTGAAAAAAAAAGCTTTTAAATGCTTAAAAGGGGCCAGTACGAGCAGATGACATTCTGAGAGGGAACGTTGAAATTGTATCCGGCAGAGGCCTTTTCCCTGACCTGCTGTTGGCAAACGATACTTTAATCATTTCTAGAGTGTGACCTTCCCTGTCATTGGACCGTTCCAGCCCTGCAAACTGCTCTTCCCAGCTGGGATGACCCTTGGTGACAGTAACAGACTCCAGGGGTGCTGCTGTGTAATATTATACATGGGTTTACCGAGGATAAAAGAGGAGGCCGTAGTTGATAGGTGGGCCAATCTGATGCTGCTGGTGACACTCTCTCTTCATGCACATCCCTGTCCATGCATGTTTCATTGCCTCCATGCTTGGATGATTCCAGCATTTATTTTTGAAACGCACTTCACTCTCAGATCTGCCAACCAAATGCAGTCTGACTGGCTAAATGAAGCCAGCCAGATATGCTCTGGATGAGAGCAGGAACCTCTCACTCCAGCGGTTCAGCAACGATGCAGTGACAGATTACTCAGATGCTTGTTCTCGCGACGAACGAAAGCCCGGATCGATGTTAAACGCGCAATCCGTCTGTGCTTTAATGGAAACAAAGGCACGGTGCGTGACGGGTAAGGCTGACAGAAAAATCATTTGGAATCCCGCTCACCGCTAAATGAGTGATTGTTTTAAAGGTGATGGGGTTTATGAAGGGAAAGTCCCATGCTTCACCCAAGTCCTGGTCTTGCCTTTGGACTAATGTGCTTGTCCATCATTGATTTAGTGGAACAGGCCCCGCAAAAGATGAAAATCATTATTACTTTAATAATGGATGTATTCAACAATTCATTATAATGATGGCTGTATGGCTTGATTTGCTTTTGAAGCTTATTGTGCTCTGCAATTAATATTTTATTGCTATGATGAATAACACAATGAGTTTGTAGTTTAATCTAAACTAAAAGTAGTGGCAGATCAAAGGTAACCTTTTGATTGAAGCCCACATTTGTTCCCCTCTCTGCCTTGATACTCCATGTAGCTTTGAAAACCTGTTTGTTTTTTGGCACTCTTTGTTTAAACAAAAGCGGCGTGTAATTATCTTACCAGCTTGGTTCCTCGGGTTCCGGTTGAAACAGCACAGGTTCCTGTGGACTCCAAAATGTGTTGCCCATGGGCAAATTTCATGCAAGTTTCTTTTTCTCAGAAATATAAGACAGACATTATTTAGTAGCAGCATCAACCTGGTGCTGTGTCCAAGCAGTTTTTTCAACAGCCAACAGCTTGGCATAGTGGTTTAGGGAATTAGACTTGTAAACATGTTGGGGATTTGAATCCTGGATATAGCACAACTGTTGCACCCTTGAGCAGAAAGCTCACTGGCCACTTAAATTATACAAGATTGGAGCTAAGTCAGGCTGCTGTGGATGAGGGCATCTGCCAAGAAGATTCACATAAATATGTCTGTTTTTGAAGCAAATCCAGATAATTTATTTCATTGCAGCGCTAACGGTGGTCGGCATTTTCTTAAACAGTCATTTCAGGAGTTCAGTCAGGGTTTTGAACGGAGCACCAGTGAAACCAGGCAAATATGCTGTATGAATGATTTATGGCTTCTTGAAATTAAAAATTTATCACCGACCTGCAGAGTGAGGCATGTTTCAGTATCTCAGTGAGCGGGTGATGACAGAGACCAAAATGGGAATGGATTTGAAAGAGAAGTAGGTGTAGGAGAAGGGTTAAAATATTGCTGAGCACGGACAGTCAATTCTGCAAGCCAGTGACAACTGGTCTTGTGTCCTTTATAATCTGCTTTGTCATTTGAATACTCAATATCATTGGATGAACACAAAACTGTTTTGTGTTTTCACAATAAGGTTCTGCCTTTCCGTGGTAACCTGATAAAATTACTATTATGTGTAGCCAGCCTTTGAAAGAAAATAGTGATGTTAATGGCTTGATCAGCAGGAGTTATGTGAGCATGTGACAGTGTGTGTCCCCTGTATTTCTGAAAGCAAAATGAGACTTTTTCACTGATTGCATCAGCTATTAAGTGTCTGACAAACCAGCAGTCAAAGAGCTTTCTTCTTTTTGGTGTCTAATAATTGTGTATTTCTTTATGCTACCCCCAGGCCTCAGGAATTGGCCTTGTGTTTAGAGTTCCCAGCCTGGTTTCAGAGCACTGAAGCTCAACACCCAGACACATATTACCAAATGTTTTTTTCTGACTCTCTTCTTGGCACTTAGCATTAAAAGAGGTGGATTGTAGGTAAAAAGCCTGTTACAGAGCTGCGTTCTGCCCATGGCAGTGTACCTGTGCATCATGCATGAAAAATCAGTGTAAGTTCTGTACCAATGAGGACAGGGTAAAGATGCTATTAGCTTGTATTTCCAGTTCCCCTTTCTTGAAACACTGCTGAATGTGACCCAGTTGGCTATGTCTACCTCTATTTTTCATTATATTAACTACAGTTATGGTTTGAGGCAATGCCAAATTCCATCTGGGGGACTGAATGCAGTTTATAATGTCTCTTAAGCACAGTTCTGTTCTTCAGGAGACAGACTTGGTGGCTCTTCAATCTAGCTCTGTAAGCCATTGCTAAGTGATTGTTTAGGTGACCACTTTATGAGGCGGTGAGAGAATGAGGTGGCATTAAATCTTGAATTACCTGACTTATTTTAAGCCCAACATTTATAGTAGGTGGCATGTTTTAAACCAAACTGTATAATCTCCAGGAAGTTATCAAGTATAGCACTCTGTTGTTGAGCTGATTTTTCATCCCAAAGGACACTTTTCACATTTTATTTTTATGTATGGCTTTTCAACTGTTTCAACAGATGAAGGCTATTTAGGGTTTTAATTACAGTCAATTATTTCCAGCCATCATCTTCCATTTATGATATGACCAGTTATTAGTGAGAACACTTTTATTTTCCAAACACCTGCTGCAATTAATTAACTCAATATTGCTTTTAATGGTTTAAATGGGTGCACATCTCTTGCTAGTGTTCAAAACATGAACAGGAATAAAAAGCACCGCATAAACCATGGCTCCACACCATACGTTTTTGTGTTTTTCAGTGCCAGTTTTGGAGATCCTTATTCATAATGTCCTGCTAGCTTGTCATTAATGACATTTATTTGCTTGGCAGACACTGTTATTCAATGGGAATTAAATATCTTATATTTCATCCATCTATGCAGATGAATACTTACTGGTGCAAGTGATTATACCACGCTAATGCAGACAGAAATAGACCTCCACCTGGGGTTTAAACATACAACTTGCTGGTAAGTTCTCTGATTACTACACCACACAACCCTCTCTAGGATTCGTGGTTATTTGTCTGAGACAATGAGAATTGAGACTTTGAGGCACTGCCTTATATGAGACTTCCTGTCAGATGAATCGCAGAGACTGTAGGAAACGGATTATGCTCTGATAAGTAAGATGAATTATAATGGAGGCAACCCTGACCTACCTGTTTGTCACAAACCTGCCACAAATGTTGTCTTAGTCAGAGGGCTCATCAAATTTTCATGCCAGAGGTAAATGTTTCTTTGGACTGGAAAATGTGAATTTTGTCTGTGTTGCATTGTGGATAAGGAGCCAAAGTTATCCTGGTAGGGGAACTTCTGTTGCCGGCATTAGCGATGTACTTAACTTGAATTTGCTTCAGTAAATTTCCAGGTGTATGAATGCAAAATATTCAAAACAGATGCAGTCCCATGGGTGAGAGCATCTGCACAGTCAATAATAACTATAATTACTGGTTATACACCTGTTTGCATTTCACTGAATTATTCAGGCAGGTGTTGTAGCAGGCAGCAAACACAACAGCACATACCCCTTGGCCTTGTTTAGTGAGAGCTGGCCAGTTTTTATTCAATTTGCCACCTCACTATTGTCCTTTGGCCAATGCGATTTGAAGATAGTTACACATTATTGTATTGAATCATGCTGTACAATCAGGTTTTTCAAACTGAATGGGTCCCGGTGTTGAAAAGCAGTATCCCAGCATGCTCTGGCCACATGGGGATCTTGCTGCACTGATATAAGAACAAAAGAAGTTAGAAAGGGAGAACAGGCCATTCAGCATAACTGAACTCCTCACAGTGCCTAATGTTTAATACAGAGAGTCTCTGGCACTGGGTCAAGCTGTGTCACTGGTCTTTAAGGGTCCCTGCCCCACTCCACATCCTGGTAAGGTAGCCTGTGCATTTATAACTGTTTGAGTTAAAGCATAATTACTGCTATCAGTGTGAAATTTACCTTTAACTAGCTCCACCTCAGTTTCCACCTCATCTCTTGATGATGGATGTCAAATTGTTGCTCTAGAGAATGTCCCATTGTAATGCAGGGAGAGTGCGGAAGATAGTGGATAAATCAGGGGGCTTTTATGTTTTAGATGGGTGAGCGCAAGCAAGCCAGTGTGCTGACTGCTGGCGCTTACCCAACATCGCATTCTGATTCCGGGGCTGACGCTGTGGCAACGCTGTGACCTCACAATTATCGGTCAACTCTGCCGGTCCTCTGCGATTGAGACAGGGCCGCGCTTGTTTACATTTCAGTTCAATTCCCCAGATTTGAACTGGATGATGGGATTTAAAATGATGAGATACCCTGGTGTTTTGACACGGTTATTACTTCTATCCCACTGCTTTCCAAAGATTTTTCAAAAAATAAAATTAAAAGGAATGATGCACAGTCCCCCAGCAACTGGGTATCATACTGTATCCATTTGAGGATGGCAGGGACAGCTTATAATATACCGTGCTCCAATGTAACTGCTGATTGGTTGTGGGTGTTGTTGCATGTTGTTGCATATCACTCCTGTCTTGTAAATCCCTGCTCTGCAGCCGTACCTTTGGTCATGTTTGTTTCCTTGGAGGAAGGCAATGAAAAAGTGTTATGTGCCTAGCACAAAAGTAGAAACAGAAGTTTTTTACATAAAAGTTTTTTTTAGCTGAACTCTAAAATATATCTGTTGTGCCAGAAAAGATAACCTGTGGCACTATTGTCTGTGCAGTACATCTCTTCTAATGATGAGTAATGTTTTGTGATGGACGCCGTCGTCAAAGTACAGACAGAAGTGAGGACCCGAATGTGAACTCTTTTCACAGGGTAATTGAATGATTTTCATTCTGGCAACATTTTGTATTATGGATGATGGTAATCAGAGAGAGAGCAATTAGTTGCAGCTGGCTGAAAAGGCAGGAAAACAACTACACAGCCATACAGAGAAAATACTCTCTGCAATGAGGGTATTGAACTGGAAACTGGAAGCTTCAGCCTTAAGAATGAGCAGGATTTTTAAGGTGTCACTCTTGTACTAATGAAGTGGACATGGCCTAAGACATTAGATGCAGACATTCATGCATTTTACAGTTCTATTCACTCTGTAATATGGTGCATTGTTTTAAAGCAATTTGATAGGAATTAAATTAATGTTTCATAAAAGAGTGCCTGCTGAAAGCTGTGGAATGCTGTGTGCCTACATTTATTCATTTGGATGACACTCTTATACAGAGTGACTTGCAAAGCAAGGTGCATTAGTGTTTAAAAATGAACCAGTATATGTTCACATAAAACACATTTGAACTAATGTTGATGTATGATAGAGTGTTATATTAACCATAATACCATAAAGAACATTTTTTTAATGAACATTTTTATTAAAAGAACAATCAAGGAAATGACATAATAACTAAAGTGTGAATGTGTAATACACTGCTACAATTACCATAAAGTGCCCCGGAGAAAAGCAGATACAGAATTTAGAATAACGTGCTGCAGCATAATCAGTGTGCTAGAGTGGGGAAAGTGGAGCGCTAAAGTAAGGGGAGTCAAGATGCAGTTAGAAGAGGTCTTCAAAGAGAGTCTTCAATTTGCTTCAGTCTGAAGATGGCCAGCGACTCCATTGTGCTGACTGTTGTGGAACTTCATTCCACCACATGGGGGCTAGAACAGACATGAGAAGAGACCAGGATACTGTATGCGACCCCACAGTGGAAGGATGTGCTGAAGCTGCAGACCTGCCTACCTTTGTGAAGCTCATTATGCAGCACTGCTGTTTTCTGTCATTTCTCAACAGCCAGCTGTGCAGCTGCTTAGCTGACATTTTGCCATTTGCTTTTAATGCAATAAGCTAATTAGCTACCTTAAGTGCCAGAGTTATTTCAGTTTCCTAAAAATGGTCATGTTGTTATGTTTGTGATACATAAATGCATTATACCTACTGATACATCAACAAATTAGAAACAGAAATGTGTAAACACTGAAAATTCAGCATTTGCAGTTTTGAATATGCTGGCATGGCAGAACTGTAAAACATTTGGCAGTACTCTGTTCTGTACTGTGTTCCTGGTTTCACTCAGTGTTCCAGCCCAGGAAATGTGGCACCAATGCTTCCACTTTAACATGTATTTAATACATTACATGTGGGTATTGGATTATCATGTAAACACACACTTAGTAGTAGTCTTATAGTCTTTTTTCATTAAGATTTTTAGCACGCTCTTGAAAAGTACCTCTGCTCACCATTATTCTTCCCCGAGGACAAGAACATAATAATGACAGCTGAAATGTGTGGGCATTACTGTAGAGACCAAAAATTATGGTGGTTGTATGACAAAGTGGTCTTGCAATCAGAGGGCTGAAAGTTTGTATCGAGCCCCATGTAAATAGATCCAGCTGTATAAATGGATACTGTGCAATCTGTGGAAGCTGCTCTTGATGACTGCCTCTCTGACATATAAATGAATGAATGAATTCCTTGCAGGACAATGTCAACCTACTCCTCACTGAAGAAGAGATGTACAGCCTCATGGAGACGTTCAAACAATGCAAGATCATTCCAGGTAAGGCGGATGGCGTGGTTGTGCATGTTGTTTTGTATCGTGTAGCATTTTATATGCCAACCTTTTACCAATATGCAAGTTTTTTATTCTCTGTGTGATAATATGTTATGCTGAGGAAAAAAGGGGATCTATTCATAATTCATAGTTCATAATTAAACAAAATTCATAATTAAAAAATGTACATTAGTTATTAAAGACAGTTAGTGGTTAATGGACTGATGATCTCATGATTGATTGCTTGCTGTTCCTGTCCCTCAGAGTCATGCCTAAATTCGGACGAGCTCCTACACTACAAGCATTTTGTGTCCAAGCAGCTGTTCGAGAAGGACTTGTCAGAGGAGCAAGAGGAGGAGGTTTTGGTCCAATTCTCTGCCCTGGACCCAGAAAAACGGGGTCATGTCGAGTGGGTTGACTTCCTGTACCATGAGTCCTTGGGGGTGCTGAAAAAATTTCGCACTGAGGTATGCAATCCTTGCTCTGCTTCTGAGGGCTCTAGCTGGCGCCTTAGGTCCATTCCAGGAATATGGTCTCTACTGTAAGGGCGGCATTCAATGAGACTGCTAGGCCGTTTGCCTTTAGCTCTGACTAGCGAAATGTCAATAACTTCATAAACTTAAAAGCTGCTGAAGTTATCACAAAGGCAACGTTTCTTCTTCTTTACCCAGAATTCCCTGGTGAGGCTGCTGACAGCAAAAGAGAGGGAGCGCGTGCGGTCGGTGTTCCTTGGTTTGGACCAGGACAAAGATGGTCTCATCACTGGGGGAGAGGCCCGGAGGGCGCAGCAGTCATGGTTCCAGAAGCACACCAAGGAGTCTCAGTCATGCAACGTGAGGTAAGGGATCCGATGCCTGCTATATATTGGCACATACCCAATGACAGTCTGGACCACGTCCACTTATTATAAACAGGTCATGTTCTGCTGTTTAATGTTGCGTTACATTTAGTCATTCAGCAGATGCTCTTATCCATAATGACTTACAATGCAAGGGGACATTAAGTGCATATGATAAGGCCACACACAGAACAGTACATACAGATAATGCCAGGCCACTTGTTTGAATGATTCATAAAAAGCTGTTTGCTGAAATCTGTTTGAGCTAGCTATGGTAGTGAGATGCGTGTAGCTCCTGCCAACATTTGTATTAGCATTTTTGCATTGGAAAGACGCTTATCCAGAGTGATTTGCATATAATCTGAATGTGTATAAAAAAGCCACATTAACAACAGTTCATACAGTAAGCAACATACCACATCTGATCATGTGTCAATACATCACATGGTGATGTAATAACCAGTGCCATACTGAATAGAAACTAGGTGCTGCAACAATCAATTTCAAAACCATGTGTTAAAGTGCGGTAATACCCTAAAGTACATGAAGCAAGTAACAAGCGTACAAAAAGCAAGGTTTATCTGCAGCAAACTGGAGATGTATAATAATAGACTTTACTTCTGAGCCCGATGAATCTACGAATCTACTATGAATCTACACCCACAAAATAAAGAGCAGGTGCATGCACGTTCTGCATACTCATTTGATGAGTGAGCGTGTTTCGGGTGCTAACACACACCAGCAAATCTTTGATTTATTTCTTGAGTAACGGCGTTCACGAAACATCCCATAATTGCATTGTTTTATCATCGTTTGCCGTGGAGGACACACCGTAATTACTGCAGTCCCAGAATGCTTTGCGGGTGCACATGAGCATGAAGCTGAACACACCTGGTGGCAATCCAAAATAAAAAGGCAAAAAAAAAATGGGACGCTGTAGCTGAAAGAATGTCAAATGTTTCTGTAATTGCGAGAGGGTGTTGATTCGTTAAACAGAAACCCACTCTTTGTTGTTGTTGTTGTTGCTGTTGCTGGCTGCTGCTGTTTTTCCCCCGTTCGCCCACGTCAAAGCTTTTGTCAGCACTCAAGTTCCAGTTCATTAAGTGCAGTTTTCACACTCTGACCAGCGCTGAACTCTCCCTCTCTTCCCTCATTCTCTCCAGTGCTGCTGTGATGATTCAGATCAGGCTTTGACAATGCAGGAATGACAGGAGAGAGAGTGTGTGAAAACACAGATGTCGTTTTGTCCGTTCTGCCAGTACGTTCACAGTACTGCTGTATCGAATGTATTTCACCATCTCTCCTGTGCCATGGAAAAGTACATTTATTAAAGGTTGTTTCAACTTATCTTTTAAAAGGACTAAGTGCATCAAGCAGTTTTGCAACCAAATTTTATTCCAGTTATTAAATTTGTGGGTCAGTAGTGATTCTTGGAGTTTCCGATTTACTTATACTGCAACTAATTACTTACTAACTTTTATGTGATTATTTTTTTTCCAGTTGATAAAGATTTATAAAGTCACGATATTACAGAATTTCTATGCACCTATGTATTTATATATTGCCACAGTTCTTGACAGATTAATTTATTTTCCCTTTTGTAAGGTGTGAGGAAGGGAAATGAATCAGCTGAATGGTAGGTCTGCTGGCATTTATGATGGATGGGTCCTTAATGAAACCCAGTGTGTTTGAAATCAGGCATGTCATTGGGCTGAATTTCTCATTTGAAAATGGATAACTTAACACAACAGGAGCAAACAGGGTAATGGGGTGAAGGAGATATTTGACTTGTAAAGACAGAAGAAGGTGAAAGAGAGACAGAAAGAAGAGAGAAAAAGAGAGAGATACAGGGGGAAAAGCCTGTATGGTGCCAAAGCATAAAACCCACTAATCACATGTTGATAACATATCACCTTCAACCTGCATGTGCAACAGGATATGATCATTACTTAACAATTTAATAATAGAAAAGTGAACCCAAACTGACCATAGGAGTGTATTAATGGATGTCAGGGTTTGTTGCCCTTTAGTGAATTTAGGTTCTGAGAGGTGTGACAGAGGGATCAAGTGATATTATGACTGATAACTCACTATCACAGTGATTCGTTACGTGCGTATCAGAATGTCTTTGCAATTTCATGCAGGTTCCTGAAGCAAAACACAGGCAAAAAAAAAGAATTGAGGGTTTGGCTCAGTATCCTAACTTTGTTCATTCAGTTTGATAAAAAGGCAGATGTTTATTGCTGCTTTTGCTTTAACGTGGGAGGTGGCGAGCAGCAACCTCTCCACCCACACCGTCATTAAAATGGAAATTCTGCCAATCATTCGGAAGGTCGTATCACCAGTCCTGTGTGGGAGTGGGGGGTGTCAATTGTACCATGGAACATTCTGGAAAACGAACGTGGGACCACGGAGTTAGAGCATCTGCTGTGAGTGGGGTCGTGGGGTCGAGCACGGCTTTCAATAGACCTGACAAGTGTAATTATGTGTGACCCACACTGGCAGGCCCTGTGTCATTGCTCTGTTGTGAACGTGGAGGACTTTGGCTGTAATTCAGCCATCGCATTGCTTTGCATTATCCTGCACTCAAAAATAACAAATCCAAGCTGTTCTTCCCTTTGACATAAACGAAAAACAAAAACAAAAACAAAAAACATTATATAACCATTGAAAAAAAAAGAACATCGTTATTCAAATATAAAGAGAGACTGCGCTCCTACCTTGGATGTACAACCTCGATAGGGTTGTTTCCAGAATTGAGAGCCACGACACGTACATGTAGTGCCACGTGTGGCATCTCCCAGCGTCACAGTGAGGGACTCTGTGGACCCTATGAGCATGTGTTCCAGTTCAAACAGCCTCTTGCACAGTCACAGTGCCTGCTGCTCTCTCCTTCCCAACCGTCTCACCTGTCTTGCATGTGCCGTTTTCACACAGACTTATGGGACTCTGTTCCCCTGTGCTCAGTCTGAGGTAAGTTGGAGGAAGCTGCACGTGTGATCTGCGCGCATTTCTTCCCATGCTTTTGGATTGCATCCCCATGCATTGTGTCCCAGTGCCGGTCCTTCTCTGACCTTTGGCTGTGGCCCTCTTGAGGCTAAAGGCTAAAACTGCAACTGGATGTTTCCCTCAAGCCATCAATTGATATTTACCTCTAGTGCAGTGGTGTCACAAACTTACTTCCTACGGACATCATAATCCCAATTTATTGGATGCCAGTTAGGAAAAACTAATCCTATGCATTATTTGTTGGGAAATATGTTGACTTGTTGGGGAAATGCATTGACTTGTTGAGAAAATGGATTGGCTTGTTGGCAGATGTTTTGTTTTTACATGCATTGGTTTGGCTTTGGGTATATATTGGTTTGATGGTTTGATAATTATTCATTTTGATTGACGGGGTATATGAATTAATGGGATAGTGTGGTTAGACTGTATATTGGTTTGCTGGCATATGTATTGTATTTCTTTACTTGTACATACACTGGTTTGCTGGCGTGTATTGGTTTGATTGTTGTTTTTATTGAAAACCAGCAAAACAGTTCATACTCCAAAAATAACACAAAACTGAAGTGCCATAAATAGATGATTTGTTTTCCAAACAGTACCACATCCTAAGTGTTGACATATAGGAATAACAATTTTGACATATTGTATGCTCTTTGTAGTACATTAAGATTTAATTAGCCCTGGGAGATCCTACCTTCTTATCATATTTAATTATGAAGTAAACGTGGACTTTTCTGTAATCCTCTGTCAGCATGGTGGGCTACGGGGATTTGAAAGGGAGCTAGCATGTTGGCTGGAGAGGTGTGCGACTGCATGCAGCCCAATTCAATCTCGCAAACATGAACTCAGGCAGAAAGCCACTCTCTCGCCTCTTTATGGCTGCACGGGATAATTACTGTGGAGGCAGAGGAGTGAAAGGGAGGTTAATAGGTACATTTGCATCTGGATTGCAATTGAACATCGGAGTCTGTATGAAATAGTGTTGCTCCTTAAATGTACAGCAGACCCTCTTTAGCATTATATGTCTGCATATTACTGAGGTGACTCTGCTTATTACCCTCCCTTTATTACAGGAGACGTAGCACAGCATGGCCTCAACTCAGCTTCAAACATCAGATACATAATATGCATATATAACAGAGATACACAAAATGAGCAGAAGGTTAATGTAATTGACAAACGTAATGGTGTATTCACATTTTATATAAATGTATAAGTGCTACCCATTTTGTGTTTAGTGTATATACAGTGCCTTTCAAAAGTATTCAGACCCCCTCAAAATTATTTTAAGGTGACATTGGCTTTATGTTAGAAAATATTTTTAAGAAATATGAAAAACTGAAATATGCTTCAGTGTATCATATGAAATTCAGTAAACTGTAAGAATTGGTCAAGGGTCTGAATACTTTTGAAAGGCACTGTATGTGGCTATCTCTACATCATGGTGGAGTGGTTATACTTAATGGCCAAAATATTGTGGCCACAGACCCCCTTTCATAAACATCACATACAGAACCATACAGAGTTTAAAAAAACATACAGGAGTAATACCTATCTTGGATATCATACTGACTGCATGTTAATATGGCCTAATTTCCTATGTTCCTAAAGAGTGTAAGCCACTTGTTGGCACTGTGATGTGCCTGGACACTTGAGTACAGCGGTGATGCAATGATACAATGATACATGTTACACCTTTATTGCAGCATCAGTCATGTCGGCCCCATCTCGGAGAGCAGTCCGGCAAGCTCCAGCAGTGAACGGAGTCGAGAGAAAATGCTGCTGTCCTCTGAGAAGGACGACAACAGGTTTGTTCAGCTTCAAACTTTATTATTCATTATTCATTATTCAGTTTTCAATCTGTTGTGGTTTTAGGTATTTAGGTGAAAAAGACTGGTAAAAAAAATAATGTAACAATATGACAAAATTAGATAATGCTGTTATTTTCTCACTTAATTTAGTCTTCATGATATTGATATTTGTTTCTGTAAGAGGAAAATATTTAAGATGCACATCTCTTTCAAATCTCTTATTTCATTATCATGCAATAAATACTGAAGAATCATATTAAACACCCTTTTTTCCAGAGGCCATGTGTCAGTTATTCCTGATTCAAACGTGCTATGAGATACTGTGATAAGGTGCTATAAAATGCTGTTAGGCATGTTCCCATTACTGTAGATTTATGTGACTTTAGAAAGCTGACATTCAACTTTATGCGTTTTGTGAGACAGAAGTTGGCATTATGTGCATAACCATGAAAATTAGTAGACTTCACAAAAAGCACAACCTTCTGTGTGTTTTTTATTAAGCTGACAATTCCAAAAAGAACCAACAGGCATAAATTTGCATTTATGCTAAAGAAAACAATTGGTTGCAGAACAGCGATTCTGTTTAGACTGCAGCAGTAAATTTACTTTGACATTGCAATGGAAACAGAGCTCACAGCCTTCAGTGGCATCGTGGCAATGTGAGGGCAGCAGGCAGTGTGTGACATGCGGTTGGTCTGCGGTCGGTCTCTGCAGACAGGTGAACTGGCAGGAGTTCCTGAAGGAGAGCGCCATATACATCCTCGCAGCTCGCCCCAACAGCTCGGCTGTCCACCTCCGCCCGCCAGTATAACCCTCCCAGCGGCTGCCCCGAGTCCTCCAGGCGAGAGAGGCAGTGGAACCGAGAGAGAGACGCGACCATCCGGGACGACTGTGGGCCGACGAGATGCAACCGCTCGCGGAACGAACCGATGGCGCAATCGCAAATCGTTGTTTTTTTCCTTCTCGCTTCACACAAATCAAGACAATTCAGACTTTTTTGTTGGCTTTAAGTTCAAGTACAGACCTATTGATCGTTGCTTAAATCAAATACCAGCTGTTGTTGGCACAGGCACAAAAGATCGACATCTATTTATAGACAGATATACAAATATAAGTATAAATAAAACATGTATTTCTTCTTATTCCTTATGGCTATGGGTACCACAGCACTTTCTTCAATATCACTCATGTTGCGATACAGCTGTCTGATTTCTGAAATCAATGTGATGAATAAAAGATGTGAATAAGATAGCATTTGTTAAGCTGATAATATATATTTTAGTCTGCTGTAATGGTAAATACAATAAACTACTGAAAAATTGTACAAAAAAGGCTAATGCAAAGCGATGCAAATGTAAGCACTGACGCTCTAAAATGAAACCAGATGCACTGACACTTACACAGTACTGCACATGATTTGCTTGCAGTGTATTCTCTTTTTACGACAATTTATCTCAAAGTAAGAATGTAGAAAACTGATTTACTTAAGTGTTTTCATGTGTTCTTATGAGAAGAGGCCTTTGAGGGGGCTCTCAGAGAGCTGCTGTTTTTATCTGAAAAGACTAAATTAATATTTTAAAGTAAAATGTCTGCTTATTGGAAAAAAAATCTTAATAAGAAAAATGGGATGCGCATAAGAAAACATGAAATTGAAAAAAGTAATCTTCAACATTCTTATCTAAAACAATCTTGAGCTGGAGAGAAATGGAAGCCAGATGAGAATTTCTCTTATAATGAGAAAACACTTAAGAAAATTAATCAATGTTTTTACTTAAAGCTAAACAATCTTGTGAACATTTCCTTGTCAGAAAATCATGTATGCAGTAAGTGCAACTGAACCTCACACTAGACTGGATGGGTGGTTTTTGCACTTTGTCCAGAGCTAATTTGAATCATGTGGGAGCTAAAATGTAAAATGTTTTAAAAGGGAAATAACTGATTTGTGTGTCCTTTGAAAGCTTAGATTGGACAGTGACACTTTATTATGTACATCAGCAATGAAATAAAGATGACATATACTCTTGAGATGGCACTGGTCTCTGTGAGAGTGAATCAATACAGTTCGACTGAGCTGCAAATCAGTTTTTGTTTGCAATGCCACAAAAGTCTGCCACCTAAGTGCTTGCACTAAACTAATATGAGTGAGTAACAATGCACCAGAACATGCTCATTTCACATAGTAAAAATAATCGAGGACACGTTGGAGCCTGGATGGCACATAGGGTCAAAGGTCATTCCAAATTATGTAACATTACAAATACAAGAATTCCACATTTAAAGAAAGCCAGTTCACTGCAGGGCCAGCACATGGACCAAAATGCTGATTCCGCCCACAGAGGTGATGAGTACCATTTCATCAGCATAGTGTATTATGTGCCCGTGTATGGCACTGAGCCTACATATTTCCATGGGCAAGCAGCACAGGGCCACAGATGTGGAGAAAATCGCTGCATGTCTTTGTCGGGGAGGCAGCTGATGGCTGAACTGAATAATGCATCAAAGAGGCATTTCCTGGACTGCAGCAACACACCACACTTCAGTGCAATCACAGCCACTGCAAAGTCCCAGTCCCACTTAGATTTGTGGCATTGACCATTGAGTTCCTGCCACAAATGCTGCTCTGCAGCGATAATTCTGATGAGGAAAAAAATCTGTGATTGTCTGACACAGGTTCTTTATTCTTTCACAGGCATCACATCTCATTTTGTATTGATTATACCATATTCTACTACAGTTACAATCTCCCTCCTCAGTTCACCTCTGATCAGTTAACGGGTTTACTTCCTGTGTGTCCCTTCACAGTGATCTGGCCTGCTGGAATTGTCTAGTCTGTGTCCTGCGGCGGACTGCTTATTAACACACAAAAGAAAAGCTGAAGAGATAGGAAGTCCTTATCTGGTTCAGGCTCAGTGCCAGGAGAAAATACAGAGGGGTGCAGTTGCAATTTACAGGGAAGCACACAAAGTCATATCTTAAAAAAACCATAATAAATACTATGTAGACATCGGGATATAAGGAGACAACTGGGGGTGCACTGAGGTCTGTCTGGGGTTGCAATGCACCCCTAAGCAAATATAAGCTCAAAAACCATCTTTTAAAGCATGCTTTCCATAATACAGAAACTTTAATGAAACACCCCTAAAGCCACAAACAGCATGCAAACAGCAGAAATGTAGACAATTGTACTCAAAGAAAAACAGCTCAAATGACAGGATGAGACAAAGCCAATGTCTGAGCATTAATTGAATTATTGCACTATTAGTATTTGTAACAGTATTAGTATTAGTATTCCCTGTTCTGGACAGGGAAAGCCGGGTGAGGTAGGCCTCAGAAAATGCAAGACATTGTGTCACAGCCAGCATCTTCTGCCCTGCTTGGTCTTCAGACACAAGGAAAGCCCATGACCTGAAAACCTGGAAAACTCAATGGCTCTTGAGACAAGATTATCAAGGAGAGAGCTGAGCTCTCTTCATTACACGGCAAGAGACGCCAGCGCTGGCGAATCTTATTTTCATATGCAGCACTCTGGTGGTGACTCAGGTGATTTGACCTGCAGAGTCAAGAGGGGAGGATGAGCGAGAAAGCCAGGTAATCTGCACCGAGAACCTCCAAGCTGTGAACTCCACCAGGCGTGAAAGATGTCTAAAATATGAACTGCGCCTGCTGGCTCAGTCTGAAGCAGCACAGCCTCTGCATAATGAAAGCACACATTTGACTGAGGAGGGGAGTCCTTTAAGAGGTGTTCTGGAAGAAAGTAAGACTGGAAGTTTTACAGGAGGATCTGATTGTGGAGCTGGAAGAAAGTGGAGTAGCTGGAGGAGTTGTGTAACTGTGTCGTGACAAATTTATAACCCAGCTTCTTTGGGGTTGATGTTCGTCCACCAGGCACATGAATAAATGAGGACTCAATCCATAGAGCACCAAACTGAGGTTAAAAAAGCAGGTGGGGTTGTTCTGCGACAAAACAAAATGTAGGTAAAGTGTTTGGTCTGACATATTTACTGCTTGCAGTTCAGACGTGAGATGGTCGTTGATTACATGTGTGTTTACAAAAGGTCACGGAGGGGTCATTTCAGTTGGTGTTTGCTCCAACTAAACACTTTCCCTGTGTTTCTTTTGAAATACTTAATTTAAATCTTCCAGTGACTTTTAAGCTCTAATGAGAATACATCAAAATGACAATTGTCACATGTTTGATTATAAAGATGTATCTCTCTGTAAACAGTCCAGGGTGGATTTTAAGCAGTCGTTGTCAAGCTGCTGTACTTTATGAAACATTAGCAGAGAAGGATATCTGGTAATGGGATGCCCAGCTTACACACAGTGGTTTATCAAGCAAGCACAGGTGGATGCGAATGCAGCTGTCGGAACACAGGCAGGGACTCAGGCGCAGACAGGAAGACTGGTGCGCAAAGGTTATTGAAACCCGAAGCGTAATCCAAAATCGTAGTCAAAACAGGCAGAGATCAAAAACCAGAAAAGACACGACAACCAAAACCAAAAGGCAGATCCGAAGAAACAAAGTCGAGGGAAACGGGCAAGGCAACAGAACCGGCAGGCAGAAACGAGACAAACGGCGAGTAGCGAAACAGCAGACTGAGATGAACTGGCAAAGAAACAAGAGACAGGCAGGGAAGATAAAGGGCTGGGTGGATGAGGAGATGGGATGCAGGTGCACGGGCAGGCAGGTGGAGACGATCAGGTAATCAGGTGGGCGGAGACAGGGCGGAGGGCAGGGCGGGGCTGGAACACAGGGAAACAGTAAACAAGAGCACTTGGACGGGGAAAAATAAAAACAAAACTGGCTAAGATGCCGCAGTACTGACAGCAGCCCAGTCACTATCAAAGTGCACTACAAGGATGACCATGTCCTTGTGGAGACGCGGCGCTGGACGGTGGTTTATTTCTGTTACGGAGGCATGCTGAGCTTTGCCTGACGAGGTGAAGAATGCAAGCGGGAAACGCAGCGCAAAAACCTAACCATGTTTAGGAAACGTGCCACTCAGATTGATTGATTTGATTGACTGTTCATAGAGGTCACATCACACTGACTGTGATTCTCCTGATTTTTTTGGAAACTTGAGAATGTGAAGCTTGTGAGGGGAGTGCACTATACAATGAAGTCCTGTGATGGCTGACTGAATACTGTAACAATGTGACAATCTCACAGCTCTGTGAGATGTCACAGAAGAAAATATCATGCAGCCTCTCACTCTCAACAGTGACAGAACTAAGTAGTTCTATATAAGACTAAATCCCAGGAAAATGTTTTGTAAGCCACATTTTTTAGTATAAAATTAACCTAAAGGGCCACTGACTTTGTGTGTGTTTGATATGTCAAACTGGACACTTTCTCTGAGGTAGAGCAGAACAGTGTTAATCTTTAATGTCCCAGTGGGCTATTTGCTGTGTAGCATATCAATATAATATCCAATTCACACAGATATTTACCTAGAATTCACACAAATATCAGACAACAGTAGCATAAACATATAACAATATAGCAATTACATAGCAACATGACACAGATTTGCTGTTGAGGTTCATTTAACGTATTGCCATTGGTTGCAGGCATCAGTCATGATCTGGGGACCATTTAAATGAACAGCGATGAACATCCATTCTTCTCACTTCTGACAACAAAACTTACTTCAGTTTATTTACAGTGCTAAATTACAATTCAAAATAAACTGAAGAATGCATAACTGCAATTGTCTTTTTTCTTTCAGATAATTATGGTTGCACAATGACTCAAATGACATGCAGATCTGAGTAATGACGCAGTAATTACATTTTACCTAATACCTAATAGCTTACAATTGCTGCACAAACATTTGTAACAATAAACTGGCAGTTGAAATACTTCATCATTTAGAGATGATTGTCTATAGTCATTCCTTTTGAAATTAGCCTCACAATGGGTTTGAAGCCTTTTAAGAGATTAATGTAGGTGGAAGCATTTGGATGCGTGTGATGAGAAGATAACACCACTTCTGTTCGTCTGAAGGGGATGTTTAAGGAAGAGATTTTGGGTTATGACTTGACCACAGTCATCTCACTTAAATCCCATTAAAGGTCCTCGGGAATAAATTTTTATCGAAGGTACAGGAGTAAAACATGGAAGCCTGCTGTGAGCTCTAAGGCCGTATTCATAAAGATTATGGGAGTACATTATTAAATGCATTAAAACTTCTCTAAAAATGCCTGTCATGAGGTAAAGGTAGGAGTGTGCTTATTACAGAGAGGATAAAATCTCAGACTTAAGAAGCCTGAGAAAATCTCAGGCTTAAGACAGGATGTATGTTACGCTGTTACTAGGAAAGGCACATTAGGCTTATGAGGACACATAGTGAATTTATGTTCCTTAGATATGCACGGTCATAACTATGAATGATGTTATGGAAGCCACACTTTATTAAAGCTATTTTTTAGCAGATCTCTAACTTGGAGAAGGCATTTGCTGATCTCTGGTGCTGTTCTCCCAAGCATCCCGCTACCTCCCTGAAGGAATGTGTTTGCGATAGATACATGCAAATTGCAATGTGCAGCACTTGAATCACTTTGCACCTAGCTACATGGCAGCAAGGACCATAATGTATTTGGGAACAACGACTCTTGATACAGTTAAATTAATACACACTGTGTAAGCAAGATATAAAATGTGAGTATATGTTTTGTGAGTATATGTTTTTAACAAACCTTACTAAATTTGAGTAGGATATAAATATATACTTTATGTGGTGTTTTTCGGTCAATCAAATGAAGTTCATTATTGTTATTTTAATGAGTGAAGTATCACATAGAAACATATATATGTATAAAATCAAAGACTCTACATGGCAGAGAGAGGGAGGAAGGGGAGGTTACCATACATTTATCTCTGTGTTCCAGCAGGAAGTAACCCCCCTCCCCATCCCTCACTCCCTCCGGTAAATCTCTGAAGATTGGTGGGCTCCTTTAATGGCAAGCCCCATGCACTGTCACTGGTGATTATGTCAGTGGTGTTACTGAAGCCTTCGACTGCCTTCCCCTTTCACTGGGAGGAAGCCTTCCCTCACCCCCAAGGGGAGACACACAGTCGCAGCTCTCGGCGGGACTTCATTTAAGCACCTGCACACTAAATGCACACTTTAACACAGACGGTGGTGTCTAAGTCACCTACTGCTATTTTTTGCTTTGCGGAAAACAGTATTTATCACGTTTTCCATTTGTTCACCCCCACAGACTTCAATTTTTAATTGGAAACATGGGATTTTCATTATTGATGTGGCTTTTCCCTTTTTTGAAGATTTCAATTTTTAATATTCCGTAATGAAACACAGAATTTGCATTAGCAACTTGTTTTGTGGATACCATTTAGATACTTAAGATATTTTTGTCAACTGTACACCCTGAATCTTCTTGAAGCAGAATTTTGACCTTAGTAACTATTGGTGAGTGTATGGCAGGACACAATTAGGGATTTAAAGTTAGCCCTTAGGTTCACAGAGAGTCCAGTACTCTTGCATTTGTCCATCTGTGTGCTCTGTAGATGTAAGCAGTGTTGTGCATGAATGTGTTAAAAGAGCGCGTTCATTGAACGTGCTCATTTTTTCAGTGAATGGTGAACTTGAACGTATCCGTTTGCAACTAAAGAATGTGAATTTGAGCTAGCTCAGGTTTGCGCGAGATTCGGAATCCTCGGGTGTGTTAAAGTTACTGCTTGATGAATAAACACGGACGGCGTTATTCCATACTTGAGACGTTTTCATTACTGCAACTCATCAGATAGACAGCTCGACAGCTCGCAACCAACTGCCCATGTCCCGCGTAACAATCACTGCGCATGTATTCGTACACATAATATAGTCCCTGGAGCAGCTCATTTAAAAAATGGAAGAAATGAACTGGGACTGTGAACTTGTTCAAAATTCAGAATTGTGAACTATGAACGTGAACTTGTTCATTTTAATCTGTGTGAACTGAACTTTGAGCTAGCTCTTCTGACGTGTGAACTTGCACAACACTGGATGTCAGTAACTTGCTGCATTGAATACAACAACAGTGCTTGGTTTGAGAAAGACATAAACAGAAGCGCATGTCAGTATTGGCTGGATTAGTTGACAAGAGGGGGTAGAAGTTCAGGCTAGGACACAAGTGGAAAAGGTCCGGTCCACAATTAAGGAGGAACATCACCACCCACCAGAAGAGCAAACCCACTTACCACCTTAAATCCACCTTTAACAGGCTGACCAACCCCCCTAGGGCAAGGCCACCCTCTTCCACCTGCCTCTTCATGCTTTTTTTCTTGAACACATTTAGGAGCAATTAAATGAAATATTGAAGCATGCCTCTGAAAGCTCTCTCTGCTCTTGTGCAACACCGCCCTCCCGCCTCCACTCGCGCATGCACACACACACACACACACACACACACACACACACACACACACACCTCCTTTTTATGAAAGCAAAGCACATCATCTGTGTTAAGTGATGCTGTAGAATAACCGGGATCATGGCAGATGCCTCGTCATCCCTCGCGTTTTATAGGACAGCTCAAATACAGCAGACGGCAGCTTTGTTGTAATCACAAGGGGAACTCGTAACGAGGACTTGCACATGATATCTTATCACTGAGTTCTCAGCACATGAGTTCCAGTGGCCAATATGTGCTGCACACTGCTAAGTGAGACTGAATGCTTTTGACTCCTGAGATATTGCAGTACTGTACGAGAGAAGATAGTCCTTATTCACCTTAGTTTAAATGCAGCCATTTTCAGAGGCTGATAATATGTCTCTTCACTATCATTTTATTTTCTGAAAGCACAGCTCAAAGGTGGTTTCTTTAAGCGTTCCAATATTTTCCAAGAGGACGCCTCTGGAAAAAGCTTCATCTTGCATTCTGATTTGTTGCTGAGCTCTTCCTGCCTATGGCAGTCAATTTTTCCAATGAGTCATTTATCCGTATGGAATCATTCTTGCATTTTTGACACCTCACACGCTCTGCTTGTAAAATAGTCTCACATGTATTTGCCTTATTTGTCCATTTGGTCTGTCATTCATAACGTGCATTTTGTGCTACTTCTCCAAGAAACGTCAGGTGTTGTCTCTACCAGTGTCTTCATTTGGGGGCCAGAATGATAAGGCCAAAAAACCATTCAAGTAACCACAAAGAAAATCATCTGGCAATACTCATCATGCGATTGCCAAGGCCACAGTAGGGTTGTAGCACCACCTCAAAGGTTATCAAGTGAGAGCCATAGTAAAGCAATAAGCGGTATTGCAAATTATACACGTGTTAATTTTTTGTAAGCATCTCATGAAATGTCAGTCTCAACATTGCAGGAACGTTGTGGGAATGTTGTAGCAAAATTCTCTGCAGAGAGCTGAATGTGAGGTTACGTCAAAACAGTGAGACAACATGAAGGCCTTTTCTCTGCACTGGCTGAACATCACACGGCAGTGTGATAGTAGCAAAGCCACAACACCATGACAATGTTACAACAAAATGATATAGTGTGGTGGGATAAAACTGACCCTGAGATCAGGATACCCTGAATCCAGGCTTTCTGAAATAACATACAATGGAAAATAAATGGACTGGCTTTCAGTACTCATGCCTATTACAAAGAATGGTCGGTGAGTATGCATCAGTCTGGGAAGTGCTCTTGCTATTTGTAGAAAGGGGCTTGCTTGCCAGATTAGCTTTATTTTCATTTGAAGGGCAGGCGGTTTTAAGCCCTGTTAATTTACAACATTAATTGCTCTCAGAACCACACTTTTTTCTTGAGAGCAGATTCTTGTGTTAGACATGATCCTTAATGCAGGCCCAATCCAACCCTGTGTACAGGTCTAATCCAGCTAAGGCAGCCCATCTGTCAGTCCCACAAGAATAGCGTGAGCTGTTTATTACCAGGGGTGGGTCAATATTTAGATGTTCCTTTGGATCAATAAAAATGGATTAACTGTTATTCCGTCTTGTCAAGCCTTCACCATCATCTACTTGCTAATTACACTTGCAAAAAAAACTGACAGGGGAAGAGCAGCATGCAATAATTCTTATCAAATTCTAATGTACAATGTTCAATGACTTCTGACTTGTCTTAATTTACGTGACAGGAATAACGTTACCATGTCATATTGTAGCCTACTTAACTCGAAGGTGCGTTTCCCCTCAGCAGCATCACTAGAACACACACCCATCTAGTGGCCATCCCGGGTATTGCACCCTTGTTTCAGGCTTATCCAGGTATTGCAGATGCAATAAAGTGATCCGTCAAGGTCTGTAAGCTTTTATCTGCTCACCCAAAGGCTGTGAGCTTTCAGGATAACAGACAGTCGCTGAATGGACACAGTACACAAATAATTTGAGGAACACAAATATGAAGTGGCTGGATCCTTTCACGCGGAGCAAACATTTAACTGCAATTCCAGGAATGTTTCCGGTTGTCTGGGGGCATGCTTACATGACTTACGGTCTGTCGACTAAATCACGCAAGAGCAGCCGTGTTTGAGCTCACTGATAAGCACAGACAGCGACGGCGATGTTTCAGTGATACTACACCGCTGCCATGCGCCAGATCTTCTAAAACTCTCATGAATAAAGGAATAGTTTGCGCCTCTCTTAATTTTACTGCAAAGACTAATTCTACATGAACATGTGGCACAAACGTTCTGTTGGACGCAAAATGTTCCATAGCTATGCGTCAGAGACGGTGTGTCAATCAGCATGTGTGAGTCTGAAGGCTTGAATTAATTATTGACGCAAATTATTGCCAGGGCAAGCACTGTGCAATTATTCATATACAATTAATTTCTCCTGCGTCACTTACAGTTTACACCACTTAAAGGGCTACTTAGTAACAGGAATTGGTCAGCGCCTGTATTAAAATTTTAAATTATTTACGAGATATTACCCCGCATGCTGACCGGAGTGAATTTACATAAAACAATTGTATTTTCCACATCTATTTTATAATCAAAGTATTTTAAACTCCCGAACCACTTAACTCTTTTTAAATGTCAGCTGTGCGTTGCTCTATTCAAATGAGTGCTTTCCTGTGCGAGCTTTGAGGCTTGACTTCATGGTAATTGCGTGTCCTGGCTGTTTGTCACCGCGCGCGCTGTGAGTCATCTCAACGAGATGATGAAACTTAGGTATTCAGCAGCAGTCGCATTATTCCAGAGTTCAACTCCAGCAATACAAAGAAATGTCATTTTAAAAAGTGTCCGCAAGGGGGCAACGACGAATTCATCACGGAGGTGTCACCACTAGTAGCTCAGCTCTGACGTTGTACACTATACTGACGGAATCTTCCTCCGTCATGTTTGAAAAACTCTGCAGAGGAATGAAATGTGTATTGTCTTGCTCTGTCTCTGATCCATCTATGAAGAATCAACAAAGGGATTATTGTTTTTTCTGAACCAAGACACATTTATACTGACAAGTGTGACATAATGCTTAAGCACCTGAACCAGACCAAGAACCAGAAGCTTGCAGGTTGTATCGCAGATGTGACAAAGTTTTTTACCCTTGGGAAAAGTGCTTAAAGATGCCTGCAACCGAACATTAATAATAATTTTAAAAATTATTACCTTCAATATAGTTGATAATTTGTGTGTTTTAATCATGTCTTTATTCCTTCATTAAATCATTCACTACTGGATTTATTTATTTTTGCACTAGTTCCTTTTGCTGCAGAGATATCCACAGATATGAGTCTGTCATTTCAAATCAGGGAGCCAGAATCCAGAGTCCAGGCTTGTTATTTAAGAAAGTCAAGCTAGTTCTAGACACGAGCCCCCATATTCTTTCCCACAACTATCCTTGACTCCTTCAGTTTTTGGCTGTTTAAAGGGGTAAAAGGGATAACTGTAAGTGAGGCGTGTCATCCTGGATATATGTTTGCCAAGCAAATAAATAATGTTGACATTTTACCTTGAATATAGGTAATAAGGGTATATGGTGAAAGAAACACCAACGCCGCAATTATGACTTCCACGTATTATGTATGGCTGTTAAATATAAGTTGTGTGTGCAAATGACTGGGTGTCTATTGGGATCAATTTAGTTCCAGACAAAAGTCTCCAAATATACCCTTTCTCATAGCTGACCTTGATTGCTTCTGTGGCTGTATAAAGAGATGATCGGCAAAACTGTAAGCTAGGCAAGTCTCCCTGGATAGAAGTGTCTGTCAAGCAAATAAATAATGTAATATAGACAAGCAAACTCTCTCAGATGTACCCTTTTGACTGCTTCTGTTGGCTCCGAGGAAGCTGTGATCTGCAGAAGTCCTGAAGGAGTCTGAGAGATACTGCACTGCATAAGAAGAAGCCTAAAATGTTTATCCTTATCTCAGACTTCAATGGCTGGATTGATGAGGCACAGCAATGGCATTTACAGTAACCCACATTTGGCTGGGAAGACAGATTTATACATGAATGAAATAGCTTTAAAGAGGATGTTTATTGTTATGTATAGGATCAAATACAGTACCAGTCAAAAGTTTGGACACACTTAATCATAGAAGGGGTTTTCTTTATTTTTACTATTTTCCATGCTTTAGAATGAGAGTAAAGACATCAAAACGCTGAATTAACACAAATGGAATGATGCAGTGACCAAAAGTGTTAAAAAAAATCTTTTTTAGATTCTTCAAAGTAGGTAAAAAACATTTTTTAAAAATATCTTTTGGAAATAAATTCATGCATAGGCATTTACTTCACTATTTATATTTGTCTAAGAAACACATTTCAAGCATTTTAAGCATAAATATTGAAATCAAAATGTCTTTGAATGTATTTTCCCATTATTTTAATCAGGTGTTTCAAAATTTTTGACTGGTACTGTACACAGAAAAGCAAGAATCTTTGGATTTACAGTCCCTGGAGTCCAGCCCATCAGAGCACCATTTCAGCTCAGCCATTCGTCACCGCTGATGACCATCTGTGGATATTCTGGATCTGGATGGGCCAGTATTGGTCTTAGGACAGTCCTTCCCCCACATCTGTTTTTGGCTATGGGACAAGGACGGGAAATTCCTCTCACTTATAGGTGAGAAGGGTGTTATGAACATCACTATGGGTGGAGGTACCACATGCTGACATTCTCTGAGCCATACGAACCAATCAAATGACTTTGCCTTCCTTGGCACATTCGAAAATAAGTGAGTCACTGGCAGCACCTCATAGCTCTACTTATTTTAAAAGCTGCACTCTCCTGTCATTAGACCCCATTGGTATTCTCAGGAGCCTGTGTGGATAATTCTAATCCATAGAGAATGTTTTAGTAAATAGAATGTAGGCCATTTCCTGAGCGTTCATTTTCAGGTATTTTTTTCCAGACACTTTCAATTTCAATCACCAAAATACAGTTAATGTTATTCCTGAAATGAATCATTGCTCATTTTCCAGAGAACAGCTACTGATGCTGTTTAACTTTTAACAATTTTATTTATTTAACAACTGTAATACATACTATAGCACCTTTTGAAACTATATTGTGTAACTTTCCCATGCATTAAGATGCTTTATATCTATACATAAAAATACTAATAAGTTAAAAATCAACATGAATAATTGTTGGCCAGCCTGCTCTGTAGAAGAACCTTGGTATAATGTTTTCTACTGTCTTCCCAGCTGTATTTGTTGGGCTAATAAAGTGAAATTTGAGATGATAAGGAGCTGGACATTAAAGGGTTGCAGGTTCAGTTTCTGCAAAGGAGGAACCCTAACCCTAACCAGTCACCATAAATACAGAATGAGCCAACATGTAAAAAAATAAATGTAAAATGAACATTTCAAAACAGTTTTGTGTTACTGAATGCAAATCTCAGGTATGATTTCAGGACAAAGTCCGAGGCATTGCCCAGGAGTCCACTGTGAGCTGGTGAAGATGACTGGAGGTTGAATGAGGATGGAACGTTGACCTTTAAAACCTGACCTTGCATAGTTTATGGCAATGCAGACTCATTATTTCAGAACACATTTGCATCAGAAACACAAGCTGTAACTTGAGGGGACTCGTTAATAAAGCTGTAAAGAGGCCTGTGCAGAGAAATACCGACAGTAATATTGTCCCCTGTGGACAAATGGTAAAATATGAGCGCTGCTGTTTTTTTTTGTTTACAGATCCAGCTGGTGTCTCCTCTGGACAGAATGGGAACTACACCCCCTGGTCCCCTGCTCCTCTGTTAGAAGCTTGGATCAGTTTCGGGTTCCTGTAATCAATCCAAAAACTCCAGGCGATGACATTTACAGAGGGGATCACAACATCATCGGGGAAACAAGCCAAGCTACAAAGCAAAATCACTGTCTCATTTGCTTTTCGCTGTACAAAAGGGCAATTTCCCAGGGCTAACGATGAAGCAAATGTTTTCCGGCCACCATTTGTTGAGATTTGCAAAAGCACATCACCTCATTATTTATCTTGTGAGCAGAGGCCCTTTTCCAAAGTGTCTTACGGCAACCAGTTTAACATGATTGTTCTGCAATCCATTTACCATGAGGTTTTCACTTGAATAAAAAACAGAGATGCAGTTTTGCTCAAGGGCATGAGAAGTGCTTGCCCACAAGGGATTCCAACACACAACCCTCAGGCCTAGAGTGCAGTGCTCCCAACGCAATAGCACATGCTACCCCATAGAAAACTGGACACCAGATCTTACAGATATTAACCATAGAAACTGTGCAGAAAGTACAACCTACAGTTGATGGATTAACTCACACACACACTAACTCACCACTAGGTGTCCCTAGATGCCTCTGAATGAGCTGACAGACTGAAAACATACTTCAGCTGTTTGTATGATGTAGATCATCTTCCAGTTATGAATTGCTTTAAGAGTTATGTGTTTCCTTGCTCTGCCCTGCTTAAAAATGTAGTACAGGGTTTAGAATGGCCTTTAAGAATAGAAAGAGTAAATAGGCTGTGGAATTACATGGTATTAAGTTGTTTACATAAAATTATTCCGTTTCACTTTTCAAAATGGTTCTGAGACTGTGTAAGAATTCTTCAGTCTTAAATGTAATGTTAGCATTGGCTTCTCTACTACATAAATCAGTGAAAGAACGATATGAACGCATGCTGAGGTTTTAACTGTGAGCACAGAAGGCAGAATTTCTTACTCTTGTTAAGCCAAGATCATAGTGACTGATAAATGGCAGTACACTTGGCTTCCTCTTGTCTAGTCAGGTTGCACAAGTTAACTTAGGGTAGTGTTATGCTCACATTTGCTGGGCTGGGAGTGTTGTTAGTCTGGTCTGGCGCCATTGCTCATTCCCCTGGAATGGATACACTTATATTCTGTTGTGCTGGAAGTCACTCTGGATAAGAGTGTCTGCTAAATGAATGTAATGTAATGTAATCCACCAACGCTCAAAAACTCTGGATGGAAAGTATGTTTTGGCCTTGGCACTAATCAGAGAAATTAACCGGTTAATTGCCTAGCCGGAATGAGAGGGTTTAGACACCGCAGCCTTCTGGGAAAAGGGTTAGGCTAAAAAAAACCCCACAGTATATAAGCAACTGCCGCGACTCCTGTGTCACACGTCACCCTGTCACAAAGATGCGAATGTGAGGGGCGAGGCGTCTGGGCTGTCACAGCCAGGGAGACAGCGGGCTGTATCAGAGCTGACACGAATGTGACCCTACCTGCCACCGTGATGCCAGGGAGAGGGGAGAGAAAGACAGAAGGAGGTCACACAGTCAGGGGAGGAACATGAGTGTGTCTGAAGATGTGTGGTGTGAACTGATGGCTCCTCAAATGGCTGGCATTCTGTGTCAACTCTCACACTTTTTTTTTCTTGCTCAGGTAAGAATGGAGTTAGTTTAAGATAAAGGTAGGACAAAGGGATAAATAGACGCATACACGCAATACCTCTTCAGTGTCAACCTGAGTTCATCTGAGATCAGGCAAGGCATATCAAATAAATGAAAAAAAAAATGCCAGGTAGGTATGTGACTGGAGCTATGAGTAATGGTATTGCTCATCACAAAACAGAGACATTGGTCCAAAGTCAAACAGGTTTGAAGCACTCATTGCAATGAAAATACAGGCCTCTGAAGGTAGGTATGCGGAAAAACGAAATGCCTCTTCCCCTCAGCATATTAAAAATGTTTATATTTAGATCCGATGATACAACATTCTTTCTTTGCTTTCATGATCACATATTTTTCTCCTATCAAACACTGTGCACAGAGATTCTTCAGAAATATTAATCATTCTTTTTTTTGGCGTGCATCACTGGAGCCAGACCTTGATAAAGCAGTCTATTGTGAATGGTAGAGAAAAGGCCTTTGTTAAAAGTAAATTTGAATAACTACAGTCTGAAAGGACATTTTATTTCATGATGGCTAGAGGGAGCAGAAGTGGATAGATTATCAAACTGTCATTTCTTAGACTTCCAAATGCATGTTTAATCAAGTTAATGCAATAGCCATAATGAAATTGTATGCACAAGAACAAATCTAAGATTCAGTAATTAGACATTAAAATGAATCAAATTTAAATGAAATAAACTTTCACCACTCACATAAATTGTGTATATCTTAGCCTCAACTATATTCATGTCACTTGCAAAAGATTTTTTTTTTACAAATATTTGCATTCAGAGTCTAAAACACTGAAAATTCATTATCTTTCTATGCTCATGAAAGGCTTTGGGGAATTTAAGGTCTTGTTCCAATCTCATGTGTTTATCAATTAACTGGTGTTAATTATAGTAATTAACTCAAAGAATTTTGATACTTAGGTTAGGTTACCCAGCTCTACATCTGTTGCTCTGTGAATAGTGTGATGTTAAACCCTTTGGGCAGAAACTCTGTGGAATTCTGCAGAAACAAATGGGTTCTGATAAATCCTTTTGATCATATTGAGCTTAGAAATGAACAGTACTGCTATCCAAGTTCTACCTACTTCAAACGGTGGGAGAAAGCTCTGAACTGTGAATGCTTTTGCTTTATGACCTACATAATTTATTTTTGCAGGCAGAATTCTCTGTGGGCACTTGCATTTGGAAAATCAAAATGTGTGGGTGCATTTCAATTGTAACTCATGACAGAAAAGCAATGAACAACAGGACATTCTTTCAATGCATTGCATGGGACAAATGGCTGTGAAAAAAATTCAATGGATGAAATCTTTAACAGAATGTTCCACAGACAACGGTCAAGTACTGATGTGCTCAGAGGACAGCTGTTCTATGACAGAGAGAAAGAATGCAATTCTGAGTGTCAGTGATTGCCTATCGTAGCAAAACTTTCTGTTGCCATGTATCAAGTAATATGCATCAAATGGATTTAAGATGACAACACGGTTGGCCTCACGCTATATGGAAAATACCTGATGTTTCACCTTTCTTGACACACTTAGCTTGTGAAGGGAAGTGACTTCCCCTTTGTTGAGCTGGCTGCTAAGTAATTGGGTAACCACATAGCTTTTCTGAAAGTTAGTAACAAATGTGGTATTGCAAACCATCATAAATGAAATTAGATGCACATTGTGAAAATACTCAACCTTTTCAGCCAGAGATGGGGTCGGAAATCTTACTTACTTACTTACTTACTTACTTACTATGATACATACTTATCATACTCATTTTAAAGACTGGGAGTACAATACAAAAAATGGCCATGTGTGACATACTGGAATATCTGTAACTATCTGTTTTTGCCTTCCATTCTTGGCTGATGGAGATGTGAGGGAAAATATCAAAGGTGGTGTCACAGTATCTCAATGGTGAAAAAGCAGGACATGTCCTAATCAAAAATAAAACATGGAGAACTGATGTAGTGGTTAGATATCACAGACTTCTGCACCTGCCCTTGCATCACTGGACCAGGGGTGTTTTGCAGCCATGCAAGTGGGTGGTAGCTAGCTAGCTAGAAAGCAGAGTTAGCCCTATTTCAAACCATCCATAATGTCAAATCATTACAATAAATGATGGCAATCACAGGGTTTTATTCATTACCTCAGACATACTAACAGGTTTACAGTAATATGCCTACCTTATTGTTCATCAACTCCAACTGCTTCAGATGTTTATTATCGCTCTTATTACCTATCATTATTATTTATTACTTAAAACCAATTTGGCTTCCAGAACATTATAAAAACAATACTGAGCCAACAAGCTGCAGTTGAAGAACATTCCTCTTTATAGTGATTTGAGTACAATATTGGCCTACTGTTCATCAACTTCATGACTCATAACTTTTTAAGCATTTTTTCCGATGCACATTGCTTAGTTTTTTTCTACCTAGACAGCTAATCAAGATGGCAATTGCAAGATGGTACCATTATTTATGGCTGTTCTGGTCAAGGCTGGCCTCACACCCCTGTAGTCAATATTAAACATTGGTTAAATGTTCACTTGAGTTAGATAGATAGAACACAAAGAAATACTCCCACAACATTGTGAAATGCAGAGTATTTCCTGACCGGGCTTGCCAAAGACTACAGAAATGGCAATGGTGCAAGCAATTGTGATGTCGTTTAATCACCAACAAGGGCCCTGCAGTTAAATCACTTCATGTAATCCCTCGCAGTTAACCCAGAAAAACTGCGGCCCAAGTTTGTCGCTGCACAGCCCCGTAGTTAAGATGATGAGATGTCTATCTGACCTTGTGCTAAGAGACCCTTTCCTTTCCCTCACAGAAAAATGGAACATTACTGTCCAATCGGCAAAAGGCAATCCTCTGGGAATTGGGCTTGATATTTCAGGTTTTTAAAACTGATTTGTTGTCCTTAATTGAAGGGTAAATTAAACTCTACACGGCTTTGTGTTTCGTGACCTTTTCCCTTTATATATATGGTTATATGGGGCCTGATATTTGTGGTGATAGCTGACATATAGTCATCAATATGTAAGCTTCTGGTCCATTCAGACTGACCCACTTCCCCTGGTCTGTTTATCCATTGACTCCATTCTTCTAATCGATAAATGTCAATTCAGAAAGACATCTGGTGTACATTAGATGAAGGTTAGTGACTATAACAAATGGTGTTTACAAACTCTGATTACAAACTTTGGTTTTCTCTGGGCACAACAATTTTTTTTTGATTACTAAAACATTTTTCCATTCCTTCATTCCGGCAGTGAAATTCAGGTTGTCAGTTTTACAATACATTAAACACACATACACAAACACATCTTTTCTTGATATGGTCACATAAAAAAGACAATCAGTGAAGTGTCACATTTGTTTTTGCAGCCATACCTGCTGACCTGTGGTGCAGCCAGGTCATCTACTGTACATCTAGAGAAAGCCACATTTCTGCTGGCAGTCATTAAAAAGAAAAAATAGAATTGTGTAAATATGAGTAATATAAAAGGTGGATTATTTCCAGAGAATATATATATACATATTCAATAACAACAGTTGATTGTATTGTGTCTGAATTAACTGTAAAAAGCCATGTTAGCTGCCTGTGCTGCTTCCTCATTCTTCATTTTTAAAGTGACATTTGGGATGATATTACTTGTCTGGATATTAAAATTATCCATTATATCTAAAAAGTAAAAATGTAAACTTGTGATCATTGGAAATAACAGGCAATCCAAACATGATACAAATTTACCACTTTTCCCTATCCAAAAAATATGGAGGTTCTGTCCATGTTTTTTCATGCCTGCAGGTTTTTCCAAAGTGTCACACTCACACCGTTTTCACAATGTGTAATAACAGCACTTCCCCCAGTCTGGAGGAAAACACATTCATGTTCATGGTAATCGAAGGTTTGTTGAGGCTATGGGCAAACAACAACTTCATAAACCTCACTTTCTTCCTCCATATCATTCCTGTGAATAATGCCACCTTTGCAAAGGGCATCCAATTTATATTCAATTGGAAGGCATTTACTGGTCTCCACCATGTTGCAATCATTACTTTGGGACAGATTGACATTTTGCTGTTGTCCTGGAGACTTGGAAAAAACAACAGTGGAAATGAAAACCCGTCGCGGGGAGCGATCGGAGCGGCAATCACAGAGATTTAAATGTCTCGCCTTGCGTACCGTTACCCCGCTGTGATTGGATTCCTGTGAGGTAAATACACTGAATTTCTAATGAGGCTGGCTTTCATCAGTCACCATAGGCAGTCTATTACTCCCCGCCCACATTAGCATAATTCTCACACTTATACTCACTGCTACGCCGGAAGGATATTTCGGGAGCACGGCAGGGAAACCTCAGGCCAAGTCAGTTTCCCTCTTCCCCCCGTTCAATCAGAGCTCTGTCAATTGTCAAAGGCAGGAGTGACCAGTCCATTATGCCAAAGAAACACATTGCCATACATGCCGATGCAAGCAAATGTCTGTCATACATTTTATAATACAGTTCAACACAATAACACATTCAGTTCAAAATAGATGGCTTATGTCGCAATGTAGGGCGAGATACATTTCACATGTATTTAAATATGGGAGAATATTTTTTATTAATATCTGCCTTTTCAGCCCTTAAAAATGAGCATGGGTCTGCGTGATAGAACCTGATTCACTGTGGTGTGCATAATTTATACTTATGCAACTGAAATTATAAATACATCCAACTCGTTCTTATGCCTCTCTTATCTGCTTACCCAGGGGGTCCATGGGCCTCCAGACATCATGCACAACACTGAAGAACAGACCTAGCCAATGACCACATCCAAAAACAGGGACATGACCTCTGACCTGCCATCTGGCTCTATCACTTTCTCAAGACCCTCCATTCACAGCCCTGATGACATGAACAAAGGCCCTACATCCTACATTGTCAATCTGTGCTGGACTACTGTCTGTCATTTAATGACTCATTAATGACTCAAAAACATGCAAAACCTTTTTCTCATTTATTTCCAGGAGTTTATCTCAATTCCTGTTTTGCAATTCAGCACCAGATGATTTTTTCTTGTTTCTTTCCCTCTAGAAATTATATACTGTAAGGCACTTTGTGACAATCTGAATCTAAAAGGCACAGTATCAAAAAAAACCTTGATTGATTGGTTGGTTGATTGATAGACCAATTTAAAACATTTCAATTTTCTACTGAGTAAAAAGGCATTTGGGTCAATACCTGTTGTAATAACTACTGATTCTTGACTCTTCATATCTCAACAAAGTTGAAGTCCAGAAAAATCTTTAAACAAAAGCAAGAAGATGAAGCTATAGATGGAAAATTAAGAATACAGTGCAACACTGGCATGTAGTATTGTACAGTATGTCTCTTTTCTGTTGAAGGACTAATTTAATTGTAGTGATGCCCATGAGGTAGAACAGGATATGCTTGAGTTGTACTGGGGCTTTTAAGTCAAGTCAAGCACTTGTTTTCCCTTAAGGAGGAAAATCAATCATTCCTAAGGATTTGCCAGTGCTGAATTGATCATTCCACTAGAGGAAGCAGTAATCCTGGTCCTACATTTTGGCTCATTGGGGCTTAATGTTCTAAAATCAATAAGGTAACCAATAACAGACTTTTAAATTTCAGTGTCTGACATTGTTACAATTAGAACAGAGTGATGCATTAATTTTGCTTGTAAATGACATATACAAAATTACATGTAAATTTATCTGTACAGAAGGTGTGCTTATCCAGTGTGAGTTACCGTACATGGATGACTTTTTACGCATTACACATTTATACATCTGGATTTGTTTATACTGAATTCATTCTTATTTTGTTCAAGAGTACAACAGCAGTTCCCTGCTTACAACCTGCATCTTTCCTAGCACCATGTTATTAATTACATTCTCACCCTCAAGGGCTGTTGGTCAAAAGTTCAAACTCTCAGAACACAATGTATATGTCAGAGCAAACCCAAACACCTCATTCAGATTCAGGCCCATGAATTCAGGGGTGATGAAAAAGGTACTGCTAAGCCTACAGTCCCATTTGAAGCTCAGGAAATATTCTGGCAATAAATACATTGCTAAAGCTTCCAGCCATGAGTCATTGCTACAGCATGTAAGATATGAATCTTATTTTCTGCATGTGAAACATGACAAGACTGTTTAGATGAATCTTAATAGCTTATATATGGTTTTCTCTAGTCTAGTACCTTAAACCTCACACCGTTCTACAACAAGAAGGGTTCAGTCTTGAGATCATGGCTGTACAACACTAAACCTGGGACAGATGCTTATGGATGAGAGCTTTCTTCATCCACACAACTGATTACATTAACTGAAGTTCCAAGCAAAGACTCAGGAGAAGAATTTTCAGACAATCCCAACGCAATTTACTAAACCTAGTCGAACGGGTCTTGTCCATAACTATAACAATCCCACTTACCACTTCCTCTCTGTGTCAGCTGTTCATGGCATCCCCCCGTCTTTTCCCTGTCTATGATGTCCACACTTGGGGGGCAAACAAACTCAGCCCACAGCCAAGTGCTATCCTTTCGTCAGAGTCCAAACAATGTAAAGGTATGGTTATAACCATATCAAACCTTCACCCTTCGATTGTGTGGAAATTCATATATACTGATTCACACTTTGTGCATCTTAAAATTTCAGCTGAATAAGAATGACAATGATGTCTTGAGTCAACTCAGCTGACCCGGTTCATATTCACACCTGCACACGCAGTACAGTCTTTGACACATTTACACAAGACAGAATTAGAAAGCTTATAGTAACACTTTCAAGGAGAGATAATGCCTTTGGGAGGCATGTCAAAGATAATCATGCCTCACAGGCAAACTGCCCTTCTTAAGAAAGTGATTTGCAGAGGAAAGCACAAAATTTATGCTAAAATGCACAAGGAAACAATAGATGTTGATATGTGGACATGGCCTATAGTTTAAGACAGTGCAAGACCACCATAACATGCTGACTTAAAAACATGATGATTCTGGCCAAGAGGTACCTGTATGTGGAGCTAATTATATTGGAAAAATTTTGGAAATGATTAAGGCCTGAATTCAATCAATATTAAGTTTGATTAACAAATAACTGCAAGTGTTAGGTATTTCCAATACATTTATTTATTTAAGTTTTAAGTAAGTACAGAACTCGGTGAACTGTATTTGTAAAAAAAATCAATCAAGACTTGCTTTCAACTGCAAGTCAAAGTTAAGAACAAATGTTGATTGAATCCTGACTTAGCTTATTAATGCTGTTCATTAATTAGTGGTGATGGATGGATTCCTTTGTAATGCAAAAGAAATAAAGGAAGTTGTCCTGGTTGTGTCCTCATGTTCTTCTCCCATTTTTAGAAATGTAGTGCAAAACATTTTTTTGGTCAGTAACTGTGTGACCTCAGCCAGAACACATTTCCACATGACACACACAACACAAGGGGAACTCCAATCGAGATGGGAAATCAGACTGAGAGTGTGTGTGTGTGTGTGTGTGTGTGTGTGTGTGTGTGTGTGTGTGTGTGTGTGTGTGTGTGTGTGTGTGTGTGTGTGTGTGAGGGTGTGAGGTATATGTGTCTGCATGCATTCACATGTGTGCATCAAAGAATTCAGGGCAAAAGAGCAGCTGAATTCCCTAATAGCTCATACAAGGGTGAATAATTCATCATGCAGCAGCCATTAACTTCCCTCTTTTAAACCTTTTTATCCTACTGGGTTCCACCACATCTTTTTTTAAATGTTGCTACTTTGTCATTTTCTCCAGGGCGAGAGAGATAGTTTCTACTACAGGATGAGAAGAGATGGAAAAAAGGATAAAGCATTTTTTCACCCTAAAAAAAAATTAACACAGTCATCATGAGTCTGCTACCTTCTGTTCACAGCAAGGTTCTATGTCCAGACTTCTAGCCAAAAATTGAAATAAATAAAGCATTTTTTTCCAGTTCTGTTTTCATTTAGTCTAAATTTGGATTGGATTTTTTTTCTGATTGTTTTCTTTTTTACTTTGTGAGTGGGGTAAACAAATTTACTTCTCTAGGAAAAGCATCATTTATAATAATACACTGATAAATGTTCTCTCCAAACAAATCTTTGGATCTCTTCCGAATCAATCACTCTGTGTAGCCAGCAATGTCATTTGTGGATCAGAGCCCACCCACCACCAACAGAGCATTTAATGGCCTTTAAAAATTCAAATTTTCCATTGACGTAATGGTGGGTGAAGAGGAGCACTCTACTGTATCTCAGGCTTACATTGATTTATGAGCATATCATTGGTCCACTTCAATGATCAGATCAGACCATGAGAGCAAACAAACCTACCACTGTGCAGGTGGCATCCACTTTGAACATCTCATTTCATTAGCATAGGAGATTGAAGGCTGTGTCAGTATGTGTATGTATAAATATGCACCATGAAACACTGATGCATTGAAGGTACGAATTTAAATGCATTCTGTGATGTGTTTTGTTGACTCACCTCTCTTCTGTGCTTGTGTGCTGTGAAACACAGAGGTGACCACGTGAGGGCTAACAATAGCGTTTCAGGTTTCATGTGGACAGTAAAAACACTTAGAGAGCCCTTCAACCATCAGAGAAAAAAAAGCAATTATGTCACAATCTGTCACCAACACAGTCAGCAAGTGCAATGCGACACAGTAGCATTCCATGTGGATTTAATGTGAATCACAGATTCCCGGAAGTCTACGACATCTGGTATCTCAGCATTGTTATATACAAGAACCATGAGAAGGATATGGCAAAAAAACTGTAATGGGATTATAGCTTGCACGTAATGCAAGGTCATAATAACCTGCTGCTTTATTACAGGTGCATTATTAAATAATGTATAAACGATTATTGTAATGTATGACGTGGGCCCGCTTAAATGCACTTTAGAGGCTAAACGATGGCTGATTCTCTTTGGGGGTTGATGTTGCTTGTTTGAGTTTGACTGATACTGGAACCCTGCCCTAGCTATACAATATGCCATGGCTCACATATCCCACAGAATGAACACAGAGGTCCTACAGGACTGGCCTGTTACTCACTAATGAATACTTTGTGTTTAGCCAACAGGCTTCTCGAGAGACAACTTCCTCCCTGTATCCAAGCAACCCCTCTTGGTGACCACTGAATGCATTGCTGTCTGTAGCTCTAGAAACAGCTGCATAGTGCCCCCTCCCTCCCCTGCATCAGTCGCAGTGGCTGAATATTCTCTAAAATTAAGATTACAAAAACAGCTACAACCTAGTAAAACAGTGGCTAGTGTGTGTCATCATAGGTGTCTGTGGTTCATAACTGCAGATTCCATCAAACTTGTTCATTTGGCACCCAGCAACACACAATAACTTTCAAATCAAACAAACCTGACATACTCGCTGAAGGAACTGTTAGCCAGTGGCATAACTGTGTAAAAGTACTGCACATAATATCCTTAATTAAAAATTGTAAATATAAAAAATACATTATTATGTATGATAATCTATATTATAATACAGCATTTATTTAATTCGACATATGTATTTTCTATTGTTGTTTATTCTATTTAAAATCCTTGTTTTAGGGCACAACAGCAATCCAAAACAAACACAAAACCTCTTTACCCATATATTATATGCATTAGAAAGCAATAAAATGGACTGCAATCTTGGTGTCCCGGTCAAGAAGAATACTTTCAGGTGTGGCTGAGTCATTAAACCAAAGTAATTTGAGTTATATGCACATCAGAGACTTTAACATGGGCTCTTTATCCCTGATGTCTGCAGGAAATGAGCCTGTTGTCTCCTTGAATACATTAGTGGTCTAAGTAAAATGATTAAACTTACATGATTACTGAGACCAAAGGACGTGGGATGCGTGAATGGAATGAACCATTGGTATTGACTCTGGATCAGTACAAAAGCCTAAGGCTTTTCCTCCATGCTACAAAATATAAGACTAACCATTTGGAAATAATGATGAATTGAGAGAAATCACCTTTGTTAAAGGCAAGCCATATTTTTTTTTTAAACAATCGCAATTTTTGTTCCAATTTCACCATTTACTGTCAGTCATAGCACAGCAAAGGATTCAATTACCCCCAGCTGGAGTCTGGACAGAAATCAAAATTCAGCCCTCGTCAAGTGTTTGTTTATCATTCTGCTCCACAGAGTATGCTCACTCTAATTAACCTTTGCCCATAAAACAGACACACCATTCCCTTAACTATTGCTCCATTTGTTGAAGCAAGGAACAGGAGCTTATCATTTATTGTGAATAACTTCATGATTATTGCTGCATCAATATAATACATTTTGGATTGAATGTACTGTTTGTGCTTGATAATTGACTTTTTCTTTTTATTTGTATTCGAGCTTGCTCTGTGAAAACCTCAGGCAGCACACACCAGATTCTCACCCTGTAATTCAGATGCATTTATAAGTTTTGGGGTTTGCTTTAACTGCTTTCACAGAAAGCATTAGGTATTCAATGACAGGAAGGGAACCATTATTATGCACAGAGCACAATATGTGTGAGGACAATGTCACCCTCTCCCCTTGTCGCTGCCCTTTTTTTCTTGAGAATGAGTGAGTTGAGTAGTACTGGGAATTATTATCAAAACTAAACATCTTTGAAAAAAGGTTGGCTAACATTGGTAATGAAGCAATGTGACAGGATGGAGAAACAGGAAGTTGAAATTGACAGTTGTCAGCTTGCTTATCTATACTTTCAACACTGGTGCTGGTTGCAAACCTAAAAGCATTCATCACCAAACAAAAATTTCTGACAAAAAATAAAAATTTAATTAGATGCAAATGTCAATGACCATAAAGCAAGAAAATGTATATTTTTTATACACACATTTCTATCACTCCATATATATATAAAGCATTGGGTCATGTCTTTCTATAACACAGCGTTGGGCTGCATTGCTTCCCCATGAGCAAAACAAAGGAAAGTCAGTCGATTGGGGTTTACAAGGTGTCCACCACCTGCAAAATAACAATGCACCACCCACACAATATTAAGACTTAGACAGAAAAACAGATCAATACCAGATTTACTAAATTCAGATTCACAGTGGGATGCCTTGGGGGTCCGACACCGTGGTGAAGAAGAAACTTCCCTAAAGCGTGATCCCAGGTGTGCGTCAGACTGGGACATCCCTCTCAGATCAAGTTTCTGACATGACATTCCCTTACTTTCACTGCGGCCCGAGGGGTTAACGTCAAGGAGACCCAGGTCCCCAGTTACCGTGCGGATTGTCTCACGAATGTCACGGCCGTGTTCGGTTCCTGCCTCCGGCCGCACTGATCCTGCATTCCGCACGCGTGCCGTACAGCTGTCGGCTGTGGCACCGCAGCACACCGCATGTTTACGGTTACCTCTGCGGGCAGACTGCCCACACGAGCCGAAGCTCCAGCGGCTTAGCGGCGTTTGACGGAAATATCAATGCGCCTTTCTGCACATCCTTGAGGGAAAATGTTGCTGTCAGGACTGAACACCCCCCCACCAATTCCCAAGCCAAGTCAATTTATCCTGCACAGCAAGCTATATGGAGGTTTCAAGGTTACGGAAACACCTCCTTCAGCGCTTTTCTTTTTTCAAGTTAGTTTACAAACATATAGTCTCACCTAAGTAAGGCACTGACTTAAATTTCTGGAGACTGGCTGCTGCTAGTAATTATAAATGTATAATTATATTGTTTTATATTATACATATATAATGTATACTGTATATCTATATCTGTATATATCTATATCTATCTATCTAGTTATAATATATTTAAATATATTAATATTAAAAGTTGTGCTTAGAGAGTATCTTTTCGTACCATGTTTAGAGAGAATTACCCAGACACAGAGTTGGTATTTTTCAAAAGGAGATGCTAACCCTTCAAGACATCAGGCAGCGGCGACACACTTGGATTTTTCACGACAGACAAATAGACTAGTGTTTGTCAGATTTTTATGTTTCAGTTATTATTTGTAATCTCATCAAATTGAAAATTTTCATGGCTGTGACCCATTTAGCAAGTGGATAAAACCTGTTAAATTTTCCCTTGAACATTTCATTTCGATAATCTCATCTCTTTGAGCAATGCCCATTTCACAGGATGTTCCTATGTTCTGAGATGAACAGTGACTATTTAGGCCTAATGTACCCCATTAGTCTGACCACAGTTCATAACTACGGGCCATTTTACACAGCTGAACAGCTGGAATCATTAACCTCATTATGTGAGATCATTCTATCAGGGTATGATGGCTGACATCTCAGGTCTGCCCCCTGGGTCTGGCTCCAGCCCAGGTTTGGAAACCCCCATTACAACCTGTAGCAGGTTTCAGATCTTGTACTTGTTGTATTGCAATGTGTTATGGATATTGTGATATAGTGACAGTGTGATATATGGTGGTGTATGTACTTGACTTCCCTTAGTTTTCTAGGCTGTTTAGTTTCAGATTAACTGAAGTTAAGTGTGATAGTGCTTGGTGGTTATGCTCACACTCATTGACCTGGGAGTATTGTTAGTATGGTCTGACACTGTTGCTCATTTAACTTGGATGGATACACCTCTGTTCTCTTGTGCTGGAAATTGTTCTGGATAAGAACATCTGCTAAATGACTGTAATGTAATCTAATGTATTCTCGGGGACCAGGAGTGACCATATGTGTCCTAGTGAGTTTCTGAAAGTCTCGGTGAAGTTCTGAGAGCACTGGTGGCAGACCTATACAAACGTTAAAGGTACTTGGACAACTGCTATACCTTTTTCACAGACTGCAAACTAAAAATTATTCTGTAGGCAGCAAGGACTCCAACATGGCTCCCTTTATGTGCGACAAAGCTTATCTGTGTGTGTGCAATGAGCATGTCATGTTTGAAGACATCACTGGGAAAAGTAAAGCGATTAACCTTCCGTGAGTCTTGAAGCAAGGGAACAAAGGGACGTGGCTGGAATGAAATGGGGACATGAAGTCTGGCTGTATGCAAATGAATAAGAACTGCATTATTAGGCTTTGTCCTTCAAAAAAAAATCTTCTTCAAATTTAATATATGTATATGAGTATATACACACACTATGTTGATTTTAGGGATCAGAGAATCTGTGATAAGAAACAAACAACAGCAGATGTCATGCATGCCTCAAACTAAGGGCAAAGCACATTGCAACAATATTGAATTTGAATACTCCTCTAAGAGCCATCTCACAATAAATGCCTGACAATTAAATTCTAACAAACAGAATTCGCTGACTGGGACTGAGAAATGAAAAAAAAAAAAATTTATATGCATTACACTGTGCACTATCTCAATATTTCCATATTTATTAAATCAAACTGATAGAGCAGTACTCATGTCTTTGCATTGCAGTGAGAGGTCATTTCCCATAAAACGTTAGCTTATTTTTCTCCTTTGTCCCCGAAGAGCATGTTTGCTTGATTTAACACTGACACTGACAACAGGCATCATTACCTTAACCCATTTCCCCATCTGTTAAATCAGGGACCGAAAACTCATTATGAGTATTGCATAATGTTGCATGAGTGACTCCATAATCTGTAACACACAAACCTGCACCCTTCCCGAGTGAAGAGTTTTTCCATTAACATTGACAGAGCTCCCTGCGGTGATGTTAAGTTCTTTTAAGTCAGAGGCATTTCTCACGGACCAACTATTATGTCGATATCGATCGGAAAACTGCAAAACCATGTCAACTACTAGTCAATGATCAACCAATCCATTAGTCATTTCGTATTGCATATTGTCACTTGGTTTTGTTTTTCTAGCCTTGGTTTCCATTGGCTCCGAAATACGACAGCATCGGACTTCGTCCAAAGGGCACCAGTTCATAGCAAGGTGCACATTGCATTAGATTTTAATGGGACGATCTCGACGCAATACAGCTTTAAATAGCCACTGTTTACTCGCCCAACTGTAATTCGCAACCTGCAGATCGCTGAGTGACAGGCGCAGGGGGCAGCTATGGAGAGCTCCGTGCCACGGTGCCGCGTATGGGTCGCTCACAATTGACATTTGTGTGTGCGTCCTCTCTCTCTCTCTCTCTCTCTCTCTCTCTCTCTCTCTCTCTCTTCACTTTTAAAGCGACTGTGAAGGATCGGAAAGCCAGCTTCGACGCTCACAGCGAAAAAAGGGAGGTGGCGAGTCTTCATTGCTTCGTTTTTTGTTTGTTTTCAGATTGTTTCACGGATCGGTGATTCTCAATTGGATGCAAACGAACATGAACTCCTCCGAGTTCGTGTTCCAGTCGATGGCATCTCGTCAGACAAACTGAAGAGGTAAGGCATGCCATTTGTGTTTTGAAGAAGGCGTTCAATGTCGATGTTTAAAACACGCGGTTACGGCATCTTGCCCCATAGTGTTACACCAATGAGGGTTTATAAATGTTCTTGACTAAGGAAAAACTTATTGCCGTTGTTGAATGACACTACTGCGCTGTTTGTTATTTCTGAGGAATAATAATACATCTTTTTTCCTGTGCGAAAGGAAGATATAGTCTGGCAGAATGCATAACTAGCCTATTCTTAAACTATCTTATACGCTAAAGAGGCAGTTGCGTGCTGCGCCTGTTGATCAATAAACTGGGTCCAATTGTAGAATATTTGGCATACATAAAGGGTGCTGGTGGGCTTACTCAAATTAAACTGTTTTCGCAGAGAAAATAACATTTTCCTTCAACTTCTCAATCTGATACTTAATATCAAATACACAGTGATCTATCCACAGCGAAATTCTAAGTTTACTCATTATTACACTGCTCAGATTGTGACTCTTCAGTGGACAGGGTAAACAATTCGCACAAATGAAAAAAAAATCCGTGTAATTTACGCACGTAAGAGTCAACTCCGTTACATCTGTGTCTGTGCGTCAGTTTACAAGCGGAAGCGCATTGTGTAATATGAATCACTGGCCGACAGAGCTGTCTCCCTCATCAGGCATTAATTATAGTTCATCCACTACTTTAATATTTCTCATGTCCTGCTTGTTCTTGCGCACGGAAGACATGCTTTAATCTGTCACGGGGACTTGCTGACCTTTGACAAGTGAATTCATATCACAGTGTTTTGATTTACAATATTTGGAGAGCACGATCATTATCCGTTAATGGTTGATAGTATTTTTACATGCGCCGGCTTGTGCTGCGTTTCCTCTCGAGGGCAAGGTGTTCCATGACAGTCACTTTTTTGCAAATAAGTCAGACGATCAAAGCCTCAATCGTTTGTTTTCCTTCATGACTTGTCTGCTAAATGTAATGTCTGTCATACTCTTCCCGTGTTGTAAGGAATGTAGGCAAATACAACAAACTGTTATTTCTTAGAGAGACTGAAAGGTGCAGAAACACTGCACTTGTAATCAAGGCAAGCTCTTACACACAGAGGGAACCCTCCGCGTTTTAGGTGCAGCAGAAAATGGCACAAGCATTAGATACGCACAGAAGGGCAACCCTCTGCCCTAGTTAATTGTTTATTGTTTTATTAGTCTCGGCAGATTCAGATAACTGAGAGGATTGGCAAACGACTAATTGCATTACTCATTACACGTACAAGTATAATAGGCGGAGATTCTTGAAACTACAGTGCTACAATACGAATGCTACAAGATTATATATCTAATTAAATTTAGCAACCTTTCTGGAAAAAGAGCCCGTGGTGCGTTCTTGGAAGAACGTGTATGTGTGTGTATGAGTGTTTTGCGGGGGGGTCTATTAGCGCTGACTTAATCAAGTTGTTAGCTGCAAATCATTCACGTATTATCCCACAGGGGTTTGTTTTAATTAGACTTTAATGATAAATGGGCACAGACCTATTATGCAGTGCGCTGTTCGTACACTATGAAAGTCACTCAGTGATCTATTGGAGCACCTGCCCTTGCTCTGTCTTCTATTACGAAGTCGATTTGCTTTAATGAGAAAACGCATTTGTGACTCGAAAGTTTACTTTCCAAGCAACAGGCCCTTAAAATGGGATCCTGCATTGTGACACATATATCCTCGGTGGCTGATTGACAATCGGTTATCCTGGATACTGACCCAGAGCCTTGGCGATATTGAAACAAGATGCCGCTCACAAGATGCCCTCACCATACTGTCTTGCATCTTCACTTCTCAAAGGCAGAAGGCAGGGGAGGTTTAGAAGTGGACAGGTTCAGGTAGAGACCTCTGAGCTGCGGAGATTATTTATGTAATGGGTGCCTGGCAGCAGAATCCTACCCCAAAGACTGGGACTATCTCTGTTGCAGCTCTAATCTGAATGGATTTATGAATTTACACCACCTTCTCAGATGGTCACAGCAGAAAGAGCTTCATACTCAGAAGCTCTCTCGCTTTCAACCTGCTGCCCTGAATGGAGAACTTTGTTTTTTTTTTTTTCCCCAAAACCGAAAGATACATCTGTGTCAGGTCCACTCAAGTGACATAGGATTATTTAGGTCTGATACAAATTTTCAGCAATGAGATTGTCTGAATGATAACATTTTCTTTATCATAACCAATCATAAATCATTTATCATAAACATTTGGAAGTCTGAAAATCACCCACTTGGTGAGAAAGTCATTTAAGTAAATTAGAGTGTAGACTGCATTCATACACAGTACCTCTCCCATTAGTTCAGTCTCACAAAGGGTCATCTTTAACCATTTTTTGGTTGTTGCTGTTGTTGTGGGCAGATATAAAAGGCAGACATATTTGGTTGTGTTAAGTGACACCCCCATACTACTGGATATCTGATGTGATCTGTTTGTGCTCAGTTTACTGCGGAGACTTTGGCACTAGCGTGTTTAACTTGAGAATATCATATTAACATGTTTGAACATCAAATTGAGCCTTATGGTCTAATTAACAGTATCACCTGTCAGTGGCAGCTTAGTGACACCTGGATGTTCATTGCTCACTTGAGAAAATGGATGGCATCTATTTTATCAACATAAATAGTGCCTCATTGAAAAGTCCCTTTACTTTCTTCAAAGGTTAATGCACCTGCCTGAATTTACACTATAATGGTCTCTGGTGGACACTGCCATTGCTGTTTTCTTCTGCTTACATTGCTGAATAGTACAACAAAGCTAAATAGGCCGCACACATCCAGTCTCTCCTGGTTTTTGCGATGTTATGAGCACTTAAGTACGATGCCTCAGCTGAACTTTCACAGTGTCTTTTTGATGAGCTTCCATGCTGTGCAGAGTGTCATATCGCAATTCGTCAGCATCCGACTGTGTTTACATGTTACGCACAGAGCCCTCGGTTTTTCTCATCTTGTTTTCTTGCGTGCACTTCAGCCCTCCGACACCAAGAGGTCAATACAGCCTTTTTTTCAAGCCACTTGTTAAACAATTATCCAATTGCACCTCCACAATCATCTAGGTTGATGAATTAATTACCGCTAATTAAGCACAAAACGAGTTGAGTTCAGGCGACTATTTAGAACCGTGGACAGTGTGAGTGTGTGTGAAATGTTGTGCAGGGGCAAGTTAGCAACAAGCCTCAGAGAATGTCATTATGTACCTTTAACATACTGTATACGTGGCATTGTCGGCCACGAATGCACACACACATCATTAAAAACGACCTCAAAATCGAGAGGGCATGTCATATTTTACCCTTGAAAATTCCACTAAATTGGCATGCTCAATGAATTCCATAAGCGATAGTGCGCACTGCAGTACAGCTCAGAAATGCATAAAACAATAATTCAACAACAATAAATGAATTCAAAACTAATTTCATTCTTTAGGCACAAAATTCATTTTGGACCTAAATATTAACAGGGTGTTAAAGAGAAATACTAATCTGGAACATCCTTGAAATTGCATCTTTCACCTTAACAAATATTCCCTGCTATGCACCGTTTGATGTATTGAATATCACAAACACTTTGACACAGAATCGTGAAAGGCTTCTGTAAGCCAATAAAGCCATTGTCCTCCATAAGCTTTCTCAGTTTTTGTAAGGTGTTAGTCCGTGTTACAGACTTTCTGTAATAATCGTAGACGTTGCTAACTGTATATGTCGTCTTCGATTTCAGACAGAGGCCTTGAGGCATCACTAGTGGTGAGTGCTTTTCTGCAACTGTAAATAGCAGCTGTGACATATTAAGAAAAAGGGTGAACTTGAATAGAGGACCAATATGAAACCTTTTAAGGGTGGAGCAAGGCCGATAGCATTCTCTGTAAATGACATGTTTGGGTGTTTTTGTCTGTCAAAATGATAAATGGGATTAACAGTCTTACTTCAAAGCTTACAAAATTCAGTAGCAGAGGGGTAATTGTTGGTCAAAGGAAACCATGGGGGAATATTTGCACTGACGAACGCCATCATATCATAAATGACGGTGGATACTCTTTCGGTCAAAGCTATGATATTTGATGTGGACATTCTTGATGTTCCTCCTTTCCTTTCATTTTCCACGTAGGCCAAATGATCGTTTTGTAAAGAACATCACAATTAGCCAATTAGGTATAATTAGGTCAGGGTACTGTGTCAATTGTTTAAAAGCTATTGATAATTGAGTGCCTACAGCGACACCTGGAGGATAACAATTGAAATATCGGGTTAAATCCTGCATACCACATGGACAAGAAAAACTGAGGGCCCCAGCCATATTTGTGCCCATCTGAGTTGTCTTACAGCAGTGTCCTTTCTGGATGCAGTGGCTGGCTTTAAGTGGAGGACAGAGTTGTCTTAGCGCTCATAAATAAATCAGTAAATGATAAAAAAGATTGAAGTGGTTGTGCGTTTTTGGTGGTTAAAACGGAATTCAGTTCACTAGAGGTTGGGGTAATTTTACTCGCTGCAGAGGAAGAGAATGTCCTAAGAAGAAAATTCCAGGAGAAGCTGCTTTATAGTATGTACTTAATTCTAATTAAAAGTAAAACTAGATGGGTGGATATAGTACTTGTACCAGTGTTTGAAGCATTTGGTGTTTTATTACTGAGCTTAATGTCTTTACATTTCACTTGAGGGTTTTTTATGTTTTTTTTTTTAGTTTTGGTTGCATTCATGTTGCTGTTTATTATTATATTGCATTGCAATGTGGTGTATTGCATTGCACTGCATGCTGGAAAGCTTGTTAGTTTTATTATTTTGTATTTTCGTGTGGTGGCACTGGAGGAGTTCGAGAACACAAAGAGCCACATTGCTCATGCTCATTAAGTTTTTGGCAATGAAAAGTGTACACAAAAAAGCTCTTGTGTTCCCCCTTGAATTATTCTCCTCAAGAGAATTAGAGAAACACACAAAAAAGCCCACAAAATGACAAACACAATCCCTTCTCCCTAACAGAAATGGTCATGCTGACTTAAGCAAGTGATGAAACTGTTGTGTTTGCCTATCAAAGATCTGGACTCTGACCCAAGACCACATTTGCTCAAGTCACTCAGAAAAACATAATGACATAACAGCTCAGCCGTCAGGCCAGAATATATGTGGCTTTTGACGGGATCAGAGGTCGCATAGATTAGAGTACATTTTCAGTCACACACGACCTTGTTGAATGGTAATTCACTCCATTAGCATTAGAGCCTGCTCTTCAGTCAATGGATTTTCATAAAGATGTTTTGATTAATAATTCCATGCATGTAATAAAATGTATTAGTTTTTCTCTTCTGTATTAGTCTTGTTCCACCCATTATCATGCAAATGAAAATAAAGGAGGTGTTGAATATGGAAATTAGCCATGCAATCGGCCCTAACAGATTCCCCATGGGAAAAAGGGTGTGAATTGCTCTTTTCATCTCAGGAACAATTAGACTGCTGTTAAGGGACCGTTTTTGTGATGTCAGTCACATGAGCTCAAATGTTCCAGCCTGTCTTATCAAATGGAAGTGGATTTTGGCCCAATGTTTGGTTAGTAATTATCTGGATTTTTTCATGAGGGTGGCAATGTAGCATAGTGGTAAAGGAGCAGGACTCCTAACTGAAAGGTTACCGGTTCATTTTCCTGCTGGGGAACTGCTGTTGTACCCTTGGGCAAGGTACTTAACCCAGAATTTCCCCAGTAGAATATGCAGCTGTATAAATGGGTAACATGTAAAAAAATGTAATCTATGTAAATTGCTCTGGATAAGAGCGTCTGCCATGGGCATCAGTTGAAAAGTGCTTGGGACAACAACGGGTTTGACACGTTCACACCTTAAAAAGTGGCGGGGACGAAATGGGCCACGACAAAAAGTGGTGGGGACATGTCCCCAGCGTCCCCAGCGTAATTGACGCCTATGGCGTCTGCTAAATTCCAGTAATGGAATTTTTACTACTCTTGATTGATCTTGATTGATTGATAATGTAATGTAATGCACTTCAGGATATAAGCATTCAATGATAGCACATAAATAATAACAGAATATACAAGAATCACCAGTGTGACTTTAATCCATGGATCTAGTGTTATGGCTTGGTTAAATAAAGATGGCTTTACATTGTTTAAAGATTTTACGGTCTGAATGGTCAGACTAATGGGATAACTGGAGATGAACAGGAAACAACAGGATCACTTGCAGAGTATATTTCAGGACAGCCCTGAACTCATCACTTAAGCAAGGGATGCACAAGCTATCAGTGAAATATATTTTGGGGCAAGCAGAAACAGAGAGGACCACAGCGTTGCAGTTTGGCGTTCGGTTCATCCTGTCCCTAGTTTGACTCCGCTTTTGTTTTGCAAAAGAAAGACAAGCTGGGAGGACGAAGCTGGTGGCACTGACTCAGGAAAAACTTCTACTGTACATCAAAACACAAAGTTATTTCAAAGGCCAGTCATTCATTTTTTGAAAAGCCAATTCTCTCTTTTCTCATTCTTGCTCCTCACACAGACTCAGTGACAGGAATAGATTGAGTGAGTAGATGATGTACTGTCTTTCCTGAATCTTACTAAAATGTCAGTTTGTTCTGAACTGGCAGTTTGTCAAGTTTAACCAAGTTGTATTGATATTGTAGACCCATTAGCAAAGGAGCATATTGTTGATTTACATTGATAAATGTAAACCATAGGTATTCTTATTTATGTATGACAGCAGCGTGGATGCGTTATATTATTTTTCATGGAGATATCTGCTGCGTATACATGACAATTGATGTATGGTTTATTATTTTATGTGGCATGTGGCACAAACTGTTCTCAGATGGAACCTCAGCTTTCAGATACTACAACCTTTGAAAGAATGACATGAATAATATAGATCTCATTTGTTGCAGTGAATTGGATTTCAAAGCAAAACAGTCGCTGTTCAAAACAGTTTGTGAGTAACTTACAAGTGTCTTATTTATGGTTGTGTTTATGTCTATATTCTGTGCAATGTGTTGACAAATCGCCATGGTGGTGATATTCAAGGGGTTTAAAGAAAAGATCAGTAACCGTTTCAGACATCAGGGGTTTGCGAGACATCCCCCAATTATAAACAAACAAGTTGTTTCTCACCTTTACCACAGTAGGAATACCCCTTTCAGTCCCCCAAGCTAACAAACAAACCCCCATGCACTTTGGTGGTGACAGGAAAGCATTGCCTGGATTGAGGACTCTGCTGGGCAGGGGCGTGGTGGGTGTGTAGGTGGTGGGCGGCAGGTGCTAATTACTGTGAACTTTCCGGAAATTCTCTTCTGAGCATTACAACCTTGATTGAGCTTGATAAGCTTTTTTTAAAATCATTTTTCCTTCTATTTCACTGGCAGTGAGGTTCTACTGATTAGTCTGTTATCGACATTGATTGAGCATAAGCTTTTTTTAAAATCATTTTTCCTTCTATTTCACTGGCAGTGAGGTTCTACTGATTAGTCTGTTATCGAATTGCATGACATCCCTGACTTCCCTGGAATCTCCTTTCAGCACAGCAGTGTGTGGTAGTACATTCATGAGAAAGGCTTGGTCACTGTGTCATGCTCAGGAAGCTGGACTGCATTCCTAACAGATCCGTGTCCAGCCAACCAGACACCAGGAGTTAATTGGCCCAAATGACAGCCTAAATCCCACACTTCCTTTCCAGTGGAGATTGAATGAAGAAGGAGTCAATTCTCTATTAGGGGACGCTGTTTTGGGAAATGGAGAACAGTTGGTTTTGCTCCAAACTGTCACACTCAGCAAATCTGTGGCAGCTTGCTCTTGCCAGCTTGTCTAACTCACAGTACTCTAAAGCGTTCTGGCCCATTTATTCTGGTGACTGACGTGAGACACCTGCCCAACTGCACAGTCCGTTGCTTTCGGAGTTCGGGGCCAATCATTATCTATTGCCCTGTCAACAGAAGGCAAGTGAAAGTGTTTCTTTTCACCTTGAGGCTTTTTCAAAACTGCATCTTTACACTCTTTTGGATGGTTTTCCAGTAATACTGTAGATCTGATTACTGAAGATATCACTGTGTGGAATTTGCTGGAATTATGTGCAGGAGATTTTGTTTATTATTCATCACCTAGTCAACTTTAGCTTCCCTTGTTAAGGCAACTGCATGGCTCACTCAAGGATGAATATATCCTCAGCTCCTACAGTTGTTCTCAGAGAAATAATTTAAACTCAGCAGAAGTGGTTTGTCGGACATACCCAGCATATATAAATCTTCCTTGTGAGGACCAGCTACTTTGTTCATGGCTGGTAGGTCCAAAGGCTTTTGATGTCCTGAAATTGAATAAGGATTAGCTTGTGATTATTAGCATTCAGGAGACGGATCCTGTCTCCATTTTTGCAGTATTCTCAGTCTCCTAATGCAGCGTTTCCCATCCCCAGATCCTGGGAACACACACTGTGTTCTGGCCTTCATTCCAGCTAAGCTCTTAATTGATGAGGTTGGCTTGAACTCCTAATTGAATACTGATCTGGAGTTGATGTCCCTGGACAGCTCCCAGCTGTCTATCCTTTGAAAAAGAAAAAAAAAATGTTTTGGAAGTTGTGTTAACAAAAAAGTGCAGTGCAGCTCAGGCTGCTAATGTGGGCCATTAAAAAGGGGATTATACTGCCAAGGATTACGCTTGTTTGATCAAAATTACTAGCTGTTCAATGAACCATCATTGGCTGTTGAACAATTATTTGGACATCTACTTAAATTTGAAATACCTGCAGATACTGACACAATATATAAATAGACACCTTTCCTTTTATGTTGTTTTTAACACAAACATACGATGAGTAACAAGTGACAAAAAAAAAAATCAAAAATGACAGCTGATTCACTGCTAATAAATGGCAAATACTCGTCAATGCCAAAGTAGCAGCCAAGGCAAACCCAAGTTTTTAAAAGCATTTGGAACAGCATCTAGTATGCACAGTGAATGCCCAGGACCAGGGATTGGTGAGTGCCTTTTATTCATCTTTTATATATACTGTTTAGACATCTGCATTGACCCTTTATTGACAGCTATCTTATCTGATCCCAAAAAAAAGATAATAATTACAGACCCCTTTATAACAGTGCCATGTTGTAATGATCACTTCTGGTCAATGCGATCATCTGCCCACATCAGTTTGGTTTGGTGGTTAAACAGTGTGACCCCTTGTGGCAGGTGTAGGTAGTGATTCAGGTCTCGACTGCAGGCAGCCCTTCTCAGGGGCCACTGCAGAGTGCAGAGTTATTAAGACTGTTTATTTGCTTAGCAGACAGTCTTGTCCAGGAAGACTTACATAGCTTACACTGGACTCGTCAATCATTTATACAGCCGGATGCTTACAACCGCATTTAGCACGTTCAAGCAGAGTAGCTGGAGCAAAAGCACAGAAGTAACACCCAACCTTTGATTTGAACCCGCAACCTCTCTGTTAGAGTGCAACTCCTATCCTTAGGAGGATTCTGGTTCTGCCCACCATGCTGTAGCTCAGCCACAATTAAATGGTGGTGCTGTAAGGGAAATTACTGTGGAAACTGAAGGGTGTGTATGGATGGGGCTGTGGTGGTGGATAGGCTGCAGAATGTTCTGGGCGTAAATTCCGGGTGGGATGCAAATCTCTGAAAGTGGCCACGGTTAAAAGCATCCTCAGATACAAAGAAATAACAGTGAAAAAAATCTAACTCTGAATCTTTCACACCTCAGCAGCACGAAAAAAACGGTGCATCAACTGCTATCAATCTTTATTTTTTTGTTTGGAAGAAATGCAATTGAGAGAGATGAGGACATCTGAGAACTGCACTGATAACTGATGGGCTGGCAGTTTTGCCTTCCTTGCAGCTGGAAATGAAAGCCTCTGGTTTAATTAAATTAGAAAGCGACACAGGCAATAGCAGGCTGCAGGTGTTTTGCTGTATCTGGGGGCATTTTATGAAACTGCATTTCACTCCATTATGACCGTGTGCTGTTCCTCCAAGAGACGAGCCATCCCACTCGGCATCAGACGTCACATAACTGTCTGATTTAATGTGCGCTCAAGCAGCATATGCCCACAGATTCTTTTTTTTAATGGAAACGCTACACTGAATAAAATTTGATCGATCAGAATGATATGTATGGAAATGAAATCCAGCCACTCGGCAGCTGCCACGGTTAGCGGCAATATGAAACGTAATTATTTTGGTTCTGTTTATTTTCATTCCTCTCACGGTGTCTATATTATCCCTTCTATTTCTTTGTAATTCTGTAACCCTGATAGTGGCGGCGGTGTTTTTAGCACTTTAAATGATGTTAACTCCTGCTGAGTCTTATTCTGCCTTCTGCCACCGTTCTTCATCTTCATTACCGAGAATGCTGCTGTTTGAACCGGTAGTGGATTATGATTTCTCTTCAGAATTACGGTAGCACCCATCTGTGCTGCTCATTACCGCTCCAGCTATTGAAGTACCCTTTTTACATATTCATCAATTTCATTTTTCCCCAAAGCAGGAATACATCTGAACTGTTGCGTGCAACAATTGCTACAATCCAATTTAGAGCAGTCAAACTGTGTAATATTTCACTGATCGATTTGGCAAGCTTTGAAGGCTTTAGGGCTATCTGACGAACACAAATGAAATGTGGCTCTGTCTTGGAATTGTAAGGATTGTGACCCAGGCCTATTGCGTAGGGCATACTCCATTATAGGAGACCTCCTATACTAATAAAGCAGGGGGATTTCATTTACAGTGTTTGGGGAGCTTGCAGAGTTGTTCATTTGTATTGAAAAACTAATAAAAACCAGACAGCAACATGTTATTGACATTTATTTATCACAATGCCTTAAAGATACTGGTTAGATTAAATGTGCCTACTCTACAGCCTCTCCCATTAATTTGACCACTGGAGGTTACAAGGAGTGTAAATGAGTTTCTCCTTCCTTAAATACATATTGACTGCATTTTTGCATAATGCTAGTTTTCAAAAGACAAACTGTTGGGTGGCAACATTACTTCATTGATTTGATATATTCAGATATTGAAATCATTACATACTTAATACATTCCCTGGGGAGTGACCACAGTGTTGCACACAGAAGTGCCAACAAAGTCTTAAACCTCATTGTTCAGCTCCAGAATCAGGTCCGCTCTTTAGTAGGTCTTGGATTTAACAAACCAATTTGGCTCAGCGAGGGACATGGTTATGCACACGGAGACAGTAACGCACATCATTTCCTCTTTCATCTCTCCCCGAGGCTGCCTCCTCTTGCGACGATTTGGTGTGAAACCGCAGAATTTCAAACAGATTTAAAGGATTCTGGTTGTTAGCGAATTACCTCCTGTCCAGAAGCAGGTCCCTGCGTGGATGCGCTTTTAAATTACCGGTGGCATTACTCATCAGTTTTGCTGCTGAGTTGCATTCTGCTGGGGGGGGGGGGGGGTGGGAGAGGGGTGGGGGTGCAGGGCAGACAGCACACACTCATCACTCACCCTCTCTCTGCAGGGGATGGCCCACTGTGGCTATTCTCAGTGTTCTTTCATCTGTCTGGTGGCCATTACTGCACTGCGAGGGAGAGGCTATTGGTGGCGGTCTTTTGTGGGAAACATTTGCTCAGTGTGCAGGCATGGTTGCAGGATGCAGGAGTCAGTTACCCTCTCCAGGTGTAATTGTGCTATTACATAGCCATTTCTTGACCAACAGCCTTCTTATGCTTTGTATGTTCCTAGTCTGGTAGTTTGTTCTGCAGCTGGGAACTTTTGCAGCATTTTTGTGGTACGATCCCATTTTATCCTGAATATAAACATAGCAGAGATTGCAAATCATGATAATATTGTGCAGCGTATTGTTTCTGCAACTATTGTGAAACAAATTAAATAGACTTTCAGTAATACTTCTTCTACAAACCTGCATCCAAGCATTAGCTTATTATATTAATGGATGAATTAATACATCAATGCGTTTTGAAAAAACAGCTGTCAAAATCCAGGTAAAATAAACATAAAAAGGCAGCTGAAGATAAAAAGTACCAACTAATAACAATGCACAGCAGTGTTGTGATAGACACTAAAGAACACTTACAGACTAATGTTTCCCTCTCTCTGGAGGGGACCAGAACGGACACTACTTATTTAATACAACTTGAGTCATATCAGATAAAGGAATGCATAAACTAAATAAAGTGTGATGATGAGGGCGGCGATTAGTTATTCAGTTAGAAGGATCAGATTTGAGGGGCTTCACTAGATGGAGAGTTAATGGAGGACGTCACTGGGTTGGGTGGGTTGTTATGTGTCCATCTGACTTGTTATTTTTCTCTAATTCTGAGATTCTGAAGGGGGACTGCTCATGCTGTGCTTGGCTTGGCTTCCTAAAGGCCTTGGACCAAAAGAATGATGAAACGCAGCATGGTAGCCAGCTCACTCCCCCAGATATCAAAAAATGAGGTTTCCATCTACGACTGCTAATGCAGTACTGAGAGCTCAATGGCCTGCGTTTCTCAGAGACGGTGAATTCATTACCAAGATCTGAATCTCTTTATTGTGCCCAGCATATTCAACGATGTCCCAAAGCCAGTTTCGAAAATAATCCAGCTACTTCTGAAAAGGCCGAAATTTTTCAATTTAAGTAATCAGAGAGGTAGAGAGGTCAGAGAGGACATGCCTGCAAGTCTGTTGTGGGCATTACTGGGGTATTACAGAAAGAGCCGCTTGTGTGAGCCCACTCTCTTTGGTGAATCACTTCCACTGTGTGGATACTTTGTGCTTGCGGAGAGTGACACTTGCTTTGTCTCCTTATCGGCACCGCCTGCAAAAGCTGGAAGGGTGCTCAGGGCGCTGTTTGTTGCGTGTGATATTCAGGAATGCTTTAATGTTTTACAGCTCACTTTGGCCTTTCGTGGTTCGGCTCAAAGCAGAAAAGAAGCGTTTTAAACCGAAGGATGTGGTAGCATACTAAAAGCTTTAAGGTGCAACGTTATTTGAATTGAAATGAGTGTTTGTCATGATGATGATGGCAATGATGATGGGTAATTATTAATAAATTGCCAATACATTATGATGATGATGATGATGATGATGATGATAATTACTACTTCTACTACTACTACTACTACTACTAACAATAATAACAATAATAATGTATCTATTTGTTTTATGTAGTTTAATAGTCCTCTGTTCTAACAACCAGCTGGCAGGAAGGTCAGAAAAAAGGGCAAACCAACATGCACGCTCAAAAAGTCCCCTGAGTGCATGGCTGCGCTCTTTTTCCATACTAGTCGCTCCTGTCTCCGCTCCAGATCAACTCTGTGCCACTTTCGCTCCGTTACCCTGTGGAGTCGCGCATAATCCAGCCTCCCTCGCTGGAGCCGGCCCGAGCCGGCCCGACCGCTCTCCCGCAGGTGGGGCGGGCATCCATTTCGCGTGACGGGTAGGCTAGCTGTCTGCCAGTCAGCTCAGGGAGCCCTTGGCGCAAAGCCCAGCGGCGTGGCAGTGTCACTTGTCACTCTCGCCCGCTTGCCGGCGGCAGGGGCACTGGTCCGTTCACACGCTTATCTCCTGGGAACGGGGGAACTGTACTTTCTGTTCCGCGTGCTGATGCTGCAGTCGCAGGGTCATGTACTTTGAGCTCCGCGCGTGTTGCGACAGACAGCCCAGCTCACGGTGGTCGTGTCAGTCACCATACCACAGGCTGCCACCTGTCAACAAACCTGCCTGGCAGCAGGACAGCGATGGAGAAGGTGTATCACCCCCTGCAGACACACACTTCTGTCACCTAGTGGTGATTTTTTTCTGTCAGCAGTTATGCTTCCACATTCATAAATATAGTAACAGTTCAGACAGAGGCGAATATTCGTGGGACCGGTTCACCCTCAAAGCCAGTTATAATCTCACTGCATTAGGCACCTGGTAATAGCGGCTGGGGTGTCTCTGTGACTTTTAAGCTCCTTTGAGCGGAGAGCTAATGCACAGCTTAGTGGATAAATAATAGGGAACAAAGCATACTAAGAAGCATAGACTCTGTGTTTCCATCTGGCTGAGAGAATGCAGTGCAATCCAGCACTGTCTGGAGCTGATACTCCTGTGAGTATCATAATTACGCTTATACATATACATATTGGCAATGATTCTGAAGTGAGGATATAAATAAGGATAAGATACTTAAGCGAATGGTAAGAAAATGTCTGAGGAAAAGGCTGAAAGTTAATCCTGACTGGCGAACGCTCTTCATTAAGAGTGTTTGCCAGGGTCTGCTGCACAAAATTGAATTCGCTGAAGGTTGATATGTTTCAGCATTCATTCTCTTTCCCCCTGTTCGGGTTTGACCTTTTTTTTCCCTTTTCCTCACTAATAACATGGAGTGTGGCTAAGAAAATGACTGGGAGCGGATGTGGATATTTGGGGCAAGCACGTGTTCGGTTAGCCCTTCCAGTGCCCTGTGCTTATAAACAGGACAGTGTGTCCCCTGTGATGTGCAGTGCATGTAAACAAAAAGGTTGCCTTTTGGACTGGCCTCACAGATCAGGTTTTTATGCTTGTGTTTTGGATCCGCGGTGTGGTTATTTCAGCTCTCCGAGGTTCTGCTTGACTCAGAAAGAGAGGCTGGTTCATTTGTCAGACTTATTGAGTCACAGCATGCATGTCCCGGTGGACCTATGGCTTCTAAAGGATGGAGCACTTTACGGCGTTATTGCTGTGTTATTGTATCGACACCAAAGGGTAGGCCTGTTTGCCATGGCCAGGAATGATGAAGCAGGGTCGTGAGCAGAATTGCACTAGTTTTAGAGGAAAACTGAAACATTTTCACAGTACAACATGAAAGGATGTTAACTACAACAGCAAAATAAAGCATGCATTCTGTATTTTTGGGGTGATCTTTGCCTCCAAGATGGTAAACTGCAGTCTCTGAAAACCCAGTTGGTCATGAGGATGTGTCTCTGTGCATCTGAACTCAGTCTGGAATTAAAGAAGTGAGGGAATCATGCATCACAGTTTTGAATTTCATTGACAGAGTGGAAAAAGCAATGGTGTATAACTGTACTGTGTGGAGTGACGCTGAGTGTAATCATGTTTTGTGAGATCTGGACATGTGAGTAAATGAATGACATGACAAAGGGGCCTATGCTTCAATACCACCATTGCTCATCTGTAGCAACTTGGGGACGGCTTGCTAGAAATGATGCATGAGAGAAATATTCCTCTAATCCCTATGTGTTGGACTAATGTCACCTTGAAAGACCCTGTCCTTAAAAAGCCTTTCATGTGAGAAAAGAAGGGGTGATAAGCACCCAGGGCACGTCGCTAGCTAAGAGATGGTCACACAAACATTGATTTTCTGTTGCAAATTAATACATTTACATTTACATTTATTTATTTGGCAGACGCTTTTATCCAAAGCGACGTACAAAAGTGCAAATAGTGAGCAAACAACAGGCACAAGAGCAAGATGTGTAAAGGTCATATAATGCAAATAGTGCTGAAGCTGAGCGCAAGGTCAGTGACGCGAGCCAACTAATCTGAACTAGGATTGCATCTCAAATACAATTACAGAAAGAAAATTACAGAAAAAAATTAATATACGCCTTCTGAGCTCATCTCCCCCCTCCATAGGCAGGACAAACCCCTCAGATGCTTTCTTAAATTTTGGGGTGCTTCTTCTTTTTTAGTCTTCGTCTTGAAAAGCACTTGATTAGGATTTTGTTGTTCCGCACAGAGAAACAGATGTGAGCATTGGTGAGAAGAAACTGCACTGCAAAACATTGACCTGACAGCCTGACGGAATGTTCCGGATGGAGGTGCTCTATGGCGTGTTAAGGTTTGATTTATGTGCCCGTTTTCATTACACGGTTCCGTGTGGACTGTGGGATGCAATCCGCGGCCCAGTATGTTGCGAATGGCATTTGAACTAAAAAAGCTGAGCTGCCATACTGTACTGTAGCTTCAGTAGCTGTTCTCAGGCTTACATTAGCCTGACTTCAGCTACAGACCAGGGTGGTTGTGGTTTTTGCAGTCCTCGCTTTACCTCCCAGGTATACCCTCACCCAGGCCAAGAGTTGTCTCCACACTCCATTTTCCAACCAGATCCTCATCGTTGCTTTGGCTGAGCTCAATGGAAGTGGGTACTGTATTTTTTTTCTTCCTTGTGTAATGAAGAATTAAAAGGTTTCACAGTTACGTCCACAACATGAGCCTTACCATAACACAGGGCTGTGAACAGTACAGCTGGTAACTGAGAATGAATTCAATCTGCCTCTAAATAGCTTTCCGCCATAAAAGAATTCTAAGAACATTTGGTTCTTACATGTGCACAATAAAGTAAACCACCCAGAACCCGGCTCTCACCAAAAATAGTTCTCAGAGAGCCTCAGAAATAATTCACAATGTTGCATCCTTTGTGCCACGAGCAAATGGGAAAGCCATTGTACCACTTGACAGCCGTGTTTGTAAAATATAGCTCAGCCTCGGTGCGGATATCTCTACAAGCCCTGCATAATTACACATGCTCCGTTTCTCTCTGCGCGGTTAATATCACTTCTGACATCCTTTTCAGCCAAGACGCGGCATCCTGTGTCATTTTGTGTCCCTCCATACGGGGACACGTGGAGCATTTCAGCATGCCAGGGGCCCCCTCTTTCAACCTCCCAGCAAGCCAAGCAGGATTGGGAATCTTCACGAGGAGGGTGGGGCTTGGGTGGACCCCAGAATGTAGCTGGGACAAAGAGAGGTTTAGTTCTCCAGCACCTCATCCTCCCCTTGCTGCCTACCTCTTAAAACTGACCAGTCAGTTGTGTTAGTGAAGCACTGACTGTTGCTGTGAAGGAGGTACACTTAATTAATTTGATCAAGCAAAGGCTGAGTGCTTTGCCGTGCATGTGTGCATGGATGCATTTGTGTGTTTGTGCATTTCAAACGGCTCTATTTTTCTCCATCTCATGGGACATCATGGTCAGCTTGTATAATTGCACTTCAGTGGATATGAATTTTTAATAAAATCATAAGCACTGATTTCAATGAGTCTATTGGGGTATTGGCATTTTGCTAGGAGTCTGAGGAAGGGGTCACATCTTGCCCTTTGGCGAGGTTGTTTGACACCCCTATTTGGAATAGAATACACAGGGATAGAAAAAAAGGAGGAGAGGGTGGAGGAGGGATGTCATGATTTATACTTGAAGATGGGATGGGTTTGTTAACTGTATAGGGATTATATAAAAATTCTCCCCCTGAACCTTTGTATGGAACTTAAACTGTTGAACTGGCTGATGATAACCTTTCCTTTCATGTGCTTTGCTATCAAAAATGTTATAAGTCAAAGTTGGACAGTTGGGTTGTCACGGCGCAACTGTGCGTTTTGGGTGGGTGCGTCCGACTGCGCAGAATCGGGATTAGAGGAGCCACAGCATGAGACAGAGGAGAACACCTTGTACCTCTCTCCCTTCAGCACGGTCCCTGACTAACCCCTTCAAACCCTGAGATCCGGAGAAGCAGTGGACTGTCCTCAATTCTGCGTGACAAAGGCACAGGAAAACACCAGGCCACTCCAGTGGGGGGGCGGGGGGACTGCTGACAGGCGCAGAGGGGCGTAATTTGATTTTTAAAAGCGCTCACGATGGCGGTTATGCAAATCGTGGTCTCCCGTGGAAGCCGTGGTGGGGAGCAGAGCAGAGGGGCTTATGATAAGAGACTCGGTGTTCTGTTCACCGTGGCACGTCAGCCCTGTTCACCGTGGCACGTCAGCCCTGTGCCCGTGGCACGTCAGCCCTGTTCACCGTGGCACGTCAGCCCTGTGCCCGTGGCACGTCGCACGGCGTGCCAGTGACTGCTCTGCGCTCTGTCATTTCTCACAAGCCAGCCACTGATCAGACTCCGATGTGGTCCCTGTAACCGATCTTTCGACAGCTGAAGTCAGTTGCCATAAGCAGGCTGAAGCGTTTTGTCATGTCTAACATTAAATGGACTTTCATAAGGCTTTCATAAAGCATGCATAATGCCTTATTGACCATGGCATTACTATTTTATCAAGCATTAGTTCGCTCGCTGTGTTTTATGACTGGCATAGAGTGACACATACACTCTATAAAGATTTTACACACACTCTACAATCAGTTGTCATAAAGCATTGCATTTAACAATGTGTATTTTATCAGTCTATAAGCAGGACTTTCTTGTTCCAGAGGGTGGCCATATTTATTATAGTCTATGAATGTACGTCTTGTGTAAAATGTGTTTTACACACATTGTTACACAAGTATACATTATTTACATGCTGTGACTTAAAATAGAACTTGATATCCTATGTAGACTAAAGGCCTGCTTCAAGGAAGGTGTCATTTCTTTGTGAACAGTGATTCGTCATCAGCATTCTCTTCTTTCACCACTCTGAGTTGTTCTAGAACACGCTGCTCAGATTCAGTGGACCTTGAAGTGAAGCAAAAAAAAAAAAAAAAAAATTCCTGCAAAGCATTGACATTGACTTATCTACAGTGGCTTACACAACTTTAAGTTTTTTTTTACATGACATTCATTTATACTGCTGGATATTTATTGAGGCAGTTCTGGCTAAGTATCTTGCCTAAAGGGTCAACAGCAGTTCTCCGTCGGTGAATCGATCTGGCAACCTTTGGGTTACAAGCCCTGCTCTTTTCGGTGCTCTGTAAACGCCTACAGCTTGCCTTAGGTGTTGCTAACCTACAGCTCAGGTGGGTGAGTGGAAGTGCTGCTCCAGGCGAGTCTGAGATCTAATGACATGGCCAAACACGGAATGAATCTTCCACAGATGCACGGCCACGAGCTCCCAGGCAAAAAGAAGGGATTTTCCAAAAGAGAGAGACCACAGTGGTAAACAAAAAGCAAATGTGTCATTTCCCTTTATTTTGGCATCAGTTCTCCCAGTGGTATTCTGACGAGGATGGAAATAAAAAAAATGCTCCTCCTTCGGGATTTCAGGATAGAAAAGACCATGACAATATCTAATCCCTCATGGAATAAAGGAGTCCTGCGTTTGCTGCCTCTGGCACACACAGAAGAAAGGATCTAAGTTTAGCTCCGCTCCTGCGTACACATACAATAAGCCTGGGTACTTCATATAGCTCTGGATCCTATCCTAATTATGCCACGCATAATTAACACCTTTATGTTTGCCATTATCTTTGAGCACCCAGTCATTTGTAAAAGAGAATGATTTTTTAAAAAATGTATTCCCCCATATGTCAAGGCCATTGAAATTATTTTGTTGCCCATGAATTATTGTTGTTGGCCTATTCATATATTCATATTCTTCATATATTGTTATGTATATGTGCCTCCACGCATGCACACACACACACACACACACACACACACACACACACACATAGCCCAAGCACAGCTCACACAGCGTCTCTCCCACTAAGCTTTGAGTAAATAATTAATGCTGTTTCCTCTCACTCGGGTGTCGTGATGCATTGCCATTGGAGGAGAGGGAAATGTAGGGCGATTCCCCCGGCGAGCAGTATGTGCCCGGAGCAGTCTGGGAGGGTGCGTGTCACCCCCACCGGGGGTGCCCTCGCCCCCACCGCCCCATCCATCCATCTATCTCCACCGTCACTGAAATAAACAAACCCTCTTTTCCCGTAAAATGATCCTCGTCCCTGATGGTGTTTTCCTGATGGCCATTGGTCATCTGTGTCCACTGTCCTCTTGCATGGGATGGCAGTGTAGCATAGTGGTAAGGCGTAGCACTCGTAACTGAAAGGTTGGTGGTTCAATTCCCTGCTGGGGCCCTACTGCTGTACCCTTGGGCAAGGTACTCAACCCACAATTGCCTCAGTAAATATCCAGCTCTATAAATGGATAACATGTAAAAATTGTAACCTGTGTAAGTCATTCTGGATTAGAGCATCTGCTAGAGCATCAGTAATGTAAAGCAATGTGGCTCAGTAACTGTCGAGGAAACTTGTCCTCTGTTTTTTTGTTAGTTTAGTTTCAGTGACTGGGAGGTGCTGAAGTGAAACACCCCTCGGAAAGATCACAAAGACACAGCAGGCATGACAGAAATGGATATTCACCCATGGGCATTCCTGCAAATTAGCCCGGGCGGTGACATCCATTGTCAAACATTGCTTGCAGTTGCATAAGTGGTTCAATGGATCCAGTTCATTAAGTGCCATAAGATGGTCCAGTTTAGTAAGCTTTTTGTGTTTTTGTTTTTAAGTGATTCGCCAGAAGTCACAAAAGTTTTAAAAGGACAAAATACGTTGCTTGACAGAGAGCTTACTAGACTCTAAACATAGCTGATGCAGTTGCACATCTTCACTTCTGTGCATTTTGAGTACAAAAAAATGGTTTCTGTTGTTGGTTGTCCTAAAGTTGTTGGATGAAGTTGTGGTCATATTGCTTTCCATAGATAGCAAGCTGTCATTGTATGCCTAAACCAGGAAACACTTTTCCCCTGTGTGGCACAGGTCTTGGAGGCCTAGATCTATGCATGTATTTAACTCAGTGGTGCGCCTCCACAGAACCGGTGTGATTCCATCTCTCCCTGCAGTTCCACACTGATAACGGTGACCACTCCAGCCATCCATGAAAATTCATGCATTATGGTAATTTTCGCATTTAAAAAGATATAAGAGATGGCATTAGCATTTCAAGCTAAATTTTTATGCAGGATCCAGAACATTGGCATATGGCGTGCTGATTGTCTCTATGGGAGAAGCTGGAGAACGGGCCTCATCTTTGAATCATTAAATAGATTTTACTTACCGAACAGATGGTAAAATTGCATTCAAGCGAGAAACGTCACTATCCGAAGGTGCATGTCTTGAAAAAGATAAGGGTCTTTCATGCCGCAGCAAACACCAGAGAACGAGAACTCATGGAATATACTGAGCAGAAAGTGGATGAGTCTGAGAAGTGAACGTTATGGCATTTCTCAATTTTCTGTGCCCTAGACAAATTCGGTACGGTATATGCTGATCATAATGCAGATTGAAAAATGGGTACACAATTTAAGCTTCCTGGAATATGTAATACTTCTATGCATTATTTTTAATCATAAAATGTGTTTTTTAATTATTAGAGCACAGTTTAAAATGGAAATGGAACAACTGATCGGCTCCACATTTACATAATAACTTTAAGTAAATGAAGTGTGACTTGAGCCAAATCGGGCTACGTCATTGTTGATTAAAAGAACATTTGAATGGGGTTTCTGCTTTTAGCGACCTCGTACTTGTTTTGCTGCGCAGAGATCTAATTACCCAATGTGCCGCACTCCGCAGGAGCGGTGAATCAGTGCTTGGAGTGGCTTGGAGAGCCAGAGAAAGCCCTCGCTTTAATTGCACTCTGCTGTTCAGAGGTCAGATTAATTGTGCTACACTGGCACGTAAGAGACGGTTTCTGCCTCCCCTGGTTGGCACTGCGTTAGAGGTCACCGCGCTTTTCGTTGTCGTTTTAGACCGACTGCAAGCAGATTTGATTAATTTCCCCTATTCTGTTTTTTTTTTTCTCAGGTAGCCGGGGAGCCCGGATCTGCCCTCATGCTGAGAACGGCACCTCCGAATGTGAAGGCTGTTGTTCGTACATTTGGATCACACGTCTGGGCCCAAACTGGGGACAGCTTCCCGGGCCCCCTCCATGACTCATCTGAGTAGCAGATGTCCTCATGCAAGGGAGAATCACAATTTCAAGCCTACATGTTACAAATTTTATGCAATTTGATATTTACTGAAGCTGTTTGAATAAAATACCTTGGTTAAAGGGACAAAAAAACAAGGTGTTCCATCCAGGATCTGAGCTCATAACCTTCTGTATAAGTACGGTCTCCTAGACTCTACACTCTGTCTTCCAGAGTGCAAGGATTTATGGATAAATAATAAATAACACTGAATCCCCAACGGGATACATTCCAGTGAAAATGATGCAACTCATTACCACGCTGTGCATGTGGTTGTAAAAACTTTGATAAATGGGCCATTGGTTTTACGAAATCTGAAGTACGGACGCTTTTCTTGGACCCGAGAACGGCAAAGGGAAGGACTAGAGCTACGTTTCTGCATGGGGTGTGTATTCAGGGAAACTACGCAGGACCGGCAATGGATCACGGCGTGTAAGAGGGAGGAGGGAGACATCACCTGCAGTGTCCCACCCTCACCAGTGATGGATGTGTGCGGACAAGGATTCTCTGAACCAAACTCGCCTTGATACCAGCGTCCTCCATCCTGCTTGCTGGATACCTGGACCCAGAGTATAAAACAGTCCATCAGATCAGACACACATCAGCCCCCCCTGCTGTTTGCAGTCCCCACTGTGCTCTCCCCTCTCGTGGCAGGACAGAGGAAGCGCTTTGGTCATGGAGTCTGGGATGGGCGGCGGGCTGTCCACGGCGGCCGTAGTGGCCATCGTGTGCAACTCACTGGTGGCCGTGCTGATCCTCATCCTCTTCATAGTCCTTTACAAGGCCTGCAAAGTGCCCTCCAGCCAGGAGAGGGCGCCAGTACTGGCTGCGGGGTCAGATCAGCAGAAGAACTCACACAAGTACTTACTGACACCTTAACTGCTATTTCTACTGCATGGCGTCTGATGAATGATTAGGGTGATGAATGGAGGTTGGGAGCCATTCAGGACCAAGCTGGGCTGTAGTCTGTCTCACCACCAGGGAAGCACCCCCAGCCTCGCAAACACCGCCTGGATTTCTTGTCTGCCTGTGCGTGTCTGCGTGAGACAGCACTCTTGGATCGGCGGGGTAGCAGCCTGTCTCCAAGGACCTGGAAATTCCTCACAGAACAGAGTGGGAATGAGTGATACATGTCTTCTGTGATGCGGCTCTAATTGTGTGAATGCAATGCACGATGCGCTGCATTCACACGTCAAATCCAATGTAGACTTGGACGTGTGTGTGTTCACACATCCTGGGCGCTTTTGAATTAGACCCCTGCAAAGCAAAAGCTGAACCATTCTGAAATGTCTACTTGTCTCCATGTCTCCACAACACACATGCACCCTCACCATTAGGTTTGTATCTAGGCATGGACGGACTACGTGCAACATGAAGTAAGATAAGCCAGCCAGCATGTTTGCAGGCTTGTGTTTGATTTGCCAAATCCTTCAAAAAAGCAATTTTAGGGGGATTGGTGGGGGCTTTTCAGACTATTTCATGGTCATTCCTTCTTAGGAATTTCGAGGCTGAACGCAGTGGAGTGGAGGAGAAAATTGACTAAGCTCTTAGTGTCCCAGTTGATATGGTCCATCTGGTAGCCTGTTCACCTCTGTTAATATGACAACTCATACAGTGGTGAACCGGCTCTAAAAATAAGCCTAAATCTGCAATAATTAATCAAAGGAGTGCAAATGCAAAGTGTTTTTTGGTTAAAGGGAAATCTCACTGAGTTACCCAGGGGTTGTATGTTTTAATTTGGAAAAACTGTCACATGCCAGCATGTGACAGCTGGAAAGATCATTCTGTAGCTTCTAAAGTGTACATGATTATACTGATGGAGAAGAAAAGACTCACCTTTTTGATGTCCTCAAAATAAATGGTAATTAGGTTTTTAGGTAATTAGGTAAAAAGGTTCTGCCATGTTGTATTTCCATTACACCACAATCTAATAACCTGAAGATGGCATAGTCAACATTTATCTCATACTTTCTTCTAATGTGTAGCACAATACTTGTGTACATTGCTGACATAGGCATTAAACATCCAGCTTCATTTTTGGGACTTCATGCTTAGACACTATCAGCACTGCTGAGTCTGTTTCATACAATGCCAAATCAACAGCTGTTCTGCATTAAGCTACACTGCCCAGCTGAAGGGTAACATCAACATTGCTGTAATGTAGCAGTACATCATTAGTACATCTCATTTTACCCTGCACTCAGTACACAAAAGCACATACACACACGCGCGTATATACACACACTATTTTGAGCAGTAGCTAGAATTTGCTTTCCAGTTCTTGGAAATTGTTGGATTTATGATGCAAAGTGACAAAACAAAGGAAAGCTGTGTGAAAAAAGGGTTTTATTGTCCTTTTTTAAAAATATATATACAGCCAAACAGCATTAAACACATAATTTGTATTAATTTATTTTTTGTTAAATTTCCAGAAATAATAATAAAAAAAATCATGTAAAGCTCTCATGGTTGTTGTTTTTTTTTTTTTTTTGATTTTGTTATTCGTTGTTCAGGAGAGAGCGAGGGACACCTCCGTGTCCGTGCTGTCTCGCTCAGATGTGGGCATTGCCGCTGGGCTCTCTCAGTAAACTCAGCAGCTTCTCCATCTTGGCGATCTCCACCTCGGGGCCCTTGGGCACTTCCTGGCCCTTCTTCTCCTGTGGAAGAGGCGAGCGGAGCGGTTAATCACCATGCCGTGCGCTGCTGACGGGGGAGACGATTCGCTACCTCTGAAACAATGGCTGCCCACACAACCCGCACAGGATACGCGTGGATGCACGCACGCACACACACATACACGTACGACAGCACACTCGGTACAAATTTCAGTGCAATCATAGAAGAAACGTTGCTAGCGATGTGGGTACGGCGGTACCTATTTTCGGCTTGGAGTCTGAAGAAGGGATTGCCCCTGGCCACAGGCCAAGGTTGTTAACCCCCCATTTTGGCATCATAGAAATGAAAAAATAAAGGGGGGTAGGGTGGAGAAGGGATGCCATGAACAGCTGACGCAGACAGAAAGTGGGATCTTTACAATTGTGGATGGGCCCAGTTTGTCTCATTTTGGTTAATTGTGTAGGGATTGTCTGAAAATTCTCCTCCCGAGTCTTGTGTATAAATATGTATTTGTATGTGTATTTCAGTGACTTGCATATCTACAAATGATCAACAGTTTTAATATGTGTCTTAGTGGATTATTTTCTATGTATTTATGATGCAAAATGTTGCACTACATTATTTAATTGCCAAGCATAAGCCTGTACCTATGCACTGCTTACAGTTTTCAAGTTCTATAAATTATTCATATTCTGTAAAGCACATTCCTCAAAGGAGCAACAGCAGTACTACACCCCTTGTTCCAGCACTACTGCTCAGGCACAGAGATACCAACTAGGATTTCTGCATTTGAAGTTACATAAAAGTCCTACACTTCCTGTTGTAGCATTTCAAAATCAACCTTGCAAGTGCCTTTTATGTGCTTTGCTTTCATTTAGCATACATTTTCAAATTTTATAGTATACATTGTCATTTTCATTCTCTTTTTTCCTGAAAATCATAAAACTATTTATTTATATAAATGATTTATAATTATTATGCATATATAATGCACTCTTGCAGGGTAAATGGCTGAAAATTGGGCAGAGGACAACACTAAGATGAAATGAAATTGTTGACAGAAATTCCCACTGACTTGTGTGCAGTGTTGTATCCCAGAATCCACTGCTCATACAGAGGAACAATCTCCCAATCTGATCCAATCAGATTCATGCTATGTAGCCCGAGATGAAACAATAGAGCTGATGAGCAATGTGTGGCTCTGCATAGCTGTCTCCATCTCCCACACATCTGGGGGATACCATTGTGAGGGCTTACCACATCAATGCAGCCGTCAACTGCAGTGTGCTTGGAACGTTGTGAATTGTTATGAGTTGTTTCCGATTCAAAGAAAAAATCTGAACCAGCTGCAACTCAAGTCACGACGATACCTTCTCTCTTCAGCGTTTATATCCTTCTGCAAGTGTTTGGCCAGTGAAAAAAAAGAGTGGAGTGATGTGCTAATAAATTTCCTTTAGATTATCTACTTTAAATGTAAGGGAGCCTATTTATGTAATAGGGTGTGAGCAATAGGGTTGTGAAATAGTCACATTGTAAAACAGTTACGTTCGATGGGAAAACTACGGCTGCATTTGAAAAAAGATTTTGCAGGTAGGCAGGTAGGTTTCCCTGACTACAAAAATTACAGGGTCAAAGACACGTAACTCTTTGAAACTACTGTGATGTATCACATGTTTTAAAGGTAATATCTTCACCATTTGTGCGCAAACAAGAAACTAAAAAGTACTCATAAGTACAATGGGGACAGTCTCTGACAAAGCATGCATATTAACAGAATCACAATAAATCTTTTTGCACTCAGTTTTGAAAGCCTTGCCACTTACAAATTCATCACATAACACCACTGCAGAAATACGCACTGATCTGACACTTCAAAAGGTTTGGAATACAATAGCACAAGGCTGCAGCTATTTATAGATTCAACCTCCATCTACGGATGGATCAAACTGAAAGCTAATGTGCTGAAAAAGTAATTTCCCTCTGAACGAGAACGCTGCATTGGAAAAGGCACTTTCCTCAAGGCTGTTTTCACAAAAGCCACCGCGGAAGGGGAAGCAGTCTAGACTCCGTATCATGAGCGCGCTACAGCATCTTCTGCAGCACAGAAGCACAGGGTGACGTTTTCAAGGTGACATGGCTCTGCGGTCGCTGTTCTTGGCAGCTACCCCGGGACTCTGCAGAGAGGTGCATGGCTCTGACCATCCATGTAGACTGCATTAACCTCACTACCTGGATCTTTATCTAGCAGGCGCTCTAGGGAAAGAACAGGGGACTGAGTCAGCTCAAAGGGCAAAGACTGTGTAACGATGTGGTTATTTGTTGCAGCAAAATCATGATCGATCGAGTGGGGCGAATCGATTTGATAATATTGAACGACAAGGTGCTCTCCTCTCCTGCATGTTATCTTTTTTCCACACAAAAGGTAAAACAGTCACATTTTGGATTTGCCCAACATAAGAAAATCATTGTCATTTTCAGTAAAAGTGCCATTACTGCATTAAAGTCATATATGGCTGGTTGGTTTTAATGCCATTATTTTTCAAAGGCTCAACACTAAAATATTCAAATGAATTTGTTAACGCAGCTCTCCATGTACTAATATGTTTGTAATTGCTGTTGAGTTAATCGTAAATGCCCCACGCTCAAACACTTTGAAGACTAAAGCAAAGGCCCACTTCAGCATGATGGCCACACTTCAAAGCACAGCAATAATTTATGAACAATTTTTAGCCTCAAAGAAAATGCAAAAGTAATGACACATCCATTTTGTTTTTCATGCGATTATACACATTCAAGAACCTCCTGGAAACATACATTGCAGTAAATTGGAAAATGAGAAAATGAACAACAATTCGGTATGGAGCAAAATAATAACAAGACCGTCACAAATTACCACCCATGAATCGGTTACTGTATCTAGACTAATGCAACTCCATGTAGACTGTTTTGTTTTGTTTTGTTTTCTATTAAAACACAGATAAAGAATCCTTCTGCCTTCTAAACCTTTTACAGGTTAACTGGATGACGACAGAGCATATGGAAAAATTATGCCAATGTAATAAGTCTTGGAGGCTGAAAGGGCAGCCGTAAGTGGTGTCACCTCTCCGGTCAGCTCTAATTGTTTCCCGCAGCTGTTCTGGTCCTCAGCCTCAGACTAAATGCAGCCACCCTGCCTGCCTGCTTTGGACCCATAATAAGGGGAAACTGATGATCCATCCATCAAAGGGATTCATTCCATTTCTCCCACAGGATACGCATACCTTTGCAAAGCTACAATCTTCATTGTGCATGAACAAGATTTATATCTGAAGCAGAGTAGTACATTTTATCTCTAATTTGTCGAGGGGACACCCTTCCAATCTTACAGCTTTACTGCTGATGCATCCTGAAACACGTCTATGCATGAACTGTAGCAAATGAGGTAATGTACCTTGCTCACGTGTATGGTACATCAGCAGAGTCCACTTGCCAGTTACCAAAATGGATTTAAAATAGTTTTTCAAATGCATTATATTTATTATTTTTAATTAAATTTGTATGTCAGCACTAAAGAGCTATTTTGCACACAGCATGTCTCCGACACAACAGTACACTTGGTGCTCTATGCACTTCCATGGTTCTGGCTGCTATTGTATCAGGTCGTGTCAATACCATTAAGAGGGAATGCAACCATAACTGTGGCTTGTATTTATAATAAAATTCATTTTTTACAAGTAAATGGGCACTTCTGGTTGTTGTGAAATGCAGGGAAAGCGTTCAGTTGGACACATGAATTTGGTGTGTGTTTGCGCTAATGAAAGTCCAGCGAGACACATTCCCCTTGGCTTCATTTTCATACTCCTTTCCAGAAAATTCTAAATTTCTTTGTATCTCCATTTGAGTATACGCATAAATGACGGTCAAAAAGTAAACTACTGGTCAATTTTAATAAGAGTCCTAAATATCATTTAAGCTTATAAATGCCGCTGTACTGTAACTCCTTTTGAAGCTTTGACTAAGACATTTATAACAAACCCTCTTGAACCAGATGTGCATCATATGTTTGAGAATAGAGGGGAGGGAACCCTGAGAAAAGAATTCACATTAACACTGTTATATCTGGATATTAACATGTTTTTGTTTTGTTTTTAACACGCTCTCTGTATGTGTTGCTGTGATTATGCAGAATGAGCTGGATGTTGCACTCCATTCACACTACATGCACTGAACAAAAAGGTGTCTGTTTATAACAGTACACATCACAATCCAGGGCTGCTACTGAGCTATTTGACATAATACAGGAACAGCTGTCAAGTGAGCCAGAAAAGCTGTGAGATAATATTATGCACTGTAGTGTAAGCTTGTGCAACACTTCCTCACCCTGCCCTTAGGGGGCACACTGTGCATACTGCTTTTTTGTTACAACTGTTCTCTTAATTAGTTTTTGATTTGGTTTTGCTGAGACGTTTAATTGAATTCTGGACTGGGTTTGTTATTACTTGACAGGTACAGTATGTGCTGTTTGCCCTTTGAGAATGCAATGTGTTGTGGGATCGCTGTATTGATGAATGACTCAATTGACTCGGCTTGTTTCAGGTCTGCTTCTTAAACTTTTTAGCCATACTGACAAGTTCTACGAATTATTTGATTACCTCATCAAAACAAATTAACCAATTAACAGAGATATTTTAAAACAAACACCTTTAACTCTATCCTATCAGCAAAACACACCTCTGACAACAAATACCATTCCTTAAGGACTAGCAGAAGATACTGTCAGGTGATGTCAAACCCATATCTGATTAAAAAGCGACATAAACAGTGTACCCTCAAGACCGGTGAAAGACTTGTGAAACACTGATCTAATGCACTGCGTCCTTCGAGGGTGTCATCTCAGCTGCAGATGTTGTCGGGTTACCGCGCTGTATTTTGCTCTCTCTCTCACAAAACACCCCGTTACTGCCATCGCTAATAACTGACAGATGGAACTGAGATTTGGTGTCTCTTACCTCATTGTCAGTCCCTGTACCCTGAGGTACAGCCACAGCACTTGTTCTTCACAGTCTGCCCCCCCCATCGAAAGGGGTGGGGGAGGGAGTACATGCTCTCATTCCCTTCTCTCTCTTTTTTGATTCAAACACAGTTCTACAGTAAGGCTGCTGCTGTGCTTTATTTAAAATGTCATGTCTCATCTTTTGGCCAACAAAATGGCTGGGTTTACATCTCCTCCTCTGTGAAACTCTCATCAGAGTGGCCATGTGCAGTGGTTATTAAAAATGTTAACATGTTATCTATGCTTGCCCTGCAAAAACTCAAGATCGGGGGAACAGAGTATTTGCCATTTCCCTTATTGGGTGATAATCAAGAAGTAGGTGGAGATTGAGAAGGAAGGGGCTTTCATTAGTGACCATTGAAGAAGAGGCTGCTTGGTTTCAGACAATTGGTAGCAGAAAATCAACTAATAGGGAATACATGCAGCACAAAAAACATTACTAGTTCAATTCATTACGGCTACATGCATTTATCAGTCAGTGCTTGAGGTAATTACTTAAAGTTCCCTGACAAAATTCAAGTATAAGAAAATGAAGCCCTGGGAGAGTGTTTTCTCATTAATTAGATGGCCCTTAAACAACTGGTTTATAAATGCTTGGTGCATTCAACCAAACACATTCCCTGGGGTCTTTTATTCCAGAGAGGAACCCTTGTTGAGATTCACATAATGGAATAGCTGAAGTCAAGCTTCAGTCTCATAGCAGCTGAGGGCGCACAGCTTATGAGTCATGTCTTATTTCAAATGTCGCTGAATGTGAAATGTCAGGAGGCCGAAACATTTAATGAATGCATATCAAACTGCGGACCCGCTGACCTGAGAAGGTTGCCGCAGTGAATTAAAAACAAATTGTGCTTTTGTTTTACAGCCAGTTCTTCTGTCTGTTACACCTTGTGCTTGCTGGTACCGAACGCACAGCGCCCAACTGCAGAACAGCAAGAATGAACTTAATCTAAAGCTATCGAGCAGACATACATTTTTTTTCACATTTGCTTTCTTATTCATCCTTTTTGGAGTCACTAATAAAGTATTAGGCACGTATTAGGCAACAAGCTCTGCACTCTTGTAGGAGCTCAGCACATGGTTAATGCAATCCTCTGATACCTATGCGCACCCAAAAACTTCCACACTGCAAGTCCCACAGAGCTCTAGGAAGCAAAAGTCAAAGTGGAATAAGGATGGACCTACAATGTCATCTGAGCAACTCATAGGCACATGAAAAATTCAAAGGGTGTTGCGTGACAGGGGACGTTGCACAGTGGTTGATACCCACTACCTATTCCCCTGGAACAAGGGCACTTCGACCTACAACTGTGGGCTGTCAGTCACTATCAGTAGATGACACATCTGAGCTTGAACGTGGGCCGTAGGGCTTAGCCCACACACAGAACAAGCACCTTAACTGACTGAGCCACTCGAGAGACTCAACATGCAAATTGTGAAATCCCAATCCAGGAGAGACAGTGTGATAATGACTTGTGGGTTTACAGCGCTTCACTGCCAATGTCTCAATTTACCGCGATCATGTGGTCTGCACCGCGGAGTGTTCGCGTCTAGTATTGGCATCACGAGAACTGACATGAAACACGATCTGTTCTGACATCCCCTCTAAGGGGACTCAGATACAGCACTACGGCTTCCTCAAGGCAGCTGAACCTTTTTATAAAAACACAACTGCTTTGTGCGTTCCCGAAATACGAATGAGACGGGAGAGGTGGAGGAGGGGAGGAGAGGGAGCACACTCACCATTGATAATTACATGTTCGCACCAGTCATGTTTGCCTCACGCTGTAACTCAGGTCTGTGTAACCTTTTCTTGGAAAGAAGCCTCATTTGATTCCCTCCAAATGATGTTGAACAACCACATTACACAGCCATTTATAAAGCACTTCAGCTCCCCTTTGGCGGTATTTGTTTAAGCTCCAAAAACTGCTTTACAGCTGTGACAACATTAAATATTGCTGCAATTCTAGCAGGGATGTGGACTAGCGTTAGCAGCAGAGTACTATGAAATAATTATAAGACACATGGCTCTAGTGCAGATAGGAATATGCTACGGAAGCTATTTTCTCATTTTATCAGGGGATGAAGTGACTAAATCTGAATAGATGAAAAGAAAGTTGCAATCCATGACCCACCAATAACAGATTAAAATGGTGAACACAGAGTATGGTCATTGTGACACACAAGCAGGGAATATCACACATCATGATTCAATAAGTAAATAATCTCCAATATGATACAATTTGCATAAACTGACATCAGTGGTTGGAAGCTTTACCACAGAAGAAATTATATAAATAAATTGTGTCAGATAACAAAGTTATACTGGAATAAAAATGGGCCGTTATACTATTGAGACAATGTAGTGATTCCGATCGCATTGAAAATTTGCATAATCCAATTCCATTCCAGCCTCTCTTCTATCTACTTTTGCGATGACCTTTTTTTTTTCCATTAAGATTTGAACGGAGTTGCCTAGGGGGTGGACAACAGGTAAACAGAGAAAGTTAAGTCAAATTTATTTATGGGGCAGTGAAAGCAGGAAAGCAAATAAGATAGCTGCTAAGCAAAGTGCTGATTTATGCTTTTAATAATGTTCTCTGGGGCCCGCAATTACCAGGGCGCATGATAACAAAGCACTCAATGGTGAATCAACATCTTATTTCCTTTCGGTGGACAATGCAAACGCTCGAGTGGCTTCGCTCCACAATTAGAAATGTAATTCTTGTGTTATGACAAACACAAAAAACCCTCCTCTGCAAGTCCAGTAAACTGTTAAGTCAACCTGTCAAGGTTTTCATTAGGAAGTACTGTTTTCTGTGTTTGTAGGAATTAGGCAGCCAAAACAGGCTCTGGCAAAGCGGATGTACTGCGCTCTTACCTTGGGCTTCTTCCGCAGGTTAGGGGAGAGTTTCAGGCTGGTGACGTAGCCGCGGTCGTCTCCCACAATGATGATGGGGTGAACAGGGTTGAACTCAATGTGGGTGAGCTTGGTTTTCTTCTTGGCCACCACAGGCTGCTGGCAGATGGCCTCGTACTTGTTGATGTTCAGGTCAAATATGTGCACCTGGTACAAACATGCGATAATGAGGGATCGGGCTCTGTAATTCACCACTGACAGCGAGTCTTAATAAAGGTAAAAGTGCTTTTTGTTATTTGCTTGTCTATAGGGAGGGGTAATCAGCCCCCCCCCATGTTCCTGAGAAGGATGGCAGGATGAAGGTAACTGAGTCAGCTCTATAATCTCCTGTGCTTTCACCATTTAGTGGGGAGTAAGAGGGAGTTAGAGCACGGCAACAAAAGCTACATCAAGATCAAAATGGTGAAAATGGTCACAGAGACACTGAAATGGGAGTGAGTTTTGGAATTTGCTTTAGCTTGTTATCTTGCAATTGCTGTTTTAGTTTGCTACTTTCCCACAAGGGCGTTCTGAGAAAATATTTGCTTGTCTTGCCAACCAATTAAACGGTGGTCTGCAGACCAGAAAACCTCCTGTTTTATCACTGCCCAGCCAGATCGCATGCTTTACCTTACGTTATCCTGTAACATCTGTTTGGGTTATGCATGCTGTATACATCTGGGTCTGTGAGGTATCATATATACAAAATTCATTCAATCCTGTTTTCCCTTCCTTGTGTTCTTATTTCTACATTTGTACATTTCTTCTCATTTCTAAGTTCAGTACATAAGATTAAAGTCACTTTATTTAAGAGCCCAAAAAAACTGTCCCACCATTCTGGACTGCAGACCAGAACATGCCAGGATTTTAGTGTCAGTGCGGTGCTGAGCACAGAAAAACAACTGCATTTAGTTTGCTGTATGTGTGTGCGTGACTGTGTGGGTGAGGGTGTGTGTGTGTGTTTACATGCCAATGCGAGCGTGTCCATGTGGCGTGTGCTGTTATATGTGTGTGTGCCTGTGTGTGTGTGTGTGTGTGTGTGTGTGTGTGTCTGTGTTTGTGTGTGTGTGCGTGTGTGTGTGTGTGTGTGTGTGTGTGTGTGTGTGTGTGTGCTTGCATGCCAATGTGAGCGTGTCCATGTGGCGTGTGTGCTGTTTAAGTGTGCGTGCCTGTCTGTGTGTTTGTCTCTGTGTGTGTGTGTGTGTGTGTGTGTGTTTCTGTGTGTGTGTGTGTGTGTGCTTGCATGCCAGTGTGAGCGTGTCCATGTGGCGTGTGTGCTGTTTAAGTGTGCGTGCCTGTCTGTGTGTGTGTATGCCTCTGTGTGTGTGTGTGTGTGTGTGTGTGTGTCTGTGTGTGTGTATGCCTCTGTGTGTGTGTGTGTGTGTGTGTGTGTGTGTGTGTGTGTGTGTGTGTGTCTGTAAGGGCAGGGCAGTGGGAGTGCAGTTCTGACCATCTGGTTGTGAGGACTGCATGTTGTCTGCTTCTCTGACAGAGCCCAGCCCTTGCTGGCTCCCTGACAGAAACATTCAGCTTCTCACCCAGTGGCCAGTAAACAGATGCCTTGCCCTCTCGCTCTAAAGCTGCGACAGCCTTTATTACCTTTTCAGAGACACGCGGGACAGCCTTTCTGAAACAATGGTCTTTAAGAGCATACACAACGCTCTAAAGCAAAGACCGTGTATAATTTTGATGCAAATGAGGAAAGAATTGCTTCTTCAGTACTGCTGTTTCCACACACTGCTCACTGCTATTTTAATTGTGGCTGCCAGTGCTTATTCATGGTTGAGTAAAATAAATTACATGTCCGACAAAACAAACATCGATCGATGAAACTGACTGCTCAAAAAATGGAAAATCATTTCAATGTGACAACGTATTTCAATGAATACGCAATTGTTTTGATACGGTCCACACCCAGGACTCGAGGGAGATGCCTCAGAATCACTTCCAGAGGAAATTTACACATCTTCAGCCCTCATTTTACTTGCATGGGATCAGCTACATGCAAATGAAGACCGCATTTTCATTGCGGAGACATGTGGGGCTCTTACACGTGAGAAACAGTAATGAGAACAGTCTGCACTGGAAATCAGGCGGACGGCTTCGCCCATGACGGCGGAGCCGAAGGACTGGAAAGGGAGGGTTCATCGCAGAGACAGGCTGTGAGAAAGAGCCGTGCTTCGGGTCACGGCGTATCGGCGGCACCCGGCCGGAGGTCATTTCCGTCTCCTGCACAGTCATATTCCTTGGACTGAAAGCCCCTATTTATCCGGGCAGCCAGAGCTGGGCTCAAGCACCAACCGCTAATTAAGCCCTTTGATTCACTGCAGTTATTATCAACATTTGCAGGGCTGGGAAATGCTCGCATGGTTCTGGAAATGAGGCAGGATAGCATCTGCCTCATACTCAAGAACAAATCAACAATTAGACATGCATGCTACTGTTGGCCTTGTAACTGCTCTGACCCCACCCAATACTGATAATAAAAATGATCATCATCATCGTCGTCATTATAATTATAATATATAACAGCTATATCATAATCGTAACATACAACAACTGTATATATTAGTAATATTGTGTTGTGTCACAATACACAACCAGCAAAATTACTCAAGAATTACAGTTCTCAGTGTAATCTAAAAGAGATTATGAGATGTTAAAATAACTAGTGGTTATTATAGTATTTTCCATGTTATAGCACAACACATGTTTTCTATGATTGGACAATTGCCTCTCAGCCAAGCTATTTTATTTGACTGCTAGCACACGATTCTAAACAATGTCCTTCTGCAGATTTGTTTTCACACCTTTTGGTTGAGAAACCTCCAGAAGCTGTCGACAGAGCCATTTCCCATTTGGAGGACTAAATGATCTTTCACTGACGGCACCGTCACATAGTAAGGAGTAAATGGCCTTTTAATGCTTTAAGATGAGGCTGGCCAGCGTTTCAGACGTTGCTATTCATAGCTGTTCATGAGCCAAATTCAAGAATGAGGGAGATGAATCCTCGGCTTTAGGTCTTCATTCACAGCTCCGTCATGCCACATTGTGAGGACGGCATGCATGTGTGACCACGTCCACAAATTATCGCCCTGCGAAATGGCTGTAATTTGTGCAATTAGGGGGTTATCAGTCAAAAAGACACACCTTCCAGTGTGAAAGCAAGTCTCAAGCCAAGACACTTAATTGTCTGTCAGTGTGGATTTCCACTACAGCTTTGAAATGTATTGTCTACATTTCAGATGCAAAGACATGAGAAACCATTTAGAATATGTGCACATTTGCTCCTAATTGTAGGCTAATTATACGGTAAACATTCGCTTTCTCCTGTGGCAGAGGAAGTAGTATTTCACACCCCACTCATTTCAGAATGTACATAAATTCATTATCAGTCAGGCTTAGGGGTGTGCTGACAGAAAGCAGGACTTGTATTTATACAGATCAAAAGTCTTCACAAACCCGCCTGTCTCCGAATTCATTATACAGGCACCCTGTCAAAGTTTTGCTGAAGGTAACAAATTCATTTATGGATAAAATCATCATGGGAGTCTCTTGATTAATCTCCCAGAGGAGCTGTCATCAGACACAACGAGCCAGCCTTGCTCTGGAGTGCCAGCGTAGAGATCACAGGCGCGTTACCGCACATTTCAGAATAACTGAAGCATTCTATAATTTCCGAAGCGTGTACCGCGCGCAGTGACACGGACTTCGACAGAATGCAAAACAGCGTCTTAACGGACGGAGCATCGCCTCGGTGGATATGCCGTGTCAAGAGGAACGGGATTGGGGCGCTCCCGGTTGCCACCGTTGAAACTACCCCTAGGGCTGGCTCAGACGTTCCCTTTTCTGTGGTCTGTCGTTCAAGCTCGGAGGTTAACAATTAAGGGGCAGAGCACTGCGGTGGGTGAGGCGCCGGGGGCAAACACCTTTCGCGCCAGCCCACACCGGGAGCCTGAGGACAGCCCGTCACGCCGCGTCGAGAGAGAGGGCAAACAAAACAGCGGGTGTCCCAGGTGCCACGCCGGAGCCGCCGGAAGCAAAGCGCGCCGGCACAGGCTCGGGTTTAATTAGGGGGTTCCACCGCGGCAGATGGCACGGTTCGGTTTTGAAATCGGCCGAGCTGTCGGGGGCCCGGGTTCGCTGGAATGAGAGCGGAGAGCACCGTGGCGGGGTTCACATGCTGGGAGCTGTGTGCCGTGTGCAGGTAGAGAGAGGACGGGCTCTCAATGCAAATATCTGAGCCAATACGAACAGGGTGTGGACTCCTCTGTCATGCATGTGCTTGCATCCGCAACTAGTACAGGTGAAAGCAGCAATCCACATCACCTTTATACTGAATACACCCAGAACTACAACAAAAGCTTCCAGTTCTTTTCACAGTCATATTCAGTTATATTAGGATCGGTGGCAAACATTAAATATACATAAATATACTTACAGCATATAATATGCTCTAAAATTGCTCATACACAATCTTATATTCTGCTTAAGTCTTGCAAATTTTACTGATATTATTCTCCTTGCTTTATTTTAGAATTACTGGCTTAATTTGATTTTAACAGTTTGCTGTTTGGTTCTTGTCAGCTTGTATTTTTTCCTCAGTCAATCACTAAGAGCAGCTATTTTCTACTAACAGGGGAGGAGGTTTGGAACAAATCCCATGTAATGCTCAGGCTTTGGCCGACAAAGCTCATTTCCTTTGACTCATTGTGAGCTGCAGTAATTTAGATTGACAGTCCAGATCAATGGACATAATTTGCTCTTGAGTAAATCAGGCAGTAATCTTCATAACTATTTCTGTAAGGAGACATAAGCAAACAGATTTAAAAAAAAAAAAAGGGATGGATGAGCAGCCCAGAAAAAAACAGCAACATCATCATCAATAATGACAGTACTGGCACCAACAACAGCAGTACACAATGTTAAAAGTCAAGCAAAACCCCAAATTAAATCTGACGTTTCTCTCAAACAATGTCTAATGTCAGACATACTTTACTTCACTGCATGTTTTAAACTCATTTTACATTAGGCTAAACAATGACTGATCATTGAATCCACCAAAAAGAAGAGCCTGGCCTAGGTGACGTAACAGTGTCAAAGTACACCTTGAACTTAACTCATCAATAGCCTCAATAGCCCCTCACTATAAAAACTGCAGTAATGTTAAAAAAAAACCTAAAACATCAACCTTGTCCTCCTATTATATCTGCTGAGATGGATATCATGGGTTAAGGTGTTAAGCTATTTGTTGATGATATATCTAAGGTCATCTTTGTTAGCAAAAATACATATTTAAAGAAATGAATATCACAAACTACTTACTAATACTTACGGTCACTCAACTAAACATCTACGATTTCAACTTCATGAATGCATAAATGTGTGTAGCTGAGTTCATGAGGATATACCAGAGTTAATGATGTGTGCACGCTCAGAAGATGAACTCTACTGTAATAAAGTAGATCATCTGTCAAGTGACTCTATTTCATTAATGATGTTCTGAACACTTTTTGCCTCATGATATACTCGTTTAAAACAAGTTCTGATCTTTCAGTCAAGAGGAAATAGCAGTGATATAGGCAATCACCCTGTTCTGTTTAAGCCCTTTCCAGAAACAAGTAACATAAAGAAAAAAATGGCATAAGCTGACTCTTCCATTCCCTCTACTGGTAACTTTGCTGAGCCCTCTATGTCATAATATCAGACATTGACATGACACTTGAACTCAAAGCACATGACTCGAACACAATATGGTGGCTTCTCTACTCAGTAATGTATTGTGAACTACGTACATTTTGAGTTTCATTTGATGTACTTTGGATTTTGCCTGGAGAGAGAAACCATTTTCACGGGGCCATCTGTAGGTTAATATCCAGATTGTTGAGCCATCTCAGGCTTTCAGAATTTTGAATGGATCGCAATCTTAAAGAAAGCGCAAAATATCCATTTACAACAGTAAACAGGCAGAGAGGGGGCCTCCGTGTGATGCAGGCAGCTCAACCAATATGCTTCAGTTCTGGATCAAAGCGTTGGATTATGCCAACTGTTCTTAAGGTAACAAAAAACAAATCCATTTTTAATCTGAGAGGAATTCCCAGATAGCTATTTAACTCCACTAACTACCACTCAGTTTGACATGGCTAATTCCTTACAATTATCTATAAAACATACAGCTGCTATGTAGCATATCCATATGATTTAACTAATAGCAAGGTAGTACATTTACTAACTACTAACAAGTTATACAATATTATGTCACTAGATATTATGTCACTACCTAGCCAGCAAGCCTCATTATTTTTGCCTGAAGCTACTGTGAATATTTGGGGTTTTATATTATTTTAGCCATTTTATTAGCTAACTGACTTTCAAAGTTATTGTTAAATCTTTTTGAATCTGAGAGCCATCTAAAGTGCTACTTACACATTTAAGAATTAAGTTGTGCATGGCTCACACTTGACACTATTTCTTGTTTGTATTTAAATTCAATATCTTTGGGATATTCTATCAGCGTGATATTGCCTTGTAATTATAACGTAAACATCAATGTCCAGAATAAATTTGCCTGCCTAATTTATTTTGCCTCACACCACAACTATGTGTTTTTCAAATGACCTGCACTGTTTCATAAGAGTGTTTATCTTTTTTTTTTACTATAAATAACGGGTTATACACATCTCCAGTCTCATCAAAGTCCTTAAGAATAATTATCTCTCAGGAGGGAACACTGAAGGCCAAGGCTGGCCTCGTATTTTTCATTTTATCAGCGGGTCGTTGGGAGTAGCTTTATGGGGAAATTGCAGCTCCCGCTCTCACCGCGGTCCGTTAACAGCCTCTGTAAAGCACAGTGGCGGCCTCATCAGCATTTTACACTGGAGGGCTGAATGTGCGCTCAAGCACCTCCGCTCTTCCAGCTCAATACATCACATTCAGCACTTTCACCGGGCTGCAAGTGTCCAGAGGAAGCCACTGTAATTCAGATGAATGGCTCTTCTTTCCCTCCCACACGCGGCCTTCTCGATATGAGCATCTTCTGTTCAAAACCGGTACGCTGCGCGATTACGTAACGCTCCTGTCCAAAAATATCCTTTTGCTGTGACTCCTGACTTGACATGTCGGACGTCTGCGTTACACTTTAGCTGCATGACTCTGATATCTTTGTCTATGTAACGTTTGCTCCATCTTACTCATTCGCTTATGACATCTTACCCAGAGTGACATAAGTCTTAAACATACATCTGTAGATGGATATATATTTTCCAAGGCAACTCTGGCTATTGTTTCAGGTTCTCACCCTGGCTGTAGACCTGAAACTGTGCAAGTTCTATATTCTAACTGCCACAAAATATTGTGTCATAAATTTTTATTATGAAGGCAGTGAGTGTCATTGGTCCCATTACAGTGACTTGGTGTCAGGAAAGTCTCCTACCTTGCCATCCGCAGTGACGGCAGCAAATACAGTGGAGGAGTACGGTGACCACGCCACGTCCCCCACTGCAGAGTTCAGGTCAAAGGTGAACATGGGAGTTCTGCAGATGCAAGATACAGGGACACTGTCAGGGTGGCAGTGAAGGTTAGCATCTGTCTCATTCTGTGAGCTAAAGAGTTAAAGACATCGTTAACACCAGTGATTTCAATCTACTCCATTAATCAATTCACCTGCGGGTATATGGAATGCTATATCACATCATAGTCACTAATGAACCCGAATCTCAAGACTTTGCCCTTGTTTTTTTATTAGATTCAGTCAGGATCAAGAATGTAACTGAAATGCTAAATGCTAAACCTCACTGTTCATCCCACTGTTCATTGTATCTAAATAATTTGCTACCCTGAGCTGGGCTTCGTGTTTTAGCTGTCTGAGGCATTGTCGGCCCTTATGACAGAAAGCTGCAATGTAAATGTGAGCGCTTGTTTATTTGAGAGGAAAGAAGCAGGTGGGACAGGGAGCTCCCACCAGCTTCTAGTGTGAATTATAACCGAGCGGAGGCCTGGCACATGGGCATTACTCTATCAGTAAATCCCTTCTCTAAGGGTGAGGGATTTCACATCAATACCACCTCGCCGCACTCGAGGATTTGCGCCAAGCTGCGCCCAAATCCCACACAGACAAGCAAACACAAAGAAACCTCCTTTCATCAGGCCCCACATCTTTTATTCATTCAGATATCTTGCTCTGCTACGGGTCTCGCGTCCGCGTTTGATCTCGACATGATGTACAAGGTAAATCTTGCCGGAGCTCCACCTTTATGATCTCATTCCCTCAGAAGCATTTCCAGGGCAGACTTCTGTCCTATTTTGATTTAATGTCAGTTTCCAGCTAAAGCAGACCACTTGGATTAACACTGCTGGAAACCCAGGGGACAAGAGACATGTCCTGGATGTCAGCTCATTTCAATTTATTTTAATACTACGGACAAACTTCCTGCTTCCACAGGTGTGTTAAAAATTGATTGAGAAACTGCTGAGCCTACATTACATTGGAAATATATGCAGTTAATTTATATTTGCACAAGTTATTGGTTTCATAAATTTATCCCAATTAATAAAGTACAGAAAAATATACTTATAAAAAGTCTTCTCTATTGTTTCTAAAAAATTAAATAAAGATGTGAAATTGAAAATCATCTGGTAGTTGAAATCCATAAGCTTGTATATATAATATATACAATGTGGAAGAAACAGCCCAACACAGTTGCTGTATCATTCATACACTAGAAGCCTGAATACAATGCTCCCATTTAAGAAATTTCTGGAATAGTAGAGCCCTCTGCTGGTAGACTTGGGTAATACCATTGGGTAAATTGCACAGTTTGTCAGAACTCGAACAGTATTGATTCCCAGTCATGAGGAGCATGTGTCATCAGAGTACCTGCGGCCAACAGATCCATTATGTTTCCATCCGATGAGTTTTCATTTTAGAATACAACAAGGGAAATTGGTAATCCATTTGTGTAACGAATGCCTTGGCCATCAAATATCATACGCTTCTACAACAACAAAAGACAATTGCCATCAGGAAGCCTCCATGAGGAATACAGATAGATGAAAATTAAATGAGGATTGACAGAGGTACAGAGCACAAAGTACAAACCCGGGATTATGAGTAAAAGTCATGTTTCAAAGTCAGTGCGGGACTTTTAAAGCTAGTGAGTGGATGTCAGCCAGCCACTTTCTCTGGCAAAGGTTAGCTATGCAGCAAGCTTCTGGAACCAGTCCTCAGCTAGCCATGGCCCCAGAACTGTTTCTAATGACATCAGCATATTTAATTTGTTTTTAGAAGCTGCACTGAGATGTCAAAGGTTCTGTAAAAAAGATGCATACTATGTCCATGAGCAGTATATCCTTATGAAAATGTTGGACTATAATTTTTTACGTTTTAAGAATATGCTTATAAAATATGTTCAGATATACAGTACATACCAGATCAGTTATCAAAAGTCATATCTGCAATCCTATGTGTGAAGGGGGAGCCTTCAGATGTCTCCTAAAAACTACAGGATGCTGTGTTTAATTCCCAATCTCAAGTGCCTAAATCATCATTTACCATCTTACCAATAACATACATGCATTTCATCAACTTCATTTCCAAATAAGGTTGTCTGTCTGTAATTGTGCCTGAATTTTCTTAAACAGCTATTGGCTAATTAGCCCTACCTATCTAACTAGTAGGCCATTAAATACCACTAAATGGCTACAGAACAGTGTACATTTGTTTGAATAGTTTGGCTGTGGCTACATTCTAGCTGGCTAGCTTCTGTTTTGTGTTAGTTTTTTTTTAATAATACTATCTGGTTCTTTTTGTAAATTTTAATCCTTCTGTGTTATTTTCTGAGAAGCATCAGTCAGCTTATTCACACTATGCGTAAAGTGAATACAACACGCAAAATGGCTAAGTACTATAAAATTATAACTTCAGCAAAATGTATTTTACAATTCATGCACAAAGACTGCATGCATGAAAGCACCTATAACATCTACTGTTTATTTAGATTTTGCAACATTACGGGTATTGCTTGCAGACAGTGTGGACTGTGGAATGCCCAATTCCTCAGGACCATGTCTTTGATGGGTTTTAAAAGGACTATTGCAAGACTCAGGAAGGCAGCATTATTCATCAGCAGATAATGTGTCCTTTTCCCAGCTGTGTCAACTGCTATTTAGGCACTTAGCTAAACTGCACAACATTTTACTCAAAATATTTTAGGTGCTAGGTGCAGCCAGACTCAAAATAAGACTAAAATGTTCATATTCTAAAAGACTTTTTTTCACTTCATATGGCCCGTTGCACTCAATTGAGTATCATATTACATGTTGTGAGTGAGCCCAAAGGAGCCCAAAGCAAGCCAATAAGCAGATTACATGAGTCATGTAAGCAGAATACTTAAACAGCATTAGTAGAGGAATGATTCTGTCCCAGGGTTTTTGATCACTATAAGCAGTTATAAACTTATATCAGTAACTCTTATAAACTGAGTGCATGTGAGCATAGCTCAGTGCCTTGACATACAGTACTCAAAAGTCTGGACACACCTACTCATAGAGGGGTCTTTCTTTATTTTTACTTTTTTCCACATTATAGAATAATAGTAAAGACATTAACACTACGGAATAAAACGAATGGAATCATTCCCAAAATGACCCAATTATGACCAAAAAAGTGTTAAACAAATCAAAACTATCTAATATTTTAGATTCTTCAAAGCAGCCAAAAATGTTTTAAATTTAAAAAAAATTGGAAAGAAATTCATACATAGACATCAACTTCACTATTTTTATTTTTCTAAGAAACAAATTTCAAGCATTTAACCCTAAGTCCAGATCATCATATCTGTGAATGCATATTCCCCATTATCTTAACCAGATGTGTCCAAACTTTTGACTGGTACTGTAGGTGTGCATGGCGTGTTCTGGACGATGACACGTCATGAAAGCACACAGAGAGATTCAGGGCGCCGCATACTTGATGGTGTGGTCCCAGATCTTGACGGTCCAGTCGGAGCTGCAGGAGATGAAGACTTTGGGGTGGAAGTGGTTCCAGCGCACGGTGTCCACAGCCATGTTGTGAGCATCGTAGGTCTCCAGGAACTGGCTGGAGTAGGCCTTGGAGCACTGCAAACGGCACCGGAGAGAGATGGAGCTTTCAGCTACGATTACAGCCCCCTCTGTAAGCCCAGATAATACAGGTTTCACATAAATGTTAACTGACAGTGAAAAGTTCAATGTGTGCCTTGGCAGTTATCACTGAGCCATCTGGTCACAAGTCTGACTATATCCCATTCCTGTCCTTTACCTACCACTTGGTGACCCTAAAAAAGCTCCTGTGACCATCTAAACAGAAATCTGTTTAGTCTGTGAAGTCTGTTTAGCCTGTGTTGTTTCATACCATCTTGTTACTATCAGTTCTGAACTGTCTTTTAGCTCTCATTCTGATTTATGCATTGCTCTTTTGTTATTGATGTGATGCACCTGCCATTGTGCACAGCACCTTCGCTGTAAGAAATACGCTTTGTAAATAAAATGATTGTTATGATTCAAGGTTTCCTGTTTCAAAGGTGACTCTTAATCGGAGCCTGCATTATGCAATGTTGGGGAGGGGGGTTGACATTTTTGACTGAAAGCAGCTGGATTGTTTTTTTCCTCCCTCATTCTAAGGGGTGACAGACACTGACAGGGGAAGCTGGCTCCGTGACTAAACACAGTCAGCAAGGAGCTGTGATTAGCACACTCCCTGTAGGCACAAAGATCCCTCAGCCTGAACCGCCTGTCATCCTGGGCGCTGTCTTCATGGGCGAAGTGACAGCTTTTGAGAGCTTCCAAACAGAGATTTGTAAGGACGCGTAAATGCGCACTTTGCCCGCTTGAACCATCCATACTTCGACTAAACTGCTTAGCAATAAAGATGAAATAAAGCCGATTGAAATAAAGCCGATTGTGTTCATTACCCATCCACCTTCAGGGTGGAATGAAAAGTTATCAGCTACACACCTCAAACAGATTAAAAAATTCTGCACAGGGATACAGATCATAGAGCATACTCATTACTTGTTTGGGGATTTGTCTTCAGACAGGGAAAATCAAACTCAAACCATACTCAAATGACTAAGTGTGCATTAAACTTCCTTTTTGATTATGCTTGCATGTGTTTTTCCCACAACGCAAAGCATTTAGCATCCTTAGGTCACGCACAATTCTCAGTCCTACTGAATTAAGAAAAATGTCCAAAATGGCTCAGCTATTAAATGAATATAAACACAGTCACAGCCCATTTCCCTCCCATTAAATGCTAAATGCAGGGCGTCGGAAATGCAAGGAGCATGAGTCACAAAGTGTTACACACTAAGGAGTACTAATGCTGTGCCAAAACCATAAAGCATTGTGGAAAGATGCATCCCCATCTAACAGAGCTGTAAAGTTCACTTCCAGGGATTGTTAAAGAAGCTAATGCCCTGCAGCATATTGGTGATGGCAGACCAAAGGCTGCTGCCACACATTTAAAGTGAATTTGGATGAATTCGATGGTCCCACAGGCATTCCAGAGAGGATTAATGAGCTGCAAACCATGACTAAATCAAATTAATTTAGCAATAACGTGTTAGCACAACCTGGGGAATGGCATATTAGTAGTAACTTGCATTTATTACGTGTATCACTTTAGCTCTCATTTCTGACAGTGTCTGTAACTGAGTAATTTGTCTTGTTGTAAAAGACTTAATGAAGTCATTTAATTAACTGTTAAGTTTTTTTACACAAATGCATTTATTTTCAAAAAATGAAAAGTTATTAATTGTTTGTTCATTAGGAGTACGCCAACAGTTTTTGTACCCGTATTTCTCACCTTGTGAATTTTCCCCTCCTCAGTGCCAACCAAAAACAGGAAGTCTATTTGTTTATGGAAGTCAAAGGAAGTTCCGCATGCTACAGAAAGAAAAACGTCAGTTAGAACGCAACTTTAAAATGAGCCTCAGGAGATTTCTGAAAGGAACACCAGCCCACATCAGCTGCATCAGTTCCACAAATTAAAAAGGACAGTGTTCGCAGTTGTGCGGAGTGCTGTTGTGCAACAGAACAAAGCATTTATCCTGTTTCATTAAAAACATGCATCCTTATAGATTAACTACATGAAAGATGTAAACTATACTAGTAACCCTAAACAACTAAGACTAATATAGGAGCTAAAATACTAATATAAAGGCAAAGAAATAATGTAAATATTAATAAAGTATTGGGTTGGGTGTATTCTGTGTGCAGTAAAGCCATGTAAATACAAACTTGTCAAGAGGCCAGGAACTGGTTAGGCTGTAGTTCTGGCACTTGAGCAGATCAATTTCCCTTGGCATTAATGTTGACTCTGGCTACAAAAATAGTGAGCTTTTTCACCTTAACACAAGATGACAAGTTTGTAGGAATGGGTGAGGGTAAGGCAGTGATGACACGGTGTTGACATGTCTGAGAGTTTGGCTGAGGTCTCGCTCGTACCCATCATGGCCGGCTGTGGCCCCTCCGGCCCCTCTGACACCGCGCCCTCCATCGACAGCTTGATGACATCTGTGAAGACCAGCTCGTTCTGTGGGGACACCAGCAAACACAAATGAACACGTACAAGTGCGGTTAACAAAAGTGACAGATACAGAGGAGCAAAAGAGAGAGAGGCATGAAAGAGAGAGGGAAGGGATGGGGCATGGAGGGGCTGGAGACAGAGTGACGTATGTAGTGAAAGGAACAGTGATGTAGACCACTTTAATATTATCAAACTAGTAAATGGTGCATGTTCGTGGGTATGACAGAGAAAAAGGTCCTAATAAAAATCTTATTCCCTTAATAATTTATACATTTATATTACATTTTGACACTTAGCAGATGCTGTTATCCAGATTTATTTATGTATTTATAGCAAAACTGAAAATGAAATGGACTTAATCCTTCCTGCTAACTGGGCAGTTGTGTCAGTGTGAGATTAAGAGTGTCACAAAAGGGAAGTATGCATGAAAGTAAAGTGCTAACTAGTTGATTGTACAAATACATTCAAATAAATCATTCATAAACATTAATTCTGTGCACCTTGACAAGAGTCCAAGACACAACACGGCCATCAGAGGACACAGAGAAGAAATTGTGATTGTTGTCCATGTCATCTTTTTGCCATTTCACCTGAAAAACATTTAATACAAGAGGTGAGGTGAAGATTAGGACAGTCCTTAGCACACAGCATTATAATGATACTAGGATACATTTGGGGACAGCCAGTTATTGTAAAATCTGGTCTCTATGGTGTCTGGATTTGGTTTAATTTTAAAGAAAAAAATGGCTGTGACCAAAACAGCACTGGACAACAGCATTTGACTGAACACAACAGCAAAACAAATTTTCATCTGATATGGATCTGCAAATTGCATGCTTCCATTATTTCAGCTGTATCTACTAACATCAGAGTGTTATCCAAGAATACTGAGATACTGAACACAAGACTGATATTGATCATGTTATAGTTGCTGCCCCCAAGCCTGTATATTTTTTTCTTTATAGTGAGGTATTTACATGGAAAATAGTGGTCACCTGCAAATATGTATCAGTTTCATCAAATAAAGTTGACCATAAATTGAATATCTTGGATGTGAACTTTGTTTTAAATATCTGTCATCTTCATGGAAGGAAAACATCTCATCATAGGTAAAGCAGGCTAATACTGTAGCTACAATACAGACATTCTATGAGGGGACAAACTGTGCAGTTTATAATGGAACAAACCATCACTGTGGTAACCAATGAAATCATCGTCGATTCAAATCAATAAAGACAGAATAAAGCTTCTTCATTACTGCTAATAAGATTTACAAAAGAATTTGAATTAATGAAGGAAGAAGAAAGGAAAAGATAATCTTGAGTGAGAAACAAGTGCACAACTTAGGGGAATTATTTAATAATAATAAACATAAAATTACATAGAAGGAAAATTCACAATCAAATATAAATAATTTTGAATGTGACTAATTAAAAAGATTAAATTAATCATGCAAATTAACATGATATATGCTGCCAATGCATGTATATGTAGCCCCTGAGCAAGTAAGCACCTATACCATAGCCTTATAAAACATTTTATATAAATCTGTCAGTGCTCCCGCCCCTTAGCCGTTGTGTTTTTTGTTTTTCTGTCCATGTGCTTTTGTTTTTCTTGTGTTTTAGCCCTGCCCCGCTCCCCGCCCGGTCTCCGCCCGCCTGATTGCCTCATCACCTTCACCTGCCTGCCTGCGCACCTGTTTCCCATTCCCGTTGTCAGCCCTGCCCTATATCTTCCCTGCGTATCCCTGTCCTGTTGCTAGTTCGTCACAGTTTGCTTTTTGCCTGTTTTGTCCCCGCCGCTTGATTCTCAAGTTTATTGCTGTTTTCCCGTTTTCGACCTGCCTGTTTTTTCGACCTGTTTTTTGCCTGCCGCTCTGCCCTGTTTGCCTGTATATTTGCCTTTCTGGTTTTGACCCTGCCTGGTTTTTGCGATTATGATCTTGCCTGTGGACTTTAATAAATCTGCCGGAATATGACGTTTTCTGTGGTCTGTGACTGAGTCCTTGCCCGAGCCTCCTGACAAAATCACTGTCTCAATATTTGCGTGTGACCACAGAAAGAAAGAGAGAGCTAGTGCATACACTCTTAAAGGCAAAACTTGACATCAACATGTAAGAGAAGCCAGTCATGATGGAGCCAGACAGTCTGAAACTTTGGTTTTGAGGTTTAAAAGAAAAATAGTCTTGGGAATAGACCAGGATAGAGTTAGCTACAGGGAATGTGGACACAGGAAGATGAAACAGGTTGCTACAAAATGCTCAAATCAGTTTCCCTGAGGTAAAATAGAGCATTCTCTACTTGCTGGGCTGAACCATCTCCGATACCTGTGAGAAGCACCTGTCTGAGACAGAGTGACTGACCTGCCACACTGGGTCAGTGTGCTTCCCGGACTTGGCGGTGCTCCTGTAGCTAGGTTGTGGGCTCTCCTCCTTCAGGTTGTAGACCGCCACACAGCCATCGTAGAAGCCAACAGCCACCAGGTGGGAAAGCTTCTCGTGGATGTCCAGGCACATGACACCTGAGAGTGTAGGGAAGATGAACTCGGGGAAGGTGGAGTTTTTCAGGGAGTAGAAGAGGAGCATGCCACGGCCTTGCTTGGTGAAGTCATCTGTGTCAAGAGGAGCAGAGGAAAAGTCATTTCTTTACATGTGTATTTTGCATCCTTTGGTTGAAATGATTATCGGTGTTTGTCAAGTCCATCTACTTACAAGATCCGAGGCCCACAGCAAACAAGTCTTGGTATACTTGATTCCTGTAGATTGACAGTACAGACATTGGAGTCTACTTTAAATGTTCAAAAACTGCATATTACAGTATTTAATTTAATACATTTTCATTACTGTGCTCCTAGTGATTGTAGTGGTACCAGGAAAAGTAGACACTCCATAACACCTTGCGGAAGTATGGCACATTTTAATAATTCAACTGAGAACAACCCACATTCCTAAACAAAAGTTACAGTAACAATGTTAGACAAAAATAGGTAAATGAGACAAAGCAGATCAAATCTGTAGGTAGCTGAAAAAATTGACAAACTTTCCATTTTAACCAACAGTTTATTTCCTTGCACATACTGAATAGATTGTTTTATTTACAGGAAATTCACTTTTTTAACATTGCACTCTTCTTTTTTATTGCATTATTACTCATAGTAATTGTACTGTTGCTTCAGGGCAAGTAATTTCATTGTTGTTAATGTGTTCATAAGATATGCTTTTATGACAAACTATTTGACTCTTTCAGGTAATAATTAGTGTATGTTTTGTATGTCAGTTCTCTAATCGCACAATAAATTCAATCTTTAGTTAAAGAAATCAACATTGTTCTTAATAATTCTGTCAAATGGCTGGACCAAAAACTACTGCGCACATAAGGTACGCATACGGAGAGGAGACTGAGGACCCTGATGGCATGTGGCTACACTCACCAGCAGAGGGCAGTCACGGCCAGCCTTTTGGCCTTATCGTACTGGAACTTCCACAGTGGGAGCAGTGTGCCCTCCTGTTCCCTGAACTCATCGGAAGCGTCCTCAAAGTATTTGAAGTCTGAGGGGAGGCACATGACATGGTGCTGGATTGAGGTCTGAGGGCCACTCATGCTAACAGGCTTCATCTTCATCAAATTGCACCGCTTAACGTCCACCTTCTGATCAGTATGAAGTAATGCATGCACTCACGTAGACACAAAAATGAACATTAACACTTGGACAAGGTCAAGACAATCAAATTTACAACATCCAGTTTTGATGTATGTCATTGTTTATATTCATACATTGTTTTTTTGTAAATGTGTATACTATTGACACACATTAAAATTAAGACTGTCAAAAGGAAACAAATGATCAAATTACCTGGTTCAGATTCAACTTTTGTTAATAAGTCTCTAACTCAGGAAACTTGGATGTTTTTTATCCCTTTTAGTGCTACATTTCTGTAATATACAAAATGCAGTGTTCACTGTGATATATTTTGTATTTATACAACACTGAGTGATCTGCAGTCTTTAGATTATCACATTGGAATAGCCGTAATTAAATTGTTCTGTTGTTTGCATTATTTGTATGCAGCAAATGAAACTTTTTAAATAGTGCTCTGAAGAGATTGGCCATATCTTTGAGATACAAGAATTTCTGACTATTTGTTTTTTTTAGCAATGAAAACACATTTAGCTTGTAGGTGATACTCCAGATTTATGTAATTAAGTGATCCTGGTAACCAGTAACATTACAACAACCTTTCTTATCCAAAACACCATCTGGAAGGTGTTTGGTTATTCTTGTCAAATCAGATGAAATAAGCTTAAACTTTTAGTGCTTTTCTCCATTAGCCATACTTTTTTTCTTTTTATAGATAGCTAGCCATTGTATCTGTCTTCAGCTTAACTGAAATCAGGAACCAAAATAAAAAAACCAAAAACCAAAAAACCAAAAAAACTACAGTGCATTATGAGGGTCAAAACAGGAAACTGTAATAAACTGTCATTTTATAAACATACATAATATACATCCTGTATTTTGGATTTATTTTAGCATATAAGCAGACAAACTGGTGTTTGTCTGTTAGTGCAAAAGGAGTAAAATAAAACTGAAACCGAATTCCAGCATCTAGCAACACACTGCCAGTCACCCCCTGACTACTAATATCCTTCACAGACCAGAGAATAAGAGGAGATTGGATCATATTGCATGTCCCATTTCATGCCACACGGGCAAGCAATTAACCTTGTCTCCCACTATTTTGTTATCTTGGCAACAGAGGAGACTGATATGCATAAAGGCTTATGCATATTAAGACCCAAGAATTTTAAAAACAATGAAAGAGAGTTTCTGCACAATCACATACCCTGTGCAATGTCATCAAAGGTATTCTGGTTGACCATTCGCTCAATGATTTTGGCCACCTTTGCCACTTTGGTGATGTCATCACTCTACGGGACGGTAAATAAAGGAGAACAATATGTGATGATAATATGATGATATGATACATCCAAATCACAACAGATTTTATCATACATAATATATATAAATACATAATATTTGATATATACATAAAGTTACAAATGTGAAAATGACAATGACCAATCCATAACACTGCTCAATAAAATGTGCAGTGCATTTTGGCACATTTTGTTAATGTTGAAATATATTTCTTGCAGTTTGTATTTTATACTCTTGCATGTATCACTTTTTCCTAAGGGCTAACCATTTCTGGGATTAACTAAATAATCCCCACCCCCCACTTTATGCAAATCAGTACAGTGAAAACAGTGAAAGGAATCAAGAAGACATCCTATTATAGTGTGCATGAAATAAGCAATGACTAGAAGAACGGATGACAAAGTAATGTTTTTGCTCATACATTTCACAGTTTGCAGTGAAATTAAGAACTGTCATTTCCCCCTTTGCCTCCTAGAAAATGACAGCTTTATCTCATTGCAAGCATCTGTTTCAGCTGTACTCATCCAGCTTACTTCCTTCTTATTTTAAATGCATTTCCAAACTTTAAAAAAACTCAACTGAAGAGACACATATTGAATGGTTTTGTAATAAATCAGAAGCAAACAGCATGCAAAAATGCTCTCTCTGAACAACAAGTCCATGTAGTTCACGCTCTGGCAATAACATTTCACACTAGAAGATATCCCAGTTAGGTGCAGTTTCTCAGCTATGTCACTGCTTTTCACAAGTCAGAGCAGAATGGTGTCTGACACTTTCAGGCTAACAGCTCTCCCACTGCTCCTACCTTGCATTCCAAGCATACTGTCAAAAGAGTTCCACAAAATATCATTTGTATAGATTGGTATTGTTTTCATCGTAATGCCATCCTAAACATAACCAATCATTAAAGATCAGTGAATGTTTTATAAGTCATGGACGAAGGCTCTGTCTGGAATACCGTGAGGAATCCTGACACTGAACATGGGGTGCAGTTTGACCGCCGTACCTGTGTCTCAACCACCACAGTCTTTTTCTTGCCCTTGTCTTCCTCCTTCCTGGTGGGGAGCGTTCTCTGCTTCTCCTTGTTCTTCTCCTGCTTCTGCAGCTCCTCCACGTAGGCGTCGTAGATCTCCCACTGTGGACGAAGCATGGAACAAGCTGTCATTATGGCCCAGATTCAGTCCAGCCTTAACTCTGAATAACTTGATTTCAGCAAGAATTATGTTCACTAGAAAGCGGCACAGGTCAGCGGTCTTTGAAATTAAATTTAAAAAAAAAACTTCAGAGAACTGACAAAGGTAACACTGGCTTACGACCTGTGGACTGATGCTTGCAGTGTTTTTAAGCCTTTTCAACTGACACAAGAAACGGATAACAGAAACGGATAAGGTTCTGGTACTGATAGCTTTTGATTAGAACATGTCTTTTTTAAAATGACACTTACTTGATTGGCTGTGGCTGAGAAGTTTGCACGAGGTGGGGGTTCTGTTTGGCATTCTCTTTGCTAAGAAGTAATCAGGAAAGAAAACATTGATCTAAATTAAAAAGTAAACAGCTCATTGATTTGCTCTTTGAAGACATCAAGCATCCAAGTTCTCAAAATTCAGTTGATTATAACTAAGATCACCAATACACCCTGATTAAAACTGACAGGCAAAACTCCAGCAGACTGAAAAATTAAAGAAAAAACATTTTCACATATAAACACCAAAGTATAGTTTGAGTGACCACTAAGAACAAAACTAAGGTTTCCTTGCAGGCATATCACTGGGCTACCCACAAGCACTGGGGTCCTGAGAAAGACCCAAGGAAGCACTCCAAAGACTGTGTACCTTCTACCACTACTTGCTTAGAGGAATAAACATGCAAAATTGTGCATAACATTACAATCATTTTTTATCTTTTTTTTTTTCCCTAAGCGGACATACACAGAGATATCCTTGTCAATATTCATATGCATAACATTCAATGCATAACAGATGCAAATAGCAGTCTCTCATCTGTTGATGAAAAACAGGACTCTCCTCCCTCTTTCTCCCAGAGCCTAATGCTGCAGCTTCAACATCCATCCCATTCATCAAGCTGGCACTGAGTAGACTTTAAAGGCCATGAGACTGGGGCTGAGACATCACAGCTGTATACGTTCTATCTGATTTAGCCAGCAGGCCATCTGAGATATGGAGGAGTGCCCCCAACCCCAGACCCCCTCGTCCCCGCCTTTTGTGCCTGTGGCCACTGTGAAATGGCCCACTAAACAAACTCATAACTCTTTTCCTCTTTTTTTTCCTCCCCTTCCACTGTCTTTTACAACTCACTGCAGTGTGTGCTACGCACTCACAGTCTAAATTTCCTTCTTAGTGAAACTTGTTCAAGTATAGCTTGTGATCCCAGCATTTCTATACATTGAAGACTATATTCAAAAATATAATTTTGCATTAATGAATACTTTTGCTACATGCAAAATCTAAAATAAAATAGCAGACCAACAGCTGCAAAGTGTGTTATTTAATTAGCCAAATGAAATGCTTCTGATATTGTTGACTCCTTACATGGCTTCTCACTTGTGTTGTACTCTGCCTCACTTGCAAGTCACTTTGGATAAAAGTGTCTGCCAAATGAATAAATGTAAATGTGAATACAGCTCTGTGCATGTACAGCAGATTGCTCGATTCCAGGTGACAAAAGAAATTGAGGAGTACTGGATACCTGACGGCATAAAGCAACGTGTTTCAACCTTGAGGTGTTCCTCGGGCAGGTGAATGTGAAATTCTGTGCTATATTTTATGCCATACTGTCCGTCCCAACTCTCCCTCCCTCTCTGTTGTCAGCTTCCTTCTTCACTCTTATGCGATTCAAAACAGATGCTGAGAACACAGGGCAAACTAGCCAAAAGCCACTCAGGGTTACAGAGAGAGGGTGCACTGTCACTGCACATTCACAAGGATCTCTACATTACATTACATTCTCCAGAGCAGTAATTTCAGCGGTGAGTTTAACGTGGTGAAACACATCATTTTTGATTTATATACTAGACGCGAGCTTTTATACTGTTTTAACACTGTCTGGAAGGATATTTAGATATGTAGACTTACTGCTTTGGCACTTTGTCCTTAAGCAAACATTTTTTTCAATATTGACTGTACACATCATCAGAGATTTGACACTCACTGAAATTACTAAAAGACATTGCATTATTGCACTTATAGTTTTACATTACATTATTACATTTTTTCAATTGGTTCACTAGATTTTCATTCATTTCAGTTATCAAAGTATCATTTGCTTGTTTTTGTTCCTCAGAGATAAGCAAAGAGTAGTGGAAAGTCCCCCCACTCAATTTAACATACACCATCACATTTTATGCATCTGCAGACTGGTGCTATGCTGAGGCTTCTCACTAACAACACTGAAACTCACACATTCAGAAGAAATATACAGACATAAGAGAGGACTCAGAGGGGGCGAGAGGCTCTCAAGTTATCGTCTTAATGCGTAAGTAATACTTTGTGGGTTCACATCTGTTGAATCATTTATGTGATGTAATGGGACTCTGAACTGCATCAGATTTTATTTCTGTCTCATACGCCATATAAATGGAAATCAAGGGTACGATTCTGAGAATAACATCTTTGAATATTAGGTAGAATAAAAATATAGTAAAAGTAGCTAGCTGTAGAAACCTTGTCATATCTGTCATTGTGCCATTGATTTCCCATTGTTTCCCTCCATTTTAATTAAGATGTTTAAACATCCCAAGGATTAACCTGGGTGTCTGTTCAATCCATATCCTCTCTCTTTGCACAGAACATCATACTGAATCCATTGTGTACATAATGTTCACTGGAGCTGTTTATCATGTACTCCAGGGCATGCTGCAATCAACCCCTCTCACAGCAGGACCCCCCCCTCCCTGCTCTTACCCTCAGGGGGTTGTTGAGAGTCTGGGACGCCCTCTCGCTGAAATTGAATTGGTTAGTGAGCTTCTGTTCGCGTTTGCCGCCCTTGATTTCCGCACTCTCCGCCCTCTCTTCTGCTCCACCTTCTTCCGTCTCTGCCTCTCCCTCCACCAGCTCCTCCACTCCAGCCTGTGAAGGAGATAATCTTATACTTTCTGGCCTTAGGAACTGATCCTGGACCAGAATCAAAATTTTGCACTAAATGGAAGGGGGTCAGGACTGGGGGTGAACAAGATGATCTTGGATCTGTTGTCAAGCGCAAAAAGCACCTAAAACAGACAGGACGCATTGCATGAGCTAACTAATTCACTGTTTCCTAATGCCCTAGCTCAGAGATGTATTTATTCATTGATTTCAAAATATTAGTTGTATGATAGAGAATTGGCTGTATTACCGGACTTTCAGGTTTCTCTTCATCAGTTTCTGCTGTGGTGGACTCAACTGGAGGTTTTTCTGAAATATATCAAGCCATAATATATAAGTTATTTAATTTAGAATTTAATTAGCTGCTACAAACTAACAAAAAAAAAAAACATTCAAGACACAAAGTACTGTTTACAGTTTTTGTTTTTCTTTAGTGCTGTTCTGAGGTTTTTCATAATCTGTTCCAGTAAATCACATTTCTTTTTTGTATTCAGCAAAAAAAAATGCATGGCCTAAATTTAAACAGAAAGTAATTCAATAATGACTTCCAAACACACCTGAGATCCGGGCTGTAAACAGAGAGATTTAGGAAGCTCTTTGTACTACAGTTATAAGCATAGCCTTATATTTACAGGTCAAACTGTCAGAGTTAAGACCTGACCTGCTCTCTCTTCTAGTGGGCGTGCCCTTTACAGTATACATGGCCACCTGTCATTGCGTGCAGGTAATGTGCAACAGAGGACGGCCCTCCCAACCTTCAGCCAATCCCTGCCTGGCCCTCTGTCTGCGCGCTTCGTCGGAGTCCTGGTGCAGCAGGTTTCCCTCCAGCACAAAGTGCACGGCCAGCTGGTCCACACTGCTGATGGGTTTATACGCACGCTCCTGGGGAAGACACAACAGCACTGCGTAATCAGACCCACAAAAGCCTGTAATGCGTCACCCTCACGAATTTTTCTCTCTTACAGTGACAAAATCGGACTGATGCATTTTATCCGAGAGACTAAGCAAGCACTTAAGTTCATCCCTGAAGCGGATTGAATTGAAGTTTGTATATTAGTTATGAAAAGCGACTTTTTACTTATTGACACATACAGATGAAGCCACTGAATATAATTGCATACTGCCATTGCCATTAACTTTCAGTAACACACATGCTATTTTTTCATCGTACAATTTTCATCAAATATGCAAAAAAAGGTTGATCAAGTTTCAACAAAAGTAATACTGTCTTTAATATGTTAAGACCAAATCTCTTTGCTCACACATTTTGTAGAGTAAAGAAGGCATTACATTTAGGAGAAAACATAATTACAGTCAACTGATATGACTATTAACCTTATCAAGCTGCAAGGTGATTAAACAGCTCTGGAAACATAATTAAGCCGTGAGAAAAAAACATATCACCCATCACATATTGAAACAGTGCAGCTTAATAATAACTTTCATGGCACAATATTTCTAGGACTCAACTACACATTTGTTCTGTAGGGAAAGTGTGTATTCAATGCTAAACATAAATAGTGAAAGTAGCAGCAGCAGGAAAAACTATGAGAACTATAGCCATATTATAACTAATTAGCAATTAAAACCTTTCTCCTGATAATCTTTCTGCCGATCTTAAGGTGTTACACTGTATGAAAAAGACACCATTTGTTTTGTGCATGATTACAGATTAATACAATATGATTCCATATACAAAGATGTGGTGACTCTGGGTATCAGTGGAATGATTTATAAACTGAGTTTCCTTGAGGCCTGTGAAACGTCACCTTGAAGCTGTAGCGGACAATATTCTGAGGGGCGTGTGGATTGTTGGCAGTCAGGATCCTCGTAAACTCCTCTTTCAGCTCCTGAAGAAATACAGCATGAAATGAGTTGCCATTACCTATCACTGATGTAAAATTAAACTGAGACCTTAAAAAGCAAACAAACTGAACTTGGAGTACTTATGCATGAGTCCCCGGCCAGAGTCCACTCTAAGATCAGACAACAAGATCACTGTTCTCTCAGGTCTAGTCCTTAATTACCTTTGGATCGCTGTGCCACAGAGACTGTGGGTATCACACTTCACTTCAAAGACTTCTGGAGTGCTATAACAGACAGAGCCCAGTGGCTCTGGGCCTGTGCACAGAACAAAGGTATTGTGCAGAATGATAAGCAGCAAAGGGGCCAGACAAGACTGGCGATGTATGTCTTTCTGTTTCAAAATAATGGTGTAATCCATGATGTTGTGTAATGTATTCTGGACAGCACGTGTCAAAGTAACCCCCCACACACACACACACACACACACACACACACACACACAGCCCCCCCGGGCAATCAGCGCTGCTGAGCAGATGAAGTGAAAGGTTAACACACCTGCTCTCTGACCGAATGAGAGGGCCAGAGCTACAAGTTAGGATTGATCTAATGCCCTTGAAGTTAACGAAGCATCTTACTAGCCACTGTTTGAGGATTCACTGCACATTGCAGTCATCATTAAAGACTTGACCCTAGCTGCGGCTGCAGAAGAATACTGAGTGGGAGGATATTATAAAGGCAGTGATAAAATGATGTTTTGAGAAAAATTATTCCCGTTAGAGACATTTATGAGGAGACCCATAAAAGATTCACAAAGCTGTGGACAGCTATTTTGCATAGGTCATTCAATTAGATGCAACAAACTAGCAATTTCCTGTTTGAAGTGTCTATGTGGGAAAAGGTTCAGCTGTAAAAAAAGATTCATTAGAATGGAGGCAAGGCCCTTCTGCAAGCTTGTGCAACACACCAAATCAGAGGTACAGCCTACCTTTCCCTACCAGACCAAGACTCGCTAGGTTTTGGAAAAGAATTAATGTTTTCATTCCCAAAGGGGGGTATTAGGTTGACAAAAAAAAACAAACAAACACACATACAAGCAACAAGCATACAGACATATTACTGCATGCAATTACATTCATTGCACTGGCTAAGTATCCAATACTTGGTGTTACAGTCCACTGTAACATACAGTCCAGTGGTCCCCTACCTCCCCTACGCATACACCTCAGTAACCACAATACTCCAGTATACTGTACATGCTTTTGCCACAGCTCCTTGTCTGCTTACATTTCTGTCAGCATATTACTATGTACCAATGAATTTACCCAAAGTGCATTGCATGCCGATTCCATTCAGTTTCTTCCAGGCCAGTGGTAATGGTAGACACATGCACAGCATGCATGCATGCAAGCCAAACTTATTTTCATATTGGACTATGCTTACACTTTCATCTATATCTATCTCTATCTCTATCTGTAACTACTCACTAGACCCTAAAGATCCATTCCATTACTTTTTTGTAAATACATTTTGGTGCACACGCTTAGCATTGTGTTTAAGGTGCTGTACTGCTGTAATACTGTCCAATCTATGATAAGTTATTTTTTATGAGACTAGTGCTGTGCAGGGATCAACCAAACATAGTACTGGTCGGCTGAACATTACATACAGCTTCAGTGAGATCCAGTTGGTCAGGTGGCTTGATCAGTGTCTTTCCTTGCATCCACTCCTCTGTCCCGTCACCCATTTCTGTCCCATCATCTTCATCCTTAGAGACAAAAGAACACAGTTCCTGGGTTTCAATCAGACTCCCTCAAGAATTATGTAGAGTTCCTATGCCAACCACCTACGGAGTGAGAAAAGAAATGATCATCTTCAGGTTTACATTAGCTGCAATCTGATAACATATACAGATTGTTAGTTTCACTCTCACAAGGGGCACCTGGAATAACAGTGCTAAGGTACAGGTGTCCTTTTACAGGTGTACCTTAGCTGTCTTTGCCTTGCTTTGCCTTGGGGAGACAAAAAATGACGGATGAGGCAAACTGTACAAAAAAGATGATCCCCATGATTTCAAAACATACACATGGTCACTGACGCACATAAAAGTGTTTGACATTACCTTCTTCTTACTGGTGGCTTTGGCAAGCTTTGTGGTAGTCTTGGCAGGTTGAGACTGCACATTTGACCCCTGGATAACACATGAAATGACTTAGGACTTGACAAGAACAGAATTTCCACATCTGTAAAGATATACAACGTTAGTGGTGCATTTATCTTACAATATCCACGTTCACGTAAGTAACGTTAAGTATTCGTCGTTTTGGCAACATAGCTGGCTAACGTTAGCTGGTTAGCGTTGTCGTTTCGATAGTTAACATTAGCTGTCTTAATTAAAAAGTTAAACGAAAAGAAAGCAACGTTTATTTAACTTACCTGTTTGGATTTCACAGTTCCTGCTTTCTGTGTCATTGGCATCGTTGCAAAATAATGGTCTTTTATTTGGTCTCTTATTCCAAATAAAAGAACACACTTATGCGTCTTCCGTTTGTTTAATATTCTTCCAGTGATATATAATTATTTGCAGTTATATGTGTTGGATGTTGCAAAACCAAAAGAGACACTTTGCAAACGAAAACGAACGAAACAAACGCAACCACTGGCTGAGCCAGGAGTTTCCTGCAACTGTGTACAACGGTTACCCTAGCAACCAGGGCCAGCAGCGGGGAAACAGCGTGAGCAAGTTTGCTTAAATCAGGCAAAAGACGTTTGCGTTTATGCAAGCTAATTAAAGCAGTGTGTGAGGAGAAGGACAAGGAAAGAAACATTTAGACAGAATAAAACAGCAATTTGTTGTGATTCAGAAAGGCATCAACCCACAAACAAAAAGCTCAGTAAGCCTTGAAAAAACAAAAGTAGTATTTAACGCACCATCTCTTGAGTTCAGCCTTGCTCATCTCGACCAATAACGTGTAAACTTAAATTTGTCTACATTATTAACTTAGGAACGTATTTATTTCTCTTCAAAGAATATCAAGATACAAATTGTATAAACAGATTAATCACAACATGATGATACATATAGAAGTAAAAAAATGCAAAGAACGAGAACAAAAATTATTATTATTATTATTATTATTATTATTATTATTATTATCATCATTATTATTATTGTGTGGCGGCGTCATGAATAAGTAACGATTTACGGGGCGTCCCTTTCTGGAATGGTGATAAACTGGTGCTCCCGGACCCGGAAGTGAGATATTTGGTGTTGAGTCACCGCTGACAATCTGTGGTAGCTGGCTAGCTGGCTGGGATGAGGCTGAAAGCAGAAGCATCCTCTAGACGATTTAAAATCTAAATAGTCTAATATTTGCCTGTATATTTACAATAGTGATATTGCCACAGATCTCTCATTCAAGACAAGAGACCAGCTGCCAAAATGATGGAAGAAATAGATCGATTCCAAGTGCCGACTGTTCATTCGGAGATGCAGCCTTTGGTAAGTGGTGGTAAATGCATTTTAATTTATATATTTATTTCTGCGGTAGTGGTGCTTCAGCATTGAATTGAAAACAAATCAGTGCAATGGAAATTGTAATTTATTTTGGTCGTGTTTTTTTTTGCGTTTCAACAGACGAAGGCTTCTGGTTGCTTTTGGGAGCTAAATCTATAGCTAGCTGCTTGGCTAGCAACGTAGTGCAGATTTCTGGAAACAGTTAGCTGGGCTCAGTTTTTATATGCATAACTAACGCAACTGGCGTATAGATAAATGCCTGGGTAATGTACAGTGTTTGGTGTATGATCTGCTAACGACTCATTTTGGTTTTAATCTACCAAGCGGAATGTGGTGGGTTTTTTTGGCGTAATCAGATGTGGTTTATATCTTACGAAACCGAGATGTAATAAGGTCTTTTTCCCTGAAAATAAAGACACGAGGAAGGTACTGTAGCTAGCGCCGTGGTTTTGAGGCGTATCAGTGGAGCACCAGATACAATATGTTGAGATTCGGTGCAGAGTCTGCGCTGAGGGATTTGTTACAATTGTGTCAGAAGACAAACGCAAAATCGGGAAGGGTAGGCTTCATTGCCAAAACAGACTGCGTTTATAGGCGGTGTCTTTCTCAGCTTTTGGTGTAGCCTTAACAAACCTAATGGGGAGGAAACGGCTGGCGGTAGTGTCGTGGGTTACTTCATTTTGCGGAGGCTAGCCAGCTACTGTAGCTACGTGTATCTTAACCTGATAGTCTGGCCACCCCTCCTCCACTTGTCCACCGTCTAGTTACACTACCAGAGGTTTTGCACTGGATGGTGTATTTTCAGTTTATAAATAAAATAAGCTGCACTTTCCGGTATTTTGTTATTGATGCAAGGATTCGCACGATCTGGTCCATGTTGTTTGACTGTGGTTAATACGCAACAGCATGTGTTTTCCATTCAGCTCTTGTTTTTCTGTCAGTCTGAAATGCCACGGTCTTTTCCATCGTGTATTGCAGTTTTACCAGTCTTGCTGGATTAGTCTCATTTTTGGTGGCAGTGAGAATGTGCAAAGTTGGTGAGATGAAACTAAGGTTTATTATTATTATGTTACACAGTAGTTGAATCAGCTGTTTTGCTGTAGTGTTGTTTCATTTGGATTTTGCCTTTAATAAGACTGATTTTCTAGACACAGGCAGACCACCATGCACCAATTATTTACTACCTGTTGAATGAGCTGGAAAGAAACATTGCAGGCCAGCACTTCTTGCCTGCTGCTCTTCCAGCTGGTGGGTCCAAGATAGAGGTGAAAGAGGTGAAAACATGCCTACAGGCACAGAGGTAATGTTAGCGCCATACACACATTTCGTGAGGGTCACATTGAAGACGTTTTCATTTCACCAACCTGACATGACTTACAGAGGCACATATGATTGATTCAGTGCCTGGCTTCTATTAAAGGTTGGAAAGCCCTACTGTCAATCAAGTGGATTGGACTTTGAAACCCTTTGTAAAGCTACAATATTCAAAGGGTCCTGACAGTTAACTTGTACAAATTATGGACATCATTTGTGTATTATCTAAGAAGTGGTGTGCTAGAATCCTTAATCATGATCCAAAATGCCTTATTTCGCGTATTGTAGGCTATATAACAATGCCAGTCGTCAGGTTCAAAGTGATTTAATTGCCCACTGGCACCCTGTTATCTTTTTTTTTCTGGTGAGGCTGTTATTTTTTATGGGTAAATGATCAGTGTCTTGTAGCTGGTGGTCAGGAGTTTGAATTGTTTGGGATTTCAGAATGGAAGCTGAACTCCATTTATGCCTATTCAAGCAACCATGTGTACCGAACTGGCTTTCAGCCTGTGCTTTTGTTTAAAATTTCAGTATTTTTTTGATTTCTACTGTCACGACGCAGAGTCAGCATTTCTGTGTTAGATCTGAACAGTGGCTGGAGATGGGTGAGCATGTGTTAGCTAGGCCTAACCTATGAAGGAGTTGTTAACCTCAGAGTGTTGTATAATATACTTTTTATAGGGATCTACTCTTGAATTTAGTAGATAGCAGGTTTCAAGGCAGTCCCTGCCCCCTTTGCTCAAGTGTCACCACACACCACCACTACTGTGGTAGTGGCCCATGTCAATAAGGTTGTCATGGTCTTACTCGCTCTCAGTTCAACAGCAAATTGTTAATTAATGTAACTGCATTCACCTTAAAGTTATGTGCCCAAACTCGCGACGTGGCCCGTGAAAGATCATTTGTCTTCTGTGGAGAGCTCTGCAGTAGGTTGTGTTGTGGTTAGGAGGTTTGGTCTTTGCCCCCATTGCCCAAGCAACTACAAACAGCTCTCTTTTTACAAGACACAGCTGAATGCCGTCCAGTGGTTCCTTTGCGTGTCTCAGCTCTGACTCTTGCACACCCCATGACCTCTGCAGTTGTTGTAGAAGCCTGCAATTTCATAAGCGCAGAGGCAAAGCAGTGTGGACATCAGGCACGGGATGTCAAAATGCTGATCTGCTCACAAAGGAGAGAGTACAGTCCTCACATGGCAGTTGAAATCAATCATTTTGCCGCCAGAATGAAGAATGACATCTGGTAGTACCAGACTATACTGGTGTGTGTGTGTGTGTGTGTGTGTGTGTGTGTGTGTGTGTGTGTGTGTGCGCGTGCACATGTGTGTGTTTGTGTTCTGTGTGCGTGTGTGTGTGTGCATGTATGTTCGCGTTTGTGTTCTTGTGCGTGTGTGTATGCATGTATGTATATAGAAAATTTTTAATGCATTAAAGGTGGACTAGTTGAACGTCTCCTGGTTCCCTGTCTCTTCCCAGTGTAGCCTCCAGCAGAATTCTATAGGCATTCCTGACCCCCTGGCATCGGAGTTTCACAGGGACAGCTGTTGTACCGCTCAGTGAAGTTACTGGGCTTTATTATTGAAATGAGCTCATTGTGAGGCCAAAAAAAGGAGAAAAAAAAAATCAACCCAGCACCTGCTTCTCAAATGCCCAGAAATGGATTTCATTTGAATAAAAATGCTTTGAACATTATTTATAGGTGTGTGGATGAAAAATAGCGTAAGCATGAGCAGCCAGAGTTGGGGTCAATTCCAAAGAGGCATGGGAAATGGGCTAATCTGTCAATTCGGATTCAGATTGAAAGGGCTGTGGAGCAATTGCAAAGGTAATTGAGGTCTGGATAATGAATCTTCAGTCCCATGAAAATTAATCCACTTATCTAAGGTGTGTCACATTGAATAATATGCTAAAGGGACAGAATTTGGATGATGATGAGAGGATCTGAATTCAATTTGTTTTTTTGTGCACAGAAGAGCATCAAAATCCACATTTCATTCATCACCCCTGTTAAAAAAACATTGTCCCACCCCTCATTTAATGTCATTAGAATTTCATAATATCAAATAGCTTGAACTCAAGAGGTAGTTCCAGTGTATTATGTTTAATTAGCACTGAATTATAAGAACCAGCCTACTGAAGCAGTACATTCTTGACCATTTGAATTGAAAGAAAGTTCATCAACAAGATGTGCAGTCTTGGAGAGTCTGGATGTGCTGGAAAAAAATGATAAGAAGAAGACGAATCAGGCACAGCTGTGGTTTATCTGTGGTCTGTCTGTGGTCATGCAGGCAGACTGCTGGTCACCTGATAAATCATGCTTGCCTGCATTTGCCCCAAAGGGAGATGGTAGGAGGGGCAATATATAATCCCACCAATCCTGCTTTTTTTCTTTTTCCACTTGTGACAGCGTTGTCAAGGGTCTCCATCATCCCAGACCTCAGATTCATTCTGGATTTCAGCAGTCTGGCTGAAGAACTTTCCTGAAATGAAAACAGCCAGCTTAATAAAGGAGATGCATATGCATAGAATAATGTTAGGTCCAGACCACTTAAAATAGTTCAGGCTCAAAGGCGGGGGCTGTTAACTAATGCTTCTCCTTCATGCGGTCATTCACACTTGTCAACCCAGCAAAACCGTGAAGAACAGGCTGAGGAAATGGCAAGTTTTTAAAATATTGTTTCCTGGAAGCTGCCATGTTCTGGCATAGTTCCTGCTGATAATAAGTCATGCCATATATAATAATAGCTCAAACACAGTTTTCAAAGGTGCTTCCTTACCACATCTCTTATATGATGTAGGGGCGGCAGTGTAGCATAGTGGTTAAGGAGCAGGACTAACTGAAAGGTTGCTGGTTCAGTTCCCCACCTGTATAAATGCATAACACTGGAAAAAAATTGTAACCTATATAAGTTGCACTGGATAAGAGTGTCTGCTAATTGTCAATAATGTAATGTAATAATGTATTCTGCTCAGAATATGACTGGCTGATGTGGTCTTATGTCCTCATCTGAGTGTGTGTGTGTGTGTGTGTGTGTGTGTGTGTGTGTGTGTGTGCGTGCGTGCGTGCGCGCATGTATGTGCGTGCATGTGCACGCCTGTGTGCTTCTGACTGAGTGTTCCCTATCAAGGGTAGGGCTGTATTCATTTAATGTCTTGGCTCCTCTTTGAAGCAGGACCCATGTTGAGCTCCAGTGAGCCTGGGCGTGTGTTGTATCATTCTGGCCTCCGTGTCACCCGCTGCTCTGAAATGACACGGTGGCCACAGTGTTGCCATTAACCTAATGACATTTTTTTTTATTATTATTTTATTTTCATATTGCCTTTGACATTGCCAAGAAAATGGGTTATGGAATTACACAAACAATCAGAGATGAAATTGCTTCACATTTATTGCCCTTTGATGCAGATTTTTCTCCACCATATGGTGTCAGAGCTTTATGACTGTGTGTTCAAACAGAAAGGCCAGGTGGCAGGTGTGGTGCTTGGTGCAGATGTGGGTAAAATGGATGTATGCCATGGCACTGTTGGCAGCGTAACACACCTCCAGACCATGGCTGTCTCCTGGAGAACTGAACACCGCTTTATATCACGGAGACATGATGACAAGTCCTGCTAGGTGTGTCAGCACCCAGGTGGTGGATGTCTCCTGTGTTTAGGTGTATGGCAAAATGTCACTTCGCACATTAAGTGTATTTGCCTTTTGGCTCCCAAATGCTCACTTTTCCGCGTGTCCTGTAAGGTCACTCATTTTGCAGATCACGCTGAAAAAATGGCACTGATAGTTATCCAGAGGACAGCCCTTGGTGCCCTTGACGAAGAGTCCTAATAATTCATGGTTTGGATTTGGCAGAATCATATCCGCAAGTGTCAGCGGACTAACTAACTCTACGTATGCAACCAGGGGATGGCGACGCTATCGGGACAGCTTGTGGCAGTTCCTACATCGAGGTTGTTTTTTGGGGTTTATTTATCTGGGGTTTTTTTTGTGAGGCGAGGTGACATCAGAGGCTGAGCCAAGAGGAAGTGTTATCGTCCTGGTGGTGGCACTCCCACAGGCCTTTTCCCCCTGCTGTCCCCCTGTCCCACTTTGTCCCCCTTTTAAAGATGAATGAGTGGCTCACAGCCAGAACTGCAGATCCGTGCCAACCTGGCACGGGCCCAAACCCTGGCATTTAGGCAGAGGGCAAGAGTTCTGCAGCCAGCTGGCCGAGGGCCCCCATCAGCTCCAGGGAACTGACCGGAAGGGCCGAGACTTGAGTGGGCCTGCCCGGTCTCGTCTTGCGAGCAGAATACCAACATCATTCTCCCCCGCACACCCCTCCCAAACTCCCTTCAAAGCCTATAGACAATACAGCAACTCTGTTCTTTGTCAGAGGTAAATAATTGCTCACCCCTTCTCCTCAAATAGATTTATCTTTTCACTGGGTTGGTTTGAAGTTTTATTCAGTGCACTACAGCCCAGTTGTATTATCAATGATGTTGTGGTTTTGTGGAACATGACTACTGGCAAGAGAATGACTACTTTTTGAATGAACTCTCAATGGGTTGTGTAATATTAAGACAGTTGCTGCTTGGGGAAGTGAAGTATTTCAGCCCACTGCATCATATCATCAGAACAGAACCTGTTAAATCAATGCAGATAAGGTGTGTATGAGTGACTAAATTGTTGTAGTCCCTAATTTATGGTGTGTGTGTGATTTGTGGAAATGATCATCCACTCTTCTGCACTCCTGTTAACGAGGAAGGAAGGAGGTGGCATCATAATAAGTACACTTCAACTACAGGTGTTACTGTGGCACATACGTTACAGAGGAAAAGAGGTCATTGTCAGAACTGAAAGGGAATAAAGTGCTTTTCATCCAGGCAGACTGAAAGTCACAGAATCCACAAGGACTTCAAATGTTTATTTTTTTATGATAGAAAAAAAAGGATGAAGCCAAGGAGTAACTGGGATGAGAAGCTGTGCAACAGTAGTAATCCAGATGTATCAAATTGATCTGACAGTGTTGCTGTTAAACACTGATGCATGACTTGTGATCTACAGTAATGCAGAAAAGGAATGTTAAAAATCTGAAAATGCTTGGATTATTTGGGGACAATGAAAGGTGCTGCACACCATTTCTTCCCACTTCCTGTTGACTCCCGTTGTCCTCACCCTGGGTGCACAAACGCAAATACAAATGATTCGAGTATCTTTATCCTGTTTTTGTGTCTCATTTGTTGATCTTTTTTTAAGCGTGGGGACATGCAGAGCATCTAAATGGAACTGTGGATTTGCTGCTGTTATTGAATGGATTGGAATAAACCTCTATGCTCTTTAAAGAGCTCAGTGAACGGGTGGTTGGAAGTGGTGGGTTTCCTTGCAGATGCTCTTGGGTGAATGATAGTGGAGTGAGACTTGGCCTAAATTACATTGGAAATGAGTATCCATAGTAGCAGCTGTTTTTCCTCATTATTCATCAATTATGAGTTGCCTGCTTTCGTGCTCTGTCAGATAGCTTTGAGAAACGGGAAAAGGTCAGACACATTAACGCTGGAAGCTGTTCACCCCACTGCTCATCTAATATCAGATCTTACACAGTTTGAGAGATATTGAACTCCACTGTTTCCCAGTTGTGTTACTAATTTAGACTGCATGTCAGTGAATCTACAGGTTTTAGATTTGAGATAGCATTAGACAGGCAGGGTGAGCTGGTAGGCAGTATATACTCTAACCTTATAGACAGAACATCTGTTTTCCCTTCGTTACATAAATGCATGCATAGTAGGATTTCTTGGGCTGATCTGCAGAATATGCTCAGCAGTTGCTTTGCTGCAGTATTGGACACTACCGTGTCAGCTTCTCACCTAGTCAGCTAAGTGCTCCGTCTGAGCAAAGGGACAATTCCTGGCTAGGGTGGGGACTCTGGGACACAAGAGTGGAACAGTGCAAATGGGCGTGGTGAACCTTCGTGCTCAACCTTCACAGCACCTTGCCAAACTTTGAGGAATTACCATCAGCAGACAAAGGAATAGGGTTCGAAGCACTTTTTGGGAGGTCAGGGAGGCTGGAAGCAAGTCGGGCCGAACAACAGAGGGGATGACAGTAAACTGAGATGGAACAAGCCCCGCGCGGTGAACCACAAAATGATCTCTCACGTCCTTGGCCCAGCACGTATTGTGCAGGTCAGAATAGCACAGAATGAACTTAATTAGGGGAATCAGGGGGTAGAACTTTTTCTCGCTTTATTTCTTTATTTTGTCATCAAATGGTTTTGTTGAACAATGCACACGTATAAGCTTTGCAATATGGTTGTCATAGAAATAATGGCTGAGAGAATGCAGTCTTAAATTTCTTCTCTGTGGATCGGAGCCTTGTGTCAGTTCAATCTGCTGGGATCTGTACGTTCCCGTCTTGGATGAATGGGTGTTTAACAAACTCTGCAGAGCTGTCTTTGATTAATGAGTGCAGTTGAATGAGCAGAAGTTCACCGGATGGCGTCGTTTCCACGGCGGGTTCGAATAAGCTGGATGTAATGAGTGCGGATGAAAAAAAGATCTCTCCGAAATTTGTGTGTGTGTGAGAGAGAGTGTGTGTGCGTGCGTGCGTGTGTGTGTGTTTGAAAGTGTGTGTGTGTGCATGTGCGTGTGTGCGCGCACGTGCGTTACTGTTACTGCGTAGGGGAGGCGAGAGGGCAGCTAGTGTGCGCGTGTACTGATGAGGATTTAGTTAGTGTCTAGTCCCATGCTTCATGCTGGAGCAGTGGAGCTTTATGATGTGGACCATAGTTCTTGTGCATGACATGTTCTCTCACTGTCTGAGGTGAAGCCTGAACTGTAATGAACCAGCAAGGAAAAAACACTCTCTTCGGCACTGTATAGCCTTCCCATCTTAGATAGACAGACCTTTGAGGAAACATGTTCCCAGACATTTAGACATCGGGATGTTATCCAAAAGGATGTTTAACATTGAGCAATTAAATAAAACCAAGGCATGTTTAATAACAAAGGGAGCACATCCTCAGTGTTAGAGGGTCCCTGTTCAGTAGGGTATTGGCCTTGTTTAATGGCAGATTAGCTTCTCAAGAGAACAAACAAGATGTAATTCAATCAAATGAGTCCATGTTAAGTAGTTGGAAAAATGATAAATCTCGAGTTAATTTCGGAGGATTCTTTGTTGGTGCTGAAGGTGGAGAAAACATGGAGGCGGGATGCATAAGAGATGGATTAGGATGATACTGTATGTCACGCCCTGGAAAATGAAAATGTTTGCCGTTCAAAATGGCTTATAATGATTCCACCAGAATTACTTTGCAGCAGCCCTAAGTTGACATGCGATGGCTGTTTCTGGTGCTGGCTTGTAGTTGGATGGACAGTGCTCCCTTGCCGTGAAAATAATCATATACAGGAACATTAACTGGAGAATATAAAGAGGGGATGAAAGGATTTAGTATTTTAAGCCATGCTTTCATGTTCCCCTCTTGCTGTCACTTCAGATTGTGTGTGTGTGTATGTGTCTGAGCATGACTAAGAGTATATGTGTGTTTGTATGCACATTTTTAAAAGTGTTGTGTGATAATAATTGTGTGAATATTATTGATGAATGCAAGAATGGATAAAAACTTTTTGAAAAAAATGTAGCCCATGTTCATTTCATGTAGTTGGGCGGCAGTGTAGCATAGTGGTAAGGTTGCTGGTTCGATTCCCTGCTGGAGCACTACTGTTGTACCCTTGGCTAAGGTACTTACCCCAGAATTGCCTCAGTAAACATCCAACTGTATAGATGGGTAATGTATTAAAATTGTAACCTATTTAAGTCAGCCTGGATAAGAGCGTCTACCAAATATCAATACTGTACTGTAGGGAAATTGTCAGTGGGCTCCTGTGTGCATTGAAATGTCAGACAGAGATGGGTTGTGAGGTACTGTGCGATCAATAGTCAGTTGGGTCACCCATTGAGAGTGGTTGTGTGGGTATCCACAGGAATGGTAATTTTCTTAATAGATAGCAAAATTGTGCCATTTTATCAGTTCAGCAAGACAGGAGGAGGTCAGGAATGCTTGATCAGACCACAGCAGTCTGTTGGCTCCATGTGTTCTAGGGAATGTTGTTCTGGCACAGCCTTTACAGGCGGATGGATGAAGTTCTTGCTTCTGTGGGAAGTGGAACTTTTCTCGGTAGCGTCATAAACCTCTAGGCTGATCACATTTTATTTTAAAAGGTTAATTTAGCATTTTTTAAATTAGGTTAAGGAATTTTAACTAATAATAATTAATAATAATAATTTGTATTTGGTTAAGGCTGACAATCTCAAAGCGTGCAGGAGACTGGCTTTTGTTGACTGGAGGTGGGACCTGGTGGAGGTATGGAAAGTCTGTTGGAGGCCCACAGCGTGGCATCTGGAAGTTAACTGCAGCCTGCATTGCCTCCGTTCTAGTCCGTGGAACATAAATGCTGCTGTGCTGAATCATGTGCTAAAGACTCTAGTATGGCCACCATCCGTATACATGCTGACCAGTTTACCGTGGGCCAGCCTACCAGTGTACGCTAACCAGGCATAATAATGCATGGTTAAAACTGCTACACCGTGAGCACAGGGGAGCAGGAAGTCAGACGGCATTTAGCAAAGCCGATCACTCGCCTCTTTTATGAGTCAATGGAAAGGAGGCTCTTTGATGTGCTAGAAAAAGATTTGGGGGGGTGGGGTTAATTTTTAACGAACCTCCCTGCCGAGACACGACAAAAAATAATACAGCTCCTGCTCATTAATTCACAGTGTCCACTGCCTTTTTTGGGGGAATATCAAGAAAATGTAACGGGTCCCGTTTGTTTGCTGTGTGCTGCCTGTTGCCTCATTTCCCTGCCTGCCAAGGATCCTTAGACGTGATGAAATTTGCATTTCATACAAACAGAGTTTACCAGGAGTAGCAACACTGTGTTTGTGCTCTTCTATCCAAGAAACCAGACTTCTGTAGTCTGCACAGTCCTGGGGGCATATTGATTCCTCTCCAGCTTTGAAGCTTTGTTGAGAAAGAAGGACCTCTTTTTTTCCAGCAGTCTCTGCATTTCAATCAGAAATGGAGACAAAAGTGCCTGTGCCCCCCTCTGGTATTTTAAGGATCTGGAATGCTCATTCCAAGATGATCCTGACATCATATATAATATCAGGCCTTTATATATACACGTTATATTATTATTGTTTTACCACTGTATACCACACGTAAAATCCAAGAGCTGTTTCATGAAGAATCTTTTGGACCTTTACCTAAACACTGATACATTTTTGTCATTGCAGCCAATGATAAATGTGGCCATCTCCCAAAATAGTGTCTTTCAATACAAAATTTGCATTTACATGTATTCATTGGCAAACGCTCTCATCTAGATGCAATAAGTGTTATCGCAAGGTGTATGTAAACATGTACCACTATCACCATTTTTAGCCACGAAGCTTGTACTGCCACAAGCTGCAATTGTCACAAAGTTTATCAGAGCTTCTACTGACCTCTGAGCTTTTTCCCTAGCGAAGGCCTGTACTGTCACCAGGCTAATGCCTTTATATATAATTAAGTTTGTTCCAGGAAATGGAGAGTGTCCTTACTGTCCTGACTGTGGGAGCTCCATCCACCACTTGAGGGCCAAAGCAGAAAAGGGATTAGCATAAAAATTGGCATTTGTCTGTTCTTAACAGTGAAGCCTTGCTGTGATGCTTACAACACTGTGCCACAGGCATAGTCCTTAGGGAAATTAGTGGTTTGCAAGTTCAAATCCTGGGCAGGGCACCGCTCTTGCCTGGCCCGGCAATGCGTTGTGTATTAAATGTCCAGATATAATGATGGGTGCTGTGTAAAAACCTGAGCAGTGAATAAGGGAATCTGCTAGGTCAGGTCATTGACGATTGGTAGACAGCCGCTCTAACTGCTCAAGAGAAGCCATTGAGCGCCACCGGTTTTAGTACTCCAAGCACTGAGAGGGTACAGCACTCTCGGGCATGGCTCGGTAGGGGCCTCCCTGTTGACGGCTGTATTTATCTGGGCCCGCTTGGAACAAGAGGAGGCTTGTGGCGGGAATAATGAGGCCTCTATCCGTGGAGTGGCCTGGAGCAGCTTCCCAGGACCGGCGCAGCACAGGGCCCCAACAGTAGCTCTGTGTTTGCCCGGCGGAGATCCACGCACTGCAGACGTGTCCCACGGGCTGAACTCTGGCAGCTTGCCATGTGGGTCACGCATGTTTGGAATACTGGTGAAAATAGGCCGATTTATAATGCCACAAATTCACGTGATAAATATGTAGCCACCAGGCTGTGATGTCTGATGGCACGATATTAAGTTAAATAATGTATTGCTAGATTATTTTTCAGATGACTATTATTCCATATCATAAAAGGAAAAAATACATGACATGTCCTTGAGAATCATATTTCATATTTCATATTCTATATTTCTTTTTATTCGTGTCACCGCCAAAACAGTTGCAATCATTTATAATAAGTTGTAAGCCAGTTGAATTAGCTGGTTTACAACTAGTTTTGAAACTGCGTTGCCATGTTCTCCTGCTCTTAGTGTTTGTCTTTGAGGGCAGAACTGCTGGCATCACATTCCCGGTGTTCTGGAGAAGTTCTTGTCCCAGCTCAGCATAGTATTGACCAACAGAACATCTTTTTCTCCATTTAAGACACATGTGTGTACTTTTTTTTCCTTATTCTTTACCACATTGCTTTGCAACCACTTCAGTGGGACCCCAGCAAAAATCTGCCATTTGATACTTGCCTTAAAAACAGTATCCTTTCTCTTGTTTTGAATTAGCCTAGCCCTTACCGTAAACCAGCATTTCTGGAAAGCAGTGGTATCACCCAGAGGGGAAACAAATTGAATTCTCTCATGCACTTGACACTGAGTGCTGACAAATGTAAGTTAGAGCTGTAACTGTGTGACTTTGTGCTCTCTTGACGTAAAATTGGTTTAGAATGTAAACTTAAGATGAAATGCCGGGTTGAATTCAAGAGTAGCTTATGTTTGAGAATTTTCCTAATCACAGAAAGAAACATGTTGCTGAGTCAAGTCAGTGCCAATTTCAGTGGATGCTCTCGCACAAACAGCTGCGTGTACTTTGGCAGCCTTCAGGAGAGTTGTGACTTGGAAAAGTAGCCTTGGATAACTTTCCTTTCTTTTGCTTTCTTTTGCTTTCTCGCTTTGTAAGAATAACCTGTCAATCAAAAAGTGGTAGCCAAGCACATTAGCAGTACAGAGACACACTAACTAGAGAAAGTTATTTTTCATTTACCTTTTATATCTGTGTGCAAGACAAAGAAACATGAGTCATTTGACAAGGCTAGCACTGAAATCAAAAGCCAGCATGGGTAACCGCACCAATGAGGCTAATTGGCACTTGAAGCCACCTTGAAGTAAACAGGCTCTGTCAACAGGCTCTTTTATGAGTGCAAAAGGAAGCAAATCTCATGCTGTTTGGTGGGCTGTTTCACTGCCACCAAAAGCGGAGTTGCTTTTTCCTCATAGTTATCTGATCTTCTTGTGTGATATGTCTTAACCCTCTGATACCTTCCATATTTGCATGCAGTGTGAAAATAACACTGTGGATAAAAGTGTCAGTAGAACCTAAAATGGGGGATGGGATGAAATCCAAGTGAATTAGTTTTTTTTTTTCTGCAAACAAATATCCTCATAATCAAAAATTCGGCACGGATCAGCTGGAAGCTTGAACCAATCACAATCCGTCACGGAATCGTTTCCCATCAGCCTCTGGGGCTGTGATTACCATTTCAAAGTGGCAGTAAAACAGCAGTGCATTGGCCATCTGTGCTGTTCCGGGCAGTGGAGGGTGCAGCCGGAGCCCATCATTACTGTAATTTATGCCGCCATTATGCAGCCAATTTTATTTTCCCACAACCAGTTTTGCTCTCCATGGTTGGCCACTGATTGACCAGCCTTTAAGATCGAACAGAGGCAGGGGTTCCCTCTGTTGAGAGGGAAACTGTGCGCCATCCTTCACATTTCGCCCCTGAAGAGAAAGAGGCACAACGTCAGAACGTCTTGCAAGCTTGCGATCTTGCAATGGCGAGTAAAATGACCCCTGCCACTCAGTGGATGGAGTCGCTTATCCCTCTGATTAAACTCCATCTGGGCGACCAGCTCGGCCCGATAAGCACAGCCAACCCTGAGGCTGATGTTAGAGGGGATGGGTTTTCAGCTGGGCGTCCGGAACGTGGGCGAACGCGGCCCTTATCTGAAAGGAGGCAGTACTGTGGGCGTGTTCAGTGCCGTGAAGGGCCTTCTTTGCCCGCCTCCCTCTCGGGGGAGATGAATGTGTCCCTGCCTGTGTATGCTGGAGAAGTGTCCTCAGAGGGGGGGGCAGGGCAAGGCAGAGGCAGCGTGTGCACGCAGGAAGGCAGATTAAACCGAGGTGCACAGCAGCTTCCCAGCTTCATGGTCAGGAGGTGCCAGCAGCGTGAGGGATGGTCCCTTAACAGATAAGCCTTCTTTTCAGAGGGAAAGCGTAAGGATGGAGTCAAACCCGTGGAGGCTCCTTTCTGTACGCTTTCACAAAAGGAGCACTTTGGAAAGGGTTGTTAATTTAAATTTGAAGGGATATGCGTGGATATTAAAGATGTAAATTATTTGGACTCGATTCAGTCGATGAACATGGAAACTGGTGACTTCTCACACATTGTATTTGGACAAAGCCTCTCTGTTGTTGTCCATTCAAAGAATCTGGGGATTTCTTGCGGATTCTTTGAAGGCAGTTTTTTTTTTTATATCTGACTAAATTTGTTCATATAGTTGGATAAATGAATTTAATGAATATGACAGTGCAGAAGTGTCTGCGTAGCCAGTGAGCATAGCATGGTGGTGTGCTCTTTTGGAGTCAGCGATTAAATAAATCCCATAAAAATGTAATGCTGCTTGATGATAGCCTGTTTGCAGCCATTCTAAAGCATTACGTCAAATTAAGAGAGGGCACAGAGGATGGAAAATCTTATTGATTTTATACTCCTCCTGCAGAGCACGGATTCCATTTTTAAAGGAGGAAAAAAGCTGTGTGTGTGTGTGTGTGTGTGTGTGTGTCTCTTTCAAATTCCTCCAGGTTCAGTCTCGTATTTCAACTAATGCGAGAAGTATTAAAGTGTGTTGTCTTGGGGGCTCAGGGCGAGAGTGCTGAGTCAGACTGTTTCTTTCCCCAGTTTGAGCATAGCAGTAGACTGCACATGTACCCCCGCGCTGCAGAAACAGGAATCTCAGAGCACAGCCAAGGGAAGAGGTCCCCGTAGAGCTGTTTTTATAGGCTGCCTCGGTAGGATGCACACATCCCTGCTCACACTAAAACATTCACAGAAAGAGAGAGAGATGGAGGATTTATAATACACATACACACACACACACACACACGACAACGAGAGAATTATTTTTTGTTCAGCACATTAGATGCTGCTCCTCCTGGCAGGATACCCATACCCCCACCACCCATTATTGTCATGAATTGCCATAATACAGGAGAGCGGAACCTACTGCAGTGCTTATATATTGATCGATTTACCCACCAGAGATGTGCCTGAGCAGGCAAGCTGTTCTTGTTCTCTGTTTCGGAAGCATCTCCCTCATCCTCAGTTCGCTTTTTTGCTACCCTTGTATTCCTCCTCTTCCTCAGACTGACCTCCTTTTTTGTTTTTTTTTCTTTCTGTCACTTTGTCACTCCAGGACCCGGCAGCGTCCTCCACCTCGGAAGGGGACTCGGACACGAGGGAGGGGGAGTCGGTGGCCATGAACTACAAGCCCTCCCCGCTCCAGATGAAAATCGGTGAGTCCTCCGGTGTCCCCAGTGTGCGTCTCCCCCAGTCCTCCCGCTCGGCGCTGCCGGGTCGTTCCACCGCCGTCACCTGTCACCGAGCAATTCCAGACTCCCCACCCCCCTTCTGTCCCAGATCAGCCGTCTGTCACTCAGTGCTCAGGGAGAGCAGTTGCTCGGGGCGTGAACTAATTTGGGTTCTGTTATGGAACATTTGATCCGTCTGCTGGACGTGCCCCAGAATCTTCAGATTGGTGACATGGTTGAAATGGTTGACATGGTAAACCTGACCCTGGAGGGCCACCACAAAGCTGGCTTTCCATCTCTCTGTGAAGTTACTGACTGATGTTACAAGGGTGGTGGGTAGCGTGTGCATGTTTGCTAAACTGGTTCAATGGAAAGAACATGGAGTTGCATCAGCTGTTTCATTGTCTGGCTGGAACAGATACCTGCAGATCCTGAGGCCATCTGGGGTCTAGTTTGTCTAATCCTGATGTAAATTATGATTGAATTCTCAGTGTTTTCCCCAATAAGGCTATACAATGAAATTGGCTTGCTTTGTGTCCCTGGATTTATTGAGGAGCTGATTTTGTTATCCAGTTTTTCAGCTAAGAGGAACACAGCTGCATCAAAGGAGTTGACAGAAAACCACTAGGTGGCAGAGTTCAAAACACATGCTGTTTAACCCCATGTCTACAGTACTTAACTTAATTTTGTAAAGCTGTGAAATTTGAGCCACTGCTTGAGGGGCTATGTTTAGAGGTTTAAACCAACCACTCATTCTGGGTCAACAGAATGAGCAGCGCACAGACAGTCCACCCATTCCACCAAGGGTGTCTTTACAGTCCGTTTTTGCATTGTCAGGCAGTGCTTTTGTGCACACTTTTACCTTCAGAGTAATACTCTTATTGGTTTCAGTGGGGGTTTCATTTAGCAGGTAGAAGTGTCCTGAAATTGAATCCACATTGCCTCATATAAATAGTGCCTGCCGGTATAAAAGAGAGGTATGAGAAAGTGGTGAAACATTTAATTCAGAGACTTGCAGCTTTAAATCTCCCGAGTGCAAGTTTGTGCCTTTTTCAGCACCCTGGAAAGGGATCATTGCCCAGACAGAATAAGCTCCACCCGCTTTAACAATGGGACATTTATGGCACACAGTAAAGGGCACGGTGCTGTCCAGTGCTGAACAAATTAAAACGTGTGCATAAAACTATGTAGTATCGACCTACCTAAAAATACCTGAAGTTATTTTGCATCACTTTCAAGCATCAGTGATGCATAAAAATAACTCCCCAGTGTTCTCGTGAATTGCAGGAACAGAACCATTGTGGAAGCAAAAAAATAGGTGAACGTTGGTGTTACATCCATTGAGGCTGACTTTAAATAACATTGAGGACTTTCACTGATGTAACTATTGTTGCAGTTCTTTCTCCCCTTTCTTGCTTTCCTTCCTTCTGCTATGGTAGCTGTGGATTCCAGCAGTCGCTTTCTGCATCTCCTCTAAGATGTCCTCAGACTGGTCAGATATAACATATAATGCCGTCTCCAAAACTACTTGTGCTTGTGGTTAAGCTTTCTGCTTTTGTGCTGTCCATCTGTAATAGAAAATAATGAATCCTTGGGTTTTGCTTGGGTGATGTGTACGGTGTACTGCTTGGTACTTGCTGCACAGGTCATCATCTTGAAACACGTCCAATATGATCATTTACACATTATTTTGTGTTCTCAGATTACTGATAACATGAGTCATATTTATATGAGCCAGATAATTTACTTAAAACCAGAAAGGAACAGGTGTGCTTTTTTATCATAATACTATGCCGATGCCCTTTTGTGCATCTTTTGATTGACATGCAAATCAAAAATGCCAATAATGTAATGTAAAAAGAGAGGAATTGTTGTCTGTGTTACCATTGATAACAGATGCCAAGGTGACATTTTTATGATTTATTATTTTTATTGTTTCTATTCATATGTTTAGAAAGTGCAAATGATCATGTATGCAATTACCGGAATTTTCAATTTTCTCAGTGTATGCAAATTTTATTAGCACATTAGAAAGACTCCTTTTGGGAGGAATTTCCGTTCAATGCATGGTACTTCAGTGCCTACTCTCTCTCTGTCCAGCTCAATTGCCAGAGGCCATTATAACACAGCTGTAAGAGTGACAGGCTTCTCAGTGTCTCCATGCTCTGTCGCACTCGTGGGATAAGATCACCAGCTCTTCCACCTAGCCCCCTCTTTCTGTCCCTCTCCTTCTCCCCATCTTCCCTCTCTATCTTTTTTCTCTCTCTTCTCTCTCCCCCCTCTCTCTCTCTCTCTCTCTGTCCCCCTCTGTTTTCCCTCTCTATCTCTCTCTCTCTTTTTCTCTCTCTCTATTCCTCTTTCCTTCTCTCTCCCTCTAACCTCTGCCTCTGTCTCCCTCTCTCTGTCTCTTTCTCTCTCCTTTCCCTTTTTCTCTCTCTCTCCTCTCTGCCTCCCTCTCTCTCCGTTTCCCTTTCTCTCTCCCTCTTTCACTCCCTTTCTCTCCCTCTAATTCTCTTTCTCTCCTCCCTCCCTCTTTCTCTTTCTCTCCCTTTCTCTCTAAATTCCCCCTCTCTCTTCCTCTCTCTCCCTTTCTCCCTCTCTCTCTGGTTGACTGAGCCATGCAGCACATGGGGGTGACGTCAACCTTTCAGTGGCCGTAATTAAGCTCCGTGCAGCAATCAGCTGCCCCAGCAGCTCGATTATTCACATCGCTGCAGAGGAAAAACAAACACAGGCAACTGCCAGGAAGTCACACAGAAGTCAGCCGGTGACATCATCTTCCATGCAGGCATCCACTCGCTCTCCACGGGTCCTGGTGGAGACAAAAATCACATAGGTTCACCTACAGAATCAAAAGTGACCCCGAGCCCAGAGGAAGCAAAGGTTTCTTTATTGCGGTTTTTCCACGGCTGTGCCCTCCCTGACCAGATTGTACACAACAGGGAGAGTGTGTGATGGATGTGGTCTGCATGGTTTCAGACGCTGCCCACCCCCACTCCCAGATCCCCCCCATCCTTCACCCTGGCCAGCCGGGAGCTGTCAGATTGAGTCAAGGCCTATAGCTTGTTCCCATGTCAAGCCTGACCACCCCCTCGAGGTAGCAGTCACCAGGGAAATGGAATAGCCGGGAAGGAGCACTGCAGTCTTAGGTGTTACTACATGCTTTTGGCAAAGGGATTCATCAACAGTGACAGCACCCTCTGGGTAGAGCTAGGTTTAGAGTTTAACCTTGTAAGTAGCATCATTATGTAGAATATGTAGCTATTCTATGTGACAGATGGGGATGCAAAGTATACATGTCTCCAGAAAAGTTTTAAAACTGTTACCTCGAGAATACCAGTGCCATAATCTAAAAGTGAAAGATATTGTGGGTTCCCATTATGTTAACCACTTATTGGGCTATGGAGGAGGTTGTGTAGAGTACTCGGTTTCTGAAAGACACAAACTGGCTTTGACCCTGTATGGTTTCTGTTGTTCGGTGTCCAAGAGACACAATGTACTATCAACTATTTACTGTCTGTAGTTACACCAGCAGCACTTTATTGGCCACATTTGAATGGGGATTTCAGCAACAGAAGGCATCGCAGCCCTTTATAGTACATAATCCTGATTTCTGTTGAGCTGTTCAGTTGGACTTTAATGCACTGTAACTATTTTGGCTTCGCACAACATTTGAGTGCCAATCTCTTAATTGTGCATTTTATTTTTATTTTCATTGTTATCATCCTTGCTTCTCCACCCATCTCTGTCTCTCTCTCTCAGTCTCCACTTCTGTTGCCTTGATTGAGGGTCAGGCTGACCACTTATCAGCCTAATCAGAGGATTTTTTTCGTACTTCTCTTCAGAGAGGAGAAGAATATCCTCTCCACACCTGCAGCTCGGTTCATTCTCTCTCCCTTAAGCCACACTCTCTCTGCCCTCGAGAGAAAGGCACTTGATCTGTAATTACACGACCGCAGACGGAGCCTGAAGTGCGCGGGGTCTCCGGAGTCACTGCTCCGAGAGGGCGAAGGGAACTAATGATGAAAAGGAAGGAGAGTCACGTCCCCCCGAGACGTGTTGAACCCTGCTCGGCTTTGAGACGAGAAGAAAGAGAGAGCCCGTTCGGTCGGTTCAGTTTTCTTTCACCAGAGGAGGTCCGGGCCCTGACGGCTGCGTGCGCCTTCTCACAGAGCAGGAACAAAAAAAGGCCTGCCTTCGCTCCGAGATGAAACCTTTTATAATCAGCGGCGGTGTCATATTGCTTTGAAAACGTTTCGAAAAGTTCAAAGTTTCTCTTTAAATAGTTATTAAATGCGGACCGAAATTGACTTCAGGTGGGGGTCCGGAGCATGCAGTGTTCTCAGCAAAAAATGAATGCAAAATGTTTGCTGTTCACAGGACTGTCGTTATTAATCGTCGCTCTCCCCAGTAATGGGCCGTCCCTCTGTGATGGTGGTGCTGCCCCAGGGAATTGAAGGATCAAATGGGATTTCAAAGGCAAAGTAAAAACCAGCAGAAATAAGAGGGAGACATGAATATGTAATAAAGAGGCTTTTTAATTTGTTTTGTATTTAATAATTCATTTGTAGTAGATCAAAGCATGTCACAGTTATCTAAAAGTATATTTCTGGGGAAGAATTGATATTGATATTGTTATTGATATCTCATTTTAATGCCCTAGAAACCATATCGGTGTGACTGCTTTTAGTGTAATACACAAAAGTGTAGTACTTTTGCATTGGTTAACACATTGAACCAAATTTTGTAAGAACATCCAAAACTGGGAAGCATCCTGCCTCTGGCATCAGAATAGCACAATAAGTGTACTGATCCACTGGTCCCTATATTTTCTGGATGGGCAAGTAGCAGACTCTTATGCAGAATTACATGAGACACTCAACATCATAAAAAGGTTGGATCAATCTATGCAGTCATTATGCAAATTCTGAGAGGGATAACACCCACCAGCTTATGCCGGATTCACACTGGTGGCTGTGCAGAGAGGCGGAGTTTAACGTGATGTCATATCCTGTGATTGGCAGAGAAACAGAGAGAGCTGGCCAGGAAAGGGTCTGTGAAGAACGGAAATGTGGGCAGCCCAGTGAACCAGCAACCCAAGAAGAACAACGTCATGGCCAGGACACGGTGAGATCAGGGGCGATGGAGGGTGTGCTCTCTGGGAGAATCAAAGCCATAATTATGTGTGCACAGCCACCTACTCCAAAACCTGAAAAGCAAATCGCTATAGGATAGTGAGGCTTCATGAATTCCAAAATGGGTGGAGTTATCATACATCAGAGATTAAATCCAGTTATATAGTGTTTTACTGTATAATGCAAAATGATTTGATTGGTTGATACAAGTCAATGAGTGACAGCTCATGGCATACATCATGGGGTTTGTGAAGTCTAATCTCCCAGTCACTCGAAGTAAAGCCCAGCAAATAGAGGCTAAATCACCATATGGAAGAAGGAGATTAATTAATTGGCACGACTCCTGTTCACCTCATGAGAATGAATGTTAATCAGAGCAGAGTTATTCCAGGTAAGGCAGATTTAGCCTCAGTTCTCCCATCTTGATTTGGGAGGATGCAAGCTCCAGCTACAGGTAAAAGTTGCCCCCAGGCACTGATCTGGGGTCAGACCCTACCACAGTTCTATCCTATAATCATTACCAGCGAAACACCAGAATTGATCCCAGATCAGCATTTCTGCCTGAAGCTAACATCCACCGCTATTCATCACCTCTGTGTTTGACTGGATTCAGAGGCTACAGGACCATGATTAGCCAAACGAGCCTTTGAAGCACAGGAAGGCCAATCCCACTGGGCCTCGGTAGGGATCCTTCAGGCTGAGGCTTTGTGCTGGGCACAAAACTCCAAATGTGTGTTTCCTCAGACCCACACTACAGTGGAGAAACTCAACAAGCTGAGCTTAAGCAGGAAAACTGATTTTAAACCTTGTACTTTCATTCATGAATAATTTACATTTCAAGAGACGAAACAGCCAATTCAGAAAGGAATATGCAACACATTCTGCATTTCAATATGGTATTTAATTTTTCAGAATATATTCATACCTTTTTGTTTTTATATCGCCTTTTCTAGACAAGCATCGAGACAAGATTGTTTACAAAGGTTTGAGAATGTTGATCCTAGCTGAGCCTAGAATGTGATTGCAGACAATCTCAACTGGCTTGTTAAATACAAGCATAAACTGAGTGGAGCTGAATTACACATTTGACTAACAGTCTGTCTGCCTTGTCTTCATCTTCCTCCTTCTCATCTGCTCTTTCTCTCTTTCTTCCTCAATCCCTCCTGCTTTCTTCTTTTGTTTCTCTCGCTTTCATCTTTCTCCAGGTTGGTCGTCCCCAATAAAGGCTACTCCTCCTTAGACCAGAGCCCTGATGAGAAGCCACTAGTAGCACTGGACACAGACAGGTAATGCAAGTGAGAGCCACAGTGAAGTTCCTTCAAGCGCACTGTGTAGGGTTTGGGTTTCACTGTCAGTCTACCCCTGCCACTCAACCAAGTGTGGTTTTAGCCTTTTATTGTCCATGAACTAAATTTATGGAAAACTAATTTCCCTGTTGTGAATGCCTTTGAATATAAGGCTTGACCTTTTTTTTTTAAAAAGGCTTCTCTGGAGGCATAAGCACCTCTGGCAAATTATGTTCATTTCATTTTACTTCAGTATTATGTCTATAGTAACCACATGTTTTTCGTATGTACTGTGGACACTGTAAGTGTTCTTCATACATTTTCTCATTTAACCCCAGTCTTTTGTATGTGCCAAAGTTGAATCAACTTCCTATGCCAATTTGCTATTCAGTTGTTACTGGTCCAAGTCAAGGCCAATCTTGTAATTAATTGGCCAACGTTTGGGCTGACGTGTACAGTATAATTGCTTGAGTCATTATGTGATGAGCCGTGTAAACGTAGCCTCTCGTGATAAAAGCAGTGGTCAAAGGGGATGTGATTTGCAATTAGCTTCTTTTTTTTGTAAATGGTTTTATCCAGGCATTAGTATCCTGATTGAAATCTTGTCCTGAATGGAAGGAATCCTTTGAAATCAAAGGAAGAGGGATAAGAAAGCTAAGGGACAGAGTGAATCACCAAATCAGACCTATACCGGGGAAATTGAAGTCGATCTCTTGTGGGTTTTCTCATTTCATTTTTAGAAGTTTCATTTCTTCCCCTTTGTATGCTTCACGCATTGTAGATCATTTATAAGAAACTCTCAAGACAAGTGGCACATAATGTGTCCTTTTTGCCCTTATAAAGCTTAGCAGTTTCATTTGTCTACATGAGGAATGGTGATTGAGTTTTTGAGAGTTGTTAGTCGAGCAGCCCTAGGCATAATAAAACTGCCCTAGGCATAATAAAACTGGCCTTCCTCTGTTAGTGTTGAAATGCCTATATAACTAGAAAGGAAAGTTTGAGGACATACCTTGAGTTAGCCTGAAAAACCCTAGAATGGTAGTAGCTAGTAGTTAGAAGCTTTGCTCGAGACACAGTCTGTATCTGTGGCCGCTGTAACATGTAGCTGTGACATCAGCTGCACATACTAGAATGTTCAGTTTTTAAACACACAAAATATTTTACGTATTGACACAAAAAGCACAAGCAATGCAATCTCATACTAGCTAAACATATTGGCGAAGTTTTCAAAGTGTATCTGAAAAGGTCTAGGAGGAATTATGTACTGAAAATTGGATGAAGAAATAACAAGAACAGTAAGTAGACTTTTTCAAGCCAACTTCCAATTCCCAATAGATGAAGGACAGATACATCACACACTTTTAGTCAATAACAATCCAAGGTGTATTGCTGGAGCAAGAGCAAGTGAGATGTTAGTCGACATTGCTAAACTATTAAATTCACCTCCGACTGTAACTGTCATGTCCTCTTGAGCTGTAGCACAGCTGAAGGGTAGAGGAGAGCTGATAATCTGTCGCTGCTAAAGGGATGGTGGATGGGACACAAGCTGGGCAAAATCATTGAGCATCGTGAGGGTAAAATGAGGGACAGTCATGGATAGGCTACAAAGCCATTCTCAGGAGCGTGCTGGGAAAAAAAGTCTGAAAGGCAGGAGAAGCTCCCTCTCCCGGCTCTCCTGAAGTGCTGGATTAGCAACCGGGATTTAGGTTGGGAAAAGCCGCTCAGAGCGTTCTTCCAGCTCAGCATGTCAGCGTTTGACAGATGTGCCTTCCCTGCGGATTTTCCCAGCTGCACGGATAACTCCCCCCCCACGAAGTCAGGACGCCGGCGCTAATCTGCAGTGATGTCACTGCGCACCGTGGCACGCACTTGTGGCATTAGGCGGCAAAAGAACAATGTTAGCTCACAGTTTTTCAAGTATGCCAACCCATAGGAGACTGCCCAAGGACGTACGCTTTTGTACCTTGCCCACCTTTATTCTGTCCTGTTCAATATAACTCTCGCGTGTGTGTTTACTCTGTGAGTTCAGCCTCACTTAACACTGGGTGGCAATTACTGCAGGGATCGATAGAATTCTTTAGTGCCCTGGCTTCCAGATTTCCATTGATGCTCTTCATGAAAAATCAATCTTGCTGAAATGCCAGCTTCTTATGATCGTATTTATCTGCCATAGTGTTGCAGCAAGCTGTAGTTGGTGTATGCTGTATGTTGTATAATGTATGTTGTATGTTGTCACAAAATTGGCTTTATCCAAGAAAAATATGGCAGTGTTTTTATCTTATTTCATTGTGCAGGTTTGTCTCTTTAGTGAGGAAAAAAAGAATCCTTATTTTAATTCTCACTTCTTGTCTTGTAATATCCTTTTACATCCTTCTAGCATTTTACATACTCTGCGAGTATGTTTTTTTTTTTTTTTGTTTTCACACTTCTCTGCCAAATAAAATAACATGCCTGAATTCAGTGGACACTAAGTTGATCCATGGATCTGTTTGCTCACTGGGTAGAAGGTGGCTTTTGTCAGTGACACTAAAGGTTGTCATATACCTGGGGAGCCTGGCATGTTGACCATTTCTATGCCATCACTGTTTGAAGTTTATTTTTAATGTCTATAATGCACCAATCATAGGGGTATAATAAAGCTTCCAATATATTACTTTTCAAGTAATATATTATTGGCACAATATTAAGTGTATTGTGCATGTGCAGTGAGTCTGAAAGTGGCATCAATACTGCTAGAAAGCTGAAGCTCAGTCTTTTTATCCTGTAGTGCAATGTAAATCAGTTTATTGTCCTTTGAGCTCTTCTTGAGTTCTTGGCACATCGCCCTCTAGTGTTTGACAGCCACGCGTCTCACGGTCCCTGTCCTTCCCTTTCAGTGACGATGACTTTGACATGTCCAGATATTCCTCATCGGGATACTCCTCGGCCGAGGTGAGATGTCTGAGGGACCAGGTACCTATACGCTATGGCTAACATCACTTACCCTTTAAACTCATCCCCAGCCCCAAATGCCACTGCCATTTCCCTCATTGCTGTGAAAGAGGACACTCTCATCTCTCTAGTGATGTACCTCTTGGTATTAGTAGCACATGTTCATAAATAACATTTCCCATTGCCCATTCATTTTGTAACAATTTAATAATGTGTACACTTATTACAAATCGTCATTAGTATGACTGCTGTTATAATGGATCTAATGCTGCCATACTGCTGCTTACTATTACTAATAATTACACTGCTAATATTACTACCACTTACTTACTACACTGCTTACCACCACTAATACTGTTACAACTCTTAACTGTTAATGGTAATGCTTAAACTAATATTCTTCTTCTATTAATTCAAGCAGTACATGAAATAAGCATGCACACCAGTCTGCAAAAATGCTAACCGTTAGTGATAGAAGAGTGAATTTGCATGAACCCTGTAATTAATGGAGGCGCCATATGCTGTTAGTTGCTCTTAAGAACCATTGAAAAGGTTTTACTCCCAACATTATAATACTTTGATTGATCCAAGTCAGTGTGAGTCATTGATTGCATATGATACAGCAGCTTCAACCATTAGGGGTTTGTGAAGCCTGACTCTCCCATCATCATTAACAGTATTTTGTGTTGTGATTGATTGTGTGAGAAAGGACAGAAACATAGACAATAACATTTTGTGTTGCTCTTCTCTAATGCAGCAGATCAACCAAGACCTGAACATACAGCTGCTCAAGGACGGCTACCGACTGGACGAAATTCCAGACGACGAGGACCTCGACCTGATCCCGCCAAAATCTGTCAACCCCACTTGCATGTGCTGCCAAGCCACCTCTTCCACTGCCTGCCAGATCCAGTAGCCCGCATTGCTCCTTCACACCACCCCCCCCCCCATCCCAACAACACCTGTCTGCAGTGAGTTTACTTCGCCACTAGAGCGGCGACAGAGAGCAATGATTAAAACAAATAAAAACAGTGGTAATATTAATAAAGAGAGAAAAAATGTTAAATTATAATCTATTTAAAAAAAAAAAGAAAAAAAAAAAAGATAAAAAATTCCAAAAAACTAAGACTAACAGTCATTGCTTCCTCCTATGGTAGGACATGTACGTCTGTGTGTTTTAGAGTCAGATGGAACTGAGGGCTGTTCGGCAGCGCCCCCTCAACAATGTTCTGATAACACTTTTTTGTTTCATACAAAAACAAGAAACAAAGAAGTTGTCTGGTTAAATGATTAAACAAATAAATAGAAATGAATAAAAATACTAAAAAAAAAAAATATTTTCAAGAGCAACTACCGATTTGACGATGGCTGCCCCTCTCCAGTCTTAGCTTCCACTGTTATCATTTTGGCTTTATTTTTATTTTCACGGAATATTCCAGAACGAGTGTACTGTGTGCGGATGCAGCTGTATGGTTTAGAGACATATAGAGAGAGAATGAGACAAGAGCGTCGAGTGTGCATCAGGGAAGCAAGAAAGGACACAGGTCTCTTTTCTTGGTTCTGACCAGGTTCCTGGGGAGTTCTGGGTAGTTTTGTGAATAAATCTTCTCTTTGCAACACTGAAAGTAATACTGTAGCAAACACTAGGGAATTGCACTTTTCCACAGTTTCACAGCCACTTTTTTCATTCTTTTTCATTCAGATATCTTTCAAGTACATCTCAGAAAGTTTTGTTGCTGCAATAGTTTTTTTTTTCAAAAGGTGAATGGATTGAGAAGGGATTAATTGTGTTCTAGTTTTATTTCTTCATTGAGGGAAGTGCATTCTCTTTTATTCCCTGATTGTGTCATACCGTGGAGAGTCTGAAATGTTTAAGAGTGAATACATTTATTTTGTTGTTGACGAGATGACACAGAAAAATAGCGAGTGCACTGCGGCAAATGTGCCATTTTCTTCTGGAGCCACAGTCAAGGGACTCTTGGGGGAGAAAAGAACTGAGACTTTATGACTTTTAAATGACCTGTGTACAGCCTTGCATGCCACAGTGTCACCCACGTTGTGAAGGCGGTTATTTGCCAATTCCAAAACCAGGGCTGTTTTTGTTTAGAGTGTCATTTTATCGGGGTATCATAGTAGGCTATGTAGTGCCACACTCGCACCGTTCAGATCCAAACTCATGATTATCAATGTTTGCAAATCACTGCGGAGGGCAGCATGTTTTGCTCCGTGGCCTTTTGTGTCCAGATATTCAATGCCACGCTCTGATTTATACAGGCAGAGGCAGTTTGAGTTCAGAACTGCAACATTGGAAGGAAAATATTGCCTCTGCTGTGCACAGAGCTAAGTAGTAACTGAAAAGGTCATGTAGACATCACAAGGCCACCAGTCAAAAAATTGAAAAAAAGCCATTTAATTTGTTTACTTCACAGTGCTTATATCAGCAAAGCTTGCAGGGCTCTTGTACCGAGGTGTGTCAGGGCTTGGCAAAGTCAGCCCTCTGGGTCCAGAGACTCACTCTGGTAATGCTCCCTGCTCTCAACCTTGACTTGTTCCAGACCACTGACGTTGCGGGCACAGAAAGGCCGCCCGTTAGCGCGGACACGAAAGTCGGGCCGAACAGTGGACGAGATCAGATTCATCAGAGCCCTCTTTCCATCCCTCGGTTGTGCTGCGTGATTTCTTTTGATGTAAATGTTGAACAACCCTGTTGAAAACAAGCAGCTGTGCGCGGAGCGTATGGGTCAGCATCTGAGAGGAAACCGCAGCGCGTAAACCTGAAGAAAATCGAGCCCCTCTGGCAGGTGCACTGCGCTAATGATTTACCTCTCGTAAGAACCCCACCCTCCCTGTGTGTTTGCTGTCCGCCCTGCGGCCCCGGCTTTGCTGGTACTCTGGTCCAAACTGGCATTTCTAGTGATCGCTCCGCTTCCTCTCCCTGGCTGCTGTTTGTTTGGCAGAATCGATCGACGCCGCTTGTTATGCATCGGGGTGATGTTATTTGAAAGGGACGCCATGCTTTCTCAGGTGTCTCCCTGCTCAGCCCGGTGGTCCCCCATTGATTTCTTTGTCTCATTGCATGCGCTTTCGCTGTTACTCGTTTTACAGGGGAACATCGTCCACTTGCAATGTTCTAATTATAGCCAGACAGGAGAGGAGCTTGGGGGCTCTTGACTTGTGTGGAAGAATGGCATTATTGCAGCATGTTTCGTCGCTGTTTCCCCTTATCTGGGTTCTGTTTCCTTGATTGGTGCCCATAGGCAGACATTCCTCTAATAATAATGTCAAAGATACTGTGCATAGAGTGCTTCATGTTGCTGACTCCCTTTAAGAACCATTCAAAGCTGTACTTCAGTTGGTGAAATGATGCCAAAAAAGTGGTGCAAGATGCATAGGAATGTTTGAAACGTAGTTGCAGGTAATCCTCCCTTCCAGACAGTTTCCCATGATGGATTGCTGCTAAAGCGACTCGAATACATGTCGTAGGTACTTCTGCTCTCCCTGCTCTGACACCTGCTGTCTGTCTGCAGACTCTTTGTGCATTTCGCTGACTTGCACCTGCTGATAATTCCCAGCACTGCTTTGACAAATGCAAATAGAAAACACAAGGCAGAACAGAAACAGAGTCCATTGTTTGTCACCTTTTCCTTTAAACCAAAGAGACAGTCATCCTTGTTCACCAGTACTTACGCTGCTGAAAAATTCATCTTTATTAGATGCACACGTGGGAATTCAAAGCCTGTGGCTTTGAGTAAAAACTGGAAAGGATCTGCGATTCTGGCACGGAGAAATATGAAAGCTGAACTGGGCAACGGAACGCCTGAGTTTCCTGCCCCAGGTTTTCCAGCTTTCTTTGGATAAAGTGGCCCTCATGCTGTGGGAAACCTTTGTGAGTGATGGGGAGTGGTTATTAAACTGGTTGAAGCATTAAATGCGATCAGAGAGGCAGGGACCTGTGAGGACTCAAGGGAAATCAGCATTATATATTTTTGTCCGTTAACTCTGAGATGACAAGCACAAGATTTGTTTTGGTACTGCACTGGACCACCACCTCTTTCCTGTGCTGTGTTAAAATGTCTTAGACTCACGACTTGACGTCAGTAGTGTTCATGTCTTATTTAATTTGGAAAATTCTTTTCCTGCAACGACTCTAGACTTGCCGTCCTACAGTAATTGCTGCCACCCCCCACACACAGCCACACGCTTAATAATTTGCTGGTATTCATGAGAGCAGGTGCAGTTTTTGTGTCCTTGTGTTGATAACATGCATAAACTCCCATGGCGTTTTTGTTGGAGGCTGCTGCGGTATTCAGAGCCGCTGATCCCCAGTGCTTTTTTTGGATCAAATGAGGCGAATCTGATCACAATATACACCATTCTGTGTTGCTTCAGAACCAAAGGTACTCAGAGTCAGTGTCTGCAAACCAGCTCTTTTTTTTTTTTAAATCATGTTGACCACATTTTTCCAGCTCATGTTTTCTGCTGCATGCAAAAGATGCAAAGGAAGTTGACCTAATTTGTGCCCAGAATACTTTCCACTGGCTGTAAAAAGGTCTTATAGTAAAAATGTGTTAATTCTCCAAGACCTGAGACGCTGCCAGCCTCCTTATGAAAAGTAAAAATGATGGGATTTTGAGAACCAGATAGAAAGAATGCATGGCTTAAGATTTAATTTTTTGTAAGATGTTTATACTGGTTAGGTGTGTTGTTTGCTATTTCACATTGGTCCTGCTGGGCCTAGCTTAACTGAAACTTAGTAACACCAACGCCACCTGTCTCTCACTCACGATCACTGCCACTGTCCTGAACTCCACCCCACTAAACACAAACTCCCATCCACCCAGTAGCATGAAGAGGTTTCATTGGGGAATGTCAATATATGAAGGGAAATGTGAATTAGAATGTGATATGTTTATATGTTTACTCTACACAATGTGTGTAATGAAAAATGTTTAAAGGAATGAGCTGTAACTGGACCAGGTGAAATTTTGCCTGGTTCTGAATGAATGTACCTACAATTTATGATGTGAATGCTCAAAGCCCTGCCCTTCTGAATACCATTTGCCTCTGTATGAAATGTTCTGCAGATTGTACCTTCAGGTACATGCATTTTGTCTCTAAATTATTCATGCCAGCTAATTAAACTCCCTGTTTCTACCAGAAAGCATTAGCTCTGCTGTTTTACTCGATACACTCCATGAAGCATTCTCTGGGGCAGTATATGTATTTCTGTGACTCCTCCTTAAAGACAACACTTTGTATAATGTACAGAGTGTATCTGTGTATAATGATTAAGGCTCATGGTTTTTTGTCCTTTTAGGGAAAAAATAAATGGAATTAGCAGTTTCTTTAATCCTGGTTTTATGGAGTTGTCCTCGTTTAATAATCAGCTGGGAGAAACCTAACTGTTTCTCAGAAAGTCATAGTCAGTAGACCCAGGCCCTGTTTAACTGCAGTTCTGTATAATTTAGCAAAATGTAGTGTCTTGTACAACATCAGGATTTTGATATTGTTATAATTAACAAAATGTGTTGCTTCAAAGGGGAAAAAACGTGCCGAGATACATTATTCAAAGTCATGGACAAGGAGCCTTGGGGGTTGACTGAATCTGGTCAAAATCTTATAGACACAGTGTTCCTGCCGTACAGTGGTGTATAGAAGAGAGGCTTCTGGGAGATCACTGAAGACTCAAGCATCAAACCCCCTGCTTTCAAAACAGCCTGACAGGAAAATCGATAAGATGTTGTGTTTTTGTTTCAACTACAGAGTTACACAAGCACATTCTGTACTGCTCTGTCTGAATGAGTGGAAAGTGTTTCTGATTTATCATTTCCCAAACTTGAGAATTCCCCTCCCTTGTTTTTCAAACCCCGTCACTAGGATACTGCATCCCTTCCCAGAGAGTGAAGATGAAGCGAAGTTCACGTTTTACTTTTTGTTATAATATCAATATCGCACTTGCTCACAGCTCCGAATAAGTTTGCTACATTAGAGTATGCCTTAAGTGATGCATTTTATAAAACTTATATTTATTGCGAGTGTTATGTTTTAATTTATTTGAGATATGGAAAAGTATGCATTTTTTAACATAGAAACACAGATTTTTTTTATTCTTATGATTATGAATATGTGAACATTTCCATACCAGTATTTAACAACGTTCTTGTTCTGTGTAGTGTAACATATCAATAAATACAAGACAAGTGGAAATTTCTCTCTGTTGCTGTCTCATTCTTACACATTCTTAGCAATGGTCTGTTCCAGACTCAAGATCAGTTGTGCAATACTAATAACAGAAATCTGGGTAATAATTACAGTTACTTAGGGATTTTGACTGGAATATAATTGAAATGACAATGTCATGAACACTGACATTTTAAGGATTGTTCCCTACAGTGACACATACTATATGTAGGGAGGTCACATGGGAACTGGAGCTGAAATAAGAGTTGTAAGTTGGAATCTCAGGTGGGCCACTGCTGTTGTACCTGTTCTCTTGAGTGAGGTTCTTAAGCTGAATTGCATCAGTAAATACCCAGCAGTATCAATAGACGGACATGCTATCCAAGTCACCATGGAAGGGCACCAGCTGAGGAAATGATTTTAAAAATGTAATATGCATGGGATGCAAATTAAACCGGAGTCATAAAGAGCAGCGACTGAACGAGTCACGAATTACGAATTGCAAATTTGGCGGCATGGATTGACGTTGCCTGTCAGCTTACCTGTTCAGTATGCTGGGCGTCACGGTCACTGAACGCCCTCGCTTTGATGAGCAAACTGCTGGTAGGCCCCCCCCCTCATCTGCTCTTAGTAGATCAAACCCCTGGGTCGCACCAGCCAAAAACAGGCTGCCAGCAATGCATTTATATCTGAGTATTAGTAGAAAATTGAGCTGACTTCTCCATAATATATTGAACTGAGGATAAATAAAACCGCCTGATGTTTTATTTACAGTGGCCAGAGACTAGATGAGCTGCAATATTCTTCCCATTCGTGTCATTTGCTGCTCAAACTGGAGTCAGCTGGCTATATATATATATATATAGTTAGAGAGAGAAAGAGAGACAGAGAGATAACAATGAGATAATACCATAATGTCTGCTCCCTGCTCCTGCCTTAACACGGCACAGACTTGCCCTCCTCAGCACTAATACGCCAATAGGATCGTTTGAGGGCTAATTACCTCGGCGGCAAGGTGTAAATGGAACAGCATGACTGGGTCAGAGAGTGTGGGGGGTGATTAACTGTCTTGAGACAGATGGTGGACGGGACTTACCAACAGGCTTGTCCCCAGCCGCCTCTCCTGGGTAGCCAGTACGAGTCCAGGTTGCGGTCAGCACAGAGCTCCCACACCGTCTCCACAACGTAGCCACCGGACGGTCTCCACTAGACACACGTGAGTGAGACACAAGAGGTCTTTCTAGATGGACAGGGCGAGTCTTGGGGTCAGCAAACAGGCGAACGCACTGTAGGACAAGGCTTCACTACAGCCGGACCTGTACAGCTCTCGTATTCACCTGCTAGTGTAACTCCTACCTCGTTGAGAGGAAATGTTGACATTTGTGTTCCTGTGTAGATCTTACTCAGAAGTACTCAGAAGTACTCACATTTGACGTATGTATTTGTGATAACTAGGATTTTTATTATTTGTAATCAATACTTTCCTTATAGTAATTTGTCAATACTTAGCCACAGGCAATGCATACAGTGTACAGAAACAGTCACCTTATTCTCTGTCCCTTCCAGATGATCTCATCTCTCTAGCAGGCCATTATCCACAGGTCTGTATAACACACAATTTCAACCAAACGATCAAGGTTTGTGCAGAACTTCAACTTTCTCTGATCCTGCGTCTCTGCAGGTCTGTGGCGGTTTGGCCAATGAATCTGAGCTATGACAGCACACGAGCATGGCTCTCTCATTTCACAGAGGGAACTCTCGTCTGGCATGTGTCTCATCACCTCCCAACTTCTCTTGCCCTCTGTCCCCAGGACCAGGGACCCCAATCCATCCTGCAGGCCAGGGGCGGGTTAGGAGCCATGCTGTTTAAAAACCCAGGGACGGCCATCCTGCTCCTGCTGTCAGTGCAGTTGGTGCGCTCCGTGGACATCCCCGCTGTGACCCACGAGTTCACCGCCTACAGGATGCAGCAGTACAACCTGCAGCAGGAGAAACATGGTAAGCAGAAGTGTTCTATGGGAATGAAAGCAAATGGTAGACTCAAATACTTGACGATGATGTCATAGATGTGTCTCAGTTACACAAATAGGCAGCTCTGGATCTGCAGTGTCAAATATGCATTTCATTTTTGTTTCATGCAAATCTCTTATTACTTAATGGGTCAATTTTTAAGATACTAATGTAGGATAACATTTGCACAATGTAGTCACTATTTCCCTTTTTAAATATGTTTGCCTACTTTGAATCCATGCATACTGCATACTAAAACACTGAACATTAAAACTCTAGTATAGCCTCAATATATTATACCAAGCAAAGCTATCCCTGCTTGACTGTGTAAACTGCATGGCACTAAAAGGGTTAAATGCACACCCTCAATTCTATATCTAATGTAAATGTGATGTTATGAGTTTACCTATGACCATTCTCTGAAAATGATTCTTGCTTTACCGAAAAAAATTTAACTGCATTTCCTAACTATGACTTCAAATTTTGTATTGTCAGAGAATCCATAGACATTTTTAAATGAACCGTAGGCGTAGTTGTGGATGTACAGAGCATGCATCAAGGCCCTATAGCCACGAGACCAATTATTAATGGAATGTCCTGCTTAAGAGTTTTACTGCACATTATTCACTCATAGCATCACCTAGGTGCACTGTGGCTCTCAGGTATACATTATGTATGGCAGACAAGTGCTGTGCTTAACAGTGTGTGCATGTTTGAAACTGGCCGGGGTATTGCTTACTGCAGGTTGCCGTGGTGCCATAGTGGTCGCCGAGGGGCAGTGGGTGGATGACCCGGGCCTGAACCGCCGCTGCGTCATCATGAAGCTCCCAGACTTCACCATGCACCGGTACCGGGAGGCCCTGCGCCAGAACGCTGCCGCCGTCCTCATCCTGTTGCCCAGCAACATCTCCGCAGTCCCCCAGGATGTCATTCAGGTAGCCCCCCTCTCTGCCCCCCCCGTGGACATGCTCGGCCTTTGATAATGGCGGTGGATCGGAATCGCTGTTGCCCCCCAATAAGCCACTGACGAGAAACTCACTTTGACAGATTGTCACAAGTGATCGTCCGTCCTTTCAATGTCGTCCCGGAGACGCCCCAGCCGTGTCCCGTCTCACGCACCTGTTGTACGGCGACAAATGAGTCGAGCTGTCACTTCATCTGCCGTGACACCGGGAAGAAAAGGCTGTCACGGCAAAACAGATTGAGTTTTGCCCGGGCTGAAATGAATCCGCAAATGACAATTAATCTCGGATAGCTTGGTGCTGTCAGGCCCCATGGGAAAGCGGCCATTATTTATGGCTCTGAATGATATCCCGCATGCAAGCGCGGGCCCCAGTCTCTCATTGATTCATCAAATCGGAGATTAAAAGGCATAAATTCATTCGAGATGAAGACCTCCCTGAATATTCTCACTGAAGATACTCAAATGCATCCCTGTGAGGATCCTCTTGATAAAGTTGCTTTTTATGTGCAATAACTTGAGCAAACTCAAACTTCCTAGACTCATACATACAGTAACCTGTGATATTTGAGCCACTAATAAAAAGTTTTGCCTAATTGAATGTACTATTATGCCAGTATAGTTCAGGACCCTATGGTAAATTGATCCCTAAATCAGACCCTACAATAACTCAACCTGTTTTTAAAGTGTGCTTCTGTATGGATGTGAGTGGGTTGCCTGTGTGTCCGCAGGGCTTCATGGTCACTGAGGCGGAGGCACTGCGGAACCAGACCCTGATGCCTGTGTATGTTGCTCCGGAAGACGAACAGCTGCTGTTCATGTATGACCAGCTCAAGATGGCTGCCGCGGCCAAGGGCTTGTCCATACTGGTGCGAGGTGAGAAGGGACAAGGAGAGAGGGTGACTCATTCAAAATGCATTCTGTATTTTGCTATAAGAAGACGTGGTGGTGTAACAAAAATGTTAACAGTGTGACAGGTAAATTAACAGTGGAACAGGCAAGTAAAGTGATGTTACAAGTAATAGAAAAGATAATGATCATATTTGCGATAAGCTGTTAGTACAAATGGAGGGATAGAAGCGCGATATTAAAGAAACATTGTCATAAAGAGGTGTACTAGAGGTGTAGTAGAAAAGTAAACAATACAGAGATAAGAGCATGCCATGTGCAAGAGTTAACAATGCAACAAAAATTAAGTGTAACAAAAAAGTTAATTGCGCTACGTCAACTGTCTGACCCAAAAAAAACAAGGAACTTAACTGAACAATGTGAACTTTCATCTCTGTGTGATGCGCCTGTCTGTTCAACAGCTTGAGCTACCGTGACTCTGTCTTTTCCATCTCCCTCCTCATCTCTCTTTCTTCTCTCTCTCTCTCTCCCTCCCCCGCCTCTCTCTCTCTCTCTCTCTCTCTTCTCTCTCTCTCTCTCTCTCTCTCTCTCTCTCTGACTCTCTTTCTCTCTGTCTCTCTGCAGTCTTCTCCAGCATGGTGATAACAAGCGGGTTTCAAATAATAGTGAGCAACAACTCTCCGATCAAACCTGTCACCGACACAGCCATCATCACACTGGAGGTGAGGTCACCTGCCGTCGACCCTGTTTCCACACGACCAGTGCACCTGGAACGGTCACGTCATCTCCACGCACCTTTTCTGTGTTTCAGGGAGTTCTCCCAGGTGCTGGGGAAGACCTACCTGCCATCGTAATCACCGCCCACTACGACTCCTTCGGCCTCACCCCTGTGAGTCTGGCCTTCTGAGGTCATTCCACTAGCTCGTGTTCTGCCTGATATCTGAATCCCACAGATTTGCTCACTGTCCATGCCAAATGCCAACTCTCTGCACTGGCTTGAATGTATATCACTGGCTTGAGTATATATCACAATACCACCCACAGAGCTATGCCCAATTAAGAGAAATGTGAGGAGTCTGGTATATTGTCCCAGAGTATTTTGCCTCTTTTGCATATTGTTAATTTCCGGTCAGGACACTTAGCTAACAGACCATAAAATTTGTACAACCATTATTATTCCTTTGAAGGTCTCTGCTTGTCATTGCTTCAAACCTCTAAACACACAGTAGGCCAGTTTTTTGGGGGCCTTGACCCAAAGGCTGAAAAACTTAGTATAAAAGGTCTCCTGTCACAAATGCAGGTTATGTTATGCAGGTGATTCCTCTGATATTTCAGGAACAGTCAGAATCTGGACCAATCTATTTATGTTAGTATGACAAACGCATTCAACAAACACACAGATCTGGTTCTTAATGACAGCTTAGAATTCCAAATGTTTCTGTTCTTGTTATATCAACACAAATGCCTCACCCTCCTCAACTGGGCTTATCCTATCTGATCAGGAGGCTTAATGTTTTTAATTGGGCCTGGACCTAAGAAATCTGGAGCTCCTTCACCATGAAGCTCTGGGAATTAATCTAGCTGTTGTCGTTGCCACAGTTTTGTTATGGAGATGACTGGCTCTCCCAGACCTTGGCAAAGTCATTAATATCTGTTGCAAACAGACCTTAAGCAAAGGCAGCAGAAGTGGAATGATTTACATACTATTTACTGATGCTGGGAACAGCAGGATTATAATTTAAATTCCAGGTACCACTTGCTGAAGACAGTTTCACATAGGAATTCACATTGAAAATGAGCCTGTCAATTAATTCAGATTGGTGAGGGTGTTAGAGAGAAATTGACTATTTTACATCACCACTGTCTAAATTTATAACAATGCTGGGGAAAAGAAGCATATGCGTTATGGCTCATTCAAGTGAGCCATTCAATTCATTATTGTTACAATATATTTCTTTGCAGATGATTTTTTCCCTGTCAGCTTGCAATGGTTACAGTGTTGCTAGCTTTTTGCTAGGAAAAACTGAGGTAAAGAACTCCATTTGAGGGCACAGAGACAGACAATCTGGCAGGGATGTAGCCTCACAACCCTCACCACTCCTCCGCCCCACTGGTGTTGGGATTTTATTGTGAGATAGTTTCATGGCTGTGATTTGTGAACTGCCTCACGCACCAGGTGTTTATCTCCGCAGAGGCGTTTCAGGAGAGTGAAGTGTTTGATATTGAGCATCACCAGGTGTCAGGTGTCTGAGCTCAAAGGCAGTCGGGGCATCATAAAGCGCAGAGAGGATAGCATCAGGCCCCACCGCAGCAGGAGGAGAGCTAAACCACTGTAATAGCACTTTGCGTTTAGCAGTGACTAACCATGGTGCATTCACAGCACAGGCATCGGTTCTGGTTCCCCTGAATGCTGAAGCAGCTCATTCATCTCATGAATGACAGCCGCTTAACAGATTTGGAAGTCAATAAAAATGTGTAATTCAGGCTCTGTAGTAACTTACCCAACATGTCAATTTTGATCCTATTTGCCTTAGTTTTTCTGTCATTTTTAAATGATTGAAGCTTTGTAGTTATACTCGGTGCTGCTGACAGACCCTTTTTGTGGACCTTTCATTTGATTTAATTATACCATATGCGGGTACACTCATGCTGTGCTTGGGTGCACTATGGTTTTGTACAAAAGACAGACATAAAAAACAATGTATGTTCTGTTTTAATGCTAGAGCCTGTATATGCATAAGGTGCCTGTTCTGGGAGAAAGGTCCATCAAGGCTGATAATATGTCACCATCAATAAGAGCTGTACAAGGAAGTTTGGAACCTCTTGAGGGGTTAAATATTTTTACAGATTTGTTCCTAAACTGCACTGCAGTATGCAATGGTTGTTTTTAGTTTTCCTGTTTTTGATTGCAATGCTGTGCACTCGAGGTATCCAATGTTGATAATACCCAAATAGTTGGAATCGTTATTGCATCTCTGACCAGGAAGCTGATCACGATCTTGTTTGAGGTTAAATGCCGCTGTCAGGTTGTCGTTAGTGTGTGGTGTTGTAGAATACAGAACAAGTAAGTGCAGATCAGGTATCAGTTAAGTCGAAACGAAAGCCGTGTACGCAGCACCCAAGTTAATCGATAAGTCAAAGTGACAGTCGCCCCACTGCTCTGTCCTCAGCCCTCTTGTACTTGGCTTTGGAACAGATGCGTGTGAGTCAAAACTTGCTCAGCCGTTAAATAAATAGACAAATAAATCAAACCGCTCCCTGTCCTTGAAGAAGCGTCCCATCTCCACCTCCATCCCTCTCTGTCTCCCTCCCTCCCTCTCTCTTTGTATAAGCCCATGAGTTTCCTGCTCATCTCCGGTGACTTTCCCTCTCTCCTGTCTGACCCCACCTCTCTTTCTCCCTCTCATTTTCATTCATTCAAACAAGCTGTTTTGGCATGACCACACAAATGGACAGTATTGCTAAAGCATTTTTCATAGAAATGTGACTTAGACAAAATGACTATTAATGTCCTAAAAATGACTGATTACTAAGTTTCTGGTCAGATACTTCCTGCTCACTGTCCCTTAGGCTGGCACTCAGACATATACTTTTCTTCCAAAGATGCAGTGTTTTCCTTCCTGAGAATAATTTGTAATTTCTCTTTATCATATAATTTATTAAATGTATGGAGGTATAATTCAAAATATCCCAAATATTTTTCAATAATTATTTGGAATTTATTATACAATAGAAGAAAGTGCATCTCTCTTTTTACCTCACCTGTCTCACAGAGATCACTGAGCCTTTCTTATTTTCATTGCCAGTTTGTCAGTTTGTCTTATTTTCATTGCCAGTTTGTCTCTATCGCTATGCTGTGGTTATCAAGCCTGTACTCAGTCTCTCTCTTTCTCTCTCTCTTTTTCCCCCCATCTCTCTCCAAATACATTTGTTATATGTTTGAAATACAGCAAAAATAATGCAGACATTAACTACTAATATAAACATTGGTACATTAATAATCAGTAATATGACCATAATTATATGTTACAGAAAGCTGCATTTTATGCTACAGAAAGATAACCCCTCTTTAATGAATATGAGGACTATGTCCAACAGTGAATTTTTTATTAGTATTTCTGCACAGCTCCTGTGAAGAATGATGTTAATTAAATGTGAACTCTCCCACTGGTGGCTATTAATTTGCCATTACGCTTGCTGTTAATGCTGAACAGCGTGTCACCCTCCCCAAGACTCACCCAACACCTCTCCTTACTGGAGCTTATTAATCTCAAAATAATGCGCCTTACTGACGCGTTGTCTAAGCGAAGCTTTTGATTCATGTGCCAGTGATCGTGTTGTAATAACCACGTAAAGATAATAGCATTAGTAATGAAAAGCTGCGCTTTAGAACTTCATTTTGCTCCGTTAGCGCTCTCAGCGCCTCTTCTGTGGCTGAACGGCTCGGTGGTGGTGTGAGTCACCTGATAAGCTTGGGGTGTTGCTTGTGAAATAGTCCTTTGGTGGGTGAATGTTAGGCCACATTTCCTGCTTTAAATGTCTGAATTGATCGCTCATGTTGCTGTGGCCGATGTTTCAGGCTCAGGCTTTTTCTCCAAGCCTACTGTCTAAAAATTGCCCCCAGCAGTTGTACTTCCTGTTCCAAAAGGCCTTAGGGGGTATCTGGGTCTTCCCTGTCTGTGTGCTGGGTGTGTCATGTACAGTATTTGTGGAGGTGCTTTTCTCTGTTTTGTCATTGCTGTCATTTTTTGGACAAAAAGCAATCTGTTTTTGCTTGAAAGCAGCCTCTGTCCCTTCAAAATGTGAATTCTGAATATGTCTGAAACTGTCCATGAAGTTTTATTCAAACTTTCATATCATCATATTACTGTCTTACACACAATATTCTCTACCTTCATATGGCTGTTGTGTCTGAAAGACATTCATATTCTCTACACACACAGGTAGTCTGTGTAAAAGAGGTTACTCCATATGTTTGCAACAGAGGGGCTTATGGGAAGGGACCTGAGAAAACCTGGAAGAGCTCTCAGCTAGGCTAGGAGGAAGGGTGAAGGAGGAGCTGATTACAAGGATTAACTTCAACAGAAATGGCCTGACTCAGAAACTTCAGGCTCTCAGGCTCTCTCCACATGCTTTCATTGGATGATGCAGTCACATGACTTGCTGTCCATCTGTCAGTCCAGTTGCCTCTTCAGCAGCCATTGGCCTGGAATCTTCACATGTTTCAAATTCAAGTGGCTAACAAATGAAAATCAGATGAAGTTATTGTGCTGCTGTGGGCATTTTTTGAGTTTATTAACCTTTATTATAATTATATTAGTTAGTTATAATTTTTTGAGTATTCCTCCCTCTCAATCATTCACAGTTTTAAATCTCCATGATATATAGTCTTAACTTTATATGTGTCTGTACTGTAAACCGGCAATCCCAATTTTATTATTTATTATTTTAATGTGGTATAAAAAATCAGACAAATGCAATTGTACTGCTTATGGAAGCGTTTATTTATTTGCCCTTACCTTTTCGCATACACTTTTGTAAGGCACTCTGTACAGTACGTACTTATTACAGAATTCTGCCCAGGAGGAGTTCTGATTTTGCTGCCTCAGGATCCACTTGCCTTGGTGATATTGACAGAGATTTAGCCTCACTGTATTAAATATTTCTTGGGAACAGCTGTTACTGACCTTGCCTGTGCGTGTCACTGTGACAGTGGCTGTCGTACGGAGCCGATTCCAATGGAAGTGGGGTGGCCATTCTCCTGGAGCTGATCCATCTCTTTCACCAGCTGTACAGTGACCCCCGCAGCCACGCACCGTGAGTTACCGCGCTGCCACTCCGCGCTACAGAGGGACATTTAAACAAAGCCAAGTTTACAGATCTGGTGTACGGAACTTATGGGGACAACTAACTCCAAAAACGTACAGATTCAAAAATGCAAAAGTGGCATTGCTTTTTTCTAGGTATCACCTCCTTTTCTCTCTAACGGGTGGTGGCAAGTACAACTTCCAAGGCACCAAGCGATGGATAGAGGAAAATATGGATCACGCGGGTGGGTTTATCTTAATTTCTTTCTTTCTTTTTTGCGAATTTTAGCTATGTGTTGATCCTCGTTGATCTGAAGGCAGGACAGGGCAGCAGGGTAATTGAAGCAGGGTAATTCCCCTGCTGCATGAAGCTTGATTTGCAGCACCCTGGTGTCAAGAAGATGTAGTTTTAAGGATAATTAAGCTGAAGTTGCCTAGCCAAAATCACTTCTCCTGTGCACCAGGCTGTGCTTTGTTTTGTGTCTTCCTGCACTGCTGTCATAATTTTAGTCACAATCCTAAATCTCCCTTTTACTGTAAGAAGCTGCCAATTAAGAAGACAATGAGTGATCAGCTGTGTAGTTGTGCTTCTTGGAATTTGATCACAGTTATGGGCTGGTGACAGGGGTGCTTAATTAGTGACTTTCAGAGGCAAAAATACACCCAGCCCCACAAAATCAAAATGATTCTTCCCACCCATCTCTCTCATTTTTCTGTCTGTTTTCAGTTGGCAAAACTGCAGAAAATATCTAGCACATGGGCTGTTGGGAGATGAAGTGCAGAACTTTTCAAACATTCTCTGTGATCTCAGCTTGTGAACTCCATATTCCAGCATCCTCTCTAGAGAGCGTTGTGTGGTGCCTGTTGAATGCATCCTGATTGCAAGTGTCTGCATGATTAACGTTATCACCATGGCTTCTGTTCAGTCTAACTGCAACATGCTACTTCCTGAATTCTGAATAACGAATGTGACCAAGGGTTCCTTTTTTTGCTTCTTACACAACATCTTGCATTCATTTTAGTGAATGCCAAATTCATAAGGTTGTGGAGGTATTGAGAAAAAATGCTGTAATTTGATATTCAAAGATCAAGATGAAGTGCATTGCTGTTGGAAGGAATAGAGTCAGTATTTGTATCAATCACACTGATTACCATATTGTGAATGTACTCTGTTGTGTCTCTTTACAGAATCTAGCCTCCTTCATGACAACGTGGCATTTGTGCTATGTTTGGACACTCTGGCCAATGGAGATGGGCTCTTTCTGCATGTCTCCCGCCCGCCCAAGCCTGGCACCCCTCAGTACGCCTTCATAAAAGAGCTGGAGCAGGTTAGGAAAAATGGGAGGGTGGGAGCATGCTGACCTCAGTGTCCCAGCTGTTTAAATAAGTCTCCTGTGACTTTATACACCTTCTCTGCTGTATACCTGGAGCCAACCTAGTCCAGGCTTTTAACTGACCAAGTGATTGCTTTTCCATTGCGCTGTCTGCAACCAGAACTACAGTATATGATATCACACTAAATGCTGGTTAGCTCTGAGGTCAAGGCAACTACCTGGACTTTTGCAGTGTAATGCTGTGTTTTTCCTCCAAAAGAGACTCCATATGACTTCTCTCTGCCTCTGGTTTTTTACTGTGATCAGTGATAGTACTTTGTTCCTTTTTTCCCCTCTGTGTTGATCTCTGTATTTTTTAGTTCTAACAGAGGAAGGTTAGTTACACAGCTTTCTGCTTCATCCATGGCAAGTTTACAGGTATAGTTCTAATATGCCTATAGCTAAGTGAGGCAACCCAGTTCCAGCTGTATGTTTGAAAAAAAGGTGTAAGTGGCCACAAATCCAGATCCAGTTACCAAAAAATGCTCTTTGTTTCTCAGTAAATCCTTAACATAATGTAATGGTAATAGAACCCCAGGCCCAATCCTGTCTGTATCTGAACCCTTGCCCCCCCTTGTTTTAGGTGGTTTCTTCCCGGTTTCCCTGGGTGAAGCTGGGAATGGTCCACAAGAAGATCAACTTGGGGGAGTCCACAGTGGCTTGGGAGCATGAGCGGTACGGCATGCGTCGGATCCCCGGGTTCACATTGTCTCACCTGGAGGACCCACGGTCGGAGCAGAGAGGGTCCATCCTGGACACTATGTGAGTCTCAGCGGGTGATTTTGAAACACACTTACTGAGGCCAGAAAAGGGGAGTGGAGGCAGGCGGTTAGTGGCTGGGGATGAAGCCAGGCTACAATGGGGGAGCGCTCAATTGTTTATGACAAAACAACAGTTTGTCTCATAGACAAATCACAGATGAAGGAAGCAAGTGTATATAATGATCCAGACCTCTGGCAGAGACCAATATCAGCACATAAAATGTTCCGCCCACAAATGATCACTTTGTAGAATCAGGCCATGTGCCAGGATGCAATTTGTGTAATGGGAGGGAATGATTCTGTTGAGTTATGAGAGCTTTCACATTGAGAAAAAAAAACAATCAGTATGCAAAAGTACATGATCAGTGGAGTGACAGCTGGTTGAACAGTACGGCAGCATGTTAAAGTACTCAGACTGGAAGGCTCCACATGTAGCTGCAGCAGTGTTTTTAGGGGGTTAGGCTTGCCTAGGGATCACCCCCAAGCCCCCACTCCCCCTTTTGCAGACACAAGGCAGATCTTTTGTCATACTACCCATAAGTCTTTGCCACCAGTATTGGACTTGCTGACAGTCTCTGCTGAGCCTGGCATCAGTTGACAATTCAGTCACTTCTGCCAATCCAAAAAAAATTACAATGTCCTTTGATATCCCATTTTACAGAAAGGGTCAATTTGCCCGAGAATGCTCCCATTCATATCCCCATTTAGACTTGTCAGTGCCGCTCCGTCGAGTCCTGTATGACTCCGTCTCGCTTTTGTCTCTCCGAAGCTCGCAGGTGGACATCAGGAAGCTGAAACGCAACGCCGTCATCATCGCCGAGGCCCTCGCCCGTTTCATGTACAACCTCTCCGACAAGGTGCGCCTGTGATTATCAAAGTTAGGAGACCGCGCAGTGATGCGCAAGGTGGATGGGCCGAGGACGGATGAGGCTGTCGGAGCCGAATTGAATCGGCGGAGCGACGTTAATGGCCTTCCGCTGAATTTGACGCTCTTTAGCGGCGGCAGTAATAAGATACTCGGTGAATCAGAACTGATTGATCGATTCATTATGCAGGGCAGCTAGCAGGAGAAGGATTCATTCTGTGTGCAGCGGACCCTGCTGGAATGATATGGCAGCACTAGACTCTATTGTTCAGGTTCTGTTAATGACTCTTTCCCCCTTGTTTTGTGTCAGGGTTCCCCAAAGGAGCTGCAGGTTTTTAAGGGCCAAATGGTAAGGCTTTCAGTATGTTTCACTTGCACACTTTGTCTATTTATTGTCTTGTTATTTATTGACTTTTTCCACTGTCTAATTGTGTTATTGCACTGCTCCCAGTGTACTTTATGTTACCTTTGTTTTGCACTGTCTAAATGTAGCACCGTGGGTCCTAGGGAAATGTTATTTCAACCCTACTGTGTACTTGTATATGGATGGGCTGACAATAAAGCTCTCTTGACTTGACTTGATGCTTATACGTATGTAACTATATTTAGAAACATAGGATACAGACTGTATTTTAAGTTGTTAAAATTGTTATCACATATACCAGGGAAAATAAAAATCATTCATCATTGAATCGTGTATATATGTAATTAAGTATTGACATAAATATATTAATTGCTTGTTCTGTGTCAGATTCATATTACTGTTATTTATCATATAATTTATCAGTATAATTTATATTTTTTCTGTTGGGGAGACAGGTTGGCCTTTAACATGATTCTGCCGCCCTCTGCTGCCCATAGCTAGGCATTACATTAGAAATAACCACTTTTAAAACCCTCTGTAATCTGAACCTCAACACATCAGGTGAGCTCTGACCGCTCTCTCTTCTCCCACAGGAGATACAGGACAGCCGTCTGTCTGCGCTGATGTCCTTCCTGTCCTCTGTCCCTCGGGCCACCCAGCTGCTGGATCGGGAGCCTGCGCTGCTCCTCCTGGTCAACACTCTAGAGCAGCAGATGGGCCGATACCTGCAGCAGGTGATGAGGCACACCTTCCGCCCTGACCGCAGGTACGCAGACCAAACCCAGCCCCTAATCACAGACTCTTCCACCTGCCCTGACCACTGGTACACAACCCAAGTCAACCCCCAATCACAGAGACCTCACTTCCCCTGACTACAGACACGCAACCTAAACTTTACTCCCATTCACAGAGACCCTGTCTGCCCTGACTGCTGAGACGCATATCACAATAAATCCTTATTGCCAAAAACACTAGGATTTCAACTAAAGAAGACAGTGTCATCTTTCTAACTCTTGTCATGTTTTGAATTAGGGAGCCGGAGATCACATTCTTTGACCAGATGAATCAACCGATGATGATGTACAGGTCAGTAGCTTCAGACAGGGCTTTGAAATAATTTAATAAACATGCTCTGTAGACTGTTATTATTATGAAAGAACATGTGCCATATATCCAATTATCTGTAATGAATTTGCTTTTTAAATTGACTGCCAACTCCCCCAGGGTGAAGCCAGCTGCATTTGACCTTTTCCTTGGTGGCTGCATCACCGCCTACTTGGGAATAATTTACTTTGCCGTTCAGGTATTTATTTTCACCATCCTGTTAAATACTCTTCACAGTTTTTTTAAACAAACAACTGCTGTTCGATTTTGTGATGCTGACTCACATACTCTAATTGGCTCTCTATTTAATCTCCAGCAATTTTCACACCTGTATACCAAGATTACCAAAATGGCTATGAGGTCCAAGCAGCAGTGAGAGCTACAGTAGCTGCACTGAAGAAGTGAGAAGGAGAAGGAAACAGCCAGGATGTGATGAATTTGATAGGCCCGAGCGCAGAGGAGTGGCTTCTCAGCCATCAGCGACTGTGATGGTATTCTCTGTACCATCATAGACTGACACAAGCCAATAGAGGGAATTCCCTCTCAAGATTTTTAACTTCTTCTTGTTCCTCTGTATTTATGTTTTTTTGTTTCACTTTTCTAAAATTGTTTACTTTGTACTTTAAATAAAAACATTAGACTGCTACGCACTGTTGTGCAGTGTTGTGTTGGGCTATTATTGATGATAACAGTTTATACATAATCTGTATATCAGATTTTTTTACACATGTTTATTTATTTTTCAATGCTGCTCTAATTTGTATTATTTATAGAAGGTGGTCATCGTAAGAGTGGAATACTAAATCAGACCAGTTGGACATGAAAGTTTGATACAGCCATAGTTTAACGGAACTCAGGCGTTAATAATGAATTACTTCCAGGTAACCTAACCTCCTGCATTCAGTAAGAGTGAATGGATCCCTCACGCTGTGGGAAGTACTCAGGATAGTGGATATGACAATCACCCTTAATGCCACAGAGGAAAGGAGTATGTTACCTTCGTCTTTATTTTTAGGGCACCAGCAGCAAGTACTGGAAAACAGGCTAAGACGAATTATTACCACTTGCTTTACAGACCTTGTGTGCACAGATTATTGTGTACATAGGTTTTTGTTTGATCCATTCATAGAGGTGGATATTTATTCAAGCAATTCTGATTAAATCACTTTCTCAAAGTGCCAGAGCAAACCCCTTCCCCTCTGCGTGGATTCAAACTTACAACCCTCTGGTTACAGGCCAGGCATGTTACATGCTGTGCTGCCATCCCTGGAGTAGAGGAAAGTAAGAAAGGGTAAATGCTGGGCCCTTGCTTGGGACAGTCATTCTAAACACGATATTGATGGATTACATCCCTGTCTCTTTCTATGCAGTGTTTGAAATCTGAAACCATAAGAATATTTTGATTCTACTTCCAAGATGCAAAGTTTCCCTTGCGCCATTGTATAAGATAAGAAATGTTACAGAACACCCCCTCCTTTTGAAAAACCTTGACCAAGTGAGAAAAACAAGGTCTGATTGTTCTTCTGTGGATCATTACAGACATTACCATGGTGTTTATTTCTTCAGCTTTGTTTATCAGTCTGCACACAGGTGAGTATTTCCTGAACAGACAGTATCAGTTACACCTCTTAGTGTTTTTGAAAAGGGATACAATGTGCACTGTAGTGTAAAACATGGAAGAGAGAATGCGGTGAACACGAGGGACACTTTGCACAGAGAGGAGAAGGGAAGAGCTGTACTAGAGCTGGGGAAATGGTCTCCATTGTGCATCCATCAGCCGGGATTGACTGGATTTTAATTGGCCGTTTCAGCCTTGTCACTCAAGGGGAAAAGTGACCTCGCTGGACCCCAATGAGCAGCCGCCAGTGTGGAGGGGACACAAAGGACCTCAACCACATCTCTCCACCTGCAGCTGAATTATTGATGGTCTGAAATGCTCAGAGCCCCGAGAAGAGTGGACACGTTGGAATCCAAGCAGCTGGACGCGAGGCTGGGCCGACCAGACAGAAGGGATTAGAACCCGCTGAATGACACCCACTCAGATTGCAGAGATCTCTGCTTTGATGATGCTCACTAAGAGTCACATGACCACTCTCACTGAATGCTGGTGCCCCCACATGGTGTGGTCATTAACCGTGTGTAATATTGCCATTGCATAAATGCAAGGTATGTCCATTACATACACTAAATTCTGCATGCATGCACATTGTGCACACAAGTCATTAAATGGTCATATCTGGCGCTGCTCTAGAAAACTGCACACATCCAATGCAAAATTCAGTTTCTTCCACTCATTTTTTTCCATATTCTTTTTATACAGTTAAAAGTAAGTACAGTTTATATACAGTTGTTCTACAGGTTATATAAGTTGTACCTAAGGCCATCTTGTCCAGAAAGAACAAATGATGACAGAAATAAAGACAGAAAGAAAGAGGTGCGGGCAAGGGAGGGAAAGAAGAAGAGAGTGGGATGGCAGTAGTTTGCAAGAGTCATGAAAGGCAAGCAGGAAACTCAAGGGCTCATATGCAGAGAGATAAAGAGACGGGGGGAGAGGGAGAGAGGGAGGGAGGGTGTTCAGTCAGAAGCATACAGGTAGAGAGAGTGGGTGGGGGGCGGTGTTCCAAAAGAAGCAGGCAGGTAGAGAGAGACTGTTGCTAAGAGGAGACACAGAGAAACAGCAGCTGCAGGAGCAATGAGTCTCCAGTTCAACACCAGCACCTACACAGAGGAGTTCAGATCACCGGGTCGGTGGAAACCATCTTGTCCCAGGCCTTCCTCTGCCCACCGCAGAAACAACCCTCACCCCAGACCGGTAAGAGCAAGAGAGGATACCATCACTTCATCTTCTTTCTTCTTGTGTTTTTGGTCCTCTGGTTATTATCACGCAAACTACATAACCTATCTTCTTTTCCATTTTCCCTTTCACCCCATGTCATGGACATGTTCTCATTTAGCTCTTTCTGCCGCTGCTATTCATAGATGTGTCTAAGATCTATCTCGTTCATCTTATTCATCCACCTGTGCCTTACTCAGTGTAGACCTCTGACAAATTTAGTGCTTATATTTCAAATGGGTGAAAGCTATGAAAGTACAGTAAATAATTTATTGCTTCTTTGTAACAAGAGAAGATGTAAACTTTGTGACATACCTTACATTCTCTGATAACAATGCTGCAATACAATACTACAGTGTATATAGTACAAAGGAATGCAGTGGAGTGGGGTAGGATGTTTTAAATTGGAATGATGCATATTTAAAGAGGCTAACTTATCACTTGAATCTAATTTAACCTAAATGTACGCCCAGCTTTGGTGAAAATAACTGTAGCATGTTGTTATATTTTATTTGTCCATGAAACCCAGCAGATGCAGTACACTGGATCATGCGACCCTATTTATTGACAACCAGGTGTGAAGTGTCAAATTACATCTCCTTCCCAGGATTTCCTATTGCCCAGAAGACTGCAAACCAGCTATGGACCTCGGCAGATACTTCCTGCTCAGATGCCATTGGATTACAGCACACGTTTCTTCCCCCCTGTCCGACACATATCTGTCCAATGCCAAGGTGTGACTACATCTGCAGCTACTGCTATTATTGTCCATTACCACAAGTATACGACTATGTTTCTTCTAATGATACTACCACTAATGCAAGTAGGCCTACTAGTTCTATGGTAGTTTGGCAAGCAGCACCTTTCTGGGGTGAGCAACAAACTTATCTGCTAGTGCTTTAAACCAAATACTGGTCTTCCACTATACACTGCAATGTTAGCACACTGCAAAAAGGCCACACCTCACACTGAGGCAGTAGTGTCCTTCTACAAGTTCTCAAGAGTGTCATTACCCTGTTTGACAGGTGTAATTGCTGCCCCCAACCCCCTTTAACTGAACTCATCCTCACACTGCTCACTCGCATGAGCATCCCACTTAGACACCAGTTTTCACAAATGGGGGATGTCCAGGGCAGGTGACCAGCTTAACTGCAGGAGCTTGGAATTAAACCCTAGTTTACTAACTCACAATGCAGGCTGGGCCTTGTAGCCTGGTAGAAATTACCTGCTAGAAGCTCTCACTAACAACGGCACTGTGTCAGATAGCTGTGACTATGAGAGTGCCATAATTAGTTAATTAGCGTTATGTTACTGTCACCACCTTCCCTACATCCAAGACTACTTTTTCAGGTTTTTTTGTGTATTTGAATGTAATATTCTATGTTGTACTGTTGCTACATCTTGTGAAATAAGTCCTCCAAAATGATGCATTGTGTGTTCCTGCCAGCAGAGGACAGGCCTGCAAGCATGCTGCCCAGGCCAGGTGCCATGGAAAGACCAGCATCCCACAAGCCAGCCGTGAGCTCAGCCCGGGCGCGTTTGCTGCCCTCTTCTGGCCAGCTGTGCAAACCACAGACCTTTGAATCCCCTCTGAGAGAAAGGCAATTCCAAAACACCCTGAAGAATGCACAGGGATAGCATTAATTATCCTAACCCTGTTCTTTCATTCTCTTGTTTGATTTTCCGCATCGCTACATCAGCATATGTCTACTCCTTCAAAAAAAAAAAAAAAAACTACTATAAACGTAACTTGAAGCTGATCTAATTTGTTAGGATTTTCACATGGATTACATACTGAATACTGTTGAGACAGTGAACCCCTATAATACCTGGAGCTCTTGCATGTTTGAATGACTCATTGATTTGAACCAATCATAATGCTTTGTTGGGGGGTGCACAATCATATGATTAGCTCATATGAATCAATGATTGATAAGCATATGGTGACTCCATCCATAATGGGGTCCACATTGCCTCCTTCTCCCTTTCCTGATAATGATGGTATAAGAGCATAGCCAAATATGTGTATGACATTAGACAGATGTGTCTATTCATTTTTTATTATATTTATCAGTTTGTTTATGTGTATTTGTTTAGTTACCCTTAATATACATTATAATAGTAATGTACTATGATCATGGTGTAATGCTGTCTACAGCAAAATGGAATCCCCCATGTCCCTGGTGCAAGGCAATAGCCATTTAAATGGAACTCTGGGCTGTCCCCACGACCTCCAACCCCATGCCATTCAAGGACATAGGTCTGAGTCCTATTGGTTCTATTGCTGAAGAAAGTTATTACAAGGCTGTTAAAATGTGAAGTAGTCAGATGGTAGCAAGCTAGCAAAGAATTTTTTGAATTCTACTTGTGTACACTGGTAACCATTATCACGAAATGTATTAAACTAAGTAAACAGACCTTTACATGGTTTTATGTCGGAATTTTATATTATCCATAAACTACAGTCATCAACAGCCATAGAAGTAGCTGGCACTTTTAGATGTTTTTTTGTGTAGATTGAATGCACTGACACAATATTGTTGTTTTATAATAAAAATAATACCAATAATACCAATATGATATCATTAATGCATGGTCAGGAAAGAAAATCCTGACCCCTTTTATGTTTCACAGCAGAATCTCAGGCAGTGAACTTCTCAAAGAAACAGTCAACAAAAACCCAAACACGAGCGCTTCCCTCAGGTACCCTAAACCACAGACGTATTTCAGGAAATCCTGCTCAAAGACAACCATGGATCCAAGGTAGGCATTGCCCTCTAGCCTTACTCAGATCTAAAACAAAACTAAACCCAGCTAGACTCTATATGGAAAATCTATACTTTGAAACCTTGCAATTGTAATCTACCAATCCCTTCCACTCCCAAATAACAGACATTTAAATGCAGTTTTGACTTTAAGAAGGAGAGTGCAGTTTGTCCCAGGTTCTGAAACAGGCTTGTGCTGCATGTGCGACATTATGACTACAAGGGCAGCTACTGTGTGTTTTTCCTGCTGATTTGAACATCATATTTGTTTACAGCTGCACATTTCAAGGTCTCATGTTCACCAGATATCAGTCTATCTACATTTTGACCTTTGGGCTACAAAAAGAAACACTGGGCCAGTGAAGGACACAAACTGATAATTCCTCACTAGCTCAGGAGGTAGTTAGTTTTTCCTTTGATGTTTAAAGTTTTTCCACAATCCTTGTTGTCTTGCAGTGGCGTCTACAGCTGTTTCCAAGTGGTCAAGCCATACAAAGCTGGATACTACATCATTCACCCGGAATTTGTCTCAGAAAGCTTAACCTGAAACCATCTCCTGCATGATCCTGGCTTTATCCATTTAGCATCACAGCTATTTCTTTCTGGATTTCTTTCTTTCTTTTTAACAAGCTTAATGAACAACAGTTTTTAACGCTAAGCGCAAAACTCACAGGAATTTTTGAACTTGTCAAACATGATCTTTTCTGTGTATGAGAGTGTGTATATATCACCCTTCAAACTTTTTTCAAACTTTTACACTTTACTTGAATGTGTATTGTGTATGTGTATATCTAAACATATTGAATAAAATTAAACAGCAAGTATTTCTCATCTCATTGTATCATTCTAAATGAATACATAGGATAAAGGCAGTACTGTACCTTTTTTAATGATCTGTCAGAATAATATTACATCATTGCATATAAAGATAATTATAGCTGCTGTAAACTGGACTATGCTGAAGTGAGACTAGCTTGTTCTTGTGGGTAGATGAAATGGAATTAATGGGACCTTAGCGGGTGTCAGCTACATTATTATACAGGTGTAACACTAGTCTATATATACCGTATATACATGTGTGTGTGTATGTGTGTGTGTGTGTCAGTGTGTGTATAACATGTGTGAGTTTATACTTAGGAACAATTGACTTTTGGCCGGTTTGCTTAAAGCGTTCACAAATGAACAGAGAAATCAATCATTCAATAAATACATTGTGTTTACTTTAGTGTAGTGTTTCCCCGGTCCTGGTCCCGAGGGCACACTGCGTGTGACGCGTTAGGTCAAAACGTATTAAGTTAGAAGGCAGATGGAACTTGCATATTCCAGTATTTGTCGTGTGCCCTCGGGAAGAAAGCAAGCTGAAACACGCGTTTAGTACATGCTTTTGCAGAGTTTACAATTTTTCTTGTTCAACAACTACTATTCCCACAATGCCAGCAGCTCTTTGATTGGCAGGCAGATTATGCAACCATCGAGTGCCTATTGTGTCACGTGGTGTTATGCCAACTTGAAGGGGAGGGTTCAGTGTGACAGGCTTACTTGAAGTCGTGGTGTTATGTTGGGTGAGTACTGGATTTTTCTCTTGGTCTCACGCATGTCTTTAACAAACGTGAATTCGATTTATCGTTCGGAGTGTCCTAGATATTTACTGAAATGGCAAGGTTCATTTCTGTGATGTCGTGTACTGCCCAGTTACAACCCCTGCTGTTTTTTTCTCCTGCTGTTGTTGTAACTAGCGAGGCAATACACCAACACAGGCAAGTTATCTTCAATGTAACGTAGCCTGGAAGTTACAAACTGCTGACTTGTGAAATCATTTTGGATGACAAGCAACGGACTGCAGATTGCTCAATTCTGTTTTATCTGTTTATTTATCTATTCATTTTGACCTTTTGGTTCTTATAGTGCGTTATTGTTAATTTTCGAAGCAAAATTTTAGAGAATACTAAATCGTATTCACAAAACATCGTGTAATTTTAAGATGTTTTTGTTAACGTGTCACTGTTCCCGTACATACATCGTGCCTTGCGTGTTTCGGTATTTCTGTTAAGGAGGTGGTGCTGTGTATGCGTACAGATTTGATCTTAATGGGTGTTTTGATCTTTTTTTTTCTGATATGACCACAGACGCTAGCAAAACATTAAAATACACCAATACCCTGCTATGGTGTTAATCAATGTGTTGGGATCTGGACGATGTTTTCCCAGCTTGAAGTGATATTGAGATGAAGACATCGCTTAAAACAGTTACATTTTGGTATACAATAAATGAAATTGTCTAATATGACTGGAATAGTGATGATAATTTAGGCACAGTAGGGGTTTCGCACAGCCTTTGCCAGGGTACTGAGATTCAAAGACAAGAGACCCCTGAAGCCATGGAAGACATACCTAACAAAGAGGACTTTACTAAGCCTTATATTTCAATGGGAAAGTGGAGTAAACATCACACATTTTAATGCATAACCACAACAGGAATAACAGTCTGAAGTCACACACATTCAGTCGCAAACATTTTAGCTGGAAAGTAATCAAGGATATTTTTAAACGTCTCCTTAGCTAGCAGAGTAATATATGTGTCCTTTTTTAGGTGGTATCACTATTTATGATGGAGCCTTGCAAGAAATCTTCAGGCTATTTTAATACATGTATCTTTGCTTCTGGCGATGCTGTTTGCTGTAATAACTATGTATTTTATTTAACAAAAACCTGCTTGTAAACAGAAAGGATTGTAATAGAGGTCGTGCACACACACAAGCAAAAGCAAATGAAAAATATAAATTGTTCAGAATTGTAAAAATTTCCCTCTGGCTTTGAGACTTCTACACTGTAGGCTACATTTTATTTCATAGTTTATTATAAATTATTTAGAAAAGTACAACATAAACTTAAGTGATTATGCACTCTCACCAACCTGCAAATGTAGCAACATTGTCAGCACCTCTGCACTGCCACACAATTACAGTCCTGTTGCCAAAATACACCTGTGATGATGGTGCATCTGATTGGTTACGACTGGTTGTGCTTCTCCTGATACGTGTTCACTTAAGCATGTTAATTTCATAGTTGACTTTATTTAAGGCGAGAAGAGAGACCCGCAGCTTAACCTCGAAAATTGTCACCTTTTACGGACTTAACAGGGGTTAGCTTTCTCTATGAAATCCATAGCAGGGATGGCTGAACACAAAATTAGCACATTAGATTGCCAATTAGCTCCTGGCACTCTTATCGACTTTGAGAGGCTGAAGACTAAAAGGCTTACAGGAGTACCAGTCGGCAGTGAGGAGTCTGAGAGATAGCGGCTGTGCTTACTGCTCGTCTTTAATCTAATTCCAGTCCTGATTTGCCTTGATAAGTTACAGCAACCCCTTAATTACTGCCTCCATTCCCCATCGCCTTTGTTTGCGAAGCAGCCTGTGGTCTCCGATCACAAGGTCACGCGCCAAGTTCCGTCCCCCGGGGTAGAGATTGTTCGCAGCTCCCATATGGAGCCATTGACGTGCCTTTCTTTGAAAAGTCCCGGATTAAGCTCTTTGAGCGGGACGGGCTCCGCAGTGCTTGTCTTTAAGGCTGGCTAGTGGGATGTTTTTTTGATGAGTGTTCCCCCTTGGCATAGTCAGATATTTACGTGACAGGGAAACAAATGAGGTGGCCTCTGTTAGCATTGTGTGACCTGCAAGCTCTACCTGTGAGCATACAAATGAGGGACCTAAAGTCGGATGCTAGTCTGTTTGAAGCAGATGCATAATTAGGGATTGATGCATGTGCCTCCTAAAACTGTTGGCACCTTCAGCATGTAGGTGAGATTTGACATGCATAAACCTCTTCACCAGACATCAATAAGATTGCACATGGAATTTTGTTTAGTGCCTGCCATGGATTTTTGTGTATATGGGTGTGAATGTCTCTGATAACGTGGCCACAAAGATTTCAGTGATTTTTTTTCTTACCCAGATTTAAACAGACTGAAAAACCTGTTAATTTTCTTTTCTTTCAGGTTTGTAGAAGGATGAAGATGAGGCAGCTGAACCAGGCTTAAAAAAGAAAACCTCCTCCCCACACGCCCACAATTGATTTCTTTGGCTGTCACTGAACTGATGGGAAAATCATAGCATCACAGCTGCAAGTTACAGTTGTACCGCCTAATGCATTTGGCAGTGCATTCTTTCCTTTACGTGTTAGATTTTTAAGTGCTGGTATAAACGTCAAGATTGTCTGTTATTACCATGTACCAAGTGGTACCAGGGGGTGCCGCGGGCACCATTACCAATGCTGTGCCGATAAAGCAGAAGATGGCCAAAGATGCGCGCCCCCTTGTGGGGGCTGGTGTACTGGGTTTGGTGCTGGTCATCGCCGCAGTGGCCGCTTGGTGCTACTATATCTCCTCCTTGCACAAGGCGGACCTGCTCAAAACAGAGTTGCTGGACCTAAATAAGGACGGATTCCTGATTCGCAACCAGGCTGGGGGCATTGTCTTCCGCATGGCATTTAGGTGCACCTCTGCTACATTCATCCCCCTAAGATTTTAAATCTTTCCTTTTAATCTCTCTCAGTTCATGTCCCACTCCCTGTGTGTGTGTGTGTGTGTGTGTGTGTGTGTGTGTGTGTGTGTGTGTGTGTGTGTGTGTGTGTGTGTGTGCGCGCGCGTTTGTATGTTTTCTTTTGTTGGGTAACTTGTAACCTGTTTTGCACTCTATGCCTTGCCTCATTTTTCCAGTGCATTGCGTGTATTTACATTTCCATTTGTTGATGAACTTGAAATTCAGGTTTAAAATAGGCTTTCCAGGTGAAACAAATATTCTCACACAAAGTAATTTTTTCATAGTGGCAGAAGTTATGTTATATGTGAATTTCTGGTAATTCTGTAAATTCTTTTGATTTGTTTATTTAGAACCTACACCACTGGATCAGCTGATTTACATCTGCATTAATGACATACATTTGTTTTAAAACTGAATAGAATGTCAGCACTTCATATAATGGCTTTTTCCTCTTTGTCTTATTTTCAATTCTGTGAACCTTAGGTCAGGGAACTCTTGACTTGGACTCATGCTCGAAGGAGGGAGAGATTCTAAGCTGTGGTCGGTCAGTAGCAGGGAAGCTAAAATTTTTCATCCAGACGGTGAGGCCAAAGGACACAGTCATGTGCTACCGTGTACGCTGGGAGGAGCTGGAGTCCGACCGGCCAGTGGAGCACGCCATGTCGTACAACGGCTCGCACTGGTACGGCGGGGCCGAGAGCAGCATCCAGCATTGGCCCATCGTTATCACTGGCCAGCAGGCACCGAAGCCCTTTGTGACGAGCGACATATACTCCAACCGCCATGATTTCGGAGGCATTTTGGAACGTTACTGGCTGTCCTCTAATGCTACAGCCATCAAGATCAATGACTCAGTCCCCTTCCACCTGGGCTGGAATGACACAGAGAAGGTCATGTACTTCCAGGCCAGGTACCAAGACAGCCCGTATAAGCCACACCCCGGGCAGCTACCCTATTCTGAGCTCAGCTACCGCGTGTGTGTGGGCTCTGATGTTACCTCCATCCACAAGTACATGGTCCGACGATACTTCAACAAACCCAACAAGGTGCCCTCCAAGGCTATGTTCCAGCATCCTATCTGGTCCACGTGGGCGCTGCACAAGACCGAGATCGACCAGGAGAAGCTGCTCCAGTATGCAGCCAACATCCGGAAACACCGGTTCAACTGCAGCCACCTGGAGCTGGACGACCGCTACACCAGCAGCTACGGCGAGTTCGAGTTCGATCCCGTCAAGTTCCCCAATGCCACGGGCATGTTCCAGAAGCTGAAGGCGGACGGTTTCCTTGTCACCCTCTGGACTCACCCCTTCATTAACTACAACTCGGTCAACTTCGGCGTAGGTGTGGAGAAGGGGCTGTTCGTCCGGGAGCCCATGGGCATGCTTCCCGCCCTGGTGCGCTGGTGGAACGGCATCGGCTCCATCCTGGACTTCACCAACCCAGATGCGCGCGACTGGTTCTCCTCCCACCTCCGCGCCCTCCGTTCCAAGTACGGCGTCGTCTCCTTCAAGTTCGACGCCGGGGAGACAAACTACCTGCCCTGGCAGTTCAGCACCCGCGTCCCCCTGAAAGACCCCAGCACCTTCACCCGCCGCTACACCGAGATGGCCATCCCCTTCAACGAGCGCGCTGAGCTGCGCGTGGGCTACCAGTCGCAGAACATCTCCTGCTTCTTCCGCCTCATCGACCGCGACTCTGTCTGGGGCTACGAGCTGGGCCTCAAGTCCCTCATCCCCACCGTGCTCACCATCAGCATCCTGGGCTACCAGTTCATCATGCCGGACATGATCGGCGGCAACGTCTACCCCAACCGGACCCACGGCTCCCAGCGGCTGCCCGACCGCGAGCTCTACATCCGCTGGCTGGAGCTGTCGGCCTTCATGCCCGCCATGCAGTTCTCCATCCCGCCCTGGGAGTACGACGCCGAGGTCATCCAGATCGCCCAGCGCTTCACCGCCCTGCACGAGACGCTGGTCGCCCCCCGGGTTCTGGAGCTGGCGGGGGAGGTGCTGGGCACCGGTGACCCCATCATCCGGCCATTGTGGTGGATCGCTACCGGCGACGAGACGGCCTACAAGATCGACTCCCAGTTCCTGATCGGGGACGACCTCATGGTGGCCCCTGTCCTGGAGCCTGGCAAACAGGAGAGGGACATATACCTACCGGCTGGTCGCTGGCGTAGCTACAAGGGTGAAGTGTTTGATAACAAAGGTCCATTGCACCTCACTGACTACCCTGTGGACCTGGATGAGATTGCTTACTTTGTCTGGATGTAGTAAGCATATAACTTGAAGCCTGAACATTTGGTTGAGTGGGAAGATTTAGGGGGACATTGGAGTACAGGACTGTGCTCACAGTATTTTCTCAAACCTGTCCACACACAGGTTTCTTGCGGATTCCTATGTACACTTACTCTACTGTCCACACCTTGTGGAAGTTGGGATCAGGTCTGAAATCAACAACACAGGTCTACTGCAAAAGAGGACTCAGCTTTTTGTTCAAGCGGCTGCATGCTTTGTTAACCTTTGCCAGCGCCCGTCCAGGAATGCCAGCTGGGCTGCAGTGAGAAGTGGAGCTGTATTATGTCATGCTCATGATCACCAAACGTCCTCTGCACTGCGGTTGTTGCTAAGCTTTCAGTAGTGTCTAAACATACCTTTTAAGTACATCAACAGGCAGGACTCTTGCTCATGCTTAAACACGTGCCTTGAATTTACAGCTTTGTGTTGACATTGGGTGCCTATCAGGGTGAAATAATGCTTCATTGACAACGATTCGCTTATTGTGTGCAGGTCTCAGCAAAAACATTGTGCCTCGATCATTATATGTATGATAAGAAAAATTCTCAGAGCCAGCTCAGAGCTAGTTTTTAATGATCGTGACAGCTGAATGACGGGATCTGGCGTTGGAATAAGTGGCAGATTAATTATCAATTAATTAACACAGTCCCAAAGCTCAGATCCGGGCCTAACAAGTCCCCTCTTTGTGGGTAGCTGCAACCTGAGTGCCAACAACCACAACTGGGTCCTGGAAAAAAAAGGGATAGCACGAACACATAATTTTATTGTAATGAAAATGTAAATCGCAGAGAATGCAAACTCTAAAAATGTATGTATATTTGATGTTATGTACTTTATTTCTTGAGCAGTTTAGCAGATAGCCGTTTCTGAGGGAGGAAATTGTGTAGCCAGGGGGTTGCCTGCCATTTCAGCTGTTATTTTATTACTCTTCTATATACTGTGTTTGTCTCTGGAGCTAAAATCAATATATTAAGTCACAACCAATGTTCTGCAAAAAGTTATAGAGTTAAGTTCACATATACAGTAAGTAACAGTGAAGCTGGTGATTAGGGAATGATGACTGTGGGCTGGAAACCTAATTACGTTTTTTCCTGCCTTGTAACCTTTAACTGCCAAAGCCATCAGTTTCCGTCCATGGCATCACTTCTGTCAGGCCAGTGAATTACGCACGATTTCCATTCAAGTAGAGTACGGTGATTTGTGTGTATTGTCTTCTTGTAAAGGCATTGAAGGACAAGTTGGAAAAAAATGGACTTGATACTGTTGCAGCAGAGGCTAGAATAACATGACAATTAGAAACTAGTCATAGTTTCATAGATTAATAGGAATCATAGACTCATAGTGAACACAGTTAAATGTTAAGTTTGATATACACACTTGAGAATTCCCGAACCATTTTTCATAAGCCTAGATGAGAAAATAATGACATACTGAGATCATTTATATACACCAACAATTACATATTACAAGGTATTGTGAGTGAAAAAATGTGCTGTTGTGTGGTGCTGACTTCATTTTGAAATTAAGCAGAAACCAAAGTTTGATCTCGAGACACCATTAAAAGCATGTATGAATGTCATATAGTTACATTTTTGTTATGGGCTAGCTCAGTGTATCCCAACCCTACTCCTGGCAGCACACTGTCCTGCATATCTTCTATCTATCCTTGCTCTACCTACCTGACTGAACTCATCAGTGGCATGTTTTATTAGCTGAGCACACCTGATTTAATCAAGCAGCAAGGATAGACAGAAGATATGCAGGACAGGGTGCCGCCAGGAGTAGGGTTGGGAAACACTGGTCAAGCTTATAGTTTTTCCACATAATGTTCGAACAATGGAATTGCACCCTTGCACAAACTGCACTATTGATACAACCACTCCTATCGGCAACTGGAAAGATGAACTATAGATTGTAATTATAGATTAATATGAGTAACAAAGGGGTAGGCTGTTAAACCTAGTTAGTGGATAACCCAGTGTACATCTAAAGGAACAAAAATGCATTATTATGTAGATCTATATGGTATACTTCTCAATATTATCACAGTATCCCATGCAGAATAGTCAGCATAAAACTGTTGAGTTGTTAAAAGTGAACCTACTAATCCACAGGTTAAACAAGAAATGGCAAAGAAAAGCATCAAGTAAAACTGAAGATACTTTATCTGTTGCCATACCTAATGAAAATACTGGTCCTTTCATCTGCAGTGAGTTTAATTGGCTGCTTTTAGTCTTTTAAAAATATTACTGGACCGAGTTGGGTCGATATCACCGATAATGGTGCTACCCTGTGAAATTTTCAATTTACTGCGCAAGTCAGTTTTGAACTGGAGATATTGAGCCGCATCTGCATGTTTTTAAACGCGTCCTGCAGGAGATTAGGAGAAAACCATCCTTGTTTGTATTATTGGGTATTTCGGTAAAGTTATCAGAGCTAACGTATCGATCTGTTTCTGCGGCCCGGCGTTTTCACGGTCCGTCCTCGGCCTCCCTCCTCTCTCTGACTGGTGTATAACAGTGCCTGCTCTCCGCCGCATCCGCACCCTGACTCCGCTGCGCGTTGCTGGGACCGGTCCTCGCCGGCCGCGACGCGTTGCGCTGCTGTGATTGACTGCGGCATTTCATCAGCATTAATGCTCTCCCGCGGCCATGTCGCCAGCATCGCTAACTCGCAGGCTTATTTTTAGCACCTCGGGCAGGAGCACAGAGCCGGCCCCGCCGCTCTTTTTTATCACGTTTTTTCTCAGAGTGGCTCGTCTTTCGGGCCACAGCTGAACTTTGGAAAGTTCTGTCGGACGGCAGTTGTTTGTACGGCGGACCTTTGGTCAAATTTTTGAGGAGTACAAAAAACAAGCAGAAATGCATTCACACTGAACTCTCAAACCAAAAAAATGTCCTGGCTCAAACACAGGCCGGTCTGCTTTCCAAAGCCGTGCTCTACAGCAATACTTGTAATCAGCCAAATAAGACTGTATATCAGAGGAAAAAAAGCATAAGAATGAATATTTTAAAAAGGGTATGGTAACATAGCACCAGCTAAATTACCACAAACAATGCTTTAGTTGTGAGAGCAAGTACTTGATATTGAATATACAATATAGTGCTCCTTAATGTGATTAATTTATTCTTTAAAAAAAGAAAACCCAGCTTTTCAGCGTGAAACCCCCCATGAGATTGCCCATCCAGTCACTGTCACCAGCATTGTCCTTCTGTGTTCGGTAGACTTGTCCCTTATTTACAACAGTATAGTGTCAGGTTTCCCAGACCACCATGCTGTGCCCTTATTTAGATGTTGGCTTGTCTTGTGGGAGATCTCTGGTATTACTAGGCAAGGCACCAGCGCATGGCGGAAGAGTGTACAACCCCTGCCAATACATACCAGTCACTGGAAAAAGGAATGCTGACCATTGAGATTCTTCAATGTGATTTCAGGACAAGATATAATAAATTGTTCCAAGTATTAAGATAATTGCTTACTTATTTGGCAGACACCCTCACTCAGGGTCACTTAGAGAGCATAGTTTTTTTGTTTAGATATTATCCATTTGTACTGCTGGATATTTAAGCAATTAAGCTCAAGTCCCTTGCTCAAGGGTACAGCAGCCTGTGTGGGGAATCAAAACAGCAACCCTCTGGTTACGAACTCAGTCCTTTAAGTGCTTTCTAACCACCACGCCGTATTGCCATCTCAGTATTCGCACTTGAAATTAACATGGCAGCAAGGATGTGAGCATGTTTGTTTTAAACACAAATGGCTGTGGGGACTCAGTATTGGTGCGGTGAATGTGCTTTGAAACTTGAATACCTTTGAAACAAGGTACATCATTTGGAAACGCATCGGTACAGCAAACTGCAAAAGCATATGTTACAGCATGTGTTCAGACTCTCTAAGAATGATTTGTTACTACAGAACACTTACTCATGAGACATGAGTTTAACAAATTATACTGATCCTCAAAAAAAGTTATGTTGTTGTCCAGCACTCTGTTATGTATTTTCTAATATGTTGTGTTTTTTGAATAAGCTTTTTGGGAGCAGCTAGGCACAAAGCTATGCCACTGCGAATCATTTTATTGAGCGTTTCTTGGAGTGTGAACAGATGTACTCACAGTTACTGTCGTTGCTGTTATTAAGAATCTTAATGTTGGAATGTTCTTTTGCCTTAACATGTTACGCACTCAAGCATGACTGATTCAGTTTAATGGATTTATATTTTAAATAATTCAAAGCATACAGTGTGTAAAAAGTGTTCAAATGTGTAAATTTGTCGTAAATGCAGTTATTCTTGTGCCATATAAGAATGATTTGATGGTGATCTATTTCGCTAACATCATCCGTGCCACTGCTCAGATGTGCCATTTGAAACTGAGTAATAATGAACGAATAATGTAATAATGTAATAATGTTTTGAACCCCAAAGTGGGTAGAGCAGGTCATGATTCACTGAATCAAACCAATCATAGTGTTTTACTCAAAAGAGCAAAGTCTTTTGACTAGTTCATGCTAGTCAGTGATTGACAGCACATGGTACCTTTATTCCTTATGATGGTCAGGTCCTTTGTGCCAATAGAGGGTGCTTCAGCTCTCATCCACTTGCTATAGGCTGCCACGTTTCACATGGGGCCAGTCACAAAGGCTAAAAGAGGTACAGTACATAGAAAAGGCAATTCAGCCAAGTGTTTGGCTGAATTTATGTGGTTTAGTTATATGTACCTTTAGTAAATTATTATGTTAAAGGCTGTCTTCTTGCCTTATGCTTGATACATCCAGTTAAACAGTCCCCTTAGGGTCAAATCTGATTTACCTCTTTTAGACTTAATTGGATAGTAAGTTGGGGATATTTTCAGAGAACAGAGGCATGATACTGTGTGTTATCTCAGCCTCCAGCTATAGAGACAAACCTACACTGAGGATTTCCTCTTTTAACAGGAAGTGGAAGTGTTACAAATGATTTTGTAACATAAATGTGTGCAGTATGAGGTAGAGGAAAAAATGGACCTTGATAAGCTGTAGGTGAGTCTTCACTGGAAATCTCAAACAATGTGTTGCTCAGTTGTGATTGGTCCCTGGTCTGTTTAACTTTTGCACTGCTTGGTTCTGTGTCGTGAAAAAGAACCAAAGTCCCTGACCTGTGAAGAACAGCAGCTGCTTAAACTGGGGACTTTCTCGTACAGATGTCCACAAGGCGGAAGTAATGTTTTTTTTTTTTCTTATTCATTTCAAAATTTCCTGAAAATATGAGGCCTGGCTTTGGCTGAAGTCTTCCTACTGGTTTTCTGTTTTAAAGTGAAGTGTATTATCAGAAAAACAAAACATACTAAAGTGGCTCTTATGTCCTACCAACATTTTCCATTATTTTAAGAAGGAAAATATTCATCTGACAAAAGATGAAATAAAAATAAATACATTTGAAAAACTGGTGCCACATAAGGAAAGAAAAAAATAGCATGGAAAATTAATCTTTTGTATTAATATTTTAAGATGCTCTTAAAATGAGCATTGTTTTCTCTTTTTTTTTTTTTTTTTAGTCAACTGTTTGTGATGGTCTTTTATTTGTGGTCAGTGATGGGTCAACAATTTTATTTAGTAAACTGAAATTTAAGCTGTTTTCATTCATGTAAACCTGTTTTATTCATTTTGAAAAATAAAATCATAGATGGAAGGGGAATGGCTGTTGTCTTGAATATCTGTGGGAAGGCGGCATTTACTGCATTGTGATAAATGTGAATGCAAATGAATTTATATGAGTCTGCCAGTCAGTGATAGGTTGTTTGATGGGATTTCCATGTTTTTCCATCTGCTGACACCAATCATTCTGTAAACAGTTTATTGGCTATGCAGTGCCCTCTAGTGGTAGTAAATCACTGCAGTCTTTATGACTTCTGCCATTGTTAGGTGATGTGGAGATTATGCTACCTCACCAAATGCTATGTTTTATGAGAGAGGGATAACTGAAAAGCATATGGACGGATCTGAAGAAACATGGTGAAATGATTGCTTAAGAAGATAGAGTAAATGAAGTGAATGAGGCTTTTTTCTGAGAACCACTCTAGTTTATTGATGAAGGTCCATATTCTTTCCTATGGATTTAAGTCAGTTTATTTATTCATGTGTGACTGGGATTGGAATGCCAGGACATAGTCAACACGAGAGGCCATACTTGACGCATAAGGTACTGACAAATTAGTTTTGGTTTATGTGAACATTAGTTCATCAGAAAATGTAGGACAAGGCCCAGCAGAGGTTATTGTATGGTTCATCGAGGCTTTCCATAGTTTACAAGCATTCTGCAAAAACTAGTATAGAAAGAAAAAAAAAAAAACATTGCAAACTCTTTCTGTAAAGGTTGATACACCTTTGAGAATTGTCACAGTGGGTAATGTCCCCAGTCTCTGGTCACATCTGAGCAGTAGACTGTGACGCTAGGCAGCCTCTGGTCAGGGAGTACATTGGGCAAGGTCCTATCCTGTGGAGTAAGTATGCTGACTTGCAGAATTCCTTCACATCACATGAATTCCTGAATGGCCAATTGTGACCTGCTGTGATCTTGATGATCTTTTTTTAAACTCTGGCTCAAAAAAAAAAAAAACAAAACAAAAAAAACTTTAGCAATTGCTCCCCAAGAATATCTATTAACATGTAAGATATCATTTTAGTGTCATACATCCCATATCTGTGCCTTCCCTGTGTTGTCTGCTGTTGTCCCAGTCTAACTGTATTCACAGAGAAGCAGATATAGCTGCAGTCACCTTTGACCTTTACCCTCCTTTACTGGATGTTTGACCATGTTTGATTTGATGGCTATTTTTAAAATGAGAATATCGTAAATACGCATTGAACGTATGTCTCCTTAGCTTTCTTAAAATTTGTCTCCTCTACTTAAATTTCAATGACTTCTTACTGATATATCCCTCTTCTGTATTACTAATGCTGTTATTGACCCCTTTCACGCAATTCAAATTGCAGTGTCATAAATATATACCTCAGAACACGGGAAGTCAAAATTGTTTATTCTATTGGAAGAGTCGCTTACATCAGTTGTCATGACATTGGAACCTGGCTCTAAGGTAAATATAATAGAGAATAAGAAGGATCTGGCAGAGATGTTTTCTCCTGACCACTTCTAACAGTAGCCCATATCTGTGAACTTGTCAACCTGTAGCTATACACACATACATAGACATGAACCCCATGAAACCTTGTAAACTTTTCATTTATTAACTGACATTTGAGGCCACGGAATTCTTAAACAGTATTATAATGCTGAAATGTTCTCTCTTTTTTTTTTTAAAGAAACTATTGAGCAGACCTTTAAGATGACTCTTGTGCATTTAATGAACTTGCCTGGCATGTGGATGGCCTCATTTTCTCTCTCGATAAACAAATCCATCAGACAGCGCTTTTACATTTCACAAAGACCCTTGAGGGAGAGCTCCCTCGCAGGCATCAGGGGAGAAGCAGAAACATTCATATTGTTCGAGGAATATAAAAAAAGGCAGATCCATACAAAATGGTAATGTCTTGTGGAAATGCGTGTTTCGCAAAAGGTCATTTAGGAAAAACAACAAAACAAAACAAAAAAAGGACTATGTTAAATGTGGAAATCAAGAAATGTTGTAACTTCGCTCTGCATATCAATAGTGTCAGGGGGTTCAGCTCAGAATGTCTGGGGTGTGCTGGTTTCAGTTATTGTTTATGATGTGGATCTAACACAACAAGAAGAATCGTGTAAGTTGCGCAAACATGTAATGCCACTTCAATAGAATTATTGATTTTTCTTTTTTGGCTCTGCTCTGGCTGAAGGCTTCTTGGTGTACTGAATCAGGCCCATTGTCCCAGCAGAGAGATATGACTTACGGCCATCATTTCTGACCAAAGGGCCCATTCCCTCCAGTGACAGGATTCATTAGCACGGAGACGAGCGTGAGGGGACCAGTCTGACGGGGCGGTGCGACGAAGCATCGCTCTTAGTCTTCGTTGTGAGACAGATGTCAGAAGTCCTGGTGTAGAGTCAAGCCTCGGGCCTAGCTAATGAGGCAGACAGAGAAAGCAGAATAAAGTAGGTATTGAGAGTCTTCGCTGGCAGATGAAGGCAGACGTAACTTTACGTTACATTACATTACATTTATTCAGCAGACACTGTTTTCCAGAGCGGCTTCCAGCACAATAGAGCATAAGTGTATCCAGTCAAATTGAATGAGCAACAGTGTCAGACAAAGCAAACAACACTCCCAGACCAGTGAGTGTGAGCATAACACTATTCAAGCCCTACCCTAAGTTAACTTGTGTGACCTGACTAGTCAAGGGAAGTCAAATGTACACATCAGTCACTAGATCACAGAGTCCAAAACACGTCGCAATATTACACATAAATCAAGAGTAACAACTTCAGAAAATACATGGTTGATATTTCTTTACATTGCTTGTACTTTGTAATGTACTTTGTTGGCCATAAAGCACCACTTACTGCAGAACTGTGTCTAGATGGCACCAGCAGGGTTTGTACTAACGAGAGATTCAGCTAATATACTTTGTCATTCTTTCCATTACCTTTGTTTTCATTAGGACATCAGTGTGGTGTAGGGGTAAGGAGCAGTTGGTTTGATTCATAGGAGGGGCACTGCTGTTGTACCATCCAGTTGTATAAATGGGTGATATGTAAACTATGTAAATTGCTCTGGATGAGGGTGTTTAAGCAAATGTAATTAAGTGTTCCTATATAAAACATTAGCACAGCATTAGCACAGCTTATTTAGCAAGCATTCAAAAGCATGTTCTGATAGAGTGATACAATGCATATTTCCTTAGAAAATTTTTCACTCTCTTGAAAACACAGATTATGGCATTGTGTCAAGTCATCAAAACACACTTCAATAGCTAGTACGTGCTTTAGTCAGCAGCAATATCATCTTTGTATAGTCATTATGTAAACCTCATAGAAGATCTTATGGAGGTATTTTTAATGTAAAGAATGGACTTTTCCTGTCTTCTGTTCATCCCTCTCTTGTTTCATCTGCTCCATTCTTAACCCTAAACAATACACAGACCAGGAGAACTATTTGCAAATTATAATATGTACCAGTGGACCATTTGCAGCTGTATAGGGGCAACTGAACCCAACCTGTGTTTAATAAAGGTTTCCAGGCAGGCAGCTGATGCAGATTGAATATTAAAAATACAGTGTACATACATATATATTCTCAAAATTGTTTTATTTTGTTTTGTTTCAGTGAGGAGCCAACTGGACTGGAAGAAGTGGCGTATGGGCTTTCTGGCATCATCATAGACTGATAATGATATAGCAGCAAACCAATCTGGCAGTTGATATGGAGGCTGCACTAGCTCAATAAATCATTTAGCTCAGATAGGACTGCAGGAGAAGCGGGGGGGGTTAGGGGGTGGGGGATGTGGGGTGCTGTTGGGTGGCTAGAAAAGGTAAAGCCTATCGAGAGAAATTGAAAAGCTCAATGTTTCCAAAAACAGACATTAAAAATGAATGGAAATGAATGGCGGCAACAAACAATGGGGAACGCTGCGGGGAAAAAGGAGGGAGTCTAACCTTTAAGCACGGACTGGCGTGATCAATTACAGCTGCAATTATCTCCTCTGATATGAAATGTATTGCAAACCCCGCCCCCGCCCCCCCAACGCCCAAATGTGCCTTGGAGCGTCTTCGCCGCGTTTTGTCGATGGCTCTTCTCTCTGGAATTGATCCACATTCTCAGCCAGTGCGGAACAGACACACAGACACACACATATTGATTAGCTGTCTGTATTTTGTTCCAAGAAATCAATGCTATTTGTAGCCTTGCTGGTTTCCAGTGATATTGTTTTTTTTTTTTCTCTCTCTCTCTCAGGAGCGCAGGGGAAGATGGAGTGGCACTTTCTCATTTTATTCCAGGGTGGAATAAAGAAAAAGTGGCCACATCACTGAGGGGCGCTTCCATGCAAAGGGTACAGTAAATGAGAATTCTCACTCGGAGACCCAACTTCCATACAGACTGACATGGACAATGAATCCTCATTTCAGCATGCTGTGGGTGTTACAGTGAGAAAAGCAACTATACAAAAAAAAAATCTAAAAAAGGAATGATGTTGGATAGAAACCTTGTTCGTTCCTAATGATTAACAATTCAGAGTTCTTATGCTTCATAACATGTCTAACGTGCCTGTGTGATCATGTTCCATATGGCACAAAACACAGACGTAGCTGGTCAAAACTCCACTGAACTGCAGCTGTGCCAGTAAAGATGGCTCACAAAACTATGGGCCGCATTGACCCATCCACAGTAATATACTTTTTAGCCTTCTTAAGGTCATACTCTTTTGTAAACAAACAGTTGAATGGAAGAGTAGAATTGCTCAACAGTATCTTCATTTAAGCCATGAATATGGGTGTGTAGTTGTGTACACAATTTTTCTCTCATGGAACATGTGCAAGGTAGCACATCTAAGCTCCACTAGAGGGCACCGTTGATTCATGTTGTCACCGGCAACTGACGCGTGCCAAAACACAGACACAACAGAGCTCAGTCCAGATGTGGCCAGCAGGACTGATACAGTGAAAAGCCTGAACTGAGAGGCAAGAAGAACAGAAAGCTGGCAGATTCCCCATCCCCCCTCCCTAGTGCCCACCTGTGTGCCCATCTGGAGAGGAGCTGTGCCAGTTGTTGCCAGAGTCTGCCAGCCTCTCTCGCCATACCCTCTCTGCTTCTCCCCTTCCAGGGCTGTCCGTCTGGCTTTAAGTTAGACACCCCCAGCCCTGGTTCTTGCTCCAAGGATGTCGACAAGAGCCAAGGATCACTGCTTCAACAGACCGGTAAAATAATGCAACTTATGAAAAAGGATGGACCTGCACTGCAAAACTGACTCTTCAATGAGTTATTTAGTAGCCATCTTGGCTCCAACTACATGTTGCCCATAGATCCAAAATGGCTTATATTGCAGAACTAGGCCAAATGAATTTTCTTATTGAAGACATGTGTTTCAGGGGAGTTATTACATATTGCGCAGTATTTAGGAGGCCCCGGTGAACTCTATAAAAAGTAGGAGTGGACACAGTTTTTTGACCCAATCCATCAAAAGAAAATTTAATGTGAACGTTTACGAATTTTCTTATGAATAAATGACAAAAACTCCCTCTTAAATAGGAACCACATGATGTTTGTGGATGTTAATTTAGTTAATGCGCATAGAGTGAATATTATGCCAAATTATTCTTTCTTTACTCTTTGTACTTTATGTGATGTCACCCATCTATCATTACCTATCATTGCCATTAGCCCTGTTTCTAAAATGTTTCTGTAGCTGTCAGCCTCTGATGTTGTCCTGAGCTTTGTCAACAATAATTATCAATTCAAAGTGAGTTTCATTTAGGTTTTCTGTGCTCTGGGTTCATTATCACTGAGCATCTCACATCACTGCTGAAGCCAATACTTCACAGCTGATTCAAGTTCAGAACTGATAATTGCTTTCGATAAAGGGAATAAACATGCATTAAAAAACGTACATCCAATAGTGACATTTACATTTCAGGTTGTGGTGCTGCTACATGATTTATCATACTACAATAATGGCTGTCTGGACGTGTGGAGATGTCCAGCCCTAGCTTTGACCATTGCTTTTTAGCTGCTGATTGCGCAGTGTTTATTTGTCTGGTTTGCTTATGGACATGGAATGCCAATTATTTCAACCAATCAGAATCTAATGTTTTGAGCGTTTGGCAGGGGTTTGCACTTTGACTGTTGAAGTATAGATTAGAGCAGAAAGCATATCTGAAAGCTGTTTATTCTTCTGAAAATTACTAATATTTTGTTGTGTAGCATGAAACAGAATATGGCCTCAGAAAATACATCATATTGTATCGGTTATTCTGTCTAAATCTCCCCCAGCTCCTCTTACTTTACCTCCAGGAAGTTCTCTAAACCCCCTGCAGGAATGGCATCACTTCCACTGAGATTCTCTAATCTAGAGTGAGATTTATCAGGCTGTATTCTGAATACATCTCTGTTGAACTGTACAGCATTTTTTTTTTTTTGCTGTGATTCTACGCGACATCCCTCAGTAAAGGGAAGTGGTCAGAGCACTGCAGATCTGTCAATAGTGATTTAATAGTGTTTAAATAACGGTTAACCAAGTCACCTGCTCCTGTCCAGATCCCACTGAGGTGCCAGCTTAATCGGACATACGACTACCCCATATTCCTGATGACTTGTTTGACAAAGCCGCTCCGTCTTTACACCATCTCAGTCACGACCGTAATGCATTCCAGCAAACTGCTCATATCTGCGTGTGTATTCAGTTGATTGAAGGGTTCAGCTGCTCCCAAGTTTTGGTGACTTGCGGATCTGCGAAACCAACCCGCCCATGGATGGTGCGCGTAAGAAATGTAGTCTCACGACGCCTCTAATTTACCAATGACCAGTGCCGCAGGGGAGATATCAAAGCCTCCTAATTGATGGGGGCAGTAATGGGGGGATCATTCTGGTGGGCAATTCAATATACTGGGATGGGGCTCCAATGGCTGGCGGACTCAATAGTGTACAGTAACTCACTGCTGGTAACCATGAGGTCAGTGGATGAATGTAAATGAAGAGTGAGGCCAGCTGGGATTTCAGAGATCGTTGAGTCGCTAGAAAGGAGAAGTCCATCGAAAGCACAGTTAATCACTACCATTGACCATTGTCTTTTTTTGGAGCGGGTTTCAAGCTGCTCTCACTCCTCATTATTCTTGTTTTTTTTTTTTTTAAACAAGTGTTGATGTAACATTTTTAAACATCATGCTGCCACTCAGCAATAAACCATTTGCTTTTATGATGAAAGATTCTAACACATGTAAGCCTCTTTTTGTGTCAGATCCTGTGAAAGTAATGCTCCAAATCAAAGTGGTAGATACACTTAAAGGCCTTCTGATGCTCATGCCAACTTTTATTTGGTTAAAAAGGAGGTAATATTGTTGTCTGCCTGATAAATACATGTAATAAATGTTTTCATAGCTACATCCACACCCAAATTTACATTTATGCTAAATATACCTTCATATTCCAGGGAAATATCTAGGGGACTAGACATTTGTGCAATTCATACACCTGCTGACTCACTTGCATGTACTGTTGCTCAGGCTTAATTTTGACCCTCTGTATCTGGCAGCAGTCATGCAGGGATAGTATGTTCAAGCATGCTCATATCATGAGCTCCATGTTGTGAGGAACTCCACTGTCACAGACCGTAGGGCACATTGTACATACCACATGAAACAGTACTGTAGTCTACTGTGTTTTGTATTGGCCTTACTGTTGCAAAATAATAGTGTTGTGCACAATGATATGGATATTCATTCCTATTCTGACTATTCCCCTCAAGGGAATATATAATATAATCTAATAATAATAATAATAATAATAATAATAATAATAATAATAATAATAATAATAATAATAATACTATGTATGAGAATGTGGTATATCATTTGCATTTGATTTGTGCTGCACATCTGTGGTTTCAATTTTTTTGCCATTTTTATGTGATCTTGTGAAATGTTCTTTGTTGTTTTTAAGTTTTGGAGGATGCTTTAGCTGTCATTATTTTTCTCTTTTAGTGAAACATGAGCATGAGCACATGCTATAAGCACATCCTGAGTAGAGACTCATTCTAAGTACAAACCTGTCCATTCCAAAACAGAAGAATCATATTTCAAAAGTGGGTTACTGGCAATGCATAAGCTGTTCTAATTCTACTCTTCAGCAGTTCTTCTAAAATCATAAGTGTATTGTCTCTTCACAACTTGAGATAATCGTCTGTTTTGTCTGTCGGTTACAAGATTTCATCATCAAGGGATGTTGTTTTTGTCACTCAAGATAGAAATGATGAGAAAGTTTGGAAAAAAAATAATAAATACACATCTCACAGTAAAGAAAGAATGAGAGACAGAGGAAAAATAGTTGGAAAAAAAATCAGATACATAAATAGAGAGAAAGAGAGAGAAAGCAATGAAAGGGAAGAGAGAAGCAACAGTGGGAGGACTTTTAATTGTGTTCCAGTGCGTGACGGACGGCGCGCGGAGCGAGAGCCGGCGCTTTTACGCGGGGATAGGCACGTGTGCCCTGACCATTACACTCCAGCCGGAACGACCTCACATCTGGCGCCGCCACACTCCCTCAGAAAGGAATACATCAGCCCTCGCTGTGTTACAAATGAACCTGACACGCCAGAGACCGTGATCTTGCACCTGTGTACACCCCCCAACCCCCACACCCCCACCGCCTCACTTCCTGTCCCAGGGTGCCAGACAGCCATAGCTCAGGGCTCCTCATCCCACAGGCAATGCATCCTGGTTAGAAAGTGCAGCGTGGCGAATGAGGGGGTGTCGGGGGGTTCAAAGTGATCTGAGGCGGTGTGTTTGCTTGGAACCGTGGGTCAAGGGAAGGGGGGCGCTTGGGGGCAGGGGGCTGGGGCAATGGAAATGGGGATGATAACAATAAAAAGCCAATAAGGGTCCTGACCCGTTCTTTCTGATGAGAGAAAAGGGGGCGGAGGGCAGCTGTCAGGTGCCAAGGGGGTGCAATTGAAACGTTGTGCCGTGTTGCCGTGATTGATACCGTTTTAGAATATTCCCGGCCTCCGGTTGGGGGTGTGGGGGTGGGGTGGAACAGGGGTTTACCTGAGCACGGTGGGAAAAAACTGCTTCGGTGGGTCGTCTGGGTTTGGTCGAAAATTGGCGCCATCCATCAAACACCATATTTAACGAACGCCTGGCTGGACCGCCCTAGCGAAGGCTTCTTAGTCGAGGCGCTGAACCGGGAAACGCGGGAGGGGCGGGACCGACAAGGGTCTATCAATCAGCCAGTCAGCTCCCTTATTTAACAAGCGGGGAGGGACCCCAGGGGCATGCTGGCCCAGCTCTGGCTTGTTGGGTTTGCGCCGCTCTCTTCCCGATGTTGGGGGCGTTGGGGAGAGAAGTGAAAGAGAGCGAGAAAGGAAAAGAGACGTGGGAGAGAGGTGGAGACGGGCGAAGATGTCGAGTTTCGGTCCAGTCGAGTCTCGGGCACTTTCATACGCTTCATCTTTTTTTTTTTTTCAAAGGTGTGGGCTTGGAACAGCGGCTTGATAGGATTTAAGCCCCCTGGCCTCTAAGCAGGCTACATAGACTTGAGAAGAGACACTTGGGGCACGAAGAGCCAACCACACTGCATCACAGCCTGTGCTGAATCATCAGACACTCAAGAGCATGGAAATAATCATTGGTAGCTGGGGGACAAGAGCAAACAGTGACTTAAGGGCCACATAGGACTATTTCTCTGAGGAAACAAAGAGTTGTTTTCTTTACCGTTACCATTCAAAATGTATATATAATTCGACCTCATATGCAGTGTGAAGTTAATTAGAAAAAGTCCTTAAGCATTGTATGATCGACCCAGGAACAAAGTGGTGAAGGGCATATGCTGAATGAACAACGTACCTGAAAAATCAAATATAAAATAGAGGAGCTACAGCTGATTGCAGGTCGTGTTATTTATTGAGCTGAGTATGCCTCTGTGTGTATACTGTACATCACAGCAGATTGCTCAAACACAGGTGACAACAGGAAAAATAGAAATGGCCTTGGTCAAAGATTAAACACGTTTCTGTTTTGTCTCTGTTGTCACCTGCGTTTGAGCGATCTATGGTGCTGAGAGAGGAAGCAGGAGAGGGAAAAGGAGACAGAGACAATAAAGGGAATGTTTTGTTGTTTGGGTTCTGTTTTATCGGGCAGCAAGGATAGTTCTTTACAGCTGAGTGGAAGGTTTGCTAATACTTTCTGACTTTAGACCATTGTGCGTTTTATCATTTCTACATTTGCTGAAATGATCAATACAACTAATTTTGAATTAGCGAGGGACAAAAATCAATAATGAGAGCAACACACACATATCTTAACTGTAGTAAAATAGAACCTACCTGCTACTAGAGTTTATGGTGTTTGGCTACAAGAGCTCAAAGCTATGCTGTAGACGACCATTCAGATTCTGTTAGTAAAACCCGCTGGATCACTGACCACAAGGTGTGAGACTAGGGGACCTCTCTGTGGGCTTTAGCAGTCTCTTCTGTTTAAAAGCCTCTTGTCACCCAGAGCAGCAGATTCCACACGGTGAGGGACAAAAGCCATGTGCAGTTCTGATTCTGTGGCCTAAAACTCATCCCCCAGGCCACACTCAGGGGGCTGTTCAATGTAATCACGAGGGTGCTTTGTCCTCACCTTGTTCGATATTTTGTTCATTTCGGAGAACAGCGAGCTTCCAACAAAGTGTAAGAGTGACAAAAAAGGAACAACACCATCTCTAATGCGTTATGCAAAGGTAAGGGCAAAGTCTCACAGAGGTTAGATTGAAAGCACCCTCCGATTCTCGTGGCCACTGCACCCAGTCCGGGGGGGGGCTTTCCACACTTCCGACTCAGCAGGCAGTTAGTGAGTTTTCTCACTTTTCCATTATAGCCTCAGCGCTATTGACTTTGCCCCCACCTCCCCCAAGAATATTTCATTTCTTTTTCTATTTATTTATCATATGGATTTTTTTTTCCCTCTCCTCCGCCCGTCCCCGTTCAAATAAACCACCGCCCACAAAGACGCTGAGGAGCAAACATCATTGTGATGCGGCAACAAAGAGGGAGGAGAGCGGAGGGGAGACGGAGCGGCCGGCGCACATACAGACACAGAAAATCAATGGCGATCAATGTTTTATTTCGCCGAGGCGCTCCTTCCTGCGTCGCATCATCTCGGGGAGGAAAAAAAATAAATAAATAAGATAAAAAAAGCGCCTCGCAATCAGCCCAGTTACGAGAGGGCGTCAGCTCCCACGGGGAGCACTGTGCGGAGGGCTCTATAAGCCAGCGCTGCTGCAGATCCAGTAAAAAAAAAAAAAACAGATAAATATGTGAATAAAGGTCAGGACGGGACTGGCGGAGACCAGAAATTCGGCTTCCGTGAGGGCCTGTTGATCGTGTGAGCAAATTGCAGTGCGTTAGGACGTCGTGAGAAGGAATCGTGACCGGCTGATGGGAAAACACAGTGATTGGGTAACATAAGTATCGGTTATGGGTAGCGGTGCTTCACCGCGCTTCTCCTAATGTTTGCCGCCCTCGGGTCACGAATGTGGGGATGATGGAATTGTTCAGCTGTGCTGGGCTTCGGGTGCCAAGGCGTGGGAGAATGAGGGCGGTGCGTGACCAGGAGGCCTTTGTCAGGGCCCTTCCTGGAGTTAAAAAAGAGGAATGCTGCTGCCAGTATTAAAATCCAGAGCCTGCACAGACAAAGCTGACAGAGATAAAACAAGACACCCCTGAATAAAAAGAGAGGGAGAGAGAGATAAAAAGCACAGCACCCCAGAAAAAAAGAGAGGGGGAGAGCAAGTGATAGAAAGCACAGCGTGCCTTAAAAAAAAAAAAAAAGAATGGGAGAGCAAGAGATAAAAAGCACAGCACCCCTGAAAAAAGATGGAGAAAGAGAAGGAAATAAAGAAACACTGAAAAAGAGAGAGAGAAAGAAAGCAAGACACCCCTGAAATCCAGGAAAAACGAGAGGGAGAGAGTGAAAAGGCTAAAGAGAGAGTGAGAAAGACAGAGCAAGAGAGAGAGAGAAAGCAAGAAAGCAAGGCACCCCTGAAGATACAAAATCCATAATGCAATAGAAACACCACTTACACAGGAAATAGGATTTTTTTTAACTGAAACCAGGAGACAAGCAAATTTAATCCCGAATTTTTTTAAAGGTCCGGAGAAGATCAATACCTCAATTCCTTGGATACTCTGAGAATTGCTAAAGTGACAACAGCGGCTGAAACAAGAAAATAATGACGGCCAGAAATAAAAAAAAGAAATCTGTCAACATATGCGCTGCATCAACAGTACCGGCATCTGTTTTCTCTAATTAATTGTCGTATAAACGGTGACAAAGTGTCTCTGAGTTTATTTCCAAGCTAAGTGCAGGAGGCTAATGAGGTTCCTGCCCAGAAAGGCTGCAGATAACAATGAAAACACAAAAAAAATGCATGCGCACCACTCTACCTTTAATGCACCATTAATGCACTATTTTAATTAATTTGCTATCAGCTGCGGTAATGCCATAGCCCTCATTTTATGGCTTACAAACTGCAGCCATGGCAAATGAGGTGCAGATGGCACAGTTGCGATAAAACCTTTGGTCGGTCTCGCTTATCTTTTCGGGTTAACGAGAGCGGGACGCCGGTAGGAAATCAATGTCCGCTAAAATTGTTGTTTTTTTTTTAGAGTGCGCCCTGTTTACTTTGCTAGGTTGCTCCTGATGTTGTGCCTTTTGAAGTAATGTTTTCTCATACTCTTCGATTGCTTCCTAAAATTGTACCATTGCGAAGGATATGAGATTCAAAATGTGCAAGCCCCAATTTTTACCCACATGACACAGAGGGTAAACCTGTTTGATAGTTCAGAAGATTTAGAACTAAGGCTATCTGGTAAACGTGTCCTCATGCATTTGAACAGAACTCCAATAAGTTCTGACAGTTGCGGTTTTGTAGACATATTGAGAATACCATACAGATGAGAGTACCATAGCAATGTAGTAAACTGCAGATATTGATGTTGGTGTGATACAGCCAGAAGGATTACTACATTTTGCATCATAACAACTCCTTATAAGTCCAGTGTTTGACAAGAGGAAATAGGTTTAATTGTTCCTCACAATTTGCTCCACAGCCACCAAAGTATGTGCACATAGACGGAAGCATAATTTGGCTACCTCAGGGGACCTTGGAACCTCACCTGGCACACAGTAGAATTATCTTAGGCCACTTATTGTAAGCAAGCAAAGACAGCAGAAATGGGTACTAGTCCAGAAAGGGGCAGGAGGATAAGAAAAAAAAAATCAATGCATAGGTTCGAAAGTTCAAAGACTCGATGTAAGCATTAAGGTTGTTTGAGCTGGTGCGCATTTCCAAGTCACTGGAAAATGTCTGCAGGGCATTGTGAGAGGAGGGAGAAGAGGACCTGGGCAGCAACGAAGGGCAGGAAAGGCCCATCCCCCCCCCCCCAACCTCGCTCTCTGAGAACGATTGCCCCGTTACAAACAAAGTGGCGGTCATTGCCATTGGAAGTTATCATCTCCACGTAACACGATAGCCCCCCTGTGGCCTGCGTGGCATGACTCCGTGGCTCATCGACGGAGAGGACCGCTGATTTATGTCAGGCGATCCGTCCTGTGAAGACAATGCCCCGTGCATGCTCCGCGAGATCGATGGCGTGGCCGGGGCTTGACGCATGGCGTTTCCCCACGGCGGTGCATATCGAGCGGGCCCGAGCCGAAACGCCACCCGGAGAGAGGCGCCTCCTCCAAACCCACCTCTCGTTCCCGCTTTCGAGCCTGAATATTCATCGAGGCGGCGCGCTCTGTTACGCCTGGCTGTCTCGCTCCGTCTCCGTCTCCCTCAATCTCAGTGAAGGACTCGCCTGTTGTGAAACTTCACCGAGGAGAAGCCAACACGGGGAAGTAGGCCTAATGGGATTCTGAACAAGAAATACAAACCGAGAATGGAAAAGTGCTTCAGTTTTTGGAGATCTGTTATAGAGCATTAGCTCATTAGCATTTGTCTCTCATTTAAAATATTATTCTACTGTGGGTGGAAAGAGAGAGAAAATGCATACTAAATGGGCAAGCCAAGCCGGTCTGTTGGTGGGTCTATGGCTCCACCTGTGACTAATGAATCAACATTGCAAGATTTCCTCACCGTGCAATAGACTTTTTATTGCTCTCTGAAATGATCAAGCATCTGTTGTCCAGCTTTCTTTTTCACTTGCTCTTTTTCTTGAAGGCGTTGATCCACAGTTATAGCATTGGTTTAAAACATTCATTTCCTCCCAAAACAAAAATATAATCAAGTTATGTCCTTTGATCGTGCAAAGTATTATTGATATTCATTTGGTGCATTTTTAGACACAGTGTTTAATCAGTGGAGCATTGCTTGGAGTGGAGTGGAGTCTTTTATCTGACTATGAGCCATGAAGGTAAACAACTATAAGAATGTGAACACTTGCCTTACATTACTCTGTGGTCCAAGCCATGTCGTTCTTCTGTAATACTCTAATTAGTGTTATTAATATGCATACATCATCAAATCTCTCCTTGCAAGTCCTTCTATATGCAGAATCGGAGTCAAAAGAAAAAGCAATATTTTGAAGGAAGAAGGAAAAGAGCCAAAATGCAGCAGGAGGAGAGATCTTTAAAAAGGAGAACAGAGCCGAACGGAAAAGGGGGAAACTTTGATGTGTGGCCCTCCGGCGCGACTCCTTTAAGATCCACGCTTCACCATCTTGTCGGTAATGGCGCAGACCAAGGTGCCATATTGTGACAATAAGACCCGTGCGCTGGCAGCTGCCTGGCTCAGAGCGTCTGCCAGGGCTCTCCGGCTGCCAGCTTGCACATGGCATTTCTGCATGCCCCCGTGCCCCCTCCATCTGCTCGCGGGACCTCGGAGGGGACCGCTCCACCCTGCGAGTTGAGCGAAGCTCAACCCGCTGCATCGTACCCTCCGCGCCCCGGCACTTCTTGAATTTCAGACGCCGTCGAACCAGACGTGGGGGTGGTCACGTTCCGAGGGTTGGGGCACCTGGCTCGTCAAAGTCTGTGAGATTTTGAAAGTGCCAAAGTTTTGAAAGAGCCACCGCTGAGATTGCTTTCTGGACCACGTTGACCCTGACTCTGGTTTTCTTCCTCCTTTTTTTCTCATACCTGTTTATGGGAAACATATGGCAATTCCTCACCCCAAAAGGTGTTTCAACACATCCTGTGAAGGGATTTCTGAAAAGCAAAACTCAGGGAAATTATTTAATCTGATGAAGCTTTTGAAGGGACGTTGGTACATCAAGACACTGTCCAATTTTTATTAGCTTGTTTAGAAGCATTCAAAAATAAATAGTAGGCTCCAATTAAAGACATATGTTACAGTTAATTAATAAAATTAATTGTAATTTTTTTTTGAGTATATAACAATAGTTGCCTTGATGCATTTGTAAAAGTATATTATGGGTGATCGCAATGCAAATGGTGGTGGACCATTGTCTCAAACCTAAACATAGTCATCAAAGGAATCAAAATGCGCTCTTTAATCTCAGTATATTTGAATATGCCAAATTATTTCTTCGACTTATCTGAGGCTCACACTAAGTGAACTTTGCAGTGGGTGAGGCATCTTTTAACATTGCAGGTCAACTTTGGGGAGCTTTTTCCCTGGCGAGCTGGAGAAGTTGTCTTTGTCAGAACATGAGACTTGGGCTCAAGTGTACATAATACATTTAATGAGACTTCTGTGTTAATTTGAGCACAAATGAAGCAGTGGTAGATGCCATTTCATCTGTAATTGTTCTTTTAATCTAGTGTAAATGCAAAGTTTTCATATTCCTCAAGTGTAAATGGGGCATGGTGATGAAATTAATTTAATTCATACCATCCCCAACAAAAGGGGAATACTTACAGGCTTAGATAACAATTTAAGGTGGCGCCACAAAGAGGCCTACATCTCATGTTTCAAAACTCACTGATTAGGGGATTGGGGAGTTTGAGTCACTCAGAGGTGGTTAGGCAATACCACCAAAAAGTTCATCCACTCTCCATCTACCTCAGATCACCTCAATAAATTCAGAGAAGTAGGTTATTGCCTGTATAATAAGTGAGACTGGAAACAGAAGAATATTTTGTCTATTGACAATTGTTATTCACTCACCCCCTGCTGAGAGAAACATAGCTCTTTGACAGATATATGTATGCTGTTCTTTATTTTAGTTAGTTATGATTTTTGTAGCTTGTCCACATTTTAAAGCTTTCCCACAGTAACCAGGTATCGCAAAAAGCTGTCTTCATTTGTACATCGACAAAAGGAATCCTGAAATGTTTCTCAAACTCATTTTGAGGCAGTACTTCTGTGATTTAATAAATGCTTACACCAGATCTTGATTACTTTAGCATTGCAGCCACCAGATTCATACTCAGCACTTTAAAAATGTAAATGTTGTAATTAACTGCTGAGGAAAAAGGGACCCTTAATGAGCTTTATAAGATACAGATTCAGCAGGAAAAACCCTCGACACTCCTTCTCCGTCTCAACCCTATGTCCCAAACCATGTTTCCCTCGCTCTTACTCATTTTTACTTCGTAACTTTCCAAGGCAGTTTAGCATCAGTCAGACACTACACATACCACAATGAAAAAAAATATTATACTGTCAATATGCAAACCAGTTCATTATCATCGCATTTGTGTTGTGGTAGCATTATTCTCTCTTAATACTGTGAATGAAAACACATTAATACATTAGGAAATGCAGGCAAATATGCCATATATTCTATATGTACTGAACCTTGCACTGTGGATACATGACCTTTCAAAATGATTGTATGGTTTTTCTCAGAACCAAACCAGTGTCAAGAATATAACAGTAAAGTATTACTTGATGTATGGTTTTAGCCCTTTTGTTTTATTTTAAAAGCTTCAAAACTATTATTTCTTGATCAAACTCAACATTTCGCACAAACACTTCACTTGAGGACATCATTGTTCATATCTACATGTGAGTTGTTTGTGACTGTAACAGCACTGCATCAGGACATGGTAACAAATCTGCCGAGCTCTCAGTGGCTCAGTCCTACAAGGAAGTCCCTCTGGTATGAGATATAAATATTGTAACTCCGCCCCTCCTGCATGCCTTTAAATCACACCATTATTGCTTCATAGTAAGGTACCGAAGAAAAATGTTAATTGGGTTATTGAAGAAGTCAGGGAGCAACTATCAGAAGGCAGTAATATTTAGCGGTTTTCATAACTGCCTTTATAATGCTCCTTGAAGTTACTACGGCTGCCAAGAGAGAAGCCTTTCCCCTTTTATTTAAAGCCAAGACGCTTGTGAGAACTTTGTAAGCAGACAGCTATTAGTTATGGGAATATCGGTTCACAAATGTATTCCAATTTAGGCTTCAGCTGACAGAAAAATAAGCCCCCACCACCACCCCAACACCTCCCCTCTCCCCGCTGTTTGTACTGCTTGTTGAATACAGCCCTCTCCCTGGTTTTATTATCTACCAGAGTGAGGCCAGCTCCCCTTGCTGTTCATTAACTTCCTCAGATGTTTAAACATAAATGGAAAAAAAGACAACAACAACACATACAAACAAGCGCAAAAGACAATAAGCGCTCAGAAAAATCCCACGATCAATAAACGTGCGCAGGGAACTTCACTCTCACCTCACAGGGAAATGTGTGTGCCGAACGACGAAAGCCCACAACAAATGAATAAATGTTTAATTTTTTTTTTTTTGCTGCGCGTTTGAAAAATAATCAGAATAGCCAGTCGGCGGATTGGCGCTGGACAAAGGTCGGGCCCACCCGGGGGCCAGGGAAATAAACCCAGGTGTTTCAAGGTTAATGGCTACGTGAAACAAAATGGATTCCGTGTCAAAGGCAGGCTGACAGGTGATTTGACTTGAGCGAACTGTGTAATCAATCTCGCCCCCCGACCCGCTCCGCCTCACCCCCCCCACGGGCCTGTAACCAGGCCGGCCCCGGCGACTCTAACCCGGGGTGGTCCCTGGACGCCTCGCCGTTGTCAGTCTCGTTCCCCAACTCGGTTGGTTAACCTGAAAGGGAGAGAGCGGCCTCCATCACTCCCAGCAGAGGGTTTTTTCTTCCCCTTCAATTGAGATGGGATTGCACTGTTGCGGACCTATTAAGGGGGCTTAATTCAAAGTTGTAAACCATCCTGTTCACAACCGTGGTTTTGCTTTTTTATGCAAAAAGTGACTTTGTTCAGAATTGCTGAGTGTGACACACATTTTCACATGCTGACATACACAATCATCTATTCTTATACACCCTCAGAATTCTTTAATTGTTCTTTACAGCTAATAATTATTTTTGCTGAATAATTATTTTCAATTTCCACCATTTATTGGTCATTATTGCTAATTGCATTATCCACGTGAGAAAGTCAAGATGCTTGACAAATATCAGTACACGTATTAATGTCAGCCGCAGTCTGTGATAATGTGGAGCACATTGCAGAAGTTGCTCATTATGGTTATGGTCAATGTCAAGGGTCACCAACAACTATTGTGCTATAGACAAAAGCATAACTGAAAAAAAAGGTACTGACACCAGTTGGACAGATCATACAACACAAGAAGGGGAACTGCAGCTTCAGTGGCCCCAGCCATAGTGAACCATATGAATTGCGAAAGTGAAATGTAGTCCAACACCGAACATGTGGAGGATGGAGGATGATAAAAAATGTCAGTCAAAGTGTGTTCATTCATTGTGATGTTTGCTTTCAGTCTGGCAAAACTTGGATGCCTTGGCCGGAACTTATGTGGCCAGTGTGCCACAGTTAATAAACAAGGGCAGTGTGATGGGAATATCAATACATGCTGTACCGCATTCGGGAATGGTGTTATGACACACCATGACAAGGGGTGTACAGCAAGTGCTGGACTGTATGGAGGTGCTGCACAGTTGCCTCCTACAACTGAATCCAGACTTTGTATTTTTTCTAGTATAGGACAACATGAATTATCATCACAACATTGATCTGAATCCACAGTTTGAAGTGATTTGAAGCCACAAATCCACAATTTGTACCAACGTTCTTCACCTACAGGCCTTTCCTTAACCATGCAAAGCAGAGTTGTGTCCCAGTTCAGTGTTTGCCCCAAGCTCGTGAACCTCACTCCAAAGAATGACTAATGAGACCTGGAGGTAACCTTGTCGCCATCTTAAGTGCCGGTCCAATCCATCAGTGGGGCAGGTGGGATGCCTTACACCAGACCGTCCGCCCTCAATCTTTCCCAAGGGAACAATCCTGCACCACAGCAGACTTGTGACCTCAGATGACCCATAAATTGTTGCAAAACCTCCTGCGTGGAGCAGTTAATACCAGAAATTGTCATGATATTGAATGACTGTTACACAATATGGAGAAGGCAGTGTTGAAGTGTATCTGGTGTATCTGGTGTATGGAATTGTATATAATCTTCTAATTTTAAAGGCGAACACATATGGAATGTTGTGTTTTTTTGTGGGGTGGTGAGTGGGACTGTAGAATTTACATTAAGATAGGTAGCTGCGTCAACTGACTAGCGGGGAAGCTATATTTTTTCATGATATTTACTGTTTTGCTATGTAATCTTTCTAGCTAGCGAGTAGTAGTTTGAGGTAGCATATGTTAGAACTATAGCCAGCAGTTTGTTCCCAACCCCTAGCATACATCTCACAGGGACAGAAAACCATACGCACCTGACACCTTTATTGGAAAAGCTGGATGATGTATAACAAGTCATGCATTCATGTCTCTGTGGTTAATGATCAGTGCACTTCCTGTGATACAATTCTGAGAGCAGATTCAAACATGGACATTTGATTTGAAATGGCTCCACCCCTCCCTCTGTTCCCTTCCCCCTTCATTTAACAAGTTCCTATTCCAGTTATGCTGGTGTTACTTCACTATAATCGTGGACTCCAAGTGGAGGGCACAAGGGCAGGGACGTGTCCTAATTGGATTCGGATGTAACCCGATTCTCTTTGGCTTGGAGATTGAAGGAGTTTGATGGTCAACCACATGGGTGAGCCACAGTTCTCTGGCCTGTAGGTACAGTTAATGAGAACATTATGGAAGGGCAATGTCAGGGATTGAAGACATCTAATCCTGTATTAATGAAGTTCTGTGCTCACAAGCACATGTGAATTTTATTGTCACATGGTTGATGCTCAGGAATGACTGATGTACGCATTTGCATAGAGCTATATAAGATTGTATTCATTTATGATATTTTGTTCACTACAATTTAGAGCCATTAAGCCATTTTAATAATTGAAAATAGATTTGTGTCATGAGTTTTATGTTACTTTAATTTACTTTAATTTAGTAATCACTTCAAACTGTTTAGTTACATGCTTTTGCAGAATCTTCTTATGAAGTCATGACCTCAAAACCTGGCTTTGCACATTTTAAAGGAAACAGTGTTGAAATAGTGAATAGTTTTGGGGTTAGCATTAAGTTTTGAAAAAGACAAGCACAGATCATTTCCTCAGAAAAATACTGCTACATATAGTTGTGAATTACAGATAGTCTTTTGCGCCAGACTAACCTTTCTGTCTCACTGAGCTTCACAGTTTTGATAGTCTATGAATTATATATCGAACACTTTTCATTAAGGTACTATGAGCTGAAGAGCAAGACATCATTAGTCACATGAATATGAAAAAGCAATGTAATATTCATATGACTGAAAATGTATATTTTTGCAAGAAGCAAGTTAACATAGAGACATACGGTGCTTTGACATAATCTAACATTTCACGGTTGGTTATTTAAAAAAGTAATTTAATGACCCGGCACCCAGACCCAAAAAAATAAATGGAATCACCGTGTGCCAATGAATGTGTGTGTTAGGGGGCGGGGGAGGCACCAGAACTGATGTGTTTCAGCATCTGCTGGAGGGTAGTAATTTTCAAAATGCTTACTGACTTTTTATAAAAGATCCAATTAAACACATTACATGTTAAATGATAGATGTAAGGTCAAGTACTGTAACATATGAACATATGAAATTTGGAAGCACATGATATATGAAAAACATACCCTGTATGTAATATGAGGAGTGCACACAGTAGTGTCTCAATGCCCACATATCATGTGTGTCCTTGGGACACTATAAGTGATAGTTTCTTAAGAATGCCCCAACACAAACTCTGTTATCTGTCAATTGGTTTCTGTCAAAGAGGACATCACATGTGACACATTACCTTCTGTCTAGGTGCTATTAAAATCAGTGCTTCAAAATAGCTTAAACCTGCAACAGTATAGCGTCCATTATTTGGTATCCTACCAAACACAATATAGACAGGCTCCGGTATCCAGAAACTTTCTACAAAGGTTTCACATATCTGACTGGTGCAATTAATACTTGATAGTGCATGTTATTTTATTCATAAATGTTTTCTTCACCTCTTTGTAAAAAAGTCATGATAGCACGGAAAAGAAAGAAAGAGTGGTCCCACTTCAAAGAAAGGGGCAGGTCTGTGCGCATTGCTGTGGAGGGCCAGAAATGCTGTTTGAACTCCCCAATGCAGCGCGCACCCCTGTTCGTGGCGAGCTACGCCTCGATGCTGCAGCACACAGTGAGGAGGGAGCGGGACAGCATGCAACCCCAAATCCCCCCATTTTCCTGACAACCACACACACGCTTAGAGCTGCAGACGCAGGTTCCCTGGAGGCCTCAGCCCCTTGTTTAAACCTGACACAAATTCCCTGCCACAATGCCTGGGGCAGCAGTGCTTGTAGGCACAAAAGCAAATATTTCCTTTTCTGATCGCAGCCAATCTCCCAACACCCCACCCCCTACAACCCCCAAAAACCAGCACCACCACCACCACCACCATGGACTCTACCCGCCTGCAAGCGAACCATTTGTCACAAAGTAATTATAGAATTATCGATTGGCAAGCAATTAACATTTTTTTTTCACTTTTCTCCCCCAACACCCCCTTAGTCCCCATCTTTTAATTTGCAGTCGGAGCACTGAAGAAAAAGCCTTTCGAGTAACGCATTTAATCCCCTTGGCATTTCTTTACTTTCCGCAGATTAATGGAAGGACAGGGACAAAAGACGTTTTTTTTTCCTTTTTTCCCTTGTTCCCCTGTTCCCGTTTGCCTGCAAATCTGTCTGTGGCAACGGCGAGGGAGTTTGTTAGGATTCTGTTGCGTTTCCTCTGTGGTTGGCATCCTGAAGGTTCGGCATAACAATGAAAGAAGGCTCGGTAGACAATGGCGGTTTATTCGTAATATGCCTTGACTGCTTGTCATGGAAGGAATTAATTGTCTCATGAGTTTTCCCCGAGTTCACAGTAATAGATTTTCTGTATGCTCTATAACTCCAACCTGTGCCCGCTATTAACACCAGCCATTAAACATTAATCCTATCCCAGCAAAAAGGTGGAAAACCATTACTGGAGATTTCCACACACCTACACTTTTAAAGATTGTGCAATGAACTGTTGTGGCCCAGCTCAGCTCCCGGCTAAGTTCAACCCCTGGCCCAACTTGACTCCAGTTAGGGATGTTGAGTCTATACTTCCTGTTCAGTCTAACCCTTTGTCCTTGACTGAAAGAGTCAAGTAGTCAAGTCAAAAGTTGGAGGAAGGAGCACTACAGTAAGTGTTGCATTTCCCACCCCTCTTCATGAGGTGTACATTTGCTGAAATTTGCAGAGCTATGAAAGAAAGAAAGTGTTTAAACTAAAATCTACATTTTACGGTCATGAGTGTAAACGGAGTAAAATCTTAAATAAGGATCGTGAGAGAAGTTCCATTCTGAGATCAGACACAATCTCCCTCTCTACAGTTCAAGACTTTCTCTTTTATCTGTTTTACAGATGCCAGCAATAATGCCCAGATGGACACGCAAAGGACCAGCACAAGTGCTGGAAGCTCAAGTCGGCAGGTGTCAGAAGTGGGATCGATTTCATGGAACGTCACCTTGGTAACATATGGCCAGAGCCAAGGAAGTTGATTTCCCGTCTGTTGAGTTCTGCGACTCCTACTTCCTATTCCCCAGATTTGGTGTGGTGTCTTTTTGTCTGCTGCCACACTCACAGATGATATGAAGCTTGTTAAACTTGTTTTAATTTAGAACTATGTTTTTATTTTAAATATATTTGTATTATTTAGGAACTAATTTGAACTAACTATAAACTGTGCTTCACCTTGATGTAAAATTGCCTCATATTGGTTGTGTTAAAATAGTAAAACTAGACACATACCCTAGGTTAAAGAGATCATGTGTTGGAAATTATCTGCAAGGCTTGCACTGTGCTTAATTGTATGAAGCATAAGATTTACATGCAGTGTACATTCAAACAAATTTTAAAGCAGTTACGCTTTGGTGATGTGCTGCTAATGCAACTGGGAATGGGGGAAACACATTAAATGGGGAAATCTGGTAACTGAAAGAGTACTTTGCCAATATGGTGAAACAAAGTAATATCTGCTTGAAAAGAAATCAGATTTAACAGGTGCCTGGTGGAATCAGAAAGGGCCATCAAAATGTAAAAGCAATTTTAGGCAGAGCATCTTTCAGCATTGGTTCAAATGAGTCTTTTACCATATACTTACCAATAAACAGGGGAGCCATTACAGCAGTGACATACTGTACTGAGGACAGGGTGAGAGACCACAGGGGGCCCGGGAGTCGATCTTCTGTGTGCTTTAAGTGGCAAAAAATGAAACCAATCACCGTGCTTTACAGTGATGTCTGAAATGTGTTAATTGGTTCAGCTCAGTCAATCATTGATAACACATTATACTGTAGCTCAGTCCATTTTTTGGTTAATGGGACCCTCACTTGCCTAAACAGGCTTTTCTCTTCTCAGCGCCTCCCTGCATTCATTCAAATTTGCTGGAGGCGGAAAACCTGCAATTATTTGTAAAATTGCTGTAAATAGAATATTTGATGTGCTTGTTACACCCCATCAAATAAATCATGGGTAAATACAGTATATAAAACGCAAGAAAGGAATCTGATCACTTGGATCTGATTCGCCTGAGCTACAACAAAATATTTGCGCTTTTGCAAACCTTTGCTTCTCAATCTGTTTAAATACAAAATACAAATATTAGAGCTGACAGCAAGTGCTGACATGTTTTCTTTTCAGGATGCTTTTTACCATGTGGGGAACAATTTCAAGTACTACAAGCATACAGAGGATTCAATCAAACTACACGTTTGAGAGATCAGTTTTTTCCATGCACAAGCAGTTAGAAAACTGAACTAGAATAATTTTTTTCTGACAATATACTAAAAATTTTGTTGAATTATGCAGTAGCTTGATAATTCCGTACAGAATAAAAGATACGTGAAATAATAGATACTTAATAGACTAATAATACAGAACTTAAAGGAAAGTTTTCAAACAGATTTTATACCAAACACCAGCATCTACTTCAATATTTACAATTTTCAGGGCCAGACTATTCAGAAAACAAATACCAGCTGTTCTGATGATGCTCCTCATGAAATATTCATATGAGGAACATTTTGGATTATTTGTTTCTGAACATAACAGTAAAAATGTCTGGCTTGCACTTTTCTTTGGTTTTAACTCCTCATAATAATACCACAAGTATTCTGACCAAAATAATGCGAAAGTGCCCTCTTCGACTTATGGTTGTCCCAAATTTCAGTGTGATAATTTTTGACAATTCTACAGTTTTTAAAATCAGAATATGAATTATTAGTTATAATAACTTTGTAATGTTTTATGCAATATCCCATGCATACCTAGAGGTCCTTCTTCAGATCATCTGGAAAAAGGATATTAATATCTGAGACATATACCCCCAGTTAAGGCTGAATTACATTTACCTAATAAATGTCCAAATGCAGAAAATGGAAATAAATTAGCCAGATATGTGTTAAGACAAGACATTTGTATGCATTACAACTGCAAGTAGTCATGTTTTTTAATGGTATTTACATTGGTACCCATATGATTCTTGGAAGTCACTCTGCATAGAGCTTCTACCAAATATAAAAAATAAAATTCCTGCACTCATTGTAAAATTCTTCTTTTTAGACTTCCAAACACTGCTGGAGGACAATTTTCAAGTTCCCTTTCTGTTTCAGTGCTATACATGTTTTCTCAGGAGAGTGACAATATTTGCTGATACAAGAAAGCACTCTGAAATTTAGAAAATGTGTATTGATTAAAACATCACTTTACATTTTATAAAACATCTAGAAATGGGAACAAGTGCAACCATGCATCTATTAAGGGCTGAAATTTTTCACTGGATCTCTTTTAAGCCCTAAATGCTTTCAAAGCTTGGTTTCAGGCAGATATCTAAACTTTAGAAACGTTTGCCATTATTCTCAGAGCGCTGCTCATCGATACAGGCTGAGTACAGCCATTTATAAATCTCTCAATACTTTAATTTCTCAATTCATATCCGTACGGAGACACACAATACTTTTCATGCACTAAATCTTGAAGTTACAAATGTTCAAGTTAGTCACAATTTCATTCACATAGCAGATCTCAGGTGTCATAAAATTAAGAAATCGAAGTGCACCGCTGCAAGTTTACCACCACAGTTATCATGCACTGTCTATGTTCTCTACATACACCTGTGTCTCTCTATCATCATGACAGAAGAGAAGAGCATTAGGGTGGTTCTTGTACACAGTCAGAAGGAATGAGCATTGCAATGGTTCTTTTACACGGAGAGAAGTGATGAGCATTAGGCTGGTTCATTTAAATGGCTGTTTCACCAGAACTGTAGAAAAGTGAGCACTGAATGGAGAGCTGCCAAGAGGCCTCCGGTTGCTCTGAAGCATTTTCTGCCTCGCCCCTCCCTGCCTCAGCCGATCCTCCTCAGCCTGCCTCGGGCCGGGCCAGGAAACGTGCTCGGCTAAGTGGCGGCGTGTCGGGGGGCTGACCGGGGGCCGTGCGCACCGCGGGCAGGTGGGCGGCTAATCACGCGGAAAATGAGGCCTAGCGAAGATGCAGAGGAGGGACCGCAGCAGATGAGAGGAGTCTGCCGGCCGCTCCCGGGCCTGCGCCGAAACTGGAATGGGACCAACGCCGGGGCCCCCACGCTGTCTCTCACCCCCCCCTCCTCTCCTGCCCCCGTGCCAGATTCGGGGGCAATTAAAACCCCATCATGGGCCCGTGCCTCTGCTTGGCCAGCTTGAGGAGAGTAAACAAGTTTTCTTACCTCCGTTCTCGGAACAATAAGTCTCTCCCCGCTGTGTCCCGCTGTACTCTTTGTTACCTAGCAGACTGTACAGAAAGCCGTTTGTTATGAAACGGAATATCTCTGCATATCAGCATGGCACTAGAGGCCTGTTCATTTGGAAACAGTGGGCTGGCAGCTTCCTTCCACTACTAATTATGACATAATTTACCCGTGATCCTACAGATCCCTCTGTCCTGATGCATATCTGCTCCCGGGTCCTGTCCAGTGATCCACTGGATTCATTTCCCGCCTGCACCCTCAGATCCTTCTGGTTGAAATCAATGGCATCTAAAAGGAAACCGTCATCCGCAGCAGCAAGCTACTTACTCGCACAGGGACCACACTATCACACTACAGTCCATTCAGGGCAGCAAATAGCCTGATGGTGTGTAAATGTTAGCTTGTTTAATATTGCCATCTCCTCAGTAATAGGCAATATTGGTATCTATGATGACAGAAGTATTAGTTAATTTACTGAGTGGTGTGACAACAGCTACTGTAAGATTGGCAAAAGGTTGTGTGGGGGTGGCGGAGGCGGGAAGGGGAGGGGGGTTGGAGGTAAGGGTGCAGTGATTGCCTCATATGCTTGATGTACGCTTTGGTTTTAGGAAATACAAATTGCACGTAGGAGGGAAAATGGCTCAATATTCCTCTGTCTTCCATAAAGTAATATTGCTTTATATATACTAATAACAGCCAAGGATAAGTATTGATTTACAATAGGACCTTGATGGAGGAAGGACCATCGATACCTTTAAATTTTTCTCTAAGTGGGCTGCGGGGTGCTGGAATTCACAATAGCACAGATCTTTCTTGCTGTTAAACCCTCTTTGCTCGGAATTGCAGACTGCAGGAGCTTAGTCATAAAATACTTTAAAGTGAAACCTGTGTATGGCAGGGCCCTTGCCCTGAGCCTCACCTCTGATATGCCTGAGTCACTGCTGTGAACCGGCTGAATGCAGACTGCAGACTGCAGTGCTCAACTAGTTGAGAGGTCTCGATCTTACATGCTTGTGCATACTGTGTAGGAACAGGAAGAAAAGGCTTAGAAACACAAACGGGTAGTCAGCTGTAGATTATCAAGAGAATAAACTGTCATTTTTGTTCATTCATTATACTGGCTGGAGTGTTTTTTTTTTTCTAGTGGAAATGAATATTCACTGAAAAATCCAGTTTACAGACTAAAAATGTACAGGAAGCTGTGACACCACTGGTCAGGGCTCCAGATTTTGTTATAATGGCAGCAAAAATGATGCTAAAAATATTATCTTTTTTGAACAAAAATAGGAAAAGTGCTGACAAAGACTGAGAACTTTGCAAGCTAGATTGTTGCAGCATAGTGTTATTCTGGATTTTTAAAAAATGACCAGCAGATGTATTGTGAAACTGATGATTGTGCAGCTGCAGGACATAGCTAAGGTTTTACATCACCTGTTTACATTACATCAGTTGAAATATATCTGTACCCGTCATTACAACAGTTAATCAAGTATGGACCTTATACAAAATATTGAAGGAACTGAGCTACACCTGCAAGATGCCTTTTAGACATGTTGATATATGGCAATAACGTTATTTCCAATTAAGGCCTTAGGCAATAGCATGACATGTTAGTTCAAGAGTTACAGGATAGATATGAAAATTTATGAGCTTCATCTTTTCTGAAATGTATAAGGCATTTTGAAAGAGATTTATTGCAGGTTAATTGTAACAATGGTTACTACATGCTTATCAAATTATTGCCAATTATTAACAGAACAATGTCGACAAGGGATATGCTTGCGCCCACAAAGTCACAGAAACAAAGGCCAATCCTAGGATGTTGCACCATAACATTAAAGGACCTAAAAGCTGGAAAAATACAGTCAGATAATAAAGATAATAAAGGCTTTCAAATATGAGGTGCACTTGGCTCCATAGTGCAGACAGTGGTTGCAATTCTTCTTCACACCAATGGATGGCACTGCCTCCTATGGAATCAGATCCAGTCACCGTGATTCATTTTATGGTTTCAGATTTGCATTGTAAATGCATCTCAGCATGATTTGCATAGAGAGCATGCATAATTCCACTTACAGCATAGATATATATAAATACAATTACTTAAAAAGGGGTGTACTGCATTACATTTGTTTGAACAACGCTCACTTTTTTCCACAGGGATGAAGGACTGCAGTTCAATGGGTTTGTATGCAATGTAAGACTACATCATTTGGCCTCACAGCTAGTTCACAGTGGGTCCTCTGGAACTTACAGTATGCTGTGGGGAAGGAGACTTGGAGGAAAGGATGTTTGGAGGGGATGAAGAAATAACAAAGAGCAGGTAGTGCACAGGTAGTGCACAGGTAATGGAAAGGTGTTGGAGGGGAAAACACTGCATGGAAAAAAAATTCACAATTAATGGACAGAAAACATCATAGCTAAAAAAAACATGGAGCACTATGTGGATGCAGAGAGGGGGAGCTTCTTTTTTTGGAGGGACAAGGCTGCACACAAATGATCGAGTTCTCCGCTGTATGTGAGGGGACACTGGACATTGCTGAACTCTGGGAAAAACAGCCTGATGGTGCTGTTTTGGTTGTTCTAGCTTGCTGATGTAGGGACCCGGGAAGCAACGGGCAGGCCAGGGGCAACGTAGTACAAAAGATATGTATGGAACTGTCACAGTGTGTCATTTGAAATGCATGGTAATTGTACCTGACTCTACTACTAAAGGTAGGTCACTGTACAACTCACTCGGGACTACTCATCAAATCTTTATCCACGGCCTTTCTGTTCACGTATCTGCAACAGTCATGTCGTCTTAAAAACGAGTCGCCAAAATGCTTCTCAAGCAAACGGAGCGGGTACACAGAGGACGCCCAAACATCTGTCTGGAACGGAGTTCTTTTTTTCCCTTACCTCTGCCCAGAATACATTTTCCACCTGTTTGAAGCTGTTGCCCTATGCGAAGTGACTAGAACCGACATACAGCATTATTCCTGGATAATTTGCCTGCCGGTGATATTTTAATGTTCTCTCAGAAAATGGGATGGCCTCGACCCCCGCTGCAGACGTGTGCGGTTTTGACAGACAGATGGGAAGTGGCGTAGGGGGAGGGGATGGGGGTGGGGCATGCAGAATGCGAAAGACAAGGCTGGGCTGTGCAGAGACTCTCCTGCTCCCCCCTGGGTTTTCCAGCGCGGTACACTTCATGCTTCATAATGTGAGTAAAGGCCAGCGGTTTATCACATTATAGCCCAGATTCAGTCCGAACGCACTGCACTCTGCGCCTCTCCCCGGGCCTAAGCACACATCTAAAGCAGGTGCTTTATTTTAAGATTATTTCACAGCATCATTAATGTCAGCCTCACCACTGCCCTGAACGCGCGATGCTGTGTAAGAATATTAAAAATATTGAACACTCACTTGTATTTGTTATTCAAAGTTAAGGGCAAAGTGCTGTAGACCCCCCCCCCCACTACCACCACAACCACCACCACCACCCTGTCCCCTGCCCGATCTCAGTCAGTGATTTGTTTAAATTGGATTTTTTCAGATTGAATATGTGACTACATGTGACTGCATTTCCCACTGACCCGTGATCTAAAGACGTGCGTGTTTTGTCGCATAAACCACATGTGGTATTTAACATGGCATATTGCTTATAATGGCAGAGACTGGGAGGAATGAACGCCTGCCCTCCAGTCAATACGGGGAGAGGGATCCAGACGCAACAGAAAAGTCATCCATGCATTATTAAGAGTGGAGAAACAGCGGCGTTATCGGGGTGGGGGTGCGGTGGGGGGGGGGGAGACGAAGGAGAAAGCAAAACAAAACAACCACCTTACCGATGACCCCGTGAAGCTTCAAATGTCAGCGCGTCGATGTTACGGCCGGTAACATTCTTATTATTATTACTTTTGTTCCGAGGCGCGGGGCCATTTTGCCAGTTTTTTTTTTTTCTTCCCCCCGCCCCCCGTCATCGTCCCTCCTCAATTTGCATGGTTAATGAGGCTGAGCGCGAGTTAATAGCGGGTGTAATGACTTCTGACTCGCCGCAGTCCAACTGCGTGGTGTGGGAGTAGGTTGCCGGGTAAGGTGGGGGGGTGGTGGGGGTTTAATGCTAACGTACGCTGCGAGACCTCCATCGTGAAGGTGCTGCGTACTGGTGGACTCGTTGGAGGCATTCATTATTTTGCAAATAAGACAAAGATCAGAAAAAGGGAAGGAAAGGAAAGGGAAAGAGAGTGGGGCAGAGTGGTTGGGGGGGGAGGGTGAGTGTACATTAGAATGCTGCCTCTGCATTGGCTCTGAAACTGGCCTGCATTTGTTTATTACATCACAGTAAGCCGCGTTGAAGCTGCATTTGCTTTCTCCTCTCCTTGCAGATCTCAATGTGCTCCTGCCAACCCCAGTGGTGTATGTCCCAGGTAAGTCCTTGCTGGACCGAGACCTTACAATCTCCCTGCACAGCACCATCTTGACCCCTTCCAAGACCATCAGAACGCCAGAGTTCCTCCTGACAAGGCACTTGCTGTCTCCCATTGAGGTGCAGATGCACACCTGGCGCCTCTTCACGGCAAGCATCCAAAAAAATTGACCCCATCTCTCTCCGTCTACTCCACAAAGCTGGTCCAGGGCCTGGTACTCTCCTGTGTGGACAACTGTAGTTCTCTCCTGGAAGACCACCACTGTTGCCAATGCTGTTGGCTGCTCAGATTGAACCAGATCTTTGCTATCCGCTCCAGCTTCTCCTCACACACTCCCAAACACACCGGCTACCAAATTTAGACATTCCTTTCAAAATCCTACTGGGCTTTAGTGACAATGTCCCTCACTTTCTTAGTGTATCGTCTTTCCATCTTTCTGCTTGTTGTCTGTTTGTGTCTCCATTCCAGTCTACAACTCTCATTCTCAGCCTTGGCCCCCTAGTGGTGGAAGGATATATCCATCACTGTCAGAACAGCTGCTTCTCTCCTTTAGAGACACACACCTAATTCGACTGCCCCTGGGTTCACAGTATGTGGACGTGTCTTGAATCTGTTTGTTGGTTTATGATAGTACCTCTTAAGTATCACTGTAGATGGATTGGTTTGGATATGTCACACAGGATCGTTCATATAGACACAGTACCTATAGATGAAGTATGAATATGAAGTAATCTCGTTGCATTTGTTGACCTTGCCTGTAAATTGTATTTTCTACTCTGCACTCTCTACTCTGCACTTGCATCTCCTCATACTTCATGTCGCTGCGTTGTGTTACAGTAGCTTGTATTTGTGAATTGAAGCTATTCCTGTAACTACAGAGCATTTGTTCATTTTTAAAACTTTTGCTCCTTTTTCACCTTGACTTCTGACACAATTTGCCAGTTCTGCATGAGGCTCACCCCACTGCAAAAGGTTCGGGTTAAGCTTCGGTTCTGCTTAGGGTTAAGCATCGGTTCTTTACACTGCCCTCTAGAGGTAACTTCTGTAATAATCCCGGGTAAAAGCATGTACAAAATAGATAAATAGCAGCTATGATTATATACAAAGGAAGAAGACTATTGAAAATAGTTATAATACACTTCCCCTTTTTCTTTTGTATCCAAGATCCTGGGCGACATCTCAGGCAGTGAGAAGTATGCCAGTTAAATAATTTGATATTAAATCTAACAGCCATCCCCTTCAATAAAAAGTGACACTGTTGTTCCCTTTGCCTGCTGTTGGTACTGCCTCAGCATAATTTCAGACCTCCTCTTTGGCAGCCTCACAAACGCCGGTAGCGTGGTGGACCGGCTCGCTGCTTTCTCCGGTGTGGTTGGACACAGACCGCACTCTTGGGCAGCTCTCTCTTTTCCCGCTCCAAACCTCTCCTTTGCAGAAGTGCCTAGCGCCTTCCGCCTTGATCCAGCCTAAGCAATGTGTTCCTAACTCTGAAAAACAAAAGTTCCATTTTATCATTACTCACACATTTTTCATTTCTTTCATGAATGTGAATTCAGAATTGGCATAAAAATAATCAACACGTGATAATAGAAGCTACATTACTGCATTGCAGTTGGACTGAATTTGGGCCTCGGGGCTCTATTCATTCCAGCCCCAATGGACTTTTGCCTTTACTTGGAGAAAAAAAAAAAAAAAAAAATATAAAACTTGCTTTAACTTACCACTCAAAGACACAGATGAAGCCCACAGCCATTACAGCAGATTGAACAGTGGTCTTAGTCTATCAGTAGGATAGTGAGATAAGAACTTGGCTTTGGGTTATTGAATCTGACCTTTCTCACTTATCACACATGAGATCAGTGTAGAATGAAAGAATATAACAATATGTCAACATGTTTACTTGTTTATTTGTTTCGAAGGCAAAACCAACCAACCCCTTTAGCAGCTCTTTTAAAAAGATACCACAATGTTGTGCTGATTTTTTTCTATTCTGAAATCATGCAGTCATTTTTTTTTCAAAGAATGCGTGGGTGTGTTTGTTGAAAGCAAAGAGCTTTTATCTAATCTTGCTGCATTCTCATATATATTTTTTCTCACATTTGAGATTGGTTGCACTGTCTGTCAAACATTGTCTTTTCATATTATTGAGGAAAACAAATAAACAAACTCAGTACTTATTAAACTGCCAACTTCCTTTCCATGGGGACTGCAAAATGTCAGTTACTTTAGGTGAGTTTTATCTAGTGCTTATTGGAAGACCGGGAGCAAATGTCTGAAAGAATAGCTTAGAATTGCATAATACAATATGCAGTAGATTTTGAGACACCTTTTTTCAATGGGATGCCAAATATGTATTTAATATTGAGATTACCTAAACTGTGACCAGTATATACATAGGTTAACCTTTTTTTTATCTTACTGCTTTGGGTTAGAATAATGTAACCCAAGGCTGAGGCAATAGCAGATTGTAGTTCCAATTAACTGTGGTGGTTCTTTTACATGAACAGTGCTCCTGAAATGGTTGTTTTGGCTTTAAACATTGGCAAAAAATAAAACTGTTATTTATTATAGCGGCAAACATGTCTAACTGTCATAGTTTTTCCCTGTTCTGAAACAGCATTGTTATTAAAATAGGACAACCTGGAAATGTACACCTGTCATCTGTCATCAGTATATATTTAGGATGAATAATACCTCACAATCCAAACTTTGCTGGGCACAGATGAATACCTGCTATTAAGGCTAGATTAAAATATTTGAATACAGGAATAAATGTAAACATATCTGGGGAAGCAATGTCAAGATATCTGAACTGGTTAGGATGAAACACAATGCTGACCTCCAAGAAACTGGTTGATAACTCCTACACACACGTATAGTATGAGAATATATGTTTCAGATTCTTCAAGAATGGCTTTTAAGAAACATACTTGGTTTCTTTTATGATAAGCCTGAATATTCTAAACTTTCAAGATTCTTTCGGTAATTTCACATCTGTGAGCTCTGAGACATAATTTAAAACATCTTAGCATTAAAATATACATACATTAAACTATGTGAAATAATATTACTTCACTCTACTGCAGATATACCTTTAAAATTTCCTTTCTGCTGCAATACTTTTTCCATGCATTTTGTCACTCTCTTCCAATGGTTCTGTTTGTGTCATTTATGCTGGTCCCCGTGCCAGCGATTCCATCTTAATGAAGAAGCTCGCTGGATTGCCTTTTTTCCTGATGGCCACAGATGTGGCAATGCAAATTCCACTGCCACCAGGTGTTGCTTCATAGCCGAATGTCACTTTGTGATGTTTCCATCTGCTACAGGACCTGGTGAAAGCTCCCTTACTCACCAGCCTTCCCAGGTTTCTCCTCTGAGCACGCTGAGAAATTTAACAGTTAAACATTTTTCTTTCTCTCATTAATAAAACAGCTGAAATTAAAGTAGGTTAATTTTTACAAATCTGAGACATGGCTCATTATAAACGTATCCTTAAGTAAAGATGAATAATGTTTTTTTTTCTCATAATATAAAAATGCATGATATTGTCCCCATCCCCCTCATTTTTCTCATTTTTCTCATTTTTCTCAGACAGTAAAATGTGGCAGTGTACTATGGGATGGAGACGGATGGCAAAAACCAAAGTGCTGACCTTGGTAATGGCAGGTGAGGTGGGCTAAGGGGGGAGGGTGGGGGAGCGCACAAAGTGAATATGTAATTATTAATCAGTACACATTGATGCAGTCACAAAGAGTGCAATCATTTCCAACCATTTGACATTTTTGGTGATGTTGCCTTTGTTGGATTACTGATTGCATCCCGTAAGCACTATTCTGTAGCCTGCTATGTCAGGACGACTGCCTTGCAAATAGACAGGACTTTAAGTGAACAAAAGGCAATAAAAAATGTCCTTTGCCTTGTATTTCGCTGCTTGATGTCAAATGGAATTCTGGTGGTTGTTGTTCATTTCTTTGTTATTCAGACGGAAGTGTATTATAACCTTTTTACTGCTGTTACAGGAGGGTTGCCAGAATTGATATAATAAGTGCCTATAAAACATAATTGGAGGAAAAACACAAATGCAGCACTTTGGACAAATATTGCATCCCGAGGAGGAGACTGCACAGACTGCTACTATGTGAAAGAAAAAACAAACAGCGGTGATTTGTCTTAATTAATATAGCTCTTAAATTAAAGCACAACATCGTTTTTTTCCTCTAATGCCCACAACTATGACCCAAGTTACTGTTATTTCATAATAACATTGTTTTATCGCAGCGATTCATCATTGTACCGAGATGTAATATAATGGTGGGAAGCTACAGGCGGTGCAATTAAGTTTTGCGTTGACAGGGGAAGATGTTTGTTTTCATCATACATTTGAATTTTTAATCAGTTTCTCTCAGAGGAAAATGCTCTTGGAATATTGGAATGTGTTGCCTCCACTGGAAAAAAGGGGGCGTGGTCATGGGTGGGCCTAGAAAATAAATATGTTAATTGGATGGTATCTGAAATCTGTGAAGGTTCAGAAATTTATCTGTTGTCGGTTCTCATTCTTTTTATTATGACTTTAGCAAGACCACCGCTTTAGCACTCTGTCTCTAACCCGCATGTCTTTAACCATTTCAAATGTACCCTCCTCCACACTGCCGGCCTGCACCAAATGAAGACGTACTGTTAGATTGAAAACGAGGTAATGATACCAAGGTTCTGTTTGGTGGTGCGTGTAGCAGAGGCACTGCCTCATTTGACCGCTTTAATTAAGGGCAAAGTCTGATTGGGCAAAGAAAAAGGCTCAGCCCTGAACCTGGGTGAGGAGTAAGCACCGATTGGAGACCTGTGATAATGAGACGGAAGGTGAGGACAGACCTCAGGTCGCGCAGCCATGACCCTTCCCCTCGCCCCCCCGTCCCGGCGCGGGAGTGCGCGGGGCCGGCGCCCCCCGCCGTCTGTCCGTCCGTCTGCGGGGCTCGCGGGCCCCCGGCTGCCGTCAGGTGGAGATGAATGGGGCTCTGTCACTCCGTCTGCTCTTCGGAGGGTGAGCGCGGCATGAAGAAAGTGCCAGTCATTAACAGGGGAGGCAGGATGAAAAATGAGTTCATTTACGGGCAAGTCCTGGGAGCCCAGCAACGTCAGCAACCCCCACCACCACCACCACCACCACCCCCACCTCCTAATTTTTCCTCCCCTCAGGAAGGGGGGGGCGCAAGGACTGCGGTTACTCAGCAGATTTGGAGGCTCGCGGCGGCGGGGCGGCCGGGCGGCCAGCGGCAGCAGCTGGAGGGAGCGGACACAGCTGCCACTTGGCGGGGCGAGGGAGAGCCGGCGCGGAGGCGGCGGGACGGGGGTCTCATCAATCAGGCCGGAGTCTCGCCAGCGCGGACGCTCGACGCCACTCCTCGCCTCGGCGCCGTCGTCGTTATCGCCGTCGCCGTGATCGTCACTGCTGTCGTAACCCTCGTCGTCACCGCCGCCATGCTCCTCTTTAAAATGTTTTATATTTGTTTAGCATGAGTGTCAACAGCTGTTGCATGTGTTAGTTGCATGGTGTGGCTTTACTGTGCCTTATTGTTGTTCTATGGCTCTGATTTTGCTTAAAAAATGATGACTACAGGTCTCCGTTTTGAAAGTGCAATAGATGTCAACATATTAAAATATGTAAATCAAAACTGTATCATAACTAAGGTAAGAGCACAAAATAAAACAATTGGTGTCACTTTTAGTCATTACAGCATTGTACATATACAGTGTAACATCTATAAAATATGCCATTCTGCAACAAACTGTACTATATATTATTAATAATACATATTCATAATACATATTACATATGAGTAGCAAAGGTGTCTGTGCTTGCAACATGCTGTGGTTCTTATATTTTAAAATGCATTTGATTTTTCACATGCAAATGCCATTACTGTAGCAACTGATTGAACTGTTATCTGTAGATATTATGTCTGTATGCATAGATAGACAGATAGACAGATATACATGGTGCATTCTCTCAAATAAATTTTATTAAAAATATCCTCTGGGAGATAATTCTGTGTTGATTTTCTCATATAAGGGTAATATTATGTAGCACCACATTAGATCTGATACGTCCTCTCAACACTTCTTAAAAACAATTATCTGAAGAAGTAGAATGGTTGACCCCGTGCCATGTGTGGAAGACAGATTCCCTCTGGGGCAGAAACCCTCTGATAAAGATCAAAGCTGCCACCCTCGCCAGGTCTACAATTTGGCCTGATTTGCGGAGGCCCAGACTTCACTTATCCCCATTCTTTTAGTGTCACTCAATTGCATTACATTTTCGGCCCAAAGCATCCGAGTGAAGCTGTCAAAACAACGCTGATCCCTGATTACACTGGTCCATTGGTTGGAGTGTCAAAAGGTGAGTGACGGTCTTCCCCCACAGCATCTTATTAGAATTTGGAATTGGTGTGTGTGTGTGTGTGTGTGTGTGTGTGTGTGTGTGTGTGTGTGTGTGTGTGTGTGTGTGTGTGTGTGAAGGTGCAATGCCAAAAGAACTGGATTTGTGGCTTTAATGTTTCAGTTTGTATTACCGATGGAGGCGCTGCCATTGTATGCATGGACAAGCCACTAAACCTGACTTGCTTCAGCAAAACATCTAAATACCTAGCTGTGTGAAATGAATATGTCAATGTGGTATTATTGAACTGGATGAAGGTATTTGCTTAGCAAAAATGTAATAATGCAATAATGTAATAACAGCAATAATAATACTGTAGTAACAGTCATGATAGCAAGGTGTGATTGGCTGAAAGGCTGATTCTGTTGTGTCGAATGTAGGTGTAAGGGGGGGTGATGGGGGTGGGGACGGAAGAGACAGCAAATCTTCAGAGTAATAAAAAGCATTTTTAAAAAGCTGCTTAAGTATTAATATACCAGTGGTGTGGGACATTGTGTGTGGCGGTGAACCTCTGTAATTTAATTTTATCCATCATAAATGCCACTGAACGGCTTAGCCAGGCATGTGCCACGGTTTGCACAAAAGTAATAAATTAAACGAAAATGTTTCCTCTTGTCCGAAGCCTTCCCCCGTATTCACTCCACTTGGGCGTAAAGTGAGTGAAAAGGTGCGGAGCTGATTAATGCTGTACAGGGGCTTTCCACAAGAAGGATGCCGCTTAGACTATATAGCAAAAGAGAGAGAGACAGAGAGAGAAAAGGCTGGAAGAAATGAGACAGGACCCAGATTCAATCTAATGGTGATGTGCCTTGCCCTTAAATTGGGGAAGCAGATTCAAGGATTGCTTCCTTTATTCAAAACTTTCACAGAGTCAAGAGTTGGTACCAACAGACACTGGTACCAACCGACCAGCTATGAATAGAAAACATACCGTGTACCTCACTTGCGTAAATTTGTTTGTAAACTTTAAGCAGACCATGGATTGAGTCTGGCCCAGAGGGAAAGAGACAGGGGGAGAGGGAGGAAAGGGGGAGAGAAGGAGAATATTAACTTTCTCTTCAAGCGAAATAATTTTTCTGTTTTAGTAGAAATCAACAGAAGAGGTGAGTTTAAAGTGAGCTCTCTGCTTTGTTTTTCTTTACATGTTTAGTTTAAACAGAGCGGTGTGGAGGTGTATGATGGTGAGCCGCATGCTGGGGGTGTGTTCAAACGAGCACATCATATCTCAGGGTTACAACGTGCTTGATTTCCTTTGGAAGTCCTCAGAAACGCTGGGAATTGCGCAATCTCTTTAATCTTTTTCAGCACGTAAAGATAATGCACACTCTGAAAATTAGAGGGGCATTTTGAGGAATCCTCGGAGAACTCCAGAAATCTATTAGAAGGTCTTTTTAATGAATTCATTCTCTCTATAAAGCCTCCGTACAGAGGTTAGTCAAATCCTCTTTGAAGGTCCCCCCGCTGACTCAAAACTAGACAACTACAAAGAAGCTCCGCACCACAGCTGCCAACGTTAGGAGGAAAGACGAGACCAAAAACAGTAGCATTTCAAATTAAGATAATGTAATACTTTGCCTGCATTCTTTATGAAAGGGGTGATGAGCTCTGGTCTTACAGGGCCACACTGTAGCTGGTTTAATAGGAAACTTAATATCCCCAGTGTATTTCAAAAGGAAGGACGAGATGTGATTTTTGTTCCAATCAGACAAGGATTTTTCAACCAATGAAAGAACTAATTGGATTAATTGGCTTACAAAGAGCTGAGGTGTGACAGAAAAACAAGACACCGTCCAGCCCCCCAGGTCCACGGCTGGGCACCGATGGCGTTTGCATGTACAATGCCACCGCTGCTAATTGCAATCTCCGATTCATTGTTTCAGAGTGCACCGTCTATTCTTCCCCAGTGCAGGAGGTCCCCTTAGTGATCAGCGATTGCATTATTTCGGCATTGCCTGAAGCTGTGTGCCTTTTTTATGCACTCAGGAGGTCACCTTTTTGTTTAAAACTTGAAAGGGAGCGTTGCACGTGATCGGCACACAACAATGTGTGGTCATTATTGCAAGTGTTGAGTGCTTAGATTCAGTATACTCAGGATTAACTTCAATCAGTAATGAATACAAGTAAGGAATATAAGCATAATATAAGCATATCAGTAAGCATGTCATATCAGTAATGAATATAAGCATAACAATTCAATTGCATTATTATTATTATTATTATTATTATTATTATTATTATTATTATTATTATTAGGCTGTTGTTGCTTCTTTTGTGCCCATTTTATTTTACAAAGCTCAGGATGAGGTGAGGTTAGTACAGCCTGGGCCAGGTTTACAGTGAGTAAAACGAAGTCAGAGAAGATGCATTAATCCTCAACCTTATAAGCTCTATAAGCTGTCTTGGCCTCTCTGACTGGAATTCATGAAAACCGATTCATCCGCTTTTTTGGACTATCATCCACTCTTTTTGCACAATCATTGAGGTCAAAGAAAGCACGCTGTATCTTGCATTGTCAATGAGGGCGCAGTGAATATGTGGGAATGCATCCAGTCAGAACCTGACATTTGGAGAACGCGTGCTGGTTAGAGCCTCACACCCTGGCCCTAAAGGATCACGGGTCACCAGGGAAGACCCTGCTGTTATTCTGTGAAAACAGATTGTAGAAAATATCAAACTATGTGCATCAGAACATTCCTTTGGGAATCGTGTAAAACAACAATGTAACAGCAAATCAAGGATTTGTTAGTGAAATGCTTATTTAGCCATTTCAAATGTGCGGTTGCTCACACCGTTGTTCTTGCCTACAACAGCTCAGAGGTGGAATGGAAGCTGCAATCACCACATGACCCACTGTGTTACTAACATATGTAAATGCACACCATTGATTTTGTCCAGGACATCCCCTGATGATTCCCTGGAAAAATGTCAATAGATACTTGAAAATGAACCATCTTCATGCAAATCATGACATTTTTTCATCAGCAAACTCGTAAGGATTGTATTGATGCGTTACCCTTTAAATATTCAGCGTAGGGATACTAGAATGATGAAGACACTCATTGCTGTATGGTAGTCATATATATACTGTATAGATACATGACAGAGGAGGACTTTGTGTTGCTGGATTCCTTGCACAGCAAGTTAATATCTGGATGCCATTCCATCTTGTGATTACCATTCTCATTTTAGACAAATAAATGTTTCCCATGAGAAATGTATCAGATGATCTTAATCTTTACAAAGGTAGCCATGGAATTGATGGAGAGAATGGACTACTTTCTTTTTTTGTAACATACAGCTGTCTATGAAAATCGCTCTGCAATTTGTCATTAATCCGCTGGCACACCAATTACAGCTGTTCTAGCAGCGCCAGCTTTCAGCTCACTTCAATTACAGTCCCCAGTTAGGCATGCACCTTCGGATCTAATGGTCAGTTAGGTATCGATTAGACAGCAGGTAATACACATTACAATACACTTTTCCTGGCTTTGATTATTTCCTCTCCTCTTTCCTGTTAATACGTGTCATATGTGTTTTTTTTTTTCCTCCTTTGTGCCCACCCGTCGCTGTCTCTCTCTCTCTCTTGCTCTCTCTCTCTCTTTCTCTCCGTCCCTCTCTCAACTCTCCCTCCACCCACCCCTCCTGTCTCTACCCCCACCCTCTCTAGGTTTTTTCTGTGAAAAGCCCATGTGTTATGTCATTTCTGGAGCAGCTGCAGTCTCTAATGTGCCCCTCCACACTTTTGCCGCAGCCTTTGCGACGCGGTCCTGAGAAACAACGGCATAAATGATTATTTATGATCTGCCACCTAACAGCCCAGGTCTGTCAGCAAACATGCTAATTAATAGGGTAGACTATTATGTGTAAACTATGGGTGCGCGGAGCCGAACTCGCCCATGGATCACAGTGCATTTTTTTCTCCCCAGCGTTCGTGTGCAGCCGCTACTGCTCCAGCGCCGCTGCTATACATCAAACTGTCCATCATTTCTCATGTTTGCTGTTGAGTTAATATTAGGAGAATGACTTATGTAATTACATTATGACTGTGGTGCAGCAAATGCTTTCATACCGCGTGCCTGCATCTCGTTACATGTTAAATATGGAAAATGAGCTTCATAAGGAATTACAGAGGTTACCTGAATAATGAACTGGGCCTGAAATCTGACCCAAACCTGATTTCTAAACTCAACTATAACTCAACCCCCATCCCTTAGAAAAACCCCATCCCTTAAACTAACACCTCACCACCCACAAAAGGCATCAGGTCAGGGGTCATCATCGTTACATACTAATGCAACATAGTAAGCTATAAAACAATGCAAAAGGGAATAGATATAGTATGTGAATACAATAAATGTAAGTAAAGCAATGTTCAAATGTAGAATTTGTTTAGAATGTTACCATGTGACTCACTCTGCAAGCCTTAGCCAAGTGATTGAGAGTGATGACAGGGTTAAATGGGCACCCATGTAAATCCTTACACATTTGGTGCATATTTCCTCAGCTATAAGACACTTGGAGCACGTCTCCTTGTCTGGAATCTAACTCAGCTGGAGTTGAGATGTGTGATGCCCCCCCCCCCCCACCCCGATTTTAGGGAGACTTTAATTAATGAATTTGCTTGTGATCTGTGATTTGGCCTTAGTGTCCACGGGGCAGAGTGTGATTTTTAATCTTGGGTACTATTTGTTGTGGAGGATTTTTCTTCAGACGTAGATTTGTTTTGGTACCATCATTCATATTCCGAGACCTAAGTACTGAGTAACCTTTCCAGTGCATCGGTCTGCTCCCTGTACATTGTCATTCCTCTTGAAGCTTATCACAAATATTGGATTCTTAGGCCTCAGTTTGGGCGTTCTTATTCAGCTGGATCTCTCAGTCTTTACTTATTAAAGCGATTTGTTCATCATCTGTAAATCTCGGCCTGTCAATACTCTCCTGACAATGTTTGTGTCAGGCTTTCTCCTCTAAATGGAATCCTGTGAAAGCAGGAGAGGCTCTCACCATTTAGTGTGGAATGCATTCCAGAGATTCCAGCAAATGGAAACCATATAAATGCTGTGCTCTGCTGTACCTCACCAACTCTGTATGTGTGTGTGTGTGTGTGTGTGTGTGTGTGTAGGAACAGGAGCTTTGTTCCTGCACAAAAAAAGAATACATTTTCAGCGGAAATATTACATGAGTAAACAGAACCATGGATCACAAATCTGTGAGTTGTCAGAGTATCCTGTACTTCCTGTATTGCTTGGATCAGAATATCTGGTGATGCAAAATCACCCTGTCTCATCCATTTTCAAACCTTTCTTATTTGAGAAAAGCAACATCTTTGTCCGTGTGTGTACTCGTATCTGTGTACTACAGATATCATCCGTGATCTCATTCATCAGTGCCATCCTGAAATCGCCAAATGGATTTTTTTTTATGGTTTATCTTCAAACCCTCATCTCTCCAATCACCCCTTGCTGGCCCCTACCATTTCCTTCCCGTATGGCCCCGCACATTCTGATTTGGCTCTTTGATGTGGTTTGGATTGACTGCCTGCCATAGTTACAGGGGGCCCAGCGCCCAATCAGCTTTCAGTATCTGAAGTCTCACCTCATCTGTGCCCGTATCATGCTGGTATGTTCTGAAACCTTTCACTGGTATATTGTATCTGTTCACACTGCGACCTCTGTGGTAACCCCCGCTGCAGTGGATTGTGGGAACTTGAGTCTGAGAAGCTTATGGTGGATATAAACACAAGCCGTTAAAACATAATTTATACAGACATGAGAAGTAACATTAAAAAGTGTACAGAAAAAAAAAGAAAGAATATTAATGTATGTGTGGCTGCATCTTGATGTCAAGGTAACAATGTTTTTGTATTTGGTTGCAAAATCTACGCGATTTCCTATATTATTATGGATTTACAATGAAATCCAAAATTAAGAGAGAAATAGCAAGTAAAAATGCAGAGGTAATTTTGGCGATGTAAAAATATTAATTTTAGAAGAAATTATTAAAGTTGCTCCAAGATTCAGTATGTTGATGATAAATATGGTAAATTACTCTTCAGTGACGATGGTGATGATGACCGCAATGGTTAGGACTTGGACTTAATCAGAGGCCAGTATGCTCAGCCACCTGGATGGGAAAATGAGAATTTCCAAACCTTTGATTTTTACTGCGACATCTATATCCCTGAATAGTCAAATAGTGACAATATTTTACACATTAGCAAATACAATATACTTATTTTCAGTCCTTGGTAGGTCTGTTTTTGTGTTGCACCAGCTAATTATGATAAGGTAATACTGAATTGAGAATTGCTTGTGTGGTTAGTCTGGATACACCTCTTAATTTCCTCCAATTTGCCAATATATCATTTTAAAATTCGAGATGCTGACCAGGATCACCAAGGCCTCTTTTGAATCTGTGTTGCTTGCACAGTGATTTGTCCTTAACTTCAACAGCAAATTTAAGCAAGCATTACGCTTGGTTTATTAATTTCAGCTATTGTGGAACACACTGCTTTCTGGGTATCGAAAAAACAAAAACACGTGCTTCAATTTATTACTCAGATTTGTGGACAAAGCGCATTGCGGCTAGATTGAATAGGGGTGATAGTGGGAACAATCAGTTGAATATAATGCATTGTCTGAAGCCATTATCCTCAAGTACTGAGCGTGCACAACAGACACCAAACAACAAAGCAGCACCAAAGAAAAAAAAAACTCCTTTTAACTGACTGTGCGCGATAAGCTCGTCTGAATTTCCACTTTATTATCAATTTCCATCCCAGACAACGTATTGGATTTCAAAAGGAATAAACAAGAGAGATGTCCGTTCTGTTTGCGGTTATCACGCGGATGCATTTTGCGCTGGCTTGCTGTCCCGCGGAGATTGGAAAACGAAAAGGATAAGAATTACAGGACCGGAGCAAGGAGTCAGAGAGACGCACGCTGAGCCTTGGCACTTCATTCATTAGGAAAAAAATGCATCGCAGCGGCTGACTTTTTTTCTTTCTCCCCCACTCCTCTCTCTCTCTCTCTCTCTCTCTCTTTTTTTTTTTTTTGAATGAGGCTTTTGAGGCCGATAGCGAGGGAGCGCTCTGAGGTCCGTGGGGAGACGGGGGCCGCCGGAATAATAAAAGTCTCTTATCTCTTACAGCTTTATTGGAACAGGACAGGGCAGTGAAGGGATCGTAATGAAAGGGTTCCATATTGAAGTGAGTCCCTTTGCCTGAAGTATCATGGAGCAACGCCATGTTGACACAGAGAGGGTAGGGGAGGGGGGGGTATGCACTGGATAGGGCACAGAAAGAGAGAAAGGGGGGAGAGAGAGAGAATGTAATTACAGCAGAATGTGGAGAAACCCCCAGTGGATTAACAGAAATCTTCTTTTCTCAGACAGACAGAGAAGGACGGAGGGAGAAAGTGAGAGGAAAAGAGGAGAGAGAGCAAAACGGACAGAGATAACGTGTCTCTCGTCGGCATTGCCTGTTCGGAAACCCGTTTGTGTTTTATTTATTGGCTGAACCCAGTTTAAGTGTACCAAACAAAAACCTGTAACAAAAGCATTAATTTGTCAAAGTGATAAACGCGTCTGTTGAAAATGAAACGAAACTCACATGCCAATGGTAGACAATGGAGGGAATGAAGACATGTTGAATCGCACGTGCCAAATGTTACATTGTTATTCTCAATAAAAGACAAGCCTCAGAGACAGAAACAGACACCCAATATCTGTGTGTGCTCTATTGGTATTGACTGCCAAGGAAAGTATGGCTTGTTGGTTTCATTAACTCCAACTGGCACTCACAACGCATGAGCTCCTGCCTGCTAACATGCACCACACACACACACACACACACACACACATATGCATACCAGCACAGGCACATACATGCAAAGACACACATACCCACATGAACACACACAAGCACACATACACATGCATGCACACAAATACACACACAACACACACAAAACACTCATGTAAGTGCTCACACATACACAAACACACAGACAAATATGCTTACATGGTCACAGACTTGCATACTTGCACACACACACACACACACACACACACGCATGCACGCACGCACGCGCGCATGCACGCACAAACATAAATACTCACAGTAACAGCATTTCTCTTAAAGCAAACACCAAATGCAATGATTGGAGCACTGACTTATCCACAAAAGAGAGTCTCAGGCTACTTTTTTGTCATTGGATTCTGATGAAGACATATAGGAGTCTTCCATAGGAGTAACTCTGAGGACAAACAGTGTGTACTTAGAACATACTTTTCTCAGCATGTGGATGGCTTGCTGGCCCTGTAGAGGTAGAATAACGAGGTCCAGCACAGAGTTTGTCTATACAACCACTTCCTCTTTTATGAGCCCCCATGGCTCCAACTCAGACTTACATCACTGGAGATAAAACCGTTCGCACATGCTGAGTGTGTTACAATCTTTCTGGACGGCTGGTCGTATACATGCAACTAGCATCTAGGCTGTCAATCCATACGCCGCTAACTGCACACTGGGGCAAGAGCACTAAACTGAACGTCATTACACATAATGATACCCCTACAGCTTAAAGGGACAGTGTCATGAAAACGGTATGCTTCATACTGGATTAATGCACATCTTACCACTTATACAAAAAGCCTCCTCCCTGGAGAACAAAAAATAAGAAAATAAGGACTTAAATTCCTCACAATGAGTCATACAACATAGTAGAGATATTATAGATTCACTCAAAGCCTAATGGTGCTTTGTTGCCGTCTTGAGGCGGGGTAGCTAGTTCTGCATACTGTGGTTGCCCACGCAGAGTTCAGAGAAAACAGAGCCACAACAGCAATGCTTTTTCTGCACTAAGACTTGATTTCATTTGCATGCCTGCTCGCAGAGATAGTCCTTGGGAAAATTTTGAACACATGCCTTAGATAAATTCCCCTATAAGGATGATATCAGAATAAAACAGCAATGTTTGGAACACAAATTTTGATGTTTTCTCAGTGACCATTTCCCAGTGAAATCTCAAACACACACATTTGCACACACACAGACACACACACACACACACACACACACACACAAACACAGGAATAATAATCCCAGTTTACTTCACGCTCACCGTGATGGCCCCTGAAACAACCATGGCTCTAATGCGCAGAATTTCTATGCTGCGAGGGCTCTGGTTAGTTTGACCTCCCAGCTCGCCTCAGAAATTGAGCCAGCCCGTGACTCGGTGTTTCAACCACCAAGAGAAATGTAATGGAGAAAAGCAGTCCCGCATTACTGCCGACGGGGAAGGCCCTGAGGAATAGATCCCCGTTACCGGAGCGACGGGAGACTGACTGTCTGATTGATTCCGAATGTAACACCATTCTGCACTTGTCTCTTCCCTCAAATATATTATCGTCCGATATATTGATTCATGGTTTCCTCCCACACTCAGCTACGTGCTTTTTCCCTCCCTTAATGTTCTCGACGGACACTGCGTTTGAATTATTTGCCCCAGTACTACCTATAGACATATATGCGCTCCGACTTAAATGACTAGATATTTCGTTAATCGTGTTCACGGTCCCGATAATGCATTTCAGCCAAAATGGACTTTCTGTAACAAATTGTTCCAGCCTCTGGGCTTATATATACGTTTTCTTAACAAGTTCTTGAAGAATGTAATGTATTTTCCATTTAAAGCTGTGCATTAACTCTTTGCTCCATAGGCAGCTCTTTGACAGGCAGAACGAAAACCAGTTTTGGCACGAGTCTATAAGCTTCAAGTCACTGCTGGACTCTGCTTTGTCACTGGTCTGTTTAAAATATGATCAGAGACATGATTAAACCATGAAAATAAAGCACACTATGTTACCAATGCTTATTTTTTATGTTATGGGATACAAAGAAATTATTTCCACAGGTCTTGCAGGTTTTCCAAAGCTGATTTTAGCAGAGCAGGCTGGAGGTAGAGACTTATTCTGGAGTTTTTGGACACAGTTACAGCAAATGAATCTTCCAGAGGATGCAGATGCCCCTCCCGCTGACAAAAAATGAAAAAAATTAAAAATGCACAAAATAAAAACAAACACAACAAAAACAAAGAAAAAAAAAAACTTTGGGGTAGATGTCACACCTTACTGTGTTATTGTGGTACTTTATTGTGGTTGCTCACACACAGTAGTGCCAATTAGAGGAAGGGAAAATGGTGTGAAAGAGAACAGATGAGGAGCCATGGAGTGGTCCATAGACTGATTCCAAGGATACGAAGATTTATTGATTTAATACAGGTGTATGGCACACATCACTCATTCAGTCACATTCACACACACACACACACACACATACACTGTCAATGCCCACACAATGGAAGGTCCTCTGGAAAAAAAAAAAAGAAATAAAGCTCTGCTATTGTGATTTCCCTGGCGCTCACGCCTGGAAAGTGGGCTGTCGGCTGGCATGTTCTGTCTAATCAATTATTTAAGATACCTTGAAGTCTGGTGGGTTTCCTAGAATTTATTACTCACAGCCCTCAGGTTTTGACAAAGGGTGGGGGCGTGGGGGGGGAGAGAGAATAATCGCAGAGTACAGCGTGTCATTGCCCAAAAGTGTCACTTGTGGCACTGCTCTCCGTACCACTGGAAGCTACAGGGAGGGCCATCAGAGGAGTAACGCACATGCTCCGTAATTAGTCCCCGTCATTATGTGGCTCTTTTCTCCCTGTTAATTCCATTCCTCCAGCAGAAAAGCATCAAGCCCTGCAGTTCTGCCTCCGTGTCACTGGAAGCTAAACTGCGGGACACGCTCTTATGTTGGGGGGGTTTAGGATATTAATATTCCCCAATAAACATAAATGGAGATTCCAAGCGAGCGTTCACGGTTATCGTTCTGTCAAACTTAACATCTGAAAATTTGCAATTCAGATTATTTGTAGCCTCTTTCATCGGGCCTGGCAGTTCGTAATGTGTAATGTAACGATATAATAGGTTAGTTATCCGGCTCCGCACCTCGAGTAGCTGCTCGTGCAAAATAAATGTATTCCTGGGTCGTCTGTAATCATGATACTCGCCAAATGTGTGTCCTCTTTATGTCAGAGGAGTATACAAGCATTCAGAGCCACCGTGAAGAGGGGACATAAATCTGGTGCTGTCTTTATATCAGTGACAAGAAGATCAGATTGACCCCCCAGTACTAACCCCTCCCTCCCGTGTGTTCCTCCACACACAGACAAACACACACACAAACACACACACATACACACACACCCATCCTCTTTTTTGTGTTTATTCTAGCTCTAAACTGCATATTGGCTTTGTGCAATTACTGACAGGGACGAAATTTATTTCCACCAAATGACTTCATTTCCATCAATAGAGGGCCTCTTTAATGCAGGGCATTGATTCCCAATTTGCCGTGTCGTGTCACGGCCTCACCCCGCCGTGACCCGCGCCGGACCCCCCGTGTCCCCCGGGAACCAGTGTCACAACATCAATCTCAACGGGGAGGACTCATTACCGCCAAACCCGGGCCGCGAACCCAAACGGGGGGGAAAATGTCACGTGAAGACGATGCTCCCCTCATGCGCTCGGAAGCTGCGTTCACGTTTACCGGGGCTATGCTCGGGATTTCTGTTAAACGATACGTCCCCCTCGGCCGCCGGCGCTCTTGGCAAACGAGACCAATCCGAGAGCGTGGACGGGCTCCCCCGCGAGCCGCGCCGGCTGTGCTCGGTGAGCGTTGCGTGCCGGGCGTGTTCAGAAACAGCAAGGCCTTAACACCTCTAAGTGTGAGCGGGTGGGTGAGCACAGTGAGTCAGAACACAACGACGAAGGGAGGAGAGTGGTGGGAACACATCGACTGTGCGCTTGTCTCAGACTTAAAATACTGTAATGTGAACAGTAGATTTTGTTCCAAAGAAATTACATGAAACTGCTAACACCAAATTATTAGTGCTTTTGTAGAACAATGAGGAAAACAGTATACTGTATGTGTGTGAGTACATATATATATATATATATATATATATATATATATGCACACATATCAGAAGCCCTGCTCATACTACTTCGGGTTCCATTGCCCTCCACCCTCTTGCTCCCATATTCTCCTGCTATACCCTGTCTGTCTGCTGTGTGGCTCTGCTGTCTAGGAAATGGAGTCAGGGCTGCAGTGTGTACCCAGCACCCCTCCCATCTGTCTCTCTCCCTTCACTTTGAAAAGAGTAGAGGAGCAGTCAGTGCTGCCAACCCTGACAGTCCATAAGAAACCAAACTGTCCCTTTTCAGTGCAGACCCCCTCCCCCCGCCCGCCCCCTCCCTCCAACTGTCTCTCCACACTCAGGAGCACCATGACACACGGTCAAAGCAGACGGCACTGAAAACGACCGATCGGATGAACCTGGGCATGGGATTTTTTTTCCCACTCCTTACTCAATTATTAGCTCTCTGAGTGTGTAAGATCAAATAAATACGGGCAGTTCAATCAATTAGTATTATTTCCTTGCTTGCGAAGGTAATTAACGTGTGATGTGGTCTCTGTGCATAGCAAGACAATAGTTCTCTGTTGTCTAACTCCTGGTTTTCCATTTGTGGTATTAAAAGGCTGAGAGTTCCGAGCAAGACCACCACCAGAGGGCAGTGGAGAGATGTAGCGACCGGAGCCCCGCCTTATTTGTTCTGATCTCTGTGGGTTCAGATTCAGGGTAGAAGGGTGGAAGGTTTCGGTCGTACCCTTAAGCAAGCTATTTTGATTCAATGACTCCAATGAAAATCCAGCTGAATAAAGAGGAGTTTGAATATGGAGCAGTCCCGTGTCCTCCGAATGAAGGCGCTCGGAGAGCAAATAGATCACACTATCCAATATAAAGTGGAGACAATGCTATGTAAAATATACGGCGATATGAAATGCAAACAGACTATCAGGTGGAAACCGAAATGTTCCGTGTGATATTGTGAGGCCGGGTCTTGTGTCCTTGGTGTTCTAGCAGACATATGCTGCCTGATGCGTTGTAATCAACTACATTGGTGTTTCGGCCATTTAGTATCAGTCATACAGACACTTTATTGTCCGTTTGGGATTCATGTAGTGCCATTATCGACTGTTACTTTGAAAATTGCCCTGACTGCGCAACATGTTGAGCGGTATTGCATTGTGTGTTGCTAAATTTGTTGCTGTACCCTGTGTACGTTGGGGTGGCATAAATCTCCAGCAGCGTGTCAAACAGTCACCAGTTGATTACTCTAAGGAAATACACATTTAGGAAGGCATTATTCTACTTATCGACTTACACAGTGAATACCAGACTTCCAATCCAAGGTAACAAGGTGGAATTGGTACGTGTAAAAGATTACGACTGGCTGTGGAAGTCATCCTTTCCTTGTGCCTGGAATGATTGACCATTAAAGCAACCCAAGTGGCAGTCACATCTCCTTTTTTTCTTCACCTCTGCTCCCCCCCCCCTCCTCCACCTCCAAAAGCCAACCTCTGGAAAGAATAGAAGATGTCTGTGTTAGAGGCAGACAGGTGAAAACAGGTACCATGTCCGTTCAAGACAACTGCAGGTGTTGCAGCTTTAGCTTGAAAGTGAAATGTGAACCCCTGACCGTCTCTGCTGGCATTGAGTGGATTTTTTTTCCCTTTGCTTTTGTTTGTTATTCTATCCCAACGTGCTCAGCAAAACCAAACACCTGCTATGAGGACATTTCCAAAAAGTAGAGCTCTTACAGGCAAATCCTGAAGCCTGACTACTACTAATAAAAAAAATGCTGATAATAACATCAGTAACAAGTAGCCATCAATAAACACAGGGTTTACACCCTTCATAATGTAGTGCTGACCATACCATCGCAAATTCACCTTTGCTCAGTCTTTCTCACTGAACATAAAACTGTGCAATATTTTTCAGCTGAATAGTATTGTCCCCCAGTGCTTTGTGTTGGCCTACTGTATGTGCAAGAACCTTCACATTTTTGGACATATGATAATAGTTATATTATGGAAAACAAACTCAAATCTCTCTGTTACCTATAACTCCAATGAGCTAGCTCACTATTTTTGAGTTCTGAGCATATTTGAAAAGTAATGTAAATATTATATTAAATGAAATTCTGCCTGTTTTGGAGGAATAAACTCTGTACAGAATCATCCTGAAGTACCCTTATTGTCCCTACAACTTCCACTGGCTTCAGTAGGTCACCCCATTTTAGCTTTATTGGCATTAGTGGAGGGTTGCTGAAATCGCCGATTACTTTTCAATTTTAATTTTCATGTTTACAAATACATTGAAATACGTTAAAAACAATCATATCAGTTACACGTTGTTACAGTATACAAGACTGTTTTCCACAGCAATGTAAATCCACAGCAATAAATCACTCAATAAAAGCTGTACAAGTGTACATTTGTAACTTATCTAATCTTTGCTGACCTTCTTGAGACTATCACAAAGACAAGCCTCTTTGACACAGTTGCCTGACTTGCAAATACTTCAAATCCATCTTTATAAAAATCTCAGTGCTTACTAGTCATGATTTCGTTTTTTGTTTTTGCTAAAAATGACATTATATGAGAAATATATGCAGATATACCTGTAATGCAACAAAGTGCTGTACAACAGCAGCACTCACTGGGCTAAGACAATCTTTAGAATTCTCTCTAATACATCAGTCTCAACCAATGAAAATAATTATGACTTTTAAATCCCCTGTATGCTTGTTAGACTCTACTCCCCTGTAGCTTGTAAAGGAAATGCTACCTGCTCTGTGCCAGCCTATATTTAATATAGTCCGGTGCCTCTCTTTCAAATGGATATGAGCCCAATTCTTTCAAAATATAATAAAGACCTGACAAAGTCACTATTTAAAATACAGATGACACATACACTTTTCCTCTCCATGAAACCAGAGGAAACTCTTTCAGCGGGAAGGACTAATGGTTTGCTTTAATTACATATGAAACTGGATGACTGCTAATTTCCCACAAAATTTTGCCAAAACAGAAATGATGTTTATTATTACTCCTCCTGTGTGGGTCTCTGAAAAGGCAGAATGATGTGTTTGAAACGTGTGTTGCTTTTCTTTAACTCAGAAAAGAGAGCTTAGAGATGTCTATATTATAACAGAGCCCTGCCTCTGTCTGGAATTTCATTTAAAGAGAACATAACCAGGATGGCCTCTTTTCACCTCAGAAGCATTGCAAAACAGAATTCCTCATCTGTGCCTACATCTTTTCAAGGTTGGATTTTTGCAATGCCTTACTGCCTGACCTTCTATAAACTCTTCTGGTCAATCTTCAACTAAGAGAATGTTCAAGGATTTTAAGTAAAATTAATTTATTCACATATCACCTGACCAATCTTTCTTTGCTTTCTTTGCATTTCTTTGCCAGGGAAATCGCAATAGCAGAGCTTCTTTGCTTTCTTTGCATTAAATTCTAAAATAAATTTTTGTTCCACTCCTGCAAAAGACTGCACGGGCCAGCTCTGTCATAGCTGAAGGAGCATTTTATTCCACATAATCATTATAGCTACATTTGTTTGTGTAGGGGCAATTTACATTGCTTACATTTCACATGTTCTCTGTTTATACAGCACAATGTTTACTGAGACAGTGCAGGTTCAGACCCTTGCACTAGGGTGGAAAGGTAATGTCTCACCAGGGATTTGAACCTCCAGCTTGCTACCTGCTCCTTAAACCCAACAATTGCCCTTAACAACCTGAGGCGTTGGCAGCAATACAAGCAAACAAGCAAAATCCCAGGTCATAGGTAAAGTATGTGGGGGTGGGCCCCTGAGGACTAAGGGCTGAGCAGTGCAGACAGAGTCAGTCAGGATCAGGATGACCTTGTTGTAGATGTGGTCACCACGGATCTACTTCCTGGTATCTAGTTTGGGCTGCAGAAAACGTATATTGTTTAGGGAAAGCGTGCAGAAACACTTCTTGCCGACCGAATTCTGGAAGGTGAAGAGGGAATGATGACAAGCTATAAAAGGACAATGTGGAGATGACATGGTGATGATGTGGCATCTGTCTTCTCTATAGTCTGAATTGGAGCCAGGGAGCAAGAACTAAAGCTGTGAACTTCCTGCTCTGCCTGTTCCATGGGATGTATCGTGGTGCTATGTGAAGCTGTGCCTCATAATCCCCAATAATGACGCTGGTGATGACTAATAGCAGCTAGAAACCATGAGTGGAGCTGTCATAGCCATCCAATTTGTTGAGTGTGAAAGCTTTTTTTTTTTTCAAAGAAGATGGGGGACAGCTCATGCTCAAAAAGCCGAACCAACAACTGAGTCCGGTGGTCAAAGCTGGCCAGCGGTGGTTATGTGAAAAGAAGTACATTCAAACACAAAAGGGGAATCCAGGCAGTTTTTTCATTAATCGTTCTCTGTCTGCAGGTCTAGTTCCCCCTGTCTTCAGTCCTGACAGTACAAAAGGGACCCACGATTAGTGCAGCAGCTGTCCAAGCACTTGTAGGTTTGGCCCACATGTAGCCTGGTCCGTATGTTCTAACATATCACACCCAACAACATCAAGACATTTCTGAAGTTCATTTACTGCAGACTTTAATGAGGGCCACATCCCTTTTCTTTGTGCAGTTTACAAATCACAGTGTACTCAGGACTGACCACATCATAAGCCTTATTTGTTTTTCTTTTAAATGAAACAGCTCTCTGCAGGACTTGCAGTTGTTGAACTTGCACTTCCCTGTGTGGTTCAACTCATATACTTTACTGTGTCCTTTCCAAGTGAGTCTTTCACTGATACACACTGCCATGAGTGTCAGTGTGTATCAGTATAACAAATGCCTAAATTTAGAGTGTGACATTATTTAGAAAACTTTGTTTTGAACAATCAGCTTGTACCTGCATTCAAATTTGTTATTTTGAATTAATGTCAGACTCTAACATTGATAGCCATAGTTTACAATAGAGGTGTATGCAATTTAACCAACTCCTGACAAAACTGATATACCAGCAACGCTTGGTATTGGAGGCGGAAACCTTACCACTTATTTTTTTACTATCCACTTACAGTCTGTGCAGTAACTGTCATAATCAATGAAGTACTCATAACTACAGTACTTACTACCAATAATGATATTGCATTCTAAGGTTCACATTTTGGCCAGGGATCTTTATCCTCAGAACATGTTAACAATACTTACATGTTTTCCTTGAACTTTTTGGCTAAGCTTTTCATTGAGAACCCAGCTTTGGTGCCTTCCAGCAATCAGGGTGGAGTTGGGTCTTGTGTAGACCCTTATTAATTGATCCTAAATTACTGTTATCAATTATGCATTATCGTTATCATTATCAATCATTAATCCTGCAAGACTCTTATGGTCTCAGACAGATGGCTTAACACTCGCACCCCAAAATTTTCAAAGTTAAAACAAGTGGCTGGGTTTTTGGCTAAAGGGGCCCTAAATTATGGAATGACTCATCTCACAATGTGCAGGACTTATTATTGAGCTCCAAATTAAAAACCCATCTCTTTTAGCCAGTAAGAATGACTCTCCACTCCACAGTGTTCTTTCTGTTCCATTGCTATGCTGCCTCAGAAAGTTCCAAGAAGTTTCACTGTGATGCGAGTTTAAATATTACACTGTGATGCTATCATATTACTATCAACCACAGACTGTATAAGGTCTGCCACATGTTACCTGTTTTAGCCTTGTGACAAAACAAGTCAACGGGCTCCCCCTTGGAAAACATGCGGATGGAGAAGAAGAAGAAGTGAGCTCTCTCAGTCCAACTTGATTTCCTCTGTTTGATTATGTTGTTTGAAGTGCCTCTTTTCTTCTGTCTCAGTTGTTAAACTGATCATAGTGTGATCTCTTTGTCTCTGCTACAGCTTAGTTTGTTTAAGGTGAGCTTCATTTCTTCCATCTGTCCTAAAGACAAAGTAGATTTACTCTTAAAGGTTATCTTCAGTTTCCACTAGGGGAATATGCTATTTACTGACTAATGCACACAGTTGCACAGTGCATTTTCTCATTCTCTCAAGAGCAAATATTACACATAATAGTTGACAATTTGTGAAAATGTGGTGTTGCATTAGGAATGGCCATTGGATTGTTCAAAAACTAGCACAATTTGAACATCTTATTCTTTCAAGTACAGCTACCTTTGCAATACCTGATTATACCCTGAAATTCCATCACAGGCCTTAAAGTGGTATGATCATGCATAATGGCAAACATGCATTATTAGGTGTAATAAGGGGTTTATGCAATGAAACCAGAAAAAAGTATCTCTCTCTGAGAAGTTCTTAATAGACTGTTCTTGATGGAACTGCCTGCTCACATCCTAGATTGATATTTGCAGTCAGATGATTCAAAGTTTCTCATCAGTTTTGCCTTGCATCTCAAACATATTCACGGACATAGCAGTCAAGGATTATGCAATTTTGACCATAGTTGCCCCTAGTTGGTGATGTTTTCCCTCAGACTTGCATGCAAACATCACTTCGGCCACTGTTCCGTCACTGAAACACCTGCCAAACATGCTCCAACAATCACTCCTCTCTCAAAGCCACTGAGATCTCCTAGCAATGGTAGCCGAAATAATGGACAACTGGGCCTGCCCAGCATTTTATACATGGGACATGAATTATTTAATTAACTTAAGAACCACACCAGTGTGGAAGCACCTGCTTTCAACATACTCTGTATTTCTCATTTACTTATGTGTTTCCTTTATTTTGGCAGTTACCCGTACAGTTACCTTACATTCTACTTCCTGCATTGTTAACATTTGAGAAACGCATGCACATATTTATGAGTTTATTTATAGGCACATACCCTCTCCAACTGGGAAAGCACTAGCTTGCTAGCCAGCGATTATAAAGAAGAAATTTCAACTTGAGGAGAGAAACCTACCCAGCCTCCCATTTTCTTCCCCCGAAACAGTCTCAAGAGGAATGCTTGTTATTTCATAGCTTCTTGAGTGTTGTTAGCTTAAAGATAAAAACCCAAACTTTGACACACTTATAACATTATTGGTAAAAAAAATAGCCAGTAAAAAATGAAAGCTGAAGGTGATCATTCAGCTGAAACAAATTCAGGTGATCATTTTCTTCTCAATATATGGTTTTACATTATTATTCATAGTAGCCTATAATCATAAGCAGGAGAAACAAGGGGAGGGGTTAACTAACAAACATACAAAGAGTGACCAAAACTACTGGCTAGCAAGCTAATCACCTCAGCAGGATTTCAGGCAACACAGACAACATTCACTAGCTGGCTAGCTAGCACTGGTAGCAAGCTATAAGTGGTATTTGCCAGCTACCTACACTACCAAATTTTGCAGCAAACTAATATTTTAGCATAAAAGAAATTATTACAGCCAACTTGTTGTGTACAGCATGCAGCCAAACAACCAGATTACTCTGATCAGGCAACAAGAAAATATACCACAATATTGTATGTGCAAGAGTGCTCATTTGTAAGTAATTTGTCATCACCTGCATGGGTAAAAGAGACTGAATCCCCTGATAGAGCTTACTGAATCACTGTGTGAGGGAGTTAGGCTGAATCACCTGATAAAGTAGGGGCATGCAAGATTAGGTTAGGTAGTGGTACAAAGTTGAATGCTGTTACCTTTTTCATGGCCTCAGCAAGAAGTCCAGGAAAGCCATAGTGCTCTGTGCATAACGCAAGACAGAAAACAGAATTACACATGGAGGTGAATAAATGAGGGTGAAAGAGAGAAGAAAAAGGAAGATAGAAAAGCTAAAACAGAGGGATGGGGTGAAGGAAAAGCAGTGGAAATGACATTTCAGGACCCTTCCTTTTGTTTTGGGCCCAGCTGCTCAAGGGGACCATGAAGAGATTGATTGCAGCAAGCCTCTGAAATAGGAAAATAAAAGCGCACAATTTCCACCTGCCTGAGTGCAGATAAAATGGTGACTGTGGCTGGCATGGTGATTTCTTTAACATACTTTTTTCCCTTTTCTGTCTAAGCTCTAAGGGCACTTTGATCAGAGTGTTATCTATGCGGCTGGGCCCTAATCCTTGTGTTTGCTCCGAGTCTTAGTCGGATCACCCTGCTGAAATCAAAGGCTACAGAGTCGCAGATCAGGGGGAGAGAGAGAGAGAGACACACACACACACACACCCACACACATGTGTGCACACACACACACTCACAAGCACGCAAACACCCACACACACTCTCTCACACACACTTACACACGCGTACATACCCGTACATATTTTCTTACCAACAAGTGAGGAGACAAGTGGGGTCCATGCTGTAAACCTCATTATATTGACTACTTCAATACACTTATTTTTTGTTTTTGTTTCTTGTTTTTTTTTTTTAATTCTATTAAATCTCTATCCTTCTGTTCCCTTTTAATACCCTGGGCTGGTGAACTGAGGGCACACCTCCATTTCTTTTCTGCTCGCACTAAATGCCCTGCCTTCATTCCTCTCCCCATTAACACGCTCAGGCTTCAGCCTGGTTTGCTGGCACGAGGCTCACGCTTATCCCCCTGTGTAGGCATTAAGGCCTCATTTCCATCAGGCCAGACTCTCCACTTTAATCTGGGCTGCAGTCAGGCTCCAGCCTCTCCGCTGCTAAAACTTGTTGCCTTTTCGGCATTAATGGGGTTCCACAGGGCCCCATCCTGGGCCCGACCCCACTGCACAGATTTGCTAATGACCTGCTGGAGCATAGCACTACCCGGGAGAAATACAGAGCCAGCTGCATACTGAGGTGCATCTCATTGCTGCGTAGCTGGTTCCAAGCCCCCTGTCTTCAGTGCTGTTTATTATCCTCAACTAAAGCTTTAGGGGTTTTATATGACATTAAATAAATCATAATATATTAACCTTGCATGTGTCTGTATGCTTATATTCAGTTCGATTTTGTCAACCATGTTCATTAGGTCATAAATCAATGCCTTTTATTGCCAGGTTGTTCACCTATGAACACATCTCATGAATTAATTCCAGCATAATGTTATAGTGGATATATAAATGTGTAATATTTGTGCATAAAACAATATACACTATGAGAAAATCAAAATTTTGCATAAACAAGAGTGTCTACAGGTGCTGGGTATTAAAAAATTTAAAAATATTAAAAATGGAAAAAGGACAAGAAACAAATTCAGCAATCTAAAGGGAACAGAACAGAAAAAGCAGATAGAGGAATTGAACGCTTTGCCTAATATTCTCCATTAGGCCATGGATTTAGGTAGATTACTCACAAGTACTGATACGCTGTTGAGTCTGACCTTTTATTGAAGCCCATTGTTGGAGAACGAATGCACTCATTTTTTAGGAGACTACCAAAGCCCTGCTCAGACAAAAAAAAAAAAAAAAAAAACACTTGCTCGATGGGGTCACAGAAGGCAACTGCTGCACTTCACAGATGTGAGCAGTGGGCGTAATGCCGTTTGACTTTTAAACGACTTTGAAACGCATCTGCTTTCACCGTCCTCACGTGGTCAGAACATGCGGCACAATCTCTCACACTACACATGCAGTCTACATGATCAAATTCTTGCGTTGTCTCGCTTACACATGTACAAGACGCAAGCTCTGTAAACCATGGATTAGAGAGCACCGCAGTAACATTCAAACAAACCACGCAAGAAATCCCGATGCAGCTCATTGCCTTGGTGCTGGACACACTGCTGCATCCATTTGTACACGTTAAGCACTGTGGGATTGAACCAGTTTCAGACCCACGATGAGGTGTTAATATTGACAGACTCCTACTTCAGCCATATTACTGTACTGGATCTACATCACACAGTCTCCCAAAGGTCCCAGCGCAGCTCTGACAGTCTTACACTGAGCCAAATGACAAATTTGTTTTCATTTATTTTTTCGAATATTCTGTGTCATATAAATAACGCCCATCCAGTCCCTTTTGATTTCTGTTATTTAATTTCCAATGTCTTCCTGCAGTAAAATTACAATAATTAACAATTATATATTAATACAATAATTAATAATAATAATCTACAATAATTGTAATTTACTTTAACATGTTATATGCCTTACTTTTTGTGGACCTTTTATTAGATGTGATTGCAGAAATTATATTCTTTGATTTGTTATCATGTGTTTTTGTATTTTGTCATAATTTTGCACTTTTTCTCTTTGGTACATCTTTGACTGCCACATCCACCTTAAATGATGATGGGAAAATTTGATACAGGTCTTGTGCAAAGCTGTGAGATAGCCACTATGATTGAAATGTTATTTGTTCATTGCAAACTAAACCCAGCCTGAGTGTTCAAACAGCATGTGCGGAGTATACATTTCTTCACCTTTTCCAGTGTATGTAATAAAAACAGACCCTGCTGGCAAAAGCACCATGTGACAAAGCCCAGGGAGAGACCAGAGCTGTATACCAGTCTGGGAAATTACCCTAAATTAGCTGAAACAGAGTAAGTAATGTTAAATGGGAGAAAAAAAAACCTTTAAGAAAATGCAATCTCACCAGAGAGTTAGCTTTGTGCTGTTAGAGACAGATAAGGAAAACTGAACAGAAAATGGAAAAGTTAGTTATCCAGTGGTACAGCCAGGGGTGCGGAGGCTGTACCCAGCCGGGCTGTGTGAGCTGCTGACCCCCCTGCAGTTTTGGAAAAGGACTGAGGCTGTTGGGGGGTGAGGGGTGGGGGCAACTAAACAAATACTTTTCACCACCCGGTGGCACTAAAGGAAATATAGCTTGTGGGGGTTTCCATTTAATAGCAATAAGACTGCATTCCGTATTGCATGCTTGTATACTATCTAATCACTGTAGTAGAGGGATATGGCTGCCATAGTCATTCCCACATGTCCTAGCAATTGCATTCCCTCCGTGAACATACACAAGAGGAAGCCAGTGATGGAGGACTCTGTGTCAAAGTTTCAATGGCCAACAAGTAATTTTGCACAATATACATATTTAGAAATAACGCTATCCATATTATTGGCCTTATTTGATATACAGCTGGAGGCTCAACAAATGTACTTCATATACATATGCATGTCACACTGTAGGTAATGACACAAAGAGAATTTCAAATATATCCCCTTTTTGTGCGTACTATACAATGGCGTACTTGGCGGTGTGTACTTGGTAGCATGCTTGAAAGTCCGCACTACCAAGCACTCTATGCAATTTGGAACACACCACGGCAATCAGAACCATGCCTTCGTTGCCTGCACATCAGCTGCTGGGGAACTCAAAAGGCTTGATCTTTCCATTCATTCCTCTGTAACGAGTGACCACCTGCAGGTGCTCTTGATTGTCCAATACCTAGCAGGTGGGCTACATAGTTGTGCTGGGGGGGGGGGGTGCAGACTGGTGCTTACCAGAGTGTTGTAGTGCAAGTGTAACTGAAGCTTCCCGCGGTGCTGAAACACCTTGACTGCTGCAGTACAAGAGGCCATGGCTGTGGGTCAGAGCGGAGTCAGGGCAGTTTCTGCACTGCATCACGCACCCCTACATCACATATTTACAACAAGGCCTCCTGCTTATTTCTTTAATTTAGTAAAAGCTTAAGATAAACCATCCAAGGGGCAGCAGTCATGGTTGAAAAATACGTTAATACAAGCGATTAAACAGACAGAATGACAGTCAATCAGGGAGCGTTTTAAGACAAGCCAGAAAATAGCTAAGGAAATATTTTGCACGTTGTGAAATGCATGAAAATGTCAATGTTGTTTTATTTCTTTGCATAGATACCATGGGCAAAATGTGATATTGTCAAGTTTGCTGGTGACTCCAATTAGAATTTACATTGAGGCCACTTTGGAGGCAATGCAAATACAAATGTTTCATTTGAAAAACTCCTTTTGTCCTACCTGCAGACAGATAACACCACTTACTTATCTGTCCAATACAGTGGGAATTAGTTATTACAAGAAGCCGGAGGGTATGTTGTAGGACCATTGTGTGAAATTGCCAGAACGAGCACTATAAAGCACGGAAATAAATCAAAACTTTGAGCCTTTCACATATCACAAATTACACATGGACACATTGCGCGTTTGCCCAGTCCCCCTCAGCCTGGCTGTCTCTCTCCCCTCCCCTCTCTGCGGCAAACTTCCTCCTCTCGAAGCTATAGTAGGGGACTAAGAAAAACGTGCAGTGACTCTATCAGCAGAAAATGGGGAACGGAGAGAGTTTAGGTGATTATAGTGAATATTTGGACTGGATTGCCATTAGAGGAAGCCAGCTCTTATTCTGCAGATAATTTTATCTACTTCTCAATGACTTCCCCATGGAGTAATATATACACAGAGCACTCGCAGCACCGGGAGATAATGAAATAACTTATGTAGATTTGGCCTCGCTTGGAGACAGTGAAGTAATGGCTGTGGGCTTGGAATCCTCTGGCAGAGAGCATTCTGGGAGGACCATTTCATTAAAGTTCAATCTGATAGACTGGAGGTGAGAAAAGAGAATGCTAAGAGGAAACAGTTCTGCGCAGGAAAGTATAGGGCTGGGAGAAGACCTAAGGTGCTTATTTTTTTTTTGCTTTCCATTATTTGTAAGTATATACTTAACACCAACCTGATCTTTGGAATGAAACCACAGTTTGTGCAGTAGCAATGAGCTGACCTTTATGGTTGTCAGTAATTTGACATTAAAACAGAGAACTGAATGGGCACTGCTCAGGGGACGTCTTGGTTGTATTTTTGGTTGCATGACAGTCAGGTCCTCAGTGCCTCTTTGTCAGCAGCTCCAAGGTTTACTGTATGGCAGGGATCACAGTAAGGCATGCGTATAATAACCCATTGGCCGAAACAATCATGCGACCTCTCCCACACCCCACAATGCACTTCTTAATGGTTAGTAATGTAAAAGAACATTACATTGTTGTATCCAAATGGTGAAGGATTTTGTCATCACAGACACACAATATTGCCCTCAAAGACGTGGAATGCATCCTTTCATGGTCACAAGGCTAACAAATCTTTTCAACAGCAAATTTTTCATCAAACAGCAAAGAAAAATGCAGGTAGAATTTCTGCTGAGTTACATACAGCAATATAATACTGCCTAAGTCACAAACCAATACCGTCCCATTGCAATTCTAAACCCCTTTACACTTGCTGATTATGGTATTTTGCTAATAACTATAGTGTCTATTGATGGGTTCATTTGACTCAGTGACTGGCAGCACATGGTAGCTCAATGCGCTGTGGGGTTGATGAGGCCTCACTCTCCTATCAATGCTAGATTTTTGCTAGAACTAAAACACATAGCACAGGGGGACAACAGAAGGGTCAGAGAAAAATCAGTGACTTTGTTACAAGGAGCAGGGCAACTCCAAACGCAGAGAAGACTCAGGACACAAAGGTTGGTTCCTACAAAACAAACTTTTCTTTACTGAAGGCTCAAGAAGCAAAAGCAGGCTTGGTACAGGAGTGCATAGACAAAGCTTGGCAACTCGAGACTGAGCAACAAGCAAGGCAAATAGCGGGGCTTATATAACAGGCAACACAGGTGACAACAATAACTAATCAACACAGGTGTGAAACATTAACTAAATGGGACAGGGAACAAAAAGGAAGTGAGGCCATCTGGTGGTTATCCCAGGAAGCAGCAGCCGGGAACCCTGACAGGAAGTTATGAGCAGTGTTGTGCATGAACGCGTTAAAAGAGCGCGTTCATTGAACGTGCTCATTTTTTCGGTGAACTTGAACGTATCCGTTTGCAACTAAAGAACGTGAACTTGAGCTCGTTCAGGTTTGCACGAGATTCTGAATCCTTGGGTGTGTTAAAGTTACTGCTTTATGAATAAACACGGACGACGTTATTCCATACTTCAGACGTTTTTATTAGTGCAACTCATCCATCAGATAGACTGACAGCTCGCAACCAACTGCCCATATCCTGTGTAACAATCACTGCGCATGTAGACGTACACATAAAATAGTCCCTGGAGCAGCTCTTTAAAAAAATGGAAGAAATTAACTAGGACTGTGAACTTGTTCAAATTCAAAATTGTGAACTATGAACATGAACTTGTTCAAATTCAAAATTGTGAGCTATGAACGTGAACTTGTTCATTTTAATCTGTGTGAACTGAACTTTGAGCTAGCTCTTGTGAAGTGTGAACTTGCACAACACTGGTTATGAGGCTGCCTGTTGGTCATTCTGGGAAACTGCAACAGCCAAGACCCTGACAGACTTACTGATTTGAAGCAGTCATATGGTGTTTGCTGTGGAACTCAACATCTTCTGATTCATTGAAACAAGTTGGGGTTTTGGTATTCAGGAAGACTCACTGTCCCATCACCAGATGGCCGTGAAATCAGAGGAAAGGTGGCATACAAGGAGAAGGAAGCTGATGGGAGCAAGGGCGCGAAGAAGACAGGAACCGGAGAAGTGGCCATTCAGTGATACAGCGCCATCTGGTGGGAAATGAGGGAGGACGAGTCAAGCCTTGGTCCACATGACATCCTTAACAGAACACGAGGGCAGAGATCGTGATCAAGGGGACGCGTTTTATCCGGGGCGTTAACGGCGACAAAGACAGGGGTAGAAAAGCGCGGAGACTAACACGGACGTCCGCGATCCGTCTCAGTAAGTAAACACAGCACAAAGCGCCGTGGAGATTTTAATAAATAAGAGCCCAGGCATTGCATTACTTAAGTCCATCCATTATGCATGAGGCTGGGGGTAAAGAAGTGGTACCGAGGAAATCATCGCACAACATACAGAGGCAGAATCCAATTTGATGTCCATTAGTCGTAGCCCGGTGCTCCATAAATGTGCGTTCCGTTCCCCTGTGCGGAACCGGGGGGGAACACACAGTGGAGGTGCAGCCAAAGCATGGTGCGAAGGCACGTGTCATCCATCTTCCCCACGCCGTCTCGGTGAAGTATGGGAAGACCCCTGCTTGGAAAGCCATTATGGAAATCATACGAAATGAAACGAGATGAATTCACACATCTCCTCGCGCGCACATCTTGAATAAGACAGCGCCGGTGGGGGTGGGGAGGGGGGGGGATGGGGCGCTCGGGGAAAAAGCAGGGGAATCCATTTATAATGGGTTACAAATATTGCTCTCTAATCAGGTGTTCGTCACATCTGCGCTTTGCCGTGAGGCGCCACTGTCACCTCCAACTCCCCACCCCCTCCTCCACTCCCCATCCTACCCCCAGCCCCCCACCCCCAGTTTTTGTTATGGCAACTCGAAATGTGTGGGCACGTGTTTTAATGACATTGGATTCATTTTTACCTACCCATTAAAGAGCCATTGCGCTTTGCTGTGAGGACAGCAGGGAACAAAATGATGATGATGATGATGATGATGATAATAGGTCTACACTTAGGTGGGAGTGAAGAGTGGGCTTTGTCATTAATAACACATGTCCAAACCTCACTTACTGTTCTGTGTACACTTGGTCTGGATTCCTAACACTGTGCATGCGTGCCTTTCTGAGGTGAGCACTAATTGGCAGTTAATGCATAGTACTTGTCATGACCATAAAATGGAAAAGTAAACAGGAATTGAGCACATCTGGCCCTCTAGAGGTGACTGCGGGCATTACGCTCACCTTTCAGTGAGTAACTCGACAGAATCTGGAAGAAAGCAAGGTGCTCTGACATCTTGTCCGATCTTTGTCTTCAGTAAAGAGCGAGACCCTACAGCAGCCTGGCTTTGATGTCAGGAGAGGAGAGCTTGTGTACAGAGCATAAGCCTGGAGTGACTGATAGATTGAAAATGGAAGCATTTACACCCTGACTGCTGTTCAACACACCGCTGTCAGAATGCAACCTGGTGCTAGAGAGATGTTAAAGGATCATAGTACCTGTTTAAAGGTGTTAAGATTTATTTAGCTGAATGAGTGAAAACATGGAGGACATTTTTAAGTACTGGAGAACTTAATAGGCACATGGGTGTATTTGCACAATATTTCAATATTTACTCAGCCAATATCCCAACAGGCACTGGCCCTGAAATGGTCACACTCTATTGGGGTAAATTAATAAGGTCTCCAAACTGCACACATAACACCTTCATAAGCACAGCATTACTACTTCATAAAGCAGTTATAAGCAAAAGTTATTAAGCTGGCATTGAAATGCCAGTTATACTATAAATACCAGAAAACTCTAAGTTAACTGTCATGTAGCACTTCAGATGATTGTTTTTTTCATCTTGGTAATAACTTGTTAATGAATTATACATGCTTCACGAAGGCTTTTTGAAGGTACACTAGATATAAAGTGTGACAACACAAACATTTGTATTTTAGGATGTCCAAAGTTACAAAGAAAACGTCACAAACATTTTTGCAGCACAAGATCTTCATTTTTAAGCTTTCAGATTTTAGATATGCAGGAGCTGTAGAACGAGGAAGAATGGCACAATCAAACAGAAAGCAATCAGCCCATGAACGAACCCGATTCCTAATGCGTGCTCTAATTGGAGGATAGGCTGGGATGTGTGATGTCGTGGATCAAATGCCTCTCCTGTCATGGAATGCCTGAAAAGAGGCTCATCAGTTTTGTTTACGCCGCACCGCGGAGGGAGAGGAATGCTCGGATGGTGCGAGGGGAGGACGTAAAGAGCCCACATGGGGGGACAAACCGGGAGGAATCGTCCCCTCTAAACCTGCCACACGCTCCATAAAAGATCCCTCTGCCTTCTCTCCCCGTTCCTGCCTGCGGTGCAGAATAACACAGCGGTCCCTAATTGCCCCTGATGATGTTTTCATGTTTACGCTAAACGCGCGCTGTTTGCTCTGCGTCCGGGAAACGGCATTACGACAGCTAATTATCGTTAACGATATGTGCTTCCTCCCCGCGCCTTTTTTTACGGCGGAGGATGACGGCAGTCGTAGACCGTGCAGCGGAGTCATTCCCAAACTCCTCTGTGCACCAGTGTGATTTGTTTACACCTTATCTGCCTGTGCCACATCCAAACTCACTGTGGGCCCTTCACGGCAGCAAGATTAGCAGTCTGCTGAGAAGTGATCATGGACAAAAAACAAGCTATGCTTATGATACACTTTGCATCAGATCAAAAGACAGTTTGTGAAAGAGTATGTTCTCTCTATCACTGCAGAATCCCGTTCAACATACCTCTCCTCCCTTCGTCCCGTTCTTCTCCAACACTGTTTATGTAACTGTTGTGCCTACTAAACAAAAAAACACAGCCAGACCCTTGAAAATGAATTAGCGATAATGCAGCAAGGAAATTATTTCCCCACAGACCGCATAGTCAGTCCGTTTTTTTCTTGCTTTACTCTGTAAATTAAAGTATTTGTTGTGCTCTTTCTGCTAATCAGACATTTGGCCTATGTGAGAAAGAGGGGGTAATTTGGCTTCCTATTTTCTGCACACTTTGTTCACTAGCCACTGATTGGACCATGTTCTCATGAGACTGGTCTTTGCCAATCAGGTGTAAGTATACAAACTGAAGAGAAAGGCAATTTTTTTGGCAAAGCTTGGCTCAATCATTTACATAGTGGAAGGTCATGCAACAAGCTAGATACCCAGGGTAGGAAAAACTCCAGGTACATCAAGGCAGTGCATGCATGTATACTTACTACAGTTTATTTTCACTTCTGGCCTTCTGCCAGCGAACGTCAAGAACTAATTTAGGTCTTACACTCACTATCTAGTTACTGATAGTGCTCAGTATATTATGGACAGACAGCAAAGATATATGCAAAAAAATAAATGCATAAATAAAAAGAAAGTTCTCCTTGAGAGAACATTTTATATATTCATTCAACAAGGACTCTGTTACCAGACCTGACCTTTAATAAGTTCTGCTGCTTGCACTCAGTTTTCATTCTTGGATAGAACAGAGGAAGGTTGTGGCAGACACAATTTGTCAGAGCTTGGGGCGTGGGTGCTGAAGAAGACCTGGCACTCATTTATTACTCCGTGGACTGTTTGCTAGGGTCTGTTTCCCAAATACTAATTGTGGTAATTAGATGCCTTGTTTCCAGAACTCAATGACAAAGTAAAAGGGTGCAGGTGGTGTGCATTACTCAAGTTGTGATGGCCCTCAATGATGGCACGAAGGAAAGACACACAAGATTACGTGCGTGCACACACATACACACACATGAACCCCCGGTGGCTGGAAACTTCTGCGAACAAATTAGTTTGAGATTTGTCATTTATATGTTTTTTTTTTTAAGTTTTGATCCTTTTTTTCCCCATCTTTTCCCCACGCTTTCCATCTCACCGTTTTCATAAAACGTAATACCCAAACAGAATGCGTTCAACTTTATTTACAATTCAATAACTTGAGCGGAGCAGTCAGAATATTTCTCTCCTGATTATTTGCCGTCTGTCCTCTCATAAACCCTGGATGGATAGAACGAAGTATAAATAAAACAAAGAAAAAGTAATAACAACAATAAAAATGAGGGTAAAATCCCGGCGCATGTCAGATGCCCCATCGCAAGAGTGAAGGCAAGATGCATTATTACAATTTTGCCGGAAAGACCTGAGCTCCACAGCATCATTGACCGGGCTTACTCCAATCCGTTTGTGTCGATTCCAGCTCCAGCACCATTCTTGGCTGACATTTATAGGATCCGCATCTGTATCGAGGAAAAAAATAACACATTGTGTACACTTTTATATGCTTATTTTGTGCACGCGGTAAAGATATTATGATTTGCGCTTGACATATCATCACTTTCTACACCCCAACCCAACGTCTCTCCATCAGCTGGCTGCGCTGACACCCTGTAATATCTCTGTGCTTCTCTGGAAGCGGCGGGGCTGCCAAACCACGTCTCAGCAGCTGGCCCGGCCTATTATGCTGGATGCTGGAGCTTCACTTCGACAGGTATGACAAGGAGATATTGTTTTGTTTTAAGAAGCTCTCGCCAGTACCAGGGCACCACTCACTCGCCAGCCTCTTTGTAATCCGCTTTAGGTCAAAGTGTGGGGGAAGGATGGATGGGGAGATGGGGGAGGGAGGAGAGAGGGAATGATGGGATGGGAGGATGGAAAGGAGGAGTGAGTGGGAGACTGTAGCGAAAGGCGAGAGCAGTCACCCCACCCGGCCTTGAACCCAGGTCTACGGGGTACCAAACATTCGACTTTGACAACAACGCCAAAGAGCCAGGCTCGTTGGTATGGCAGTCAAAGCACATACTCAACCGTAGTGACGGCACTCCGTCACAGAGACAGAGGAATGGGTGGGAAACAAACTCAGGAGAAAAAAGTAGCCTGAAATATGTTCAGATTGATCGAGTCACAGGAAGAAATCGGGCTTGCTTATCTGGAGTTTAAGGAACTTGGAAAGGAAGAGTTAAAGTTAACACGCTTTGGTTTAGATCCATATGGAAAATTTCCATATGGATCTTCCCCATTTTATCAAATTATTCTTTTAAAAACACTTGAGGATACTCATTCCAAAGTTTGTACCCTACCCCCTTAGGTCAGTGAAACTTATTCTTTGGTCTCCATTATCCAAACATTCCCCCTTCCAGTCAGTGCCCTCCTGCTATTCTCTTGTCCACAGAGAAATACAGTAGGTCACTAAAGAAGGAGGGGAGAACAAGGGAAAAAATAAATGGATGAACTGTGTGATAGGAAGGAATTTTGGGCTTGGGGGAATACAATAGGACAAAAAGGTGGAGGCAGTGGTGGGGTGGAGCTAAAAATGTAACTACATACTTAGCAAGCAGGTGAGGAATTGGGGAAGGAGAATTAAAAACCAGTGGGGTTTGTAAAATTTAGATCAAATTGTTATTTACCATTTATTTTTGTAACAGTAGAGACAATCGATTTGTGAATACCCACCCTACAAGTTGGGGTGGGGAAGAGGGAAGTTGACGAGATTACAACCACAGCCTATGCTCCTGACAATGATTAGATTAACACTCATTATATACTATCTGTGTCAGCCTCCCTCCTCTTCCCCCCTGGGCTCCTGGCAAGGGGGAGAATGGCAATTAAAAAAAGGAAGTTGTCAGTCTCCATCACCGCGCAACTGCGCTTGCCCCCGGAGAGTCTTTCAGATTTCATTCTAAGTCTTCTGTCTCTGCTTGAACCCAACCAACACCCAGCCCCTCTCCCCTCCCCAAATGCCCACACACACGCACGCACGCACGCACGCGCACACACACACACACACAGGAATATGCCTCCTACACGCAATCATTAAATGTTCTGTCATCACACCTGTGAAACAGGGGGTTTGAAAGCACAAGGTCCTGCCTTTCTCTCTTTTCTCTCTCGAGGGTTTTTCGGCACTCGTGCCACACCTTACGGTCCCTCTGTTCGCAGGCTGCCTCGGGAGGGGTGAGCGCAGATGGATTTTCCCAGATTCAAGGGCTTGCAGTCTGTTCAAGTGGTATTGCATTTGCTGGGTTCTGAAAAGTCATAAAAAGCGCACACAGGAAGTTATTTGTTTTTCCTATTCTGAATCAACTGGTGGAAATAAATGTTGGTTCCTCAGTGCTGCCTCTTTTTCCTTTTTTTGGTTTTATTTATTTTCTCACATTAACAACTGTACCAAATTATGGTCCAAATAGGGTGGAAAAAGTTATTGGAAAGTGGTAACCCTTCCACGCTGAAATTGCAATTGAAATACTTTATATAAAATATTCATCAGCACCATTTTACTTGGGTTATTTATTCCCTCCAGCACAAGACACTGGGGAAAATTTATAATGATGAAAGAAAATCTAGTAGCTAAAATAGCAGGCTTTCTAGTCATCATTGAAGTGAGCGAGATGCATAAAAAAGACCATTTCCCCCATCAGGGTTCGTTACGCCTGTCGTGGGCTGTAGCTGTCCTCGCTAGGAGAAAGCCATCTCTGATCTCGCCTTAAAAAGAGCCTCAGATGTTCTGTGTCCAATGGCTGCCTCTCTGTTGTCTTGGATCTTTTCGGGTCGTCGCTCGCTCTCTCTGCCGAGGCCTTAATTAACAGAGTCACAAGGTGCACCGCACTTCTTTTCATATTCTACCTCTCTTTTCTTCCCTCGCTTTTCCTTTCCTCTGCCTCCTCTCACCTTGCGTGAGAGCGGGGGCCCTCCCTCTCCCAAAGCCGACGCTTTCCTCTGATCTTTGGCACCCGGGCGGCGAAAGTATGAGTCGACGGGCGACGTCGCGCGTGCCGAATCGCCGGGGGGGGGGAACAGAGGCGGCCTCGGATCGGCACGGTCCTGTCTCACCTGTAATGGTGTGGTGCGAATTTTCCATAACGCCCCCGTGGTGGGCGCCACCTCCACCTTGCCACCTGTCACAGCCTTCCGGAGCCGGAGCCGGTGAGAGGTGGGACTCGGCTGCGCGGCAACCCGCCGGCATCGCACCCTATCCGCTTCTGTTTATCAGCGTTTTTATCTCTTCATGCGTGAATGCATGAAAGCTCTGTTTATACGGCCTTGCTGTTTCTGGTATTTCTGTGTGTGCGTGTGTGTGTGTGTGTTCGTGGGTGCGTGCGTGTATACGTGTGGATGTGTTTGCGTGTGTGTACTTGTGCATGTGCATGTGTGTGTGCGTGTGTCCATGTGTGCTTGTGTGTGTATGCATGTGTCCGTGTGGGAGTGTTTGCGTGTGCGTGCTTGTGTGTGCGTCTGCATGTGTGTGTGTGTGTGTGTGTGTGTGTGTGTGTGTGTATGTGTGTGTGTTTGCTTACTTCAGAGTGAAATGCCATACATGAAGCTATATCTGTTCTACATCCTTCAGACTCAGCATCCAGATATTTATATAACTGCAAAGGAACAGCAATTGCAGACTCAATATGCACAGTGTGCACCTATTAGTTTGTATGTTAGCGTCTGGTAAAAGCAATATTGGAACATGCAACCTTAGGGAAAAAAAAAATGTTGGCATAATCAAGTGCTACTCCACCGATGTCTGTGTGTTGCTATTGACAGGGTACGTTATGTGCACAGGAATGCCCTGCAGACTTTGTAGATGGAGCGCGTGTTCGGCAATATCCATATCATTTGATTATGAATTCGCTCCGACCAAATATCGTCCCCCTGTAAATAAGTGCTGTTCTATCAGCATGCAGATGGTCCTGGGGCTATTCTGAGATGTGAAGAGCCGGGGAGTGTTGCTTCTGGCTCAGGAGTGCTGGGATGGCAGGCCTCTCAGAGGGCCCACAAAGGGCGTCGTCTGTGTGCCTGCATTTAACAGTAAGAGCGGACGCCTCACATTGTTGCAGATGAAAGCCCTTTTCTTCACGCGGTGGTTACACCTCCTCCCTTTTCGACCCCCCCCCCCCAAACCCACCATCTCCCTGACATCTGTAGATGTTTTTGCATTATTTTGTATGTGTTTGCCTTACTGAGTTTTTTTTTCTTTTTTTTTTTTTCAGTAAAAGCAACAGTGCTCGTAAAGCCCCCCACCCTCTCCCCTCTCAGTTGTATCTCAAAAGCCAGATCATCCCTTGGGTGAAACCGCTGGGATCTTTCATTTCCAGTGTCTGCATATATAAATCACTTTTTTTAAGCATGAATCCCTCATCGTCACTGCACTCATGCATTTAAACAGGTTTGCACAGTCCTGGGAATAAGAAAACAAAGGACGCAAACCATCGCTTCAAATGGAAAGGATTTGACTGCGGAGTTTCCTGTGTAGATGGGTTTTTTATTCAAAGCAAAATCAGCTCTTGGAGGAAGTTCACAGTACTCAAGCATCCTCCACAGTCACCTCTTTCCAGCATTTAGGATGGAGTGTGTTGTCGAGGATGAATGGAAAATTAAGGGAGCAACATACTTGACTCACTTCGGTTGGCAACCAAGTGTCCAAGCTAAACGTGACCCCAACAGACATCTGTCCCAACAACAATGGTTGATAGATCTCTTTATTTTCATTTAGCAGATCTTGTTATCTAGAGGGACTTACATAGGTTAAAACTTTTACATGTTAACCATTTATATAGCTGGATATTTACTGAGGCAATTCTTGCACCTTGCCCAAGATACAGCAGCAGTGCCCAAACAGGGAATCGACCAGCAACCTTTCGATTACAAGCTCTGCAGGTTACTACTATTACACACTGCTGATATGCCAAATGTTAATGGGTTCATGCTGTCAGACAGAAAAAAATGATGGAGCACATCTGAGAACGTCACCCCACTGGTGTTTATCAAAGGGCAGAGTTCAACCCATTGACATCAGCATAAATGCTCACAGTTCACATTCAGTTGCAGTATCTTCATGCCATTGGAGGGACCTGATGTTGATGACATGAATCACTTATATCCCCCTGTGGAGCAGTGCAGTGCATCATGACTCAGTTCATTACCACACAGGATTTGGCACTTTCAAGACAGAGCAAGTAAGCAGGAGGAGGATATTGTCCGTTTATGGAACACTGCAGTGAGGGAAAACACCACCTTCAGTGGGCTTTTGACTAAAACCATACCCGGCTGCCTCACAGTTTAATCTTGATTGACCTGCAGATAGAAGTTGAGAAGCTTTATGCTCCATCTTTGGAAAAGCCTAACGCCAATTGTCATCATTACCAGAGGGGAAAATAGTGTTGGGACATTGAAGGTTTTTGGCCAGAGCTGCACTTGTGCTTCGGTGGGTTTAGGTTCACTGTAGCTCATGTTCTTTTGCCCCCTGTGTGACCTCTAGAGCTCTCCTCCAGAAGTCTGCCCTGTTTGTGTGTGTGTGTGTGTGTGTGTGTGTGTGTGTGTGTGAATGTGAGTGTGTGTGTGTAGTTGGGGTGGGTTAGGTTAAAAGACACGGCCAGTGTTGATTCTTGTTAGGTTTAGACTTGTCTGTAGAGGGACATTTTCATCTTTATTAATCCAAGGAGTCCTTAGCTGTATCTAAAAAGAGAGCACTTTGCCAATTATAAAGTCCTCTTTTTTAATGAGTAAGAAAAAAAAAATGACCTGAAGGAGAGATGCCAACACTGAGCTTTCAGCTCTGTGCCAGAAGTATCATTCGAACTTGGTTTTGCCAAGACTTTGAGATTCAGAATTGTTTGATTTTGCCATCATACGCTTGTCTATGGGCAATGACCTTTGTCTCAGCCCTCTGCCACCCGAAATGACCACCATATCAGCCTTGTAATTCGCAATTAGAAAACTGGAAAGAACTTAAGTTATTGTATCGACTGATGTACGGGAGCTGTATTCTGAACGACCTGATATAAAATAAACAGTACGATTCGGGCGACAAAAGGTTATCTGACCCATGCAAATCTGTGCAGAAGCAGAAATATCAATCTCAGTACATGGTGCATTATGAGATTGATAATAGCTTGAAGGTGCACCTGCAGAGAGTCGAGAGACACCCTTCCTGCAGGCAATTAACATTCAGTAAACTGATGAAACGGAAAGGGGCTTTGAAAGTCACCAGCTTCGCCGCTTCCTGTCTGCTTTCTTTTCTTTACTTTTTGCGAGCGAGTTTGGAAGTATCACCAGCCTCTGTTTACCTCCATAATTAGGTCCCAAAGCATGCAATTGCAACTCCATTATAAAAACAGCGAATGGTCGAGCGGTTTATTGATAAAGCATTACACACGCCGCGCGCATTAAATGTTGAAAACGTAGGCCCGTAGCATTGCAGATGGATTCCCAAAACCAGGCGTTATCCCGATTAAATGTCATTATGTTGTAATAACCTCATTTCCAACTGTTGTCAAAAAAAAAGAAAACAAAATAATACAAAGATTCTCTGAGTCTTAGCAATGTGTTAAAGACATCTGTGAGAACGCCCTGTGAATATTGGAAAACAAAATGCACAGTGCTCCTTTGAGGATAAGCAAGATGAAAACTCCAATCAAAACAATAACCTATTGTGTCACGTCGCATGGCGGACCCAGCTTGCAGATCCTTAATTGTGTTTGCCACCAGCTTCGGTCCAATCCTGTTCCTTCAGGAGAGCGTGATATTTAAGACTGACTCCAGTGACCCTCCACATTTACAAAGTGTCATCAGGCATCAATCAGCGAGGTGCGTATTAGGAGCTTCCTAATACCGTGTACGTCGGGATTTATATTTCCAATTAAATCAGCAAATTATATGATTATCTTCGCTGATGAATGAGGTAATTTTGAAAGGGGGATCGCACCGTTCATTTTGTTTTCTTGAAAGATAATAGCGCAAATAGCATAATTGCATCGCTGGCGTCGAATATTAATGCCGGCCGCGCGCCTCGGACGTCTGGCCCGGCGACCGCTTCGTGTCGGTGGAACAATCTGCCCCCCTCGTGCGGCTTTTGGCACTTATTAGAGATCCACGGCCCTTGACTGTCACTGCAAATCACACTGTGGCACGGAGAAGTCAATTTTCTGCTCAGGCGAGAAATGCTGTCTTAATGGAGAATAAATCATAGCCACCATCACATGTCCGCACGCACGCACGCACGCACGCATGCACACTTACATATACACACTCCTATATACACACTCACACACAGACACATTCGTTCAGCCACCCAGTCTGAGCCGAGGGCAGAAAAGCTCTCAGTTTTTTCGACGATTTTCCCCTTTAATGAGACTGCACCCAGATTAGTGTTTATCTGCACGGATCCAGCACACGGAGCACCTGGTTCAGCCCTTAATTGCTTTAGGAATTGATAACTGCGAGGGCCCTGATTGCAGGTCTGGCCGATAAAGCCGCACGTCGATCCGTCAAACGGAGCTGTTGGCACCGACGCAAGAAGCCCCGTGAAGAACAGCAACTTCGTATCGGGTTCAGAGGAAAAACACAAGCCCTCTTTCCTCTCCCGCGCCTCTGCCCATGCATCGGCATTGGCATTAATTATAGGGCCTACATTGATGGATATTATTGAGGGGAGCGTCCTGACACAAGCCTTGGCGGCTGTATTTTGCGTTCCCGTCTGACCCCGGCACGTACACGGGGACGTGATTGATAGATTTACATGACAACGTGTTTATTTTTGTTCCTGGAGCCCGTGCGTTAATTAAATCTCTGTTCCATTCCTAATTGTCCCCTTTTAAAGTTTCATGTTTATGAAGTTGATTTGGGGCCCCTGGGCTCTGATGAGGAGCATTTTCCTTTCCGAAGACATGTTTTTTTTTTTTAACCACAATCTCTCTGTGCTTTAACCAGAGAGGAAGAGAGAGGGAGAAGGAGAGAGAGAGAGAGAGAGAGAGAAGGGGGGAGGGAGAGAGAGAGACAGACAGAATATGAACTTTCTCTTCACCAACTGTCTGTCAGCACCTCCCTGGAGGCCCATCGGGGCTAAACGTATTTGAATGTGAATAAATCTGAGCCTGGGTTTATTGAGTTACTTCTCTGTATTGCTTTGCTGCAGCGCGGTGGTTGACCACTGTTTGCACTCAGAACGGTGAAATCGCCTCTGTGATCAACTGGAGCTCCGGAGTGTGCAGTCCTTCATCTCTGGGACACAATGCGGAATTATGCTTTCTGGTTGCTAATGCCTCCTTTTATTCATTTTAGGACACCATCCACTCAGTCTAGCTCTACTTCATAAAAGGCAATGTCTGAGCCATACGTTACCTTGAGTAATAAACGTATACATTGCTGTAGGCCCAGATCACTTCACAAGGTAGCCTGTGTTTAGAAAACTGGACTAGGTTTAGAATACAGGAAGGGACATCCTGCAAAATAGCTACATTCCCTGGTATTATGTGTAGCTAGGTAGCTAGCTTGCTTCCTGTTTATAAAAAGCACAAGTGAAACACATGCTGGCGAAGTAAGCATTCTGATTTTGCACAGACAAAGGAAAAGCACTGTGGGATTGAAAATATGATTCTGTGTACATGCACCTTGTTGTGTACAGTTATAGAGTTATGTAGATTCTCTCTAATCTGATTGAGAGCATCATCACTTCTAAAGTTTTATTAAAACATAAAAAATAAACCTGTAGGCCAATAAAAGCAACAGCAGATGACAATGGCTAAAGAAAGCACTATTCCACTGTTTATATCTCAACACACTTGCCCTTATCACTATTGGCATTGGTGTGACAGTGTGTGGTCACTAACTAGAACAGCTGCAAACTGTTATCTGGACAGTTTTGAAGTGACTAAGAAAAAGGCCAGTGATGGCATTCTGGGGATAATCAGACGTCTGATTTGTTCTGTATTCATTTAATGGAGGTGCTTTAAACAGGGAAAATACTCCGTGACAGTGCCCCTACTCACTCAGAGTAAGTGGCTCCACCAAAGTAATGGCAGTACCTTCATATGACCAGTAGATGGCTACTCACTAACACAGGGTTTCCTTATTAAATTCACTAATATGGGGATTCACCAAAGTATTGGCTGTCCCCAGAACAGTGCCTCTTCTTATTTTTATTAAAGTGAAGCTCTATTTGCCCTTGGGTCAGAGCTGTAAAATAAAAGTGCATATCTGTGAGTTCTCATAAAGTGTGAATACATAACAAAAGTGCCATGTCAGTCTCTGTCCATCCTGCGGCAAACGCTTGTCCACTCCAACAAACTCAGAGGTATAGCGCCAGGGGTTCTGCTTTAGGGAACACAATATGTTTCATCTTTTATTTCCCACAAAAATATTTCCACACAGCTATAACATACTTTATTAAATTGTACACATGTGTCTCACACACACACGTGCATGTACCCTGTGCACACACCTGCACACACACCAGAAGAGACAGACAGACAGACAGACAGACAGACAGACAGACAGACAGACAGACAGACAGACACACACACACACACACACACACACACACACACACACACTCACCCACTCTTCACCAGCACAGGAGGGTAATGCATTCATTCATCAATTATTTCTGACTTAAACCTGCAATTAAAAAGCGCTTGTTTACACATTGAGCTGCAATGCCTAATTCATTCATTTGAAATGCTTTACAGTGAGAGCAGTGCATGCATTAATGATTTTATGTATGAGATGAGTCTGCCCAACATAATTCAAGGTGCTTATGTGCATATGAGGAACCCTCAACACAGTCTGATAATAGTACCTGTGTACAGATGGTAGCAGTTGCAGTTTACAACAGGATTCATCCCCTATCTACACTTCCTCTGCTGTGCCCAGACGAAGATTTCCCAAATTTTTTTGTGTTTGAATTTTATTTCAACATCATGGTACCACCTCACTCTGAAGTGTAGTAATGTCTATTTGTATGTATTTAACATTTAATGACGAATTTGTTGATGGTTAACAAAGCACACATGCATCACATTAACTGCAAACAAGCTAACAATGAGCATATTTAAAGATTGCTATTTGTGCATTAAGAGGCATTGAATTTAGGCCCCCGCAGCCATAATGATTCAATGACAACTGACTTGTTACTCATTATCAAGCTAAATATGAAATATAAAAATATTTCACCCCCCAAAAAAACACTTCTTCAACATAAAATATTGTTAATTGTGAAGAGAACTGTACAAGTGAGTAGCTGAGTGGCTAATTTGTTCACAATGATAACATGCAAACTGACACCTGACAAACGACTAGTTATTATGTTATTAATGGCTGATTGTTCTCTCTTTAGATGTTACCTGAATGTTTTGTGACTCTGTTCCCTGTTGGAGCTATTATTGCTGCGAGCACTGCTTTCTTCATTGCATGCTCTCGTTTTTCTCAGTTGAGAATCAGCAAAAGCATTACTCCTGTATCTGGATAAGTTGGTAGGGAATGTCATGGGACAACAGCCTTATGCAGACTTAATTCTGCTTAATATGCCAGCAGAGCCCAAACCATTTCACATTTACATTTATATTTATATTTACAAAGCGATCTTTTTCCAGTGACATAATAGTAAGTCTTACAATCTGTATAGAGTGTGTTAAACATTTAACCAGTGTGCTTTGCCAATTAGACAGTCATCGCATCTTACATATATATATCCTTGCTTCCAAATGTTTTGAATGAAACCCAAAAACAGAGGTTTATTTGATTATCAGGGTCAATATATCAGCCATACACATATAAATCATAACAGTGATGAACAATATTAGAGAGGTCAAATTTTGCCTCACCCTGTCATACCAAAACCAGTATCCCTCCTGGGGGCGCACCTATGTCCAAATTTCAATGGAAAAAGAAGGGAATGACATGAAAAGAAGTCCTGCCCTAGTGCTTCAGCAGGTTTGACAGCAGCGACCTGCAGTGCGGCCCAAAGTTGCGCTCTAATCCCCGGGAGTATTTCCACTCCGCGCCAGCGCCTCCCCGCCTTGCTCCGCAATCTCACTGAGCTCGTGCCCACAGCCTCTGGGCGGCACGGACCGCACGCTGTGAAGTGTGGCACCTGGGAGGGCTCGTGGCACCCCTCTTTGCATGATTAAATACTCCGGGCCCCAGGGAACGGCCTTGCCGGCGAACGGGGGGGTAGCAACACCACCGAGTTTTTTCCGGTGCACACACCCCCCGACTCTTTCACAGACAGGACCTCTGAAGTGAGCCCAGATTTAAAAAAAAAAAAAAAAAAAAAAAGACTAACAATGTTAGCAAGAACTAAACTAAATGGCCTTGTATTTCTCATTAACTATATGAAATTAAGCCCAGTGTTATTTGAAACCGTTCATGAATAAATAATTTGTTCATTGAAACTCAATTACTTCATGGAAATTTCTTCCTTAATTTGCTCTTGAATTTATATTTTGAAAATTATATGGAATATGTATCCATTTGTGCATTAATCCTCCCTATGCTGAGAGGAATTAAAAATGGATGCTGACCTTCAGTTTGTTCAGCATTTTTTGGCTGGTCTGTAGCACTTGCAGCCAATCCATGCATTGCAGGAAATATATATAGTCACATGATCCAACACCCTGAACACTAACACTGTTGTTAACCCAACATACTGTATATTCACATAACTGCAAAAATTGCCAGAATGTAATGTATTAGTTGGATGTGTCTGCTTCTCACAGTCTCCTATAGGTGCTTGCTACTTGTTTTGGAGGGTTGCTGTGTTTTTGTGATTGCAAAAAGGATTTGAGTCCTACTTTGACCACTGCAGTCACCACCTTTGTCTTGTTACTCCTTTAATCTCTTTTTTATGGTTTTAAATGCATACAAATGTTAGTCTTCAAAGCAAAGGTCTCATTAAATATTATCCTAATGATTTATTTAAAACATCAAGGCTTTTCTTTTTTAAAAAATAAAAAAAAGGCATAGGAGATCCTCCCTCAGGATAGCGGATGTTGCAGTGTTACCAGTGTAATTATGGGTGTTGAATTATTCAAGCTTTTCTCTATAGCTTCATTTTAGAACATCTCTATATCTCTGCATGAATACACCTCTGAGGTCCTTTTATTTTGAAGCAATAGACTCAAAGGTGATTCATGCCTACCTATAATCAGATGGCCTTTATAGAAACAACAAAACTGACATCAGTGAAATGGAGTTCCCTCTCCAACAGGTAAAAACAGTTCTCCTCAACTACAATTCAGCTGTTATGTTTGGCAATCAGGGCAAATTAACTGAGAGAAATGGACCGTGCCTGGTGACTTTGCCTGCAAGCACCCATATGTCTCTCACGAGCAATACACAGCTCCTAATCACTTACCTCTGACTCAGCGTTGACAACTCTGAAAGACATTCTTCCAGGTAAGGAAAGGCGGTGATGTTTTGTTCCTGACACACGCACATGTGCGCGCGCACACACACACACACACACACACACACACACACACACACACACACATTCCCTCTCTATCATATACACATACTCACATACAGACATTCTCTCTCTGCTCTCTACACCTACACACTGATGCACAGATATTCTCCCTTACACACATTGACATTCTCTCTCCCCCATCTCTGTCACACAAATATGCATACACACAGTCACGCACACACTACAAAGTCTTTACAAATAATAATTATGGCCGAATCTTATTTGCGAAATGAGAGGAAAATAAAATCAGATGCAGCTTATCACAAGAGCTCTTTCCCATGCAGACGTTTCCAGTGAAATCTTCCTAGCACGTCAAACGCAGCCCAGTGCACTGAAATTCACCAAATTTTCCGGTCGACGTGTGCGAATGAACATCACTCAGAGCTCTGATAAGATTCTGTTGGCTGCTTTGCTTTTTCTCACTCCTCTTGCTACCTCACTCCTACCTTAGTAAAGAGGACACCCTTAACAGCACCTTCTGCTGTCACGCGTGCGTGCAGTGAAAAAACAAGACACTTTGCAAACAAAGGGCCATTTGGGAAATGTTCCTGTTGAGGGGAGGCAAATAAAAAAAACAGCAAAACTGTAATTACAACGCAAATTCTGAGAACTCCCGCACTAGGGGCGACAGGGGCAAACCGGTCCAGGCAGGGAAGGTTTTTCTTTGACAGACAGCATTCTAACTGGCAAGCCTGCCTCTATGGCCTTCTCAAATGAACGCCTCATAAGCTCAGTATGTAAAAACGAGGAGAGAGAGACGGAGCGACGGAGGGGGAAGGAGGGAACAGATTGCCATCCTTCATAAGATAAGCCCTCCAGGTTTAATATACATTTAAATATCCCCCCGTACAGAAGTCAGACTGCGATTTCTGACGAGTGTAGGTTGCATAACAACATCTGGTTAATCCACATCCTAAAGGCGTAAAAAGCATTTTTTTTTCTAATTAGATTTATTTGCTGCCTTTTTTATGATTCTTCTTTACCCTTGGCATTTTGGCTCCAATAACAGATGTTATTAAAGTTCCCCCTTCAGAATCCCAGACTCCCAATGATATCCTCCGACAGGCGCAGATAACTGACATGAATGAAAACAAACAACCTTAAATTTGTCTCTTTACCTGTAAAATATATATGTGACACAACCTGCACAGCACTTCCTCTCAGAACAAATAATGGGCCTATGATTTAATTGACACATCCTGTAGAGCAATCTGCATGACACGATCCATATGTGGCTAACGGGTTGCTGTTCTAATGTGAGAAAGGGTATATAAGCTATATGCGCTGTCAAACACTAGCTCCAGGTATTCAAACTCATATCCACTGAGCAGCGAAAAAAAAGATAATTATGCTCTGTGAATAGCTGAATAGTTACAGCTGTTCAATACATATCCACTTTTCAATGATCTTGACTTGATTTGAGTTCCCTGTGCTGATACTTCACATGAAGTGGAACGTAATGACAAATTTTCATTACGCCACAACATCGCACACAGGTCACGGCAAGCGAGCTCCTCTTTGTCATTCATGCTGCCTTTTAGTTTGTGTGTTTTTTTTTCTCGCTCCCATTTTGTTCCGTAACTCCCGGAACAAACCGCCAAACCATGTTTTGGAATCTAATTCCCTTAGAATCCCTCCAGAGTCAACTTAATAAGATCAAACGACCCAGATCGATGGCTTGCTTTTGAGAGAAAAAAAAAACATGTGCGCAAGATTGACAACCTCTTCTGCGTTCTAATGCTTTCGCTCATGGCTGAGATTCGTGAGTCAGATCCATTTTTATCTATAACCTAATTAATGTTCCTATTCACAAGTTGTCCTTTTCACAATGTCAGTGTTACCATTTTTTATGACAGTTTGTTTCTGATTTTTTTTAGCAACAAGTGGAGGGCACCTTCAAATGACAATATGCTGCAGCGGTGCAACATAAACCTACAGTTACACAATGTTCTTAAACTACTGTTTAACTTACTTTGGTGAACGATGCACTACGCCTTCTTAACCAATGTATTGTCTGTTGTCATTTCAGATGTTAATAGTCAGGAGGTCTTCTCCAGTGGTCAGGAGCTCTTCAGCCTTCATAAACCTGGCTTCATGGTCTGTTGCTTATGAATGCATAGGGCATATTAGTTTGTACCATTTCTTAAGTTGGTGCAATTGCCCAGTGACTTATATAGCGTGTGATGTACATATATTTAGCTTATACAAATATATAGGTCGAATTCCTTGCTTATTAGTCAACTGCACTGCCCTGCTTAGATTCAATCCTGATGCCTGCTTTTCTCAACACCTTGCAGGTCTGTTTAAATGGTGATAACCTGAAGCGGCTATGACACTATAACTCTGTTTTATCGTAAGGGGTGTGCTGTCATGCTGCATGTGAAAACATCAGCCCTTGTGGAAGTGCTGGTAGTAGCGGTCACGAAAAGCCAAAAGGTAAAAGAAGAAGAGAGAGAAAGACAAGCAGGCTCAAAAGGTCCCAGGCTGCAGCTTATGTTCTGTGGGGAACTGGCCATATCTGGGTCTTGATTTTGATTCGGATGAAGTCTTCCAGGCTTCCAATTTTTACCTCCTGTAAAACAGACCAATCAGAGGTTCACCTTCAGAGGATCCGGTGAAGTTGGCGCTAAGGGAAAGCAAGGGTCGCTCCCCTGTATCAGACTTCACCCTGACGTGTCCCAGGCCAGATGGAACAGAAAAATTCCGGGAGATGTCATTGCTGAAGCCCAGGCTGTCCAGGGACAAAGCTTTGACTTGAGCTGTGGCGATGGGGGGCCAGACGGTACTTGTTGAAATGCTTGAACGAGCAGCAGCCCACTGCTGTGAGAAACAGGAAGGGGGCAAGCACATGACCCCCGTGGCCCACTGGGGGTAGAGGAGGTGGATTTAGACACAGAGTTCCAGACTCATAAAAGAAACGCTCTGAATTTTTCCAGTGCGGTTCAGCTTTGTTTTCGGGGGGGGGTGTTCTTGGATAAAGCACAAACATTATTGCGCAGACATGCAAGTGAGACATGACATGTTGATTCATGTATCCCTTCTCAATGAACGCGATGCGTGCTAATGTACCTCATGATTTTTCTTCAACGGTGAAAACCCAGACTCAGCAGCTTGCCTGAAGTACAGAACGCACGCACTACAAGGCACCAAGGGCACCCGCCAAATGTTTCACCAGTGGCAAAATTTCTGTCCAGTACAGCCCTGTCTGAGACGTTATCCTCGCGTGAGTCGCGTGACATATTAAGGCATTTCCACAGCTGCATCAAAATCCCCCGCAGCAGCAGGGAAGATGCTCTCAAACTACCTAACAGAAGGCTTGTGTTCTGCCCATGTTCCCGCACACGCAAGGGGTGACCCAAACCGGTTTATCGATCACAAGAAGCGCAGAGCCACCTTGATGGAAGGTTTACATTTAAATGGCTTGATTGCGTAATTACTGTATCGGCCTTTTAAAGTAGCATGTTAGGAGTGTGTTTTTTTTCCCCCTCTGCGACTTCTTTTTTTTTTTTTTCTAAATCTGGCCCAGAGTCCTCGACGAGGACAGCACTTTGGGAGACACCATACATCACTCTAATGGCCTTGACTAAAGCAGCTGGAATGCCATATGCTCTGAGGATCGAACATTCAATATCTTTGACCGGAGTTCATGTATGGAGAGAGCATTAAACCATATAAATACGCTAGTTCTGCCGTCAAATAATAACGCAACTGTATTCATTATCCATTTATTGTGGAAAAATAACTCTTTGTTATCCTGAAGAACGGTTACAGTACTCGGTGTTATGAAGTCATTTTGCATTTTACATTTCTAGTGTGTCATAATAGTCTCTAAAGGTATGCCATAGTCATTTTCATCATACTTGTATACACTTAAAACACATATGTGCTGTGACTTCACTTTTGCAGACTGAAGGTATTTTTGGGGTCAAAGTGAATGGATGCGGTGCTGTAAAAACAGGTCTTTACCACACGTTTAAATTCTCTGATCCGTAGCCTCCTCCCTGTAAGAGCAGGTTGCTTTGTCAATGTGACTGGGCGTGGCAACTATCCAGCTCCAACACGGCACAGCCGTGCTGACAAGGCTGGGTTTGTTGTAGGTGAGTCACAGCTGGCCCCCCAAAAAAAGCAAGGTTATCTGGGAGAGTGACAGCTGAAGCTTGGCGGCGTGCTACAGGCTCTCCGAGCTAATCCGAAACACAGCTCACACTTGGAGCGGAGCGGCAATCAGATACTAGAAAATGATAAATCGCAGACGGGGTAGCAGAGGGCAACTAAGCCTCGATAACTTCAATTTTATGGTTAAGAAGAATTTGAAAATTCATCACGGCGGCGGCAGGGAGATCTCGGCGAACAGCTGTCTCCGCATTTCAGATTTTAATCGGCCGCGCGGAGCAAACGCACGGAAGGCCCCCGCTCTCTCCGCAGACGCCGATAGTGTTTGAAAAATAAGCACATTTACGATGGTACGTTTCACACGTTCGCTTTAGTGTAAAGGATTAGGTCTCGAAATGAACTTACTGGATTAGTGCTCTTGTCGCCATGTTGCTTTGTTGCTAATCTGCCTCCGGGAACACGGAATCAAAGAAATTGCATCAAGTAAACATACGCAGGGCGAGATTCCATCAAGATGCATTTAGTCGCCCCATCTTGTCAGGGAACGGGCCTCTCACCTATGAAACAAGCATGGTCTGGACAAAGCGTTGTGTCCCCTAGCTCTGAAACCCATCGTTCCAAATGTTCCATTTGAATCACACGCCCACTTCAATGCTGACAGGCGAACAGTGTTGTGGTCCCCTAATTACCATAAATCGGATCAGTTTTGGAAGAGACGCATTCTTTGGTCATCGACCCAAATCCGAGTTGAGGAAGAAAAAAAAGCAAGCATCTACGCCCAGCGTTAAAAAAAAAAAAGTCGTTTAACTATAAAGGGGAAAACAGAGCTGAAATTAAATAGAGAACAAAAGCAGACAAAAGCCTGTATTCAAGTAAACAAACAATCCCTTTAGGAAATGAGCAGATGAAATTGTAAATCGCAGGGTTCCTCTGCTCCCTCTGACGCCTTCTCTTCTTCGTCATTTCTCCTTACATTTAATTAAAGCTGTGCTTAAGCTTGTCGCTGTCCACTTAGCACTGGCAATTAGTTGCCGGGGTTTTGTCTGCGTATGTGCCCTCGCACACATATGTCTGTGTGTGTGTGTGTGTGTGTGTGTGTGGTGGGGGGTGATTTAAAATGCAGAGAGGACCTCTTAGACCTCGGTGATTGTCTTCTAAATAATTGACAGGTCATTATTTATTATCAGAGGGTAGTCGACACGTTGCTTTTGATAGTCCTGCTTTGTTAATTCAAAGCAAATGAAGGGATTCATGCTCCAATTATTCTCCGGTGAATTCTCTCTAATAATTCTGCCATGCAAATGCTTTCCTGCTAGAGCAGCTTTCTAACTCTCTACTTACTATTATTAGCATTTAGAAAATACCAGGAAGTATTTTCACAATTTTACATAGTAACATGCAAATACATGAAGTTCCAAAAATCCCATTCCATTTACTCAGCTCCTGAATTTCCCTTCCTGCACAAAACTCTTCGGGAGAAACACTCCTATTTTCCGTGTTTCCCCACGTCCTTGTCTCGGTTCCGATCTCTTAGTATTCACCTGGTCCACGGCTCAAAGCCGTCACTCGTTCTGTCAGATTACCACGGCGTTACATATGAAGCCATCATGCGTAACATCCGCGGCTGAACACCATCTGAGCGATGACAGAGGCGTGAACAGCCTCCCGTGCCCAGGCCCCACAATGCAACGCGGCTGCTGTGCTAGTATTTGCATTTCTAATTAACACTTGTTCCTCTCCTAATGCCTACCTGTATCCAGACACCTGTCCCACCTCCTCTGGAGAGAGGCAGGGAGAGAGAGGGGGGTGCGTGTGTGTGTTGGGAGGGGGGGGTGCTGTCAATGTGGCGGGATTTGAATGTGACATTTCCGAAGATTACTGTTGTTCTGCTCGATTTTGATCGCTCTGAGAGAACGCTGCGGAGAGAGATGCCAGTGGGAGGAGCGAGAGGGGCGGCTGCCGGGGGGAAAGGGTGGTGCGGGGGCTGCTCTTCGCCTTTTTTTGTTTGTCTGCTGCTGAGTTTTGTGTGCCAAGTCGCAGCTGTGTGGCGGCGCCGTAACCACTGCGCTGTTCGCCGCCGGGAGCTAGCGACCAGGCCCCGGGCCTGCTGCGATTACCCCTGGGAGGGGATGTGCCGGAGCACCTGTTGCGTGGTGGGTGAGCGTAGAAAAGGGGGCCCGCGGATCTCTCCGAAACTGCCGGGGCTGCCCCGACATGCGACGACAGGCTCGCCAGAGGCGGCACGGACAAATGGGTAACGGCTGCGCACCATCAACACCTCAGTTTGCTGCTGTTGTTGTTGTTGTTGTTTCCTGCTCGTTTTAGGAAGCCGTGCCATTATGCAATACACACAGCGTCCTCTCACGCCAGCCTGGAGACCTCTCGGTGGTTTTTGCTTCGGCCTTGGCCGCCTGCGCGTTGGTTTAATGAACCGCGCCCAGCGTGCGGGCCCTGGTTTTGCCGGGGCTCTCTCTCTCGGAGCGCTGTGTAATTGCTTCTCTCCCCCTGTCAGGATTGGGGCGAAGGGTGGCGCTGTGTCACCTAGTGTAAGAGGTGCTTCTATCAGGCAGGGGCCCCCGCTACATTAAATGGCCCATTGTGCCTCACCATCGCCCCACAGTTGAAAAGCATTGTGATGTTATGTACGCCTGCAAAAGCAGCAAGTGTACATCTGAAGTGAAGTGAGGCTGAATGCGTTTGCTGGTCTGTGTGCCTGTATCCATGTGCCTATGTGTGTGTGTGCTCAGTAAGCCCAGAGTGTTTGTGCATGTGTGTGTGTACATGTACAGTATGTTTATGCATAATTTTATGTTCAGCACCTCGTACTTCATGAAAAAAAATCCTTGCAATTTACTTGACAGTTCATTAATTGAGTCTACAATCTATAAAATTGCCTATGGTTCCCCTCTGTTTCACATTCACTGTAATAAATGAAGGAGAGTTGGACCTACACCCATGGAATACTAAAAAATGTTTATTAAAATGCTTGAGTTCACTTTACTGTTCTGTGCATTAGCGATCTGTGCTTCGTCACATGGTACGGGTCCATCCAGGTCCGGCAAAAGCGAATTTACATGGGAGGCAGCTTTTTCAGATCGTGATTGGCTGTTGCTCATTGGGTTTTTTTTTTGGTCAACAATAAATGATTCTCACACAGCATAATCCAATTTGTTTCCCTGAAATTGAAAGCGCTGGAACTAGCACTTTACCTAAAAGATGAGGCCGTAAAAACACACGCACATACATATACACTTCCCGGTGTAATCATGCTTGTCCCATTATTGATGTTAATAAATTCTAGCTGTTCGTATGTGCAGAGGCACTGTGTGTTGTGGAAAGCGTGGCTGACACAGGAGTGCATGTGCTCAGTGAGTATTTACAGATGCGCCTGCCGTGCTGCAGTGCTGTACCTTGCCTGTCTGTTCATTACTGCCTCCCGGGTGATGCTGCCTCTTCCGACCCTCGCTGTGACTCCCCCCCCCCTCCCACACACACAGCCCCAGGTGTCTGGTGGCACATCACACCCCCACCACCCCCCGCCCCCATCGCAAACCCACCTTGCTAAAGGACCCTGGCCTCCGGCGGCAGGAGATCCAGCACGGCCACTCTCACACAGCCTGGGAGGGTTCTCGTCGCTCTTGTCGCCTCGGTTCCCCTGCTCGTGACAGAGGCCAGCGCTCTCGATGCAGCCCTGTCACGTGGCAAGGCCAGCACCCGTGGGTGGTGCGGGGACGGGGGCGGGGATCGAGAGGTGGGGGTCACACTCTGCTGCAGACAGGGCCACTGTGTATTGCCCCAACCCCACCCCCGTGTGGCTGCAGCAAGTTGTCTCGTCGCATCAGCTGCACTGGATCGCCCGCCTCTCCCCCTCTCCTGGTGTTTTTTCTCTCGCACCGTCCCATGGTCCACGATGGCCATTATCTTCTCTCTCCCACCTGCGAAATCACTCTCGCTCAGCTAATCCCGGTCCCCTCTCTGCCTCCCTGGGCACACATATTACAAGCTGTGCCATATCTGCAGAACATTTTTTTTTGCTTTGTTTCTTTTTTTTCCCCGCCGTTGTTTTTCTTTGCTTGTCCAACGAGGGCGAGGATGAATAATTTAAATCGCTAGCTACACTACACGGAGATGCGTTTTCTGGACTATTAGTTGCACAAGCAGCATTAGGCAGATCACTGAGACACTGTGCATTCTCTGCACTGGGGGTGATGGAGAATGGAAATGGCTTTAAACTTTCAAAAAGCACAAGCAAAAAAATTAAAAAACTGAGAACACAAAGAGAAATCCCTGCATGCACTTACCCTTGAGATACAACAAAACAGCTTGAAAGAGCAGCAGATTTACACACAAAAAACGGTCGCTCTCTCCTTGAGGTTGTCTCAGCATGTTCAGCAAGGTATCAAACAGAATTATTACAATTTAAAATATTCTTGAGTATAATACAAATATCATAACAATCTCCAAAAGGTCCAGCAAAATATCTATGCAGTATTTTCCTTCACTTTTTTCACTCTTGTATTCCCCAGGTGATATTACTAACAAACATCAATGCCCAAAGAAATTGACATAGATCAAACTGTCCAGCTCTACTCATAAGCCATGTTAAGTTCAGTGAAAAAGCCTATGACCTCTTTTTTGCCTGGGTGTGATATAAACAAAGACAAAACAAGGGAATCTTTGCCCTTGGCCCCGTCCTTTATTATTTATCAATATACTCAGCAGATGCCTCCAGACTTACAGTACAAGGCATTTATAAATACAAATGCAGACTGCAGTGCAATTGAGAAACTACAAGTGTCAATGCAATGCAATGTATATACACATACACATATGCAACCATTAAAAACAATTACAGTTGTGTCCACAATTCAGGCTGGTAGTGGCAGTGCAAAGGTGTTGAGTGTGTTTTCATGGCACACACTGGGTCCCTTGTTACAAGTACAGTAATGTTTGGGTGCCATAGGATATCTGAACATTTTTGCCAATGAGGTGCATCCTTTCTTAGCAGCAGTGGACTTGTTCAGTGGGATAATGCTCCATGCTCCACAAGGCTAGGATTGTCCGAGAATGGTTCCTGGAACGCCACAGTGAATTCAGCTTTACCTCACTGGCCTCTCCAGTCACAAGATCTCAATCCAATCGAGCATCTGCGAGGTGAGATGGAACGAGCTGTTTGGAGTAGAGATCCACCAGCAGCCAATTTGCAACAGCTGTGAGGTGTTGGAGTCAACATGGGCCAGCATCACTGTCCTGCACTTTCAACACCTTTTTGTTTCCATTCCCCACCTCTATCTATCTATCTATCTATCTATCTATCTATCTATCTATCTATGTGTATATTCCTATTGAGATATTCTTTACTTTGTCTGCATATTGTTTTTGTCTCCTATTTGTTTTCAAGATCCTATATAAATCAAGTGTATTATTTATTATTATTATTATATCCAAACTATTCGCCATCATGGCATCATGGCAGATCAAAAGGGAGGTGAACTCCATTGTGACCTGGTAATTACAGGCAGCAACTCCTCTTCTGACAGTGACTGACAGGCAGATGGACCACTGCTTGAGGTTGAGGGGACGGGTCAGGATGCAAGGGGAGATGAGGGGCCACTTACAGGGGAGATGTAGTGTCCTACAGGTCAGGATTCACCAGTATGGGGCTCTGAAACGGTTGCGGCAGTTGCAAATGGAGAGAGATGAGGAGAGGGGACGTAGAGGAGAGGATCAGTGAGCTGGCAGCGTTATGGATGATTTGGGGTCACAGGGCGTCGGCTTGGAGGAAGCCTGGGAGGAAGCCACGGGGTATCAAACAACAGGACACCGCCAGAGTGAACTCATGCTTTATGAGTTTCTAACAGTCTGAGACGGGAGTTGGCTTTGTCGGCTTTGTAGTTTGAGGTAGGGAAAGGTAAACTGTGTCTGAAAAGGACAGGTTTAGAAAAGAACAGTAGTTACATGCATGTGTTTTTCTGTGGCTTTCAATTTTCCCCTGCAATCTTTACACTAACAGTGTGAACTAAATTTAGAAAGAAGAAATTCATTTCCAAACAGTATCCCTGCATGAACTCTCCCAATTCCAACCCTACATTGTATGTGACTTATTCCATACTTGTAAAACCCCAAGGCTTACTCTGAGGTGCTGTAATCACACTGTGATTTAGGCTCTTACATGTCGCCACAGCAGTCATAACAAATCAAAGAGTGACAATGAAGGAGGTGGGATTTTGTTCTGTTGATATGCTTTTGCCTTTGTACATTCTAAATAAGCATCAAATTTTGGCAACTCTAACAATAAGAATGTAATTCTTCACTATAGATTTTAACTCACTGTGAGACATTAAAAAAGTATGTAGTACATTATTTGCTTGTGCGCTTAGGTTTCAAGTGTGTGGTGACAATTTTCATCCACCTCATGAAAATATCAAACATGGTACAAGATCTAAATGGGACTCAGACTTTACTTGAAATGAAATTATAGTATTGCCTTTCTCAAAAGGTAAACGAGTCTGAGTTGGCGTGCTCATGGCGTGTTAGGGGCATGTGCCACATGCTTGCTCACTTTCTCTCTCTCAATGAGACACATATTCATGCAGACATGCCTGTACACGCACACAGACACACACACAGTTTTGGTTACTTTGACAGTCATTACAATATTATATAAATGGTGTTAGAACTAACAGATCCCTCTCCTTTCACTCTACTGTCCATAATATCCAAATGCACAATCAACTGCCCCATATTTTGTGTGAAGTATAACCACTGCAGTAATTGAATGTTAACACATACAACAAATAGCTGGTTTGTTGTTTTACATGGACACAAATTTGTTTAAAATAAAATAAATGTTCAGAGAAATTGTAATAGTTTTTTACACATTTTACACAGGCAGTTTTCTGTCCTGAAATTTGAAAGGATTTATAGCTAAAAATTTTGTGCCATTGGTCCCTGTTCTGAATAGACGTCAGCTGGCAATCTGAGCATTTTCTTAATCTGAAAATATCTTCTTCCTGCACACATGCTTTGGTCCATTTTCAGTGAAATTACATCACAGAAATGTGCCCTTTTCCTATTGGTTGACTAATCAGTGTTTGTTCTCATGGAAAATGTAAAACAAATCCAAAGAAGCACGGCAATATATTGATGTTTTGTGACATGAATTTTTACTCTCGGTTTAGCTGCACATCCTTTTTTTTATTAATGTATCATAAAGTGTTTAGATAAAATCTTTATTAATCGTTATCCGTGCGCCGTGGCTGCTCAGTGCGGCTAGGCCCCGTGACACACTTCCACATCGATTAGGTATCGTGGTCGTTAATAGCGACACAGACTCAGTTGTAATATGTATGGATTCAGCCAAGCATGGCTGTTAATGGATCCCAGAGAAACCTCTTCCTCTCTCTTGTTGCTCCTTGTCAGCAATTGTCTGATTTTTCCGTCAATCTTCAAGCTTAGAGGGGTGTTTTTTTTTTCTCTTAACTAGAATGTCAGGAGCGAGGCATGAGAAGTGCATGTCGTATGTGAGTGCAGTTCTTGCGTCAAAAAACTGCCAAAACGGGAAAGTATGTTAAATTGTTGCATGTCAATTCATCTTAAAAACATTATTTCAAAATGAATGGCCAAGTAATTGAAATTAAATAAATGCAATTATGTTGATCTGTAGTGAATAGGGCCTAGTTTATTGCACTGTGCAACACAGATATAAATTTTTCCCAAATTAAAGATATCAAACAAAATTACAGCAATACTAGCTCAGTACTATGCTGTATGTAACTACCACCTCACATGGAAAATGGCAAATAAAAATATTACATTCATGTAATTGCATATTATAATTATATAACAAAAACATAGGCCTTATGTTTGCTAAAATGTATAAACATTAGTAAACACGTGAGCATCACTGTTACATTTTTAGTTGCTGGTAAGAGGATTATGGAAAATGAATTATAAGGTGCACACAAGTTCTTATATGACATGGCCACAATCTTTTGTCAGAAGGAGATCCAGGTGGACAGCAGTGCAGTCACAATAAAAAGCAAAGTAAATCTCATAAACATTGTGATTTGATGAAAGTACTGTATATGCTGCACTGTCGTCTTCATTTAATGACTCAAAAGAATGCCAAGGTCCAGATGGCATCGGGCAATGCTGTACATGGCAAAGCACCTAGAAATAAAGGCTTATGACCTCACCACCCAGACAACATTAGCAAGAGACAGAAATGCAAAATATACCACAAAATGTGCGACACCTGAGTTACTTTCTCAATGTTGAATGTATTTAACTCACAGTATTCTCCAGCAAGATGAAAACAAACTGCCTAACAAGCACCTCGCAGCTCTGGTGAAATTAACAGGTAGGTTTGCAACTCTGTGGAACCCATCCAGGCCTGCTGCCGGGAGGTTTTCACTTATCTTTCCTTTTACGTTTTCAACAGACTCAGGCAAACCTACAAAACGGTCCATCGCAGACCTTCCTCGCTCGTGTCTCGCGTCCAACCGGACCGCTGACAAAGCCCTCCTTCCCTCCTCTCTCATTGGCCACACGCATCCCTCGAACGGGGGAGTCCATTTTATTGGGGCGCAGGGAGGGAGGCGCGGCAGGAGGGATGAAGATCACACCGCACCCACCACAGAGTCCGTCTCTCGCTGTCTGTTGGCCGAGCCCCTGGCACAGGAAGCGGAGGCAGAATCTTAAAGCCACCTCTCATGCCTTCCACACCTCTCGCTCTCCCAGGACGGCCCTTCTCTTCTCTTTTCTTTCAGGTTCTCTTTTATTAATTTTTTTTTTTTTTTCGCTACTGAGCCACAAGAGAGTCAAAGCTAAAACCATCTTTGAAATTTTAGTGTTATATCTTATTCATAACATCTTAAATTAAGCACATATGTTTGTGTGTGTTTATGTGTGTGTACTTTGGTGGAACTACATGGACCAAATCACTTACATGACTAAAAACCAAAACAGGATAAATATACTTTAAATTTTAGTATCATAGTGTATTCATTGCATCTTAAATTAAGCACAATCTACATTTACATTTATTCATTTGGCAGACACTTTCATCCAAAGGGACTTACAAGTGAGGTAAAGTACAATACAAGTACACTCTAAAATACATACATGTTGTGTTTATGTGTGCATTTGGTTAAACTGCATGGTCCAAAACACTGACACTACTGAAAACAAAGTTAGTACCAATAGGGGATAAATATACTTTAATCATTAATGTCATTGAACTCAGCGATTTACTCCAAAGTAACAGGTATAGATAAACTGATATAAAATCAAATTATACGTATTGGTGGAACAAAGAAATCATGATGCTGCTGGATGATAACCATCATGCTTGCAATATGAATATTTGTAGAGATCTGAGATTTGGGTGAGAGGACCCTGTGGGAGGTGTGCATAGCTGCTCAGGAACTGGGCTTGAAACCAGGAGGTTATAGGTTCGACCGCCAGACAGGGCTCTGTTATTTTACCCCTGGGCAGTGTACTTAACCTGAATTGCTACAGTAATATATCCAGCTGAACAATGTATAATATTCAAGCGGCCCCGGATAAGGGCTCCCTGCCAAGCAAATAAATCATTGAAACTTCCGATATTTCACCCAGTCGGTCAGTTTGTTTTTTCCTCTCTTTTTTTTTTTTTGGAAGTGAAGCTTGTTTATAGTGGGTGGTGACTGGGGCCCTCTAGGACGCATGCTTAGAGAGCAGCGCTGCCTCTCAGAGTAATTGAAAGTGTGACCTGGAAAATGTTTGCCCACCGGAGCATGAAAGTTACCTCCAACCAGCGCCTTCCGCTCACCTGGACCCCTGACTTGAAATGCCCGGGAGCACTGGGAGTCCATGTTAAGAGCCACTTTATTCCTATGGCTTGTGAGCTCATGCATTATTCACGAGGGCTAAATAACTAGAGATTGTCAAAAAAAAAAAAAAAAAAAGTGCTCGGATTCCCTTCTCGGTGAGTGCAACTCGGCAGCTGACCTCAACAAGGACATTCGCTATGAGAGGGGGGAACAAGGAAGAGGGAGAGAGCTCCAGAATCGGGTGGTGGAGGGTGACCCCAAATCTACCCCTCACTCCGTTTGATCAGAAAAGCGACAATTTCTTTGTTGTATCTATGGGGGCCTGCTCCTTCCTCGTCATTGGCGTCTGCCTTGAATGATGAAGCTGCATTTTTAATGAAGATGATTATACCAGGTGCTTTTGAAAGGGGGGATGCAGCTTTCGTGTCCCATGGAAACACAGTGTCATTAGAATTAAGCTTTGTAGCAGCAAAAACATTGCTCATTTAAAAGTGGGGAGCTTTGAGATCTTTGTGTTCAGATGTACACTCTGATTTTACTTCCCACCATCAGTCAAAGTAGAATGATGTAAACTAGTCTTAACGGCAAAGATAATATGATGGTGAGCATAGTCCCTACATCAAATGCGAGTTATTTTTAAAAACATGCACACTCCCCGATTTAAGCCAGAGATCATCCTCATCCAATAACTGGGAATTCAGGTGGAAAAAAAACAGTGAGGGTGGGGGCATCCACGCTTTGAAACATCAGCAAATCTGACTGTAATTAATGCCGCGAATGAGTGCAATCAAAAAATCACCTCCATCCAGCACGCCCAAGGTCCTCTGGGTCATTTTCATTACATGGAATAATTATTTTAAGAAATCAAATTACTAAAGGAGCCTTTTGCACCTTTTATTGAAAAAGACAAAGCAATGTCAAACTCCCGGTGAGCTCCTCTCACTTGCTGCACGGGGGGGCGGGGCACGGGAGGACATGTCTCGCCATTCCTTTTTTTTTTTTTTTTTTTGCACGTCTGTGGTGGCCCCTCGTGTAGAGTGGCACGTGTCTTTATTCACAATCCCACAGACCAGCGGCTGTGTCACGGCGCGGTGATGAATTGGGCGGCGGTTTCCCTCCCCGCGTGGCGGCTCTTGATCGCTGGAGTGGAGGCCTCTCCATTCGCCGCGCTCCGGGGCCCGACACCGTCACTTATTCGGCACGCGAGACGCTCCAGCGGCCTCTGTAAGGGGCTGCCATCCAGTCATGAATATTTAGAAAACTCTTCATGACGCCGCCTGCTCCGTGAGGCAGCTGGAACTGGTTTTTTTGATGCGCGGCTGGTACTCGTAGGAATTGTACCGACAAAGAAAAATCTCAAAAGGCAGCAGGATAACAATTGAAGGCTGTTACGTTGACTGAATTATATAATTTCTTTTTTTCTGTTAAAATATAATTATAAGATAATGTTGTGCCAGTGCCTGAAATGCATCCCAAGTATACAGCTGTAGCGGTGAGAGAACAAGGCTTCATGATCTCTATAATATGAGAAACTTTCATATGCTCCCAATCACTGACTTGTATGAATCAAAAGTTCTCTACAGCAAAATGTGATGAGTTGTTCGAAGTAACTACACCCATGTTGGGGTTCATGATGCATCACCGTCCCTTAGCTGCATATCAGAATGGTTTTACACCATTGATAGAAGCAGTTTTAGAACACATTGCTATGTTTAACCGGTATTCTTTTATATAATTTCTTTGTTATCCTTACAGAATAAAACATTTACTGCACAGCACAGCCTAAAGGTTCTCAAACTCCTGGGGGACCTTGTCTATGCTAGCTCTCTTTCTGACCAAATCTGCATTTCCCCCCAGTGAAAACAGAGGTTAATTGAAAGCTAGACAGAATTAGCCATTTACAATCATCTACCAGCTGAAACCACATTGTATTCAAAATATGTCTGTGAGCCAGGACATGAATGCTCAATATTTATTCAAGCTGCTAATCACCCTCACCAGTTATCTCATAAATAATGCATTTGTGTTCTGTAATGTACTTTGACGATTTTTCTTTTGAAAGGGAAAAAATATTGGAAAAATTTATTATTACCAACCATGTGACTCCTTTTTTGACGACATATGTACGTACATCTGCTTGCTGAATCTAAACAAGACCGCAGAGACAACGAAAATGGTAATGAACCAAACCTGTATTTTATTAACATCAGTTCAAAAGTGAGGAAGTAATCACGGAGACCCTTAAGTGTGCGATTTCAGTCACATTAACCACTGCAACATGTAATGTAAGAGATGGGTTTGACAGCAATACTGTATAAACAGGAAGGCCTAGAAGCCCCCCAGCCCAAGTGAAGTCATGAGATGGACATTTTTCGTTTCCCCCCACGCGCCGCCGTGGCAAGATTGCTTCTCGCTTGACGGCGTGTGAACCTGAGTTTCAGCGACGCGCATGATTAAATGACAGTGCACACATTTAGAATGAGCAAATTAATCTCGCAGAGGAATCCATAAATAATCTCAATTACCTAACCGGCATGCCGATGCAGAACCATTCCGGCTTTAATAAAGTTGTGTGTAGATTTGTCATAAATCCCTTTCCGTGCACTTTTGTGTCATGCTCCTTACTGCGTGTGCCCTTGCATTGCATTGCATCCTCAACTTTGTTCTCCAAGACCCACGCCTTATGCTAGTTTTGGTTCAGATCGAGCCCTTAACTGATTTTATCACTAACCTTTACCCCATGTGTTTCTTCTTTAGCAGAACTGGTAGATGCAGCTTGAGGAAACATGTTCACTTTCGTCTTTTTTCATGAGCTCAAACACGCTGCCCTCTACATATTTCTCTCACAAAGGGACTTACAGCAGATAACTTTTGAGGGATGTCAAAACTACATCAGTATTCAGTTAACACCGAGCCTGATCAATAAAGAGGTCAGGTAGTACGAAAGCTAGCTCACACAGTGGGTACCCAGGACCAAGGTTCACAACCAGAGCTTCGCTGCACCTTTGTAATTTAAACCCATGCTGGGTGCTTATTTTGCCTTTATTGAATATGCTGATTGTTTTACTTGTTTTCCATTATACGTAGCCCTGCAGCCCACAGCCAGTCAAGCAAATAATAATAATAAAAATAATAACACCGTTATATACTCCAGAACAAAAGTAACATTTTTCCATTTCTTCCGTGTGGTAATATTCTCACCATAGAAAGAATAATTTCCACTATGTTTGCATCCAGGGCCCTTGTTAGCGCTGAGGCAGGCAGAGTTTTAATTGCAGTTTGCTCCCTGAACTAGGAGAGAGCAGGGCTGTTTTAGTCCAGTCACCTTGTTGCTTTCCCTGCCGCTGACACACAATGGAGATTAGGGCCGCGCATTGATTGAATCTCTGTCATATCTCGTTCATTACTGCCGAGAGCAGTCCTTAATCTTCGCCCAATCCCCCTTCGCTTGGAGCACTGTGGTCTAATCATGAGGGCTCCGCTCCTTCTTCCAACCCCCCACACACACACCTCACACTCCACCCCACCCCCCACTTTCACCCGACACACACACACGCACTCCGCAACCCTCCTCAAAGTCACAGGGGACCCCGAAGAACAGGGGACCCCGCTCGCAAACGTTTTAAGCAATCATTCCATACAAACCCCCCCACACACACACGTTAACGTAGAAGGTGAAGAATGATAATCATAATAATAATGATTTTTAGAACGCTTGTAAAATTCTTGGCGTTCGGTGTCTAATAGTGATTAAGCAGGCGCTCAGGGACGCACGAGGGTATATACAGCGGCTCTGTAAACCCCTTGGAGTGGATCCACACTTTAATTAGCGCATTTGCATCCGGTTTTCATTAAGATGATGTATGTCGGAGTGCGGGGCGAGTGCGAGGGGCGGTGGGCCCCGTGTGCTCATGCATTTTTAGAGGTATTTAGCCCCAATGCGCGGGCCGGGACGACACCCGGGTTATCAATCACACTCGCGGGGCAGATGTATCCTTTTATTAACTTTCTGACCTTTATCATTATTATTGAAATGTAAAAGGGAAAGGATCGCGTGATGGCACGGCGCATTTCAGTTGGGGGGGGTGATGTCCCTGGCTACTCGGCATGTTACCTGCGCTGGCTGATCACCCCCCTTTTACCCTCACGCCCCCATGACCACAGAACTGCCTGATCACACCAGCCCCGACTGGAACACAGACAGGGGAAGCCTGGAGGCGGCCGCATCTATTGGGGTCAGAGGTCACGCAGACCCCCCCCGGGAATGACTGTGTGTCAGGGACACACTCGCCCACGCGCCCGGTGACATCTCCTCCGGGCTTCCTCCATATATCAGATGAGACCTTCCCTTCATTAGATTACTATTTTAAGCTTCAGATGTGCCGAGCTTTGGTGGATAAAGAAGATAAAGAGATCTTATTAGTGACTTTATAAATGATATGTTTTAGAAGCGTGTTAGAACAAAGAAAAGAAGAGGACCTCATGAATCTAATTAAAAGATAATGCTAGCAAGTATCCCTTCTTCTGTTTTTTCTTCTTCTGATATACTAACTTTGGGAGCAAGATTAACTCTACTGTGTGAAGTCAATATGAAATGTATTTTAAACATTTAGACATCTAACAAGTTTAATGTCTTTGCAGTTTGTCCTTAATTTTCAGTAATGAATCAGATGTACTTTTAATTTTTCGGTTGTTTGTTACTTGAATCAGCTGTATCATTCACTTCAGCTTGCCACCCAATGTTGTGCAATTAGCAAGAACTTTTAACATGTTTACATTTGTTAGCAAGATTCCAGAGCTAATTATGGTTAGATCTAATAGACGCTTATACAGAAAATGTCTTGTAATCATCTAGTGTATTGGTTTGTTTCAACAGGATTGTTTCTTGGCATCATTGTGATTTCAGTTTGCAGATTTATCCATGGTGAGACCTTGACTATCATAGTTAAGGATCTTATCATTAGCGAGTTATGAGTAGGTCAGGACATTGACTGGTAAGGCAGAACCCATGTGATTCCTGGCTCCCAGAGGGGCTTCATCTTGGCCTTAAAACCAGCATCACGTGCACCGTTCGAAATCCCACAGGGCAATGTTTTTAACTTGACCGTGAAGGTGCTCAGTGAGTCACAGAGGAACAGACCTCTATTCTCTCCCAGTCTCCCAGAGATAAGAGACCGAGGCGAAAAAAAAACAGGCTAATTTATGAACTGAGACTTACAGTAAAGCCTAGTGGTGGACCTTAATTAATCCTGAGTCAGGGGGCGATGAGACATCATGCCTCTTCTGTGTAAATCGGTAAAATGAATATTAGGATCGTTCCCAGAAGGCCTCTTTTTATTCATTCATTAACTTCTTCCTGCAGCATTGTATTTATTATTGCAGCCATCTAAGCAGTGTGCATTTACCTTAAGGACAAAAGACAGACTGAGAGCGATTGGTACACCACTGCAAATAACAGCGTTTTGTTAGCTTCGGCTGTCCTGTACTTACCAAAATTAATCTTAGTAAAGGTATTCAATCTGCACCATCGGCCCAAATGGGGAAATTTTAAACGACATAATGGGAGGAAAAATCAAGGTTCTCTTATTGTAAACCTGTGATATTTGCAGAATGTGCTATGCAAATTTAAATTCTTAATTTCAGAATCACTTTCAGGCACTGTACCAAATAGCCAAACACACGGAAAAGCCCTTAGAAGATGGTTGCTCAATGAGATTTAGCACTTTTAACAATCAGTCTTAACACATTGTTGCCTGTCAGCCAGTGGGCTTTTTTCAGATAAAAATGTGTGACACCAGGCAATGTTTACAGCCCGACACCTGAGAGCTGTGCTATCCTCAAACCGTACACCTGCACATGCTCAGACATCCGTAGCCGGACAACCAAAGACGTTTGAAGAAAACTTGAAAGAATGCCGGAGACACTGAGATGCTTCAGAAGTGGTTCTGACATCAATTACTAACAGGCAACTTCAAAGACACAGTCGTGAACATGACAGACAGCTTACAGGGGCTGGAGAGTAGGTTTCACTCTTTATGGGGATGTTACCGTCTATTCAGTCATTATTTTTATAGCTGGGGATTTCATTTTGCTATGAATCTACAATGTGAGTTTCCTTTGCATCAATATATTTCGGGCCCGCTAGACGGTTTGCATTCCACTGGGTGATTTTATGCGGAACGGCTCAAGCTGATATCTACAGTGTGGTTGGGATTCCAGGGCAGTAGGTATACTGTGTAAACCTTTTGCTACCACAGTAGGCACAGTATGTAGAGAATTTTGACATGAATCTTTCCTTGTTAGTCTCTCTGAGTAATTATAATTACTCTTATATTTGATGCATGTCCAACCTACAAAAATGAATGGGGTTCAAAGAATGTTATAGCAGTGCACAAAATGGTTTTACCCTTTTCACTCTGCACCTGACTACTACAGACATGAAGTGCAAATATGTTGATATTGCAAGCTCTTCAAAACCAGATATTCCTCTGGTTAGGACCATCAATAAAGCTATGTGTTGATAAAACATGTGTGTGAGAAAAGTGCAAAAATGTAATTTCCCTTTATGCTTTGCAAAGTATGTGACAAGTGCATGGTGGAAAAAAATGCTGGTGGCCAATCAGAGTGCATTCACCATTCCCTTTACAGCTGCAATATCTAACAGGGCAAGATGCAGAACTGTCAGTGTTGCTATGGGAAAAATGATCACTCGCAGGTAAATATGCTTGCATTGAACGATTCCCTATCCACTGCTTTTCTTAATAATGATTCAAAATTTCAAGAACTTCATCTTATCAGCATGTGAATCCCAGCAAGTACCACATTAGCATAATCTTCCAGATGGAATTTAGGACAGAGGTAAATAGTCAAAAATGATTCATCTGAGCACAGACTCAAGATCTTTACCACGATTATTATTACATTTCACTATTTTTGCTGTACAAAAATGTTTCACAGAATACAGTGCTTGGTCAATTAGAGTGATGTCAGATATCTCACCATGGTATACTTTTAGGTTTAAAATAACCGCATGCTATCATAATATTGAAATCTTTGCTTGCATTTCTGCACATAAATGAGGAATGCACATAAATGTAAAGTATTGTAAAAGAGAAGTACCTATTTTAGTGGTAGTTTTAATGAATCACTTTTAATATTAAGTTTAAACAGATTTCAGTTTCTTTCTGTCACATCAAGGTGATACCCATATTGTTCCAAGCACAGTGCCACCGTACTTACATATACTGTATATAGTGCATACTGTAAAAACAATGTATCTAAAAATGGGTATTAATGATAAACCAATGTCATGACTGCACCTTACCTGCCCTCCAAATACTTCAAAACCCCTCTGCAAGGATTGTAATTAGATATAGAAATCTAAAAATAAAACTATATTACCTGATCTGTTCTAGTATTGCATTACTGGCTGTGTGAAGAAATCAGATTCACTCCAAAGTATTACTCCTAATTTACAAGGAGTTGCCCCAGCATACCTAAAAGAGCTCAATCCCATTTAGACTTTGTGTGTTGTATTCTCTTTGTCCTTGGAAGACTTGAATTTCATAACCTTGATCTATGCTGTGATGTACCACCACCTGTGTTACAGATCTACAACCAAAAACAATCTGTTCAGCTTCTCTCGCTGCGTCTTTCGGCGGTGGTTGGCCGGGATCACAAGCGGGAATTTATAACCGCCGCTCGGCCCTGCCCCCTAAGCCTCTCTCTCTCCCTCTTCTGTTGCTTTAAGAGGCTGCCCATCTTGGCTGAGTCACGGAGGCTGTGTTTGCCGTCCTGGAAAGATCTCAAGATGCTGCGACCGCACCGTGTGCTTCGGCACGATGTCATCTTGCCTTCAAATATGACTTATTAAAATGAAATTACTCAGTCTCCTGACCCATGGCAAACAGCATGAGCCGCAATTTGTCTAGCAGTTGAGCTGTGAATAAAATCTGATTGGCAATAATTTAACTTTATAGTTGCTATACCCTCCCCCCCCCCCTTCCTCTCAGTCGCATTACGGTGTCTGCTGATCCCGAATTGAAATATTGCCGACCAGACTAAGGGTCAGCAAGCCAAAAAACTGTGATGATGGCAGGTGGGTGGAGGTGGGGTGTTGTTTTCAGGTGTTGGGGGGCAGATGGATGACGCCGGCTGGGGGGCGACGCTCAGGGGCGGGGTTGGGGGTGGGGGCGCGGGGCCTGGGGTGCGGAGGGCGGAGGGCGTTCGGGGAGGTGGACATGTCTGACAGGGTGGGTTCGCCTGTGTCAGCACTCCCCTCCCACTCCCTTCCTCGGCTTTCTTTTTTTTTTTCTTCTCCGTTGTTTTTTTTTTCCTTTTCCCGCGAAGGCGTCCAGCGGAACGCGGTGTGAAGACACGCCCGCCTCCCCGCGGCTCCCCCAGGCCATAATGACGGAGCATAAGCTGATGGAAGAGAGACAATGATGCGCGACCGTCTCCGTCGACGGGGAAACTTGGTGCCTGTTTTTTTTTTTGCTGTGCCACGCACCCTCCCACTGCTCGTTCTTCCTCGGCGCTCAGATGATCGACTCCTCACCCCCGACAGAATATCCCCCGCGCTCGGCAAAACAAAACCTTAATTTTGTTTTTCAACGGGGACAGAGGCAGCTGTTGGGGTCTGTTTGCCCAAACGCAACACTTGTGGAAATGACATCGGAGTAAGAGTATGCTCTCTCTACTTTAAAGGGCTATTGCACAGGGTCTGAATAGTGTCCAAGGACAAAATGAACATTTGGGCAAGATTATTGGTCAACTGAGTAAATTCCGATATTCTTTGATGAGGGCTATTCAGGGCTATCTAGTTTTTACATGTTAAATGTCTAAAAACTTCAAAATAAATGAAATCAAGCTATGTACTACTAATAAATAACATCATCCTATAATACCTAATTATGAATTCATTTATGTGTGTGTTAAGATTAATCCCTTTTCGCCACCTCAAACTCGGCCATCGCTGATTGCGGCATTAAAAATCTCTGTGAAAAGCTATGATTATAGCCGAGGGAGGGAAAGGGATTGTAGCCACACTGCGGAATCCGAATCCATTCTGCCGACTTCCTGAAGCGCAACGTTTGAAATGACTCCAAGGGACGACCTGAGAGAAATGCCTGGGCTTCATTTAGAGAGACTTAAAGAGAAACTAACCACAAACTTTAGAAAATGCACCCAGCTAGAAACTGCGAAATGTTGGTTGGGGGTATAATGGGGTCCTTTTTCTTGCTGCAGTTATCTTAGTGTGACGTTGATTGTTAGGACAAAGTGCCCAAGTTAAAACCGCGTTCCTGGGCACGTCTGGAGATTTCTCTTGCTTCCTTTATTTGTTTTGCCCTGAAATGCACAATGGAGTTGAAGCTGCAGGAGAAGTGGGACTGAGGTAAAAAAAAAAAAAAAAAAAAAAAAGAGGGAGAAGGATAATAAGGGCAAAGAAAGAGACGAGGCGAGCCGTGGGAACTCTGGACAGGTTGATGTAGCTTCTGCAATGAAAGTCTCGTAAAAGCGCTATCCTAAGGCTTTAAGAAGATATTCCATCTCCCCCCACCAACAGCCAAACCTAAAATCACCCACTCAATCATGGTCAGGCCCCCTTCTAATACATACACCACAGCTGGAATAAAAAAAGCTAATTCTGATTGGTTGAACATTGTCATGTGATTGGAATGTGTATGTATGTATGTGTGTGTGTGTTTGTGTGTGCGTGTATATATACCCACATGTATGTGTACATATACACTGTATTTTTTATATATAATATATATATTTATACAGTACAGCTAATATACATACACAGTGTATGTATAAAATGGAGTCACACCGACAGATTGTAAGCAAAGCTCTCACTATCATTTACCAAATGGACTAATACAAAAAAGACTGTGAATGTTGAAAGTAACAATGGAATGACAAGTTTAGAGGGAGCCATAATACTCTAATACTATTGTCATGAAATTCATTCCGCTTCTAAACAGAAATATTGCCCTGAGGTCAGGTTCACCAGATAAGCCCCGTAGTATTAATATCAACACTGACAGTACAGACATTTTATGACCGGTACACAAATATTAGCTTAACAAGCATAGTGCAAACCCAAGGTAGATTTCTGTGTGAGATCAAAAGATCAGTGCGTCTGGTTTAAAATTGCTTAGACAGCAGGCCATAAATTAATAACAATGGAAATAAGTTGTCATTGGTGTGCAAGCAGTTAGCCAAGCTGCAAGACTGCCCAAAACAGTATTTTGCCCTTACCCTATGCCCATACATAGACACAGAATGTGCATTTAAAACTGTGTGTGTGTGTGTGTGTGTGTGTGTGTGTGTGTGTGTGTATATATATGCTATAGTTTTAAATCCATGGCACATGGACAGCCTCAGAGGAAATCGTTTCAGATGTCATTTACTTTACTGTTCCCTTCTTATCTTTTTCTATTTTTCCACTTCCCTGTTCTCATATCTTTTCATGATGTTTGCTGTCACTCGCAGTGGCCTGAGTGTCCGCACTGCTGAAATATTGATTTCTTTTCTCCATTTTTTATAGGGCTGCCACTGAAAGCTGCGAGCTGACGCGGCGTCCGCCTCTCCCAGCTGCCGATTCCATTTGATTCCGTCGCTCCCTCTCTCTCTTTCTCTCCCTCTTTCTCTCTCTGTCTCTCTCTCTCTCTCCCTCTCCCTCTCGCCAGAGCTGCCGTCGTCGGCATCTCTTGCCTTGTCTCTGCCGCCTCTAAGACAGCGCGCTCTTTCATCACGGATCCTCAGAAGGAGAGGGAGAGAAACCAGGAGAGGATCTCCCTGGTTCACTTTGTGCTTTCCCCGCAGCTGTCAAAAACAACAGGGTCGGCGGATGCGCCTCTCGTGAGTGCACTCGTTCGCTGGTGCTCTTCGACTGAAAAAAAAAAAAACACACACACACACATGCATAATGCTGCCCATTAGGGAGGGTCGAGAAGAAGTTAAGTCTTCATCAAATCAAGCCATTGACAGACAAGACACAAACTACAAAGCTGTTGCAAAGCTGTTGAGTAGAAACAAAAGAAATTTTTTACTTTCACATACTTTTTTTAAGTCTTACTGGCAAATAGGCCTCCATTATCTTGACAAATCCTACATCCATGGCTATATCCATTCCATTACTTTTAATCCTGCCATCATTATAGATTATTATTATTAGTTGTCAGTTATTTATGCATAGTGAACTGGTGCTTGTGATGTTTCTTGTTCATATTTTATATATTTCTTTAAAAATGTTTGTTCCATGGTCCCTTTCACCATGTAAACAGCATGTCTGATTGTATGCAGAATACCTGTGTTAGATAATTACAGCAATTAACAGCGTAATTAAAAAAGCATCACGAGGGGAGACTGCAGGTGCAATGTTGATGATAAGAATGACAGCGTTAATAGGGAGAACCCCACGAGAGGGGACCCCAGCCGTATCCTTGATCCATCTTTATTTTCAGGGTGTGTCATTTTCAATTACGCTCATCGTTGCCTTTACACACACAGAGAAACACACACACACACACACACATACACACAACAGAATAACAACCTCTATGCCTTTTGTTCAAGCAGACTTGCAGCTCAGGAGACGAGTACTGATGTTTTCAGGATGAAGGACGTGTCCCTGGCCTTCATTGCTTATTGCTTTGTCATTAACATATCCTACGCAGATGGCAATTTGTCAGCAAGCTTTTGTTAAAAGAAAGATGTGTGCTATTCAAACTGCTGCATATTCTGTATCCAATTCAACATGTGTACTCACAAATGTACACACAAAGTTGTTGCTCAAGTACAACCCAATTAAAAATAATTGCAAGAAGAAAGAAGAGTTTGCATTCTATCTTGTTTCTTTTCCCTCTCGGAGGCAGAAAGATGGAGAGGACAAACTTTACAATCAAATTCCATAACGTGACATGGAAATTATCTGTCTCTCTATCTCTCTCTCTCTCTCTCTCACACACACACACACACACACACACACACACACAGGTACACTATTGGAAATTGTTCAAATTAAAACTAATGAAGGTAAAATTAATGTTATAAAACTAAATATTACTTATAAATGCGGCAGTGACTTTCTGGACTGGGCAACATCAACTGGACTGGGCATGCATCAACACACCAGAAAAACAGAAAAACGCTCATGTGTAACTGAAGCATCCTCCATTCAGTCTAGAATACCAGGTGAAATATTTTATTTAAAGTGACAACTGTGTAGCATTCAAACCTTCAATAGTACTTCATAATCTTGTTACAAACATACGTAATAAAGTATGCTATAAAGACTAAAGATACGTAAGAATGTAATGACACAGGTAATTTAAAGAACATAATGAAAACTTCTGCCACAAGTCATCAGAAAATCATCACGTCAGTCACATCACAGACAGAGACATGATTGAAACAGACAGAGACCGAACTCTCTTCTTACACAAGCAGCGCTGTCCTTGATTTAGTGCCTAGTTAACAGCGATGCTGTTGTTAATCTTAATTAATCTTTCACATGCTAAAGCCCCAGCTCCCTTTTTCCCCCCTCAGTTTCACTCTTCTAAATTCCTCTTCGATCCATCACCACCCATAAAGCTGAATGCCAGTGGACCTTTTCTCTCAGAGCTGTGCCCCTCTACCCTTCTGTCACACAAGATTATTCTGATAACTTATCGTTTTTCACTATCACTGTCATTCCTTGCTACCCCACTGACTTTTATTGTCACTTGTCCCCCCCCCCCACCATCTTTACTTCACTCTTTTCTCGGCCTTTACATCAACCTTCTGTGCTGTTTTTTACTTGTCGCGGTAGTTTCTTATGACCAGTGACACAGGTGTCACGGGTGACTATATCTGGTGTGGCTAAGTGTGTGCTGAAACCTAAAGGTTATGACAACACTGTCGCAAAGATGCATAAACCATGTGAATGTGTTCGGCATGACCTTTGACCTAAGGCTTTAAAGAATATTTCATGCACTCCATATGACAAATGTGCCAAAATTGAGTGGAATCAAAAATGCTCTCATAAAAACATGAAGAAATTAGGCACTGGACCAAAATAGCAGGCATTACATTATTATATAAGCTGTATACTATATTATATTATGATATATCATGTGTATTACTGTATATAGAAATGAAGAAATTCTTGATCTTACACAGAAATGAAGGGATATTCCTCAGCATGACACATATGAAGACTAGACGCTGTACATAAAGAGTCAAATGTTACAGATAGGGATTTAAAAAGCTCTCCATTCTGTGAGAGCAGCTAAAGCAGCAAGGCTAAATTGGATGTGTCCTTTCAGAAAAGTTATTATCTTCATCACCAGCTCCCTAGTTGACATACGGGAGCACTGTTGCTCCAGATAACGTCTAATCTGCTTTGGTAAAAAATGCATTTATTTATTTATTTTGTCTCAAGGTTGTGATACATTGTGCTTGTAGGAAGGTGTTGCTTATGTGCTGAGAAAGATTTTTTTTTTTAACTGGGATAATCGCAAAGGAATGGAAACTTCAAGCATTCAAGCAATTGCACTCTTTATCAAGAGCTTTATCAAGACAGGGGGGCTCTTCCGGTGGAGTAAAAACAATGATAGAGATCAAGCATTGAATCTCAATGAGATATATGGGGAGCCCTTTCACAAATGTATTACATTGGTGGGAGACTTGGGAAGATTTATGGGTTACTGCAGGTTACACCGACTGACAAAACCAATTACAGACAACAGTGTTAACAGTAAATGATTCAAAACTGCTGCATTCCTCCCTGAATTAGTGTCCTTGCTGTGGGTATGCACATTTTACTGGGCCCCAGTTTAGGAAATTCTAGATGACACCCATGTCAAAATAACAATACTGTCAACTGAGCTTTATACATACACCGCAGCTACTTAGCCTGTCCCCTGTCACTTGACACAAACAAGACAGTGACGTATGGGGAATAATTCAAAGGGGGCAAATATTCTGACTTTTGACCCAAGATGCATTGTAAAAAAGGTCAACCTGACAGTCATCATTTCATCAATTCAGGGCTCAGTTTCACTCAATCCTGGGAGATTCAGGGAGCACGGGTCCATGTCAGAGACGGCCCGGGAATGAGTGCGCCTGACCTTCAGCGTCATCTTATCGCAGCGAAAGGTCAGACTGTGGCTCCTGAAACCGTATTGATCCGAAATCTTTTTTTTTTTTTTTTTTTTTTATCTTGGTGGACATGCTACTCTTGGTGTTCTTTAAGGGAGATTGTGAAATACAGATAAGGATCTATTAATGTTGCAGGAATCTCTCTCTCTCTTTCCACTCAACCTCTCACCCCACCGTGCAGGCCTGTGAGACCCGGGGGACGCGCTTGGAGGTCACTGGAGGTCAAACTGAATAAGATGTACAGCTCCAGAGGTCAGTGTCGTGTCACTCAATGATGGCAAACAAAAAGTTCTGGGCTCTTGGAAGCAGTTTGCAAAAAAAAAAAAAAAAAAAAAAGTTTTAGAAAACAGAAAGGCGTAAGAACATTTTTCACATTTTACTTTGTTGTGTATTATTGAATAGGTTTTATCACCCTTTGTGATATTTACCAACAGAGTGTATAATATATCATTCGAAACAGTAAAACTGTGGTAAAATAATGGTAAAATGGAGGTGCAATGTTTTGCTGCAAAAAGTAAGCATCTGTCAATGAAACCCAGAGACGAAAATAACAGTAAAACAGCTAACCTCACAAGGAAAGGGTTCTCGGTGAGCTTTAATTCCACCTCTTTATCTCCTGTATTTTTTCCCCTCTCTTTTCCTCCAGGTCTCTGAGGAGTATTGGTAGAGAGAGTGGCAAAGGCAACATGGAGGATTTGAGAACAGTTTCAGTAACAAGATGAGAAAAATTTCTCTCGCACACACACAATCACACCACACACACACACACGCACACACTCTGTCACTCCCTCTCTCTCACACACACACACACGCATGCACACACACACAAACAGACGTTTCCTTAGCCCTCTCACAAAAACACAATCAAATATTTCACCATTACACTTCCATCATGGTCAATTAGCCTGACACTTTTCCAGCTTTTATCTCTTAAACCAGAGCCCTCATCTGTTATTTATGTGTCATAGGGCTGTCTATGAATTATTCAATGGGGGAGGAAAATTTACGGCTCCCGTCTTTCCAGAGCTGGACCGTAAATCCACGACTGAGGGGAAAGGAGAAAGAGAGAGAGAGAGGGAGAGATGGAGAGAGGGGAGCGGGAGAGAGGGAGAGAGAAGGGCTGGAGGCAAAGTGGCCCCTCGTGGGTCGTAGACTCACACTGGCAACATCATAAAGTTACCATTAGAATGCTGTATTTATAACAGCTAGCTGCCAAAGGCTGCAGCCCATTGGTGTGCAAAGGGACTGCAAGGGCTTCACTTCCCCTTCATCAAAACAATAACCATCTCCTCTTAAAGGAACCACAGCAAAGAACACACAGACACACACACACTTGCACGTGCACACTCACACATACCCACCCATACACAAAATGTATTAGTTTCTAATATCGCAACGCTGTTAAAGTGTCATCGGCGCCGTGGTGAACTTGTTTTATTTAATTGATTTAGCGTTAATGCAACCCAACAGGTCTGACTGCCATTATTCTCTGAGCCTGACCACCAGCAGGCAAAGCCCATGCAAGAGAGCATCATGAGCGTAATGAGGCAGCTACACTTATTGACGTGCTGGAACATTGACATCTTAAGAAAACACGGGCAGAGGGACGGCCGCATGCTGCTTCAACACCAACCCAGGGCCTCAGCCTGGCTTCTGTGGCGATGCTGAAACCGATGAGATAATGATCCCATAAATGCCTATGTACTTTAATGATATACCTCCAGTTGTGCACCCCATAAATCACTTTTCTCTCTCTCTCTCTTTTTTTACTGTGATTCTGTCACAAGCCAGGCAAACAGGGCTTAATTTTGAAGTAAACATGGGAACCTAAGAGGTTATACCGGACTGATGTCAGGAGCTTGAGGAGGGAACATTAGACACTCCTGGTGGCTAAGAACCACTCTTAGACTTCAAGATCCTCAGCTTTACACTTAAGAGCGACGTGTGACAGGAATTGATATGAGATCATGTTTTGAGAATGTGGATCGAAAAAGTATCTCTTCCCAGCACCTATTTTCCTTGAACTAACCCATCTCTTTCCAATTCTATCTTTATCAAAATGATAAATAACAGACAGCGCAAACAAACAGAAGGATAGATAAACCAATTGGCACAGAGACTGATGGACAGGTAGACATGTGAAGATAGGACAGGTGCAGAAAAAAAATGATAGATGTTTTAATTCCAGTCTGAATACGATCTTGCAAACAGCACTCATCTGTGCCTGAACATGGTGTCCCGGTTACATGCCCTCCAGACCGCTGGCGTGTCACGAGCGTGTGTGCCTGACGAACTAACCACAATGTCGATTACTCCCCATCACCACGGCGACAGATCGGCTGCGCACGCTCCCACATGCTGGCATCACACATTGATGGGGGCAAACGCGGCGGCGATGACTAAATCAATAATCAGTAATAAATATGTCGTGTTGGACATGATTACCGAATGATTGCAATGTCAATACTGCGCAAAAAAAGGGCTCAAAGCAGGAAGGAAGGGTTTATAAGGGACTGGGGACAGAAGAGGAAAGCAGATACGCCCTCTGCAAATGTCACCGATGTGCATGTGACACTGTTCTAAATTAACTGAAAGGGGAAAAATAAACATCCAGCAGGCATGCTGAAATAAAATGCATGCAATGGCTCAGAAAAAATTCAGATATCACCATAATTGGTATTGTTAATTCAGTGCTTGGTGCAAGAAATGTTCATGGTACTGTGTGCAAATATAGTAGTTACCACTAGGGGCACAATATTATCCCTTCATCGGATCAGTTTCTGATTCCTGAACAGTGGTTTTATACAGTATATCTGGACAAAGGAACAAAGCTGGTGATGTCTGATGCCAACTGGGAGGCATTCAACAGAGTCCTGACAGCCGGGGCATAAAGAGAGTCTCAGAATGAGTTTTTTTTTTTTTTTGCACAGCCACTAATGTAAAACTGCAAGCCCTTTGCAAAAAATAGCTAATGTATTGTGATGTCATTTGGAGGCACTTATGTTGTAAGTGTCCCTTCATTCAGTCCTAAATTTCTGAATCACCCAGCTGCTGGGCAAAAGCTGATGTAATTTGTTCACCCATGTGTTTTTGGATTTAAATCTACCATGCAGGAATCCTGTGGTCATGTCATTTCTATTATATATCTATTGTAAATATGATTGAAATTTTATTTTATTTATTTGGTTAAACTTTATTTCATCAGTTAGGATCAGTTAAGAGTCAATTCTCGGTTACATTGCTGACCTGGCCAAGAGGCTTCCTTTGCAGCAAGATACAGAAAAAAAAAAACAATAAAAAAACAATAAAATACAGAACTACGGCACAGCACAATACAAAATACACAATATAATACAAAATAGAGTCACATCAGAGACAGCAAACACAAAGAGCAGACAGAGTATGGAAAAGTTAGCAGGTTCAGTTATCAATTAGGACCACCTGTAATAAGTAAGAGCATATTGAGAGCAGAAAGCAGCGTAATTTAAGTGATTTTTGCAAAGCATTCCAATCATTTGCTGGAGAAAATTGAAAGGGGCTGCAGCGAAAAACAGTGTGGACCTTGGGAATAAGCAGGGTTATGTAATCATATGATCTTCAGTTGTATATTTGCTAGAGGATAGATGCAATAGGTTTGACAGCTAAGGGGGTGTTTTGCCAAGAACAGTTTTGTAGAAGAACAGAGACCAGTGTATTTACAGTCTGGTATGTAGAGAGGACTAGTTCATTAATGAATATAGGCTGCAATTGAGGGTTTTAAAAGGGTCTCTGATGCCAAAACAGACTGCAGAATGGTATAGGACATCTAGCCTGCTGAGAACACTCTCTGATGTCATTCTATACATGACATCTTTGTGATCAAATATGGGAAGGATGGTCATATTGACCGGGTTTGTTTGGTGGAGATGAATGAAGCCTTGTTGCAGTGCAGAAAGCCCGATCTGGATTTGCTGAACAGAGGAAATGATACACTGAATTTTATGTAATCAGTGTACAGGTTCACCTGCAAGTACACCTAAAAGCAGGACCTAAAACAGAGCCTGGAGGGACTCCCCATGAGACAGTTAATGGCTCTGATGAAACATTTTCAGATTTAAACCATTGAACATGTTTGGGAAACTAGAGTGCAAACCAGGCAAGAGTGTTGTCAGTAACACCAATGTTGTTGAGTTTGATCAACTGGTATCAAATGCCTAAGCTAGATTTATGAAAGTGGTTACAGAAACACGCTCAATGTCTGCAGCAGCTGTTATGTTGCTTACTACCTTCAGGGTTGCAGTAGTGTACCTGTAACTAGGCCAGAATCTAGACAGATCAGAGATGATGGAGTTTGCATTTAGGAAGAGTGTCAATTGCATGTTTACTGATCGCTCAATGAATCAATGACAGGTCAGGCAAAATGGATATTAATCTACAGCAGCTGGGGTCACATCTATTTCCCCCTAAAGAAGGGTAGCACAGATTTCCAAGGTTTGGGAAATTCAGAGGAGAGATAGATTAAATAGGTATGTCATGGGGTAGAGATGATAAGGGCAGCTGTTCTGAAAAAGAAGGAGTCCAGATTTTCTGACCCAGTTGACTTAACTGGGACTAGATTGATAAACTTATCAAGTACCTCAGCCTCAGAGAGTGATTGGAAAGAGAAGCTGGGAGCACTGCTAGCTGGAATGGTATGGGGAATTTTTTTCTTTAACAAGATTGGATACAGCAGCCTTAAATGCATGTGCTACTTTGACAAAATTGTGGTTGAAGAGCTGTGTGTGTGTGTGTGTGTGTGTGTGTGTGTGTGTGTGTGTGTGTGTGTGTGTGTGTGTGTGTGTGTGTGTGTGTGTGTGTGTGTGTGTGCACGTGTGCATGCGTGTGCAGGTGCATTGCTGGAAACGTCTTACATTCAGAGACATGAATCAGCTGAATAAAATAAAACTTTTTAAATTACATTAGTGTAAAAAAAACTTTAATCTGGTTGTGACCGGTGTTACAGGACTAATATGTAAATTCTTCACCAAGTAAGATCATTTCCAGAATCAAATTAAAATACTCTCTACTTTGCTTTGGGTGGGCAGCGCGTCACCTTCAGCAAATAGAATGTGCCGTCGGTCAAGGCCTTTATATTGACTGAGAGGATGTTAGACTAGACTGTGTTTCTTCTTCTTTCATTACTTTGCCTGTGTTTTCAAGATCACATCAGGCCTGGGACATCAGGTGCCACAGCATTCTCCATGACTTACAACAGAACCACAGCTGCAATCATTTTTATAAAAAATTCTGTTTAAATAGCTCCAATGCTCCCATAGGTAAAAAGGCTCTTTGTGTCATTTCAAGTATAAATGTATCAAGGTTGTTAAAAGTTGTAGCTCGCTAATTAGCATTGATTTAGTGCCTTAATGTATTTGTGTTATGATTTATGTTGCTGTTTGCAGCTGGCTAAGACCACAGACAGCTGTCACACTTTTTTTTACATCAGTGTGTCACACAAGCCATTGTTATGTGTTTAGGTTATATCGGCAAGCTTCTTTTTCTTGTTAAATGATTAATTAAGCAATTAACCTAAAACAGTTTTTTTAATGGGTGAAATGATACTGGTCTCCTGTGACAACTTGATCCATGCTGGAGTTTATTGTCATACAATAGAAGGTCAAATGATGTGAATTTGCAACTTAAAATGACAAATTTATAATGTTATAACATCATTTTCCCTTACACATTACATAAAATCTGCAGTATAGAACAGCAAGGGAGGAATATTTGGAAGCAGATTTTCAACATTTTAACAGTGAAACTAAATACATGCTGAAAATGTGCTCACTGAAAAAGCAGACAGTATGCTTGGAACCAAAACATGAACTGTAGGATGGGCCAGTCTGGCCCAATGAAACAAATATCAAACATTAATGACAGCAACCAAAGCCACATCTGGCTGAAAAATAAAAAATAAGTATGATTCTCTGTTTTAAATTATTTGAAATTTGGACTGATCACAAAGGTAGCCTGAGGGTGTGGACTTCTGATGCATCGTTCGCTATCACACCCTGAGCAAATGGAACATTTTCTCTCTTCCTCTCTCTCTCCTTTTTTCATGACCTTTAAAACATCGTGGGGAGAGGCACAATGAGAAACCTATGCATTTTAAAGCATATTGTATACGTTCGCCTTTGATTGCAGCTCATTTCATTGCACCCATCTGCATGAAAATTGACTGTCTTTAACAATATTTTAACAACATTTTGGAGATCATCGATCCATCACACGGCAGCGCATGGTTGCCTTTCGACGGTGTGCTCTTTTCCATTTCCCTAATTCAGACACTGGTTTGCTGCGGGGCATCCGCCCACAGTTCCTTCTCTCTAAAAAAATAAAATAAAAAGTAATAAAAAAACACAATACAGAGACAGCGTGAAGCAACCCCAGCCCCCGTGAAGCAACTGTCAGGTCTTCTGACAGTGCTCAATATGTGAACTCCCAGCGCTTGAAGTCTTTCCCCTTGGGCAGCTGACAGCTCCTCAGAGTCTCCGTGCCTCTTGCCCGTGTAAAATATTAAGAAGAACGGCAGAATGATGTTACGCTTTAATACAGTGTCGGAGCGGCGCTTGCTACATGCCATTAGCATGGGGGCGTACTTAGCCGCACGCACGCTTCAAGCATGAAGGAGGGGACTTGCAGCTCGGCCTACATCGGCGCAGATTACGGCACGTTCCGCCGCTCTTTCAAGCACTTCAGCGACACGACTTCCACCTCCCCACAGCAGTCAAAACACCATTTGGCGACTGCTGACAGTGACATGTGGTCTAACGTATTAATGAGGAAAGTGATGTCTTTCAAAAAAAAGCAAAAAAAAAGGAGAGAAATCCTTGGCCCAGCTGAAAAAAAAAACAGCAACGTTGTTGCATGATATTGAAATTTAATGTGTGTGTGCTTCTAAAGAGCTAATTTTCCTCCCCTTTCCCTTAAGGGAGAGGGTATCTGAAAGCATCCACCAGATGCGCAGGGAGCAAAATGACAGCACGCTAAAGAAGTCATCCGAATTATGTCAACAGCAGTACAAAAGGCTGCACCATATCTCAGAAGGATGCTTTGCTTGTACATGAAGAGCAACAAAATGCCAGATGAGAATTGTGGTGAGTTTTTTTTTTAAAGACGACTTCAAATGCTACCATTTTTCAGTGGATTGAATTAAGCAGGATGAACCTTAGGGAGCATCTTCCAAAATCAGAGCAGTGTGCTACTTTTTCTCTGCAGATCTGGAGACATTTCGTGAAACATAGTGACGTATTTGATGGAAATTTTTTCTTTACCAAGTTATCAAAAAACGATCTTGCATTTTACATGTTTACCACACCATGGTGCCCAGTAATGTAGGCAACAAACTGAGTATGAGATTTGCGCACCTCTAGCGACTTCTACCTGAGGAAAAAAGCAACCTTTTAAGGGAAATCTGCTGACATTTTTCTCGGAACAGTTGACAACGCTGAGAAGAAATCACAGGAGATCTCCTGATATTGACTAACTTCATTGACACTGCACACACACAGATCAGAGGAAGGCTGCAATCGCAGTTCAGTTAATTTGTGACCCAGCACATAGCCTATGAAAAAAGCAGCACTCTGTACCAGACAAAAATATGATATAAAGCCATGGAATCTAATTTCCAGAAGTTTCACAGTTGTGATATTTTCATTTAATTGAACATATAATAAAATGTAATCACTTACTTAATAAGCCCCATATTTTTCGTTCCCTGCAAATTACAGATAGACCTCCTGTTTCAGTAAGTTACTCTCTCTAAGCCCATGCTCAAAGCTTTGTTGGAACTAAACCAGTGTAGCAAGTTCTCAGGGTGGAGTCCTGAAGAGCAAGTCAACATTGAATAAATGTTAAATTAAGGTTGCACACTGTCAAGCGTTGGTCATGAATGAGTTGTTTGAGTATTGAACATTGAATCAACATAGATTTCACTGAAAACACAATATGGGATAAACGCTGATGTTTAATTGGTTTATCATCTTGTCTTCCTTTGGAAAAAAAGATGACATAGGGGAGCGCGGGGAACAACCTAACGCGGGGCAAAATGTAACGCAGACTTTTTATGTTATATACGAGGTCAAGCAGCGTGTGCTTCTGGCCACATTACCACATTTCCTAGCCACGGTCTCCTGCGAAAATTCAGAAAGATTTGATTTGGAAATAATTTTTTTCATCACAAGTGTTTTTCAGTTACTGAACTATGTGTGTAAATCACAAAATCCAACCTTATATTACTTTAATCACCATCTTGTTGCCTATAATGTAGCACCATTTTGAAACATGTGACGAGCTCACAGCAAGTACTAGCTAGGCTTAAGTACAGCCTCCATACTGCGGGGTTAGTTGTTACACAGCGTTACAACTAAGCCACCTTTCGTAAACAATGACAAGAAGCTATTTATCTCACATATAAAATAAAAAGAACTAATTTGATGTAACTTTTTATTCACAGAATGAGACATCGAATAAGAAAAACAGATAAGGGAGTCTCATGTCAGTATTCAGATATAATTTGATGTGTGTGTGTATCTATCGATTGATCTGTCTGTCTGTCAAATAGATAGATAATATATAATGCTGTATGGTTAGAAAATATATTTGTTTCATACAGTATAGAATTATATTGAATTAACTTTGTTTGCACTAACCCTCTGTCTGTTACAATTAACCCCACCCATGGGGTAAGTTGTAACATTGCACCTCCTGTCATTTTCGGTGGAATTGTACATGAACGGTAGATGCTAGAAACAAAGTTCAAGTGTTTGTGGCAGAGATGTATATGTTGCTTGTATAAAAACATGATTATTCCAACTTAAATATTTTTAAAATTATTTTGCAAAAACCAAAATGCGTTAGGTTGTGCCCCGCGCTCCCTTAGTCTTAAGACGAGCCAGTACTACAGGGGCACTTGAACTCAATGAAGTTGGAGCGAGTGAAAATCACTCTTAATATATTTTTCCTGGCTCTTGATCAAGATGTTTTCTTCCTTAATCACGCATTCCAGGGAGTGTTGAAAAAAAATTCTCATATTTGAAAGAAGTTATTTGACTACATACCGACACATTTGTGTTCCTTAAATGTAAGTTGAGAGTACAGATGGTCCCTTGGTTATGGAGCCTGCCATCTGGTCCGACGTTGCCTCTGCTTTAGATGTGCTTTGTTTTGAATATTACATGAAATTGCACAGAGGTTACTTATGTGCGATGCAGTTGTGCTGCAGTGAAAACAAAGGGCGAATGCAACCCACCCACCCCCCCCCAAACAATGCAAGGTTCTATTTTTCTCATGAGGGATTTGCAGAGAGCACACATTTTGAATAAGGGACAGTTGGTATTCTGGGTTAAGGAACTTATGTTTGCTGGTGCTTCAACAATGCCATTCTAATCTGTTCCTCACACCTGTCTTTGATCTCCACAACTCCAAACACATCAAAATGTCAGGCAGTCCTGTGCATCCAAAAATGACATAACCTAATCAATGTAAACTGTGAGGCCAGAACAATAAGGCCAACGGAACGGATGAGATGCAACAGAGAGTTTTTGGGAAAAGCTCTGGCCATGAAATGACAACCATGCAAAGCTTACAAGTTAGTCTTAGGGCTTTATTCATCCAAAATTCATTATTACTCATCCAGCTCATCGTCAAATCATCAAATGTAGAGACGGTGGCAACAATTTACCAAAAACACTGCTGTTTTCAAAAAATGTTCTATTTTTACATAATTCAAAAATGGATGGTTTCGACAGCACGATTACAGTAGACTGGTGTCCACTACTCAATGTCTTACTCTGGCGACAGAACGGAAGGTTACAGAGAGGAGCAAGTTTCACTCCCTCGCTGTACGTTTTGCACTCATCTTTGTGTGCTCAGTTGTAAAATCCAAAGATTCAGTGCAAATTCGACTTTCACGGTCCCCTAGCTTGATTCACTTCACCCACAGCACACACTTCAATAACTTTATCATGATTTTGCACGATTCATAGATACACACCCAGAGAGAGAGAGTGCAGTATATATATATATATGCTGGACTCAGACAGCAGAAGATAACATTAGATGATATTAACCTTGAATAAAAAAACCACGCATACTGAAAAACTGTAAAGGTTCCTGTTGGACTCTACCACTGGGCACTGTATGTTTTAAAAGCATGTGCGCAGTGAGAGCATATTGAAGAAGCACACATGCAACCTGTGGCTGCCTCACGCGGCTCCAGCAGCAGCTTTGTTCCTCCACCGGGATTTGATTTACTCTCCCTCCACTTATGAAGGGGGGGAGGTGGGGGAGGCAGGGAGCGGCGTCTTTGTGTTGGGAGAAAAATTAATATTGAGACGCAGAGCGGGAACCCTTCTTTTCCCTCCGCTTAAATTGAACTTCCATTCCGGCTGAACTTCTCTTAAAAGACAGCGCTGGCTGCGGAAGGAGATGGGCTCGCTCCAGCATACCCTAATTCAGACAGGCTGCATATTTCGGGAAGGGGTGGGGTGGGGGGCGAATTCGCCGGCAAATTCCCCGAGAAAATTGAACGCTGTCATGGATGGATTAGTCCTGTAATGGCGGGACACATACTGTATCTCGAATGACGAGCCCTTGCTCAGAAGCGTGGGCAAATGAAAAAAACGGGGTGGGGGGATGGGGGGGAATGAAATTCATTTCATACCTCCTCAAGCACACCCGCTCGAGGAGCGTCTCTTTTAAAAGGCTAAACTCAAGCGCAGGAACTTTGGGAACTTTCAAAGAGTTTTTCGTCCTGGGATTCCATCCCCCCCCCCCCTCCCCCCCACTCATGGGTGACCAGGTAGGGGGCATTGTCTGCTGGAGAAATCCCATACGTCTCGTTCAAATAATTTCAGACAGTCTGTGAACATTTACTGATGGTTCGAGGTTAAGACAAGGGATTGTATGCATAATGAGTTCATGTCCCATACTGTAACATTGGGATATATAGTACAAGTAACTAAGTCACTTTCCCATATAAAAAATAATATCTTGAGAATACATTTTAGATATTATTTTTTAGCTCGATTGCTATACTAAAAATATTTATATTATTACCATTTTTGTAAATTGCTATATATTATTGTTTGCAACATATTCTTGGGCTGAACAACATACCTCACTATAATACAATACATTTCATTTTTGTATGTCTATCTTACCAGTTTTGTCAATTTATCCAGCTGTGAATTAGTTATTATCAAATTGCACCTAAAAATGCCTGACACTTAATGAATTACTATTGTGGTTGCTGAATGGTGGCAGGATATAAGGGGTGGAGCTTAATTCTGACCCTGTGATGTATCTATGTTATGCAGTTTTCACTAAAAATTACAGATAAAGTTTAATAGCAGTTTTATTGAATATGGGCTGATATATGCACAAAAGGACTACAGTTTTTAGGCTTGTGACAGCATTGGTATTCTGGTACTAGATAGCTAACTCATAAAAAGTGTGATGATCTTAAGATGGGTTCAAATGCAGATGACCATTGGCCAGCTTCCAGAAAAGATTCAGTGTAACTGCTTGTTGCTTTGCATTGCAATTTATTTTGGTATATTCATATGTGCATGCAGAATTCAAGGGGAGCAATTATGAGTCTTTGAATTCTAAACATCAAACTGTGGCCAAGGAAAATGGTGCAAGCTGCTTCATTCTAAAAGGTGATTTACCATTAGAATGCTGGGATCTACTCTTAAAATGGAAATATCCTCCTTTCCCTCCAAACAGTAATAGCATTTTTTTATTAATTTAAACTAAAATGAACTCTTTCTGATTCATTTTAATTCTGATTAAAGGTATTTTACAGGGATTCTCTTGCCCCATGCTGTTTTCTTTGAATAAGTACTATTTCTATTATCAGGAAACTATTAAATGAAAAGTAATATTCACTGACGTCAGAAATCTTCATGCAAACATGGAGGCAAAAAAGAAATGCCTTCATGTTTTGTGCATGTGACAAAGAAAGGCTTTCTCTGGACTTTAAGCAGGAACTCATGTTCCATGTCACCTAACTTGTCTGTGTCCTCAAATGTGTACTGCACTTAATACGCTGCAATTTTCTTACATGTTGAAATGAGACGATATCTGATAAAGACTTTATATGAAATATTTTCACATGAAGCACAGCCACTGCAACCCAAATTCAAGATTTTTTTTTTGTTCCCGTGACAGTTTTTTTTTTTTTTTTTTTTTTTTTTTGTCACAGAGTGAAAAGATGATGTAAAGGCAGGGGTCATATTTAATTGATTAAATGAAATATTGAGAAATGGCTTAGTTGAGTTTAAGACAGGGCCCTATGCCTCATCATTTGTTTTGAATTTTGGGAAATGTCAGCACTGTCACTACTGTTCCAGTTGTTCAGTTTTCTTGGAGAGGTGAATAGGGTAGAGAGGTGAATTGACAATAGCTTGAATTTTTCCTTATGTTTCTACATTATCATTGCCACTCAATAAAAGGAGTTGTAGACTGAAAGCATTTCCGTGTAAAATCGCAATATCCAACTGTGTTTAACTGTGATTGCATCTGCTCACAGAGGTATCTGGAAATGAATAAAACCTTGCATTTCAAGACAGGGGTCATAAAACATACAGAGGAGGACCCGTGTTTTTGCACAGTGACATTTTATTAAGCGGCTTCAATACCAAAGTTAAAGAGAGGGAAATGAGTAACATATCCTGCGCCACAATAAAATACTAAAACAGATCCATTTATGGGCCGTCAGGAGTGCACGCCGCGGACGGCAGCGTGTTATGGGATGTCATGTCAACGCGTCTCATCGCACTGTAGAGAATGCAGTTCTGACACTTCGAATAAGGACTTCTGGTCTCATGAAAGTGATATCAAGAACCTTTTTTCTTTTTTTTTTTTACCACAACCTGATTACCTGCTCTAACCCCCTGGTTAATCCAGTGTTATTTTAAAATTGCTTATTCTCAGGATATGTTTCCTTTTAGATAGCACATATTGCCCGTGTTTTCTTTAATACCTCCCTTTTCAGTTAGCTTCACAGGTCCCCATGTCCCAGAGAGTATGAAGGCAGACTCCATAAATTGAGGCAATTAAATTAAACTGTTAATATGGAGCACCCGGAGTGTAATTAATTATTAAAGTGATTACTGTTCTTAATAAGGAAGGATCTGCCAAGATGCTCTGTGAGGAGGCCTCCTCCATTCCCTCAGGTTTCCAGGCCATTCCGTTAAAGACACAGATACAGGCCATCGGACACAGCCAGCTCCAGTGACTACATAACAAGTACCTCAGACCAAATTGCAGTGTGCACTTTGTCCAGAGCAACTTGCATATCATACACTTGGATGTTTGCTGAAGTGATTCGAGGTAATTAACTCTTGATCGAGGGTATGACACCAGTAGTCCACTTGGGAATCAAACCTGCAACCTCTGGGTTACAATACACTGCTGATCATTACACACTACTGCCCTGAGAGTGGGATGCTGTGTTCCCAGATGGGTGTGGTTTGGCCTAAAGGTGAAAACAGTCAATGCGAGGGTGACAGAGGGGAGACAGTAGAATTACATCATTATTGCATTACCTACTATTTGCATTTCATTAAATATAGATAGTACGTCCACCTTCCCCTCTCACTGTGTTTTACATTACATTATTGGCATTTGGCAGACGCAGTGTTTTATGTAAAGGAAAGTACATGAACCAAATGTTTGGCCCTTACATTTAAAGTAATTTGATCTCCCCAAATTACCAAAAGCCTGGAATAAATAAAAATAGTATTGTTTATTATTATAATTATTATTATGTTTGGTGCAGACATGTGTCCTGGTGTTATCTTTCTTTGAAGTTTATGCATAAGTTGGCATGAGAATAAAAATTTCCCACTATTACATCGGGGGTAACTTTTTTGAAGAATATACATTTAGCATTTTCCCCCCAGTGTAATACTATTCCGTGAAGGTTTTTTTTAAGCCCATAATTCAGCGCAAAACAGATGTGTCATGAACACGTTCCCAAAGTTTTCTGCTCAGAACGTGTCCCCGACCCCAACTTTCGCCAAAATGTTACCGCTAGCACAATTTTGATGCGACCGACCTGCGCCGTGATGGACAATTCTGTCAGATGTGACTGATACGGTATGTATGACCTCTTCTGTAACAAGTGCCACGGGTTTGAATTTAGATGGCAGCCTTCCCATCTAATTCATTTACTGCAGGGTGGGCAGTCTGGCGGCCGTACAAGATAAGTGTTAATCTTGGTCAGCAGCAGTGTAGTGCACTCCCTCGCTCCGGAACCGAATGTTCAGGACTGGACGATAATGGGAAAACAGCCAATGCAAGGGGAAAACGGTGAGACCTTTATCGCCGAGATGCCATTACAGTATGCAAGTGACCAAACATTCAGACAGGGAGAGAGAGAGAGAGAGAGAGGAGACTGTAGAGTCACCCTTATGCTTACCAATAAATGTGCAAACAGAGCACAAGTCGCCATAGTAACTGGAGTCCATTTAAAGACCCTTTATGTTGTGCAAAGGCACCAAAAAAAAAAAATCCCCTTCCAGCGGGAGCCATTCGCAGCCGAGTATCAATCAGTATCGATCGATCAGTCAGAAGAGGTGTATTTCACTACATTATTTATTTGCTTAGCAGATGCCCCTATCCGGATGACCAAAACACAGCATACATTAAACACCTTGTCCATTCATTCAGCTGTATATCCACTGAAGCTATTTAGGTTCAAGTGCCGTGCTGCAGCACACAGCTGTAGTGTCCCTTCCTCTGGTTACACATACTTTGAAATTGGGAATTTATTAATACCAGTTCACTGCTGGATTTGTCAGGCTAAGAAAAAGGTTTTCTTAAATTCCTTTCCAAATTTTGTGCTTAAATGGCTGTTTTCTGAAATCAAATTAACGGTCATTTACTTTGCAATTATAATTTTATTTAAACCTGATTGGGGCTTAAAATTAGTTTGAATTTTTTTGTTAAGAAGTTTGTGGAATAAGTACTTGATAATAAACCCTAGTGTAAGTATTTTGTTGAACAAAACTGAACAAATGTTGATGTATGAATTCTTGGTTTGTGCCACCAAACACTTTTATTTTTATTTTTTTCATAAGACTATTCAATGCTTCTTTAACCAGCTGGATTTCTTTGCCTGCAAACACTGACCTACCCTGAGGAAGTGATTGTATGCTGTGAAAAAAAGCTTTTGATGGCAAGTCTGCATGACTAAAACTAAAGAAACAGAAGTAATTGAATCACATGATACAATACACAGAAAGTAGATATATCATGGATGCAAAATATCAACATAAAGTGGTGTGTTCCTTAATGACTGCTTAGTTGGGCCGAATGGCCTGTTCTCATCATAATATGTTCTTACAGTCATTGGAATAGAACACAGGATCTCAGAGGTCATGAAGTTTGAACAGCAACAGGTATTTTGCGTTCATTACAATGTGGAATGTCATACATTTTAAACAAACAAAGTTTTGTTTCAGTTTTATTTGACCATAAATAATATGCAGCTCTCTTCCATCAGCAAGGTTGCTTGTGGTGGTCCCTATTTTTGCATACTGGTCTTACTATTCACTAATCTAGAGGGTTAACAGCAGGCATTATGACTCTGACCTTGAAAGTATCAGAAGTTTGGAAGGTTGCACAGGAAAAATGCGGTCTTGAAGACAAACTGATGACAACCTGGAAAAGAAAGACTGGCCACTCTGTGAATCAGTCTCTTTAAATTCCCTTTTTGTTTGATCATCAAAAGAAGAGGCCATCATTGTAATCAAAGACAGTAATGCAGGATCAGGATCCTTGCCCCATAAAGCTGGGCTATCTGAAGATGGGGCCAAAAAGTAATTTATCCCACTGGCTGACCTGGGGAAGAAAAAATAAAAGTCACATCATTCCCAGCTCAGTGGCACTTGGGTGGAAAAAGGAGAAGGGTAGAAAAAGCAGAGTCCGGCGTATAAACCGGGGGGGGAAAAAAGGCAGTAAAGTATCAGCCATCATGTGGAAGCCAGCAGTAAAACCTTTCGTTGCACATAGCCGCAGAGATAACCTGCAGTGTAATTATCTGCCTGGGCTGCCCGGCCTGTTCCGGCAGCCCCTGTCGGCATTGTTTGCTGAAGATTACAGCTAAACGGCTTAATCATGTCAGAACTGATGGGGTAAGTCATTTGAACCAGAGCTCAGCCTGGCCTGGCTCTGCTCTGCCGGTGTCAGGGGCCTGACGCCTGCGGCGCCGAGACCCTCACCGCGTGCCGAGACGGGTCCAAGAGAGGGCCCGCTCCGGCCCGCAGTCCGAGAAAACCTCGAGCCGCCCGCGCATTGCGAGTTACGTGCCGGTTACCGATGCCGGGTCTGCGCCGGGCACGGTGCCACCCAAGAGGACGCCCACAATCGATATGGGGGTTAGGTCCCCGTTCGCTCTCTGTCCTTTTTTCGGCAGCGCCAGATCTCTGATCAGCGCTTAACGTGCTTCAAGGTGCGCACACTAGCTGAGCACTGATCAGAGACCTGTGCTGTCAAAAGGGACTAGAGACAAGGAATGCGAGATCTGTGTTGATTAAGGGTAGAATGGAGGCTGAGAGCAGTCTGGAATACAGCTGGGATTCAGATGCTTGTAGATGCTGACACAATAATATCTAACATGTATGGACTGAACCTGTGTCTCTCTCTCATTTACTTGTTTCATCTAACAATCATGTATGTGATGTACAATAATATTACATATTACATATAATATACATATATAATATATTATATGTAATATATAATTAAAATCTAATAGAAAAATATATTTTCTGCTACCTCACCCTTCTTTTCATTATGAAATACAGCAAACATAAAAAAGATCAAAATCGCTCTTTCATTTTTTATGACAGAATTTTTTGAAGAGATCTATGAATTTAAATCCCTCTGGCATTTCTTACAACTGTTTTTCTCCACCCCCTTTTCCCTTAAAACAATGATGCAACCTGCATACAAATTAAGTGAGCTGACTTGGTTTGACAGCCGAGTCCAAATATTTGCTCTTTGCTCCAATTAAGCCTTTCAGAGTTGACTGTGTATCACTGCCTTGGGAATTATCTGATTTCTTTACTCTTAAAAAGTTCCATTATGCCTTTTAAAACATGGTAGCCGAATCACAGCTCTCAGAGATGTAGCTAAGCCTCAAAGAAGCTTTTTTTTCTCCTCTGTCCCTCTGCGTATTAGAACGCACTATACATCTCTAAAAGCTTGTTTAAGGTCTGTACAAGATGTTCTTGCAACATTCAATAGTTTCTTTTCAGCGATTAGATGAAAAAATAAGTCATGCTTCAATGCATTTATAACATATTTTTATTTTCTAGCAGCCACTCTTGCTATACATATTTCATTTATATATTATATCCTATATATTACATCATCATCATTTATATATCATTTCATTTGTATTCCACTTCCAAGAATTGGAATAGACTAAAATCAACCCCTTGCCTTCTGTGTGAAGAAGCACTATTAGAATGGCCACAGCAATGGAAGCAGTGCACTCATCTCACTAATATGATGGGGAAAAAAGCCCAGTATCAATTAATGGCAAAATCATATGCCACAGTAAAGAAAGAGGGCATACCTGAATCTACGCAGTCAACAAAGACAATGCTAATACCAAAAGACACGATGATGCACTTCATTACAGACTGCTGACATTTGAAAAATAAAGCGCGAACAACCTTGCGCATAACTTCTTATTCTGTTGTTGTTATACTACTTTTATCTTTTTTTTTTTTTTTTACTTCGATTATGCTCCACATAGAAGACAATGCTGTTAGTTTGCCTTGGGGCTGCATCATTGGCCCCATCATAGTATATGTTTATACAATCGCATTCCTTATTGAGATTTGTCATATGTTTACTTTCCATGGCATTTGCACCATTGTTACATGTCATTTGACGTAACTGTTTTGTATGCCGTGCATCAGTCTCTAGTTTACGCAACTTCTCAGAAATTACATTTATGTTCAGGGATTAATAAAATACCCTTTGTCTGGATCCTGCACTTTGAATGACAGTTTTAAACAAGGGTTCGTCTTCTTCTGTGACGTAGCATATTCTCTTCCTTTTCGGGAACGGCTGACCGTACACCACTTACACTCCTGATGACCTCCGCTGCACGTTTCCCTCAACGATGATTGCTGCATAGAGCGTGTGATACAATTACTCCCTTATACATACTATGCTAACATTCTATCAGTGTCTCGGGTTAATGCACTTTTACTGTGTTAATTCTGTTATTCTGTACCTGTGTTGTTAAAGGGTCTTTTTGGTCCTGTGAAGTGATGTTAATGTATCTTGCTGTGATGACCTCGTGAGTCATTCTGGATAAGTTAATAATGATCATGTCACTTCACCAAAACAAAAGCAATCTGCTGAAATTAGTTATTGCTATCCAGGACATAGGTAGGACATGCATACAGAGAATAGTTAGAACTGAATACAGGCCTTAGTGAGATAGCTTAAACTGACTAGAATTGACAAAGTTCTGAATTAGATTGGAGTTAGAAAGCTACTTTATAGGATAATGAGAGTATGACAGCCAAATTCCAGACCTCATTTAATCAAAGGCCCAATGCAAGAAGCAAAAACAGTACTTATCATTAGTTATTAACAACCAATTACACTAAATCACCAGACCGTATGGCCCGTTCACCGCTGCGTTTCATATCCTGTCAGTCAGGACGCTACGGCGTAATAAAACCTTTTAAGAGAAAAATGCTAATTCGGCGCGTGCCCAGGATGGCGGCGCAAGTATGTTGGACAGATCCCCTGACATTTGTTTGCTTTCACACACGCAAGCACTTCGCAAGGTCGAAAAAAAAAAATTTGACGACCAAAAAAAAAAAAAAACGTAAAACTTGACAAAATACCAAAGGCCCCTGCGGGGGACGGAATGTCACAAATCAAGCCTCAATCATCGCGGCGGTGGCTCGTTCCCAGCTGCCGGTCTCCCCCGTGCGGCCCTTCGGTGACCGCGGCCCTGACGCAGCGCGCTGTATTCTGGCAGCGGTCGGGCAGAGGGGTGGATGGGAAGGCCAGCTGCAGAGCATTTGGAGCAGCCTGCTGTGATCAGAAGGATCCTGTGGGATTACTGTTGCGCCGAGGCACACACACTTAGATAGGAATTGCGAAGGGGCGGGGGGTGGGGAGGGGGGGAGATAATGGCTACTCATTTGCATAATGGAACACAATGTTTTTGTTTTTGTTCTGGTGGCAGAGGGTACCATCAAACAGATGCACATGAAAGGAAATCAAATAAAACAGAAACTTCTCTCATGCTCCATTCTCTCCTGAACGCTCCCGCCGTTTAAAATGTGGCTGCGACAGGTTTTTCGGTCTTTGCCTGCGGAAATTCCGACGACGGCCACGAAAATACTGATCGCCATAGATGTGGATTCGCATTTTCTTTTTTTAAACGTGCAGATCGGTAATCGTGCAGACATCCGTGTGGCCCTCATCCATAAAAACCTGAGAGGAGAATTAGTACTGGGCTTGAAGCATAAGGTCTGTTCTCTCTTTTGCTCCAGCTAAAACTTTCATGGGGAGACGAGGACAAGGTCCCGATCGAAACGGATTTCTCAATTTTGATCCCGTGCCCTTTCTTAAATCAATTAGCCCTACGAAATCATCTTTTCCCAAGGAATGGCATTGCCCCTGCTGGGCACAAGGCGCACACCCCTTTCATGCCACAGAGCTCTTCTCCCCTCCCTGCTCAAATTTCATTACTGTACTCCGTCTCTGGGCCGGAGACCGCTCGCCGTGCCATTGTAAGCAGGCAGACCTCGAAATAATCCTTTTAATTAAAAGACCTGCACCTTGGCTCCCCTGCCCCTCGCCTCCCTGCCCTTTCTTACAATCCGACGGCCTTTGTTCGCCTGGCAATCTCCTGCTCATTTCATGTCAGGCCACGCTTTTGCCATTTGAAAAGGGGAAGCAGGGCCTTTGTCTCTCTCTCTCTCTCTCTCTCTCTCTGCGCATCCGTAATCTCCGCCATGACAGAACGGCGGGGAAACGCGGGTCGGGGGTCCTCCGACTCGGGGGTTAAATGCAATCAGCTTTTAAAAGGTGCTTGATTCCTTTGATTGCGACATTTCTACATAGATTATAAGGGGAGGGGGTGAGCTGCCATTTTGCTGGCAAAACGTGGCCCACGTACATTGATTTTGTATTATTCAAAGGCTAATCCCTACTCGGTTTTGTTTGCCATGGTGATGGAATTAACGGCAGCAAGAAAAAAAAAAGAAACTGAAATGCCCAGGTGTGTTTTGTTATCGTTAACCAAGATCCTCCAGTTTCACCTTTTACTCCTTGCTGCCTCTTACCATTCAGGGCTACAGGTCCTATTGATGGTGCTTTATTTCCCTTCTGAGCACGGTGTTTGTTTTAACAGATTTCCTCCACATCCTGATTGATAAGAAACTCTTTAACCCCTGTTTTCAGTGACCTCAACCTATTCCGCTGCGCTATTCATTTTGGAACTAAAGTCACATTGGGCCCCCGAGATTATCTAGCCCTGGATCTTTCTGTTATTAATCTCCTTCCCGATTCCCGTCTTATGTATGCACCCTTGGCGCAAGAGTGAGTGCCCCTTGCCCCGGGGAGACAAGGCATTTATTTAAACTTCTCTTCGTTGTGGATCTTCCCTTTGCTTTAATCACCAGACGGCTGGCGCATTGGAATCAACAATGAGCAGCGAGCAGCGCCTTTGAGGATCAACTGCAGCCGAGTGGAGGCTGCATCCTGGCCCAAGGCTGTCAATCAGGGGTTTCTATGGAGACAGTAGAGGGCGTGAGGGTGATGTTCCGTTTAACTACTGTGGCACGTTTTCTGAAACGTCAATAATAATAATAATAATAATAATAATAATAATAGTAGATTACATTCAGTGCCTTTCAAGGACCCTGAAGCACTTAATTTAAGCCAACATTTGTTTGCTTATAAATGTTTATACATTTAAGCATCGCCCCCCAGTGGTGGAATGAACTCCCCACCCCCCTAAGAACAACTCCATCAATCCAACCCTTCAGACGTGCGCTGAAGACACACCTCTTCAGACTCTACCTGGACTGATACCTCCCTCTTCGACCTTGTAACTTTGATGTTGAGAATCTGACTCCTGCCTTGTACTTGTTGCTCACTTACCTAGGTAGTATAGCGGTACTCCATTTTTTCTGTAATTGTATTTGAGATGCAGTCCTAGTTCAGATTAGTTGGCTCGCGTCACTGACCTTGCGCTCAGCTTCAGCACTATTTGCATTGTATGACCTTTACACATCTTGCTCTTGTGCCTGTTGTTTGCTCACTATTTGCACTTTTGTACGTCGCTTTGGATAAAAGCGTCTGCCAAATGAATAAATGTAAATGTAAATGTAAATGTAAATGCAACTTTTTTCAACTCTCCTCTTTCACCTCACTAGTTAGGTGGTCATAGAAATCAACTAAACTTATCATGTATGAATAGATAAAAATGTAATACTTAAATTTGTCTGCATTATGGAAAAAGTTTGCAGTTGGTTTGGATTTGCCCCTAAGCCACAGTACATTTGGGCAGTATTTTAATGGTGGGGAGTTTGGGATGGGGGGGACAGAATAACGACCTTTGATATCATTCACAATACCTTGTTCCGATGTTGTCTCACATTGTGTCCTAATCGATTTTGGAGACAATAGGTTACTCACATCCAGTGTTGTGGGTCAATGTCAGCTCCCTTTGGTTCACAATAGGGACTGTTTTTGTTGTTGTTGTGTAAAGTCGTTATTCAACAAGGTACTAATTTATTTCAAGCTTTTTTAAGGATGTTGCCAAGAACATTGGCAGAAACCTGGCTACTGAGACACTCGGAGTTCATATAATGTATTGATAAACATTTTCTTTTTGCATTTACTTAGCAACCTGCTAGGATTACAGCACTGGTGGCAAAGAGTTAAGTCCTGATTCAAATATTTTTATTTCCTCAGTCAGCTCTTCATATTCGGAGACTGTGTTTGTGGAGCTCTCGTCCTCTTTCTCATATTGCGGACGCCAGGTCACGATCCCTAACCCCTTCAGCTGTCTTTAAATAAAAAGCAATACAAACACTTTCCAGCTTTCTGACTATTGACATGAAAGGATGAAAAAAAAACTGAAAACATAAGACAAAGCCCAGACTCAATAAAAATAATGGGAATCCCTCGGCAATGTTTACAGAAAGGATATGAGAACACTGAATGCTTTCCATCATATATGCTACTTTTTGTGTTTGTGTTATTATGAAACAAAAGGAACTTGGGGGCTGGGGGTGCAGGTGTGACTGTGTGTGTGTGTGTGTGTGTGTGTGTGTGTTTTTTTATCACAGTTTCTAACAAATATTTAAAAATATCTCAATGACATTTCAAAAATTATTAATCCGTCATACAATGGAATGGGACTCCCTTCATGTAATTCATACACAAAACAAAAGTCAAGTATCACTAAACAATTTAACACTCTTGTGTGGCAAAGAGAGCACATATCAACACCAACTAACACCACTAACTATGGACTATGACGTGCTTTATGTGACCCTCTCTTCACAGATATCACGCTTTGCTTTTGCCTTTTTCATTAAGGGGGGAGTGAAGCACAGCTGTAAAACAAGGTTCCGACCGATCGAATTACACAGGTAATTACAGGAGGGAAACTTCACACCTCGGTTCTTCACTTTTCGTTTGTGTGTGTCGTTGGAAATGGACCTCGAGAGTTACAAATGAGATCAGGATTTTAAACTGATTAGAGACGCACAGTGACTAAAAAAAACAACAACAACAACAGCAACAACCATGAAAAAAAAGGCTAAAGAGACTGAACAATTACATGTGCTGCAGCGTGTTGGTCTCCTGAGAGGGCCAATAGCAGAGAGCACACTGGCATTCTAATTGATTTGGTACCTGTTCCTAACCCTGGGCAATGAAAGAGCCTGGGACTTGCTTCAATACCCAAGGTAGCTGTCAGTTAATAGGCGACATTCACAGGAATTACGAAAATTAAATTGCCTCCCAAATTCATTAATCCGAGGTCTACTATAAATTAATTAATGGAAAGTTATTTGAAAAAGAATTAATTCTAACAGAGATAGGACCAGGTAACACATGCTTCTGGGGGGAATTTCTACCGTGAAGTTGAGCTTTATTTTTACTATCAGTAATAAACATTCGCTGATAAAAAAAAAAAGTCATAAAAAGTGCATGTTACCCTAGAGTGTTAAAATGAAAATAGTTTTATGAAACCAAATAATGAAGAAAAAAATGCTGGCTGGCAGCTCTAGCTAATTAGTGAGGAACACCAGGATTACGAGTGATATAAAAATGCATAAAGTACTATGGAATAATTTCTGATGTGAGACAGTTTGCAACTTTAAGACCTTCCTTGTGGGACCGAGTTTTAAATAAATTAAATTAATGTTTGCATAAATTATTGCTTTAAATAGCAGCAACATTGCAAGTAATAATTAATACCGAACAGATTTAGCAGCCATGAGCGCACACAAACATTAGCAGGTTCTCCCCACTATCACAAGAGTGGCACAACCAGTTGTCCAAGCGATAGTGTACCTAAACCAACCGGACCCATACCAACAAAAAAAATGTACAACAGGTAATTAAATAAGAGTCGGAGCATGTTTTCAGTTCATGGCCTTGTTGGATTCACAGCGATCAATACAATGTCACTTGAACTTGGAGGAAGCGGCTTGGTTGCTAAGGAGGGTAAGTGCATGAGACGACGTGAACATCAAGGCCTAATCTCTGTCTCTGTCAGTGATGGGTTGTCATATGTGGACGCCTAACCCTGAATGTCATGACCTCTTTTTTCCCCTCATATTTCTTTCTTATTGATTGCTTTTCTGTCAGTCATCACGCACCACACCCTGCGACACAAAGCTGAAAGTGGAATCCATTGTGAGACTGACCTTGTGGCGCCATTTAAACTTTTCTTAGAGCTGTCAGATTAGAGGGATGTTGGATTTCTTTTAGTCAAACAGTACCAATTTTTCACATAACGTCGGTTGCAGCTAGCCAGTTCTGTATTTGCAATGAGGAGAGTTGCAATTTACCACAGCATGGTTGTGCAGTTCCAGGAATAAAATGTATGCCTGGGGTGGTGCTACATTTTTTAATTTGGTTTTTTTTCTTCATCATATAGCTTGCAATGTTATGCAAGCTATAAAACCCTCACCTACAAAAAAATCTATTCAAAACTATCATTTCAAAAGTTAATATTTCAGCATACATGCATTTTTTTTCCATGCATCTGTCATGTCACACACTGCACTTTCTAGACTTCAGCTGAAAATGGTAAAAATTGCAATAAATTGGTAACATACCATGGACATTAGCTAGTTAAAACAATCATAAAATTGCAGGATATAATTAACCCTTTGGTTCCTTTGGGATTTTTGCTTGTTACAGATTGATCTGTGACTTTACACAAAACCCCAAACAGAATTTGACAGTGTATAGAAATGAACAAAGTACAGTATTTGCATTTTATTAGAAAATATTAACATTTACAATGCAAAATTTACAATATTTACAATGTAAAGTCACCTCTCCTGAAAAAGGTTCATGTCAGAATGGATCATATCATGGTAACTATAAAAAAAAAAACATTAGCTTTTATACTTTATTAGTACATTGGTATTAGACAGCTTTTCAGTAATGAATTAAATGTTAGCAATGAAAGTTTCATAATAATCTTGTGCAGACAATTTATAAATAGAAAGTTAAGTTACCAAGAGACTCAGTAGGCCTACTGTCAGTTCTCAGTCTTTGCATCTCCCCCATCACCTTTCCCAGGAAAATGGATTCAATAATGACATCACTCATTTTGCAACTAGTTTGCAAACACTGAATGGGGTGCACCTGCTGTTGAAATTCAGCAGTGTGGCTTGTGTATTACATACAATAAGACTCATTTTTAGAAAAAAAGCTGTACATTTAACCTGGAATATACAATAAGCCTTACCACTTCAACCAATCCAGAAAACATTTGCACGCACACACACACACACACACACACACACACACACACACACACACACACACACACACACATGGCTTTCAAAAACGTGACTGGATTCCAAACAGAAACTAGAGGCTCAAACCGTAACTGGAAAACAGGGTTCCACAGAAGAACCATTCAAACATGCACCCCTCTTTTACATAAATAACGAAGACCGAGAGTACCGAGCAGCTGCCCTTGGCAGCTAGGGCCGCTGGCCGTTTAAGACTGTGTGTCGTGGGGGGAAATTGTTGAAGGATGCCGGGGTGCTGCAGGTACTGAGTGCTGTCAGCAGAGCTAAAGGCTGTCTGATGCCTGCGAAAGCCAGGCTGTGACAGCACTTTCATCTCCACAGAGCATTCCGACAGGAGTGACCGCGGTAATCCAGGGCTGCAAGGCTGTGTTTGTCAGATGAGGACGTGTTGTTGGCAGCACTTATTTTCACACCGGGCTCGGGACAGACTGCGAAAAACCAGTCATGTGGATTATACCTGTTTATGCTTCTCGGGCGTTTGTTCTTTCTCGTTGGCCTCGCACATGCTTTCAGATCAGCAGCTACTATTATTGTTGTTTTTTGTTTATCTTTTAAAAGAGGCCCCTGTCTAGGTCTGCTTACATCATTGAGCTTGTTGTTACATTTATGTTAAAAAAGGGCACCCAAAATAAAGCCTACCATATTCACATTCCTTCCTAGTATGCAGTATAGATGTCTGTAAATAGACTCCTTAGGCTGTTTTATTTGGGGGTCTTCTTCAATGGGTCTTCTTTGGCAATTCTAAAGCACTGCCTTCCTGGTAACGCCCCTAGCACAAGAGATGGATAACTCAGCTGCACCGATTTCAAAGCACCAAATGATTAACTCATCAATTAAATGTGAAGTTCATTTGTCAAATCATGTCATTTACAAATTATATTATTGATATAAATTAACAAACTTACCAGATACTGTTATGCTGGATGGCAAATAATGCATGGAAAAACAAAGCACATTTTTAATATCAGAATCTAAGGTGAACATTAACCAAAAGAATGTGTAATTTAAAAAGGTATATTAATTAGTATACTAAATAGCCATGCAATGTCATTAAACTTCAAAAAAAAAAAAAAAACAAGTTGAGAAAAATGAATACTAGTGAAAAAATAAACCAGTGGCGTATGAGGATAAATCAAGTGGCTTATTAAAAGACACAAAAGCTAAATGAAGCCATTAAATGAGGCATAAATTGTAGAAAAAATGAGATCACAAAGGAAATGATAAAGTTTTCATAAAGGAGATGTGTCTTTAGGAGATGAAAAACTCTAAGAAGAGACACTTCATAGCACCACTGGTGAACTAGAGAAGAGAACAGAACAATTTTTAGAAGCTAAAGAACAAAGATGGGGGACATTCTTAAATATGAACATTAAAGTAAGTATACTGGTTAACAAGGTGGTCAGCAAGAAAAAGGTATCTAAGGCAAGTTTGGTTTGACCAGAATCAATGCAGTGAAGAGCGTAATACGAGTACAAGAAGCATTGAATAGATGAGGCAATTACACCATAATTCTTTTTTTAGTGTGTAGAGGAGGTCACAGAAAAGTGAATTGCAGTAATCAAGACCAGAAATAATGAAAGCCAGGAAAATGAGTTGTGTAGAATATGGTGTTTGAAAGGCACTAATTCTGTGAATATTAAATGTGAAGAGGTGACAAGAGTGAGTCAAATAGGAAATACGTGGAGAGGAGGACAGGGAAACATCAAGGGAGATCTCCAACAGAAGGAGCAGAAAATGACAGACTTCAGTGAAATAGACAGGCCAACACAGAGAAGAAGGAAGAGAGTGGGTCATATATGGTACATTTAGGACAACCAGTGAGAATCCATAAGACAACTGATGGAATGGGTGAAGAGAGAATGTAAATGGACCCAATACAGGGTCTTAGGGCACTCCAGTAGGAATGATGTTATGAAGAGGTAGATTTACTCCAGAAAACCTGAATGGAGCACTAGAAGAACCCAGCACAGCAGTGTTAAAAGGAAGCACTCAGCCATCAAAAGCAGCAGAAGGATCAAGAATGAAAATACTGGTAAGAGGCATAGAACAGACAGGCAGAGGAGAATCACAAACAAAGGAATGACCAATTCTAATTGAAAGGAGGACAAAATCCCAACAAAAGAGGATGAAGAAAAAAGTACAGTACCAGATGGCTCATCCAATGTCTTAGAGTGAAAGGAAAGTAGAAAACTGTGTGAAGGTTTGCTGTGAGAAAACAAAAAAAGTCACAAACATGAAACTTGGACTTTACAATAGCTTCTGGTAAAAAGACACATGGCACGAGTAAAAGGCATAGGGTTTAGTCATCTAATGTGGCCCAGCTAAAGTGCAGGTGTTGCTTGATGCATGGAGAATTGTTTGGTGATGAAGATTACGGGGGGGAGCACGTCTGTCATGCTTTAAACACTACAAGATCTCAGGGTCCACCTTATGCCTGCATCACTTGTTCAGCAGCAGCTGTGCCATGCGAGGAAAAAAAAATAAAAACATACCACTTAAACAAATAACTGAAATCCCTTCCCACAACCTGGACAAGGCTCACGTCAGTTCCTGGGCAGAAATTATCTTGTCAAGTGGCCTTTTAGAGCACTGCATTTATGTTGAGTGAAACAAGAGGACTTAAGAAAAAAAAAAACAGCACAATAATGTCGATGGCATGCCTCCTTGCTTCCAGTCTAAATAAAGCCCTTGCTGACTGAAAGAAGGAGCCACTTGTTGATGACTGAGATAATGATTGAATGCCTTGTACTCTGACCTTTAGTATCTGGTCAAAAGGGAGATAACACATTATTGTTTGGAATTACTAGTTGTTGTTTGTGTGTTGTGGGGTGGGAAGGGGGGGTTGGCTTTTATCTTTGATAAGAAATGCCTATCGTACCTTTAGAGGAAATGGTACAAGGTCATTTTTTGTAGATGATAGTCACGTTGATTGTCTCGGCAGATGTGTCAAGTGTGGCAGTAGGTATGTCATTTTAATATGCTAAAATGTTCAGTGTGTGTTTCTGGTCAGTGTCCCTGAAATTAACCCTGTCCAAAACAATCTGTTTCCAAAACTCACATCATCTTTACTGTGCAGGATTTTCTTTCAGTGTTTTTGCAGCACTTGACTGTCTATGCAGTGTGGTAGAGTGTATGAGTATGGATGGATGTGCATTGACTGTTGTGTCCTTGAACCCTATTTCCAGAAGGATCTGGCCTCTTCCATGGAAGTTCTCTTTCATCAGAGTGTAAAATTAAACAGAGTAAGTTCCATTTAACATTGTACTCCACTCCACTGCATTCCCACACAGAGTCCCTGCAGTCCCAAGGTCACTGCTATATACATGAGTAGTGTGTTAAATGCAGTCCCCAGAGAATAAGGCTGTCTGCAAAGCAAACAAATACACTTGGCCACTGCAGGGTCTCCACAGTTCAACTACTAGGCCTTTCCAGCATCCTTTAGGTCCTGACCTTGTAGGTGGTCCTCATTTTTTTTCCAATATCGTATTTATGAATCACAGAAAATGGTATATCCTTACAGTCACAGGTACAGTACAGCCATTATAGCCAGACATAAATCCTAAGTTTTTCCCTAGCAGATTTAAAATAAAAATAATACAGTACCGCCAACAAATTGATGCTCAAATGGTGTGTTCAGAGCAGCACACATTGAGTAGTTCTACCCTGACTATTAACATGTTAGATTATGTTATGATATCTGTAAATGGGTTATGCAACCAGATGACATGTGCTTAAATATAAGCTATAAATCTGCTCTAAAAACGTATCAGGATATTGCTAAGTGAGTACATGGAGGTGATTTCCATTAAATAAAGTGTTATGAATTTAGTGTTACGACCTGAATTTTTGACTTGACATGACATCCCTAAATGAGTCATGCAACAACCACCATGCTTAAACATAAGCTACAAATGTGTACACTAACATATCATCATATCATGATTATCCCAGATGAGAATGTGAAGGTGATCACCATTACATAAGCTGCTGTGAATTTGATGTAAACTAAACTAGTGCAGTTTCACGCATATTCCATGCCAGGGACACAAAATGTGCTGACCCAACACAGTGCATTTACACAGGGAAATCACATACCAAACACTCAGGGGTCTGCATTAAGAATGCATGTTTTTTTTTTTTTTTTTTTTTTTTTTTTTTTATGAACAGTCACCAGATTGCTGTGCTACAGGCCAGATCTGCACATTACACATGATTGCTTTCATTTCCTCCAGCTGCTTCCATGAGCCTGATGCTGATCATGGTGTTGATGATAAGTGAGGGTTTCTTACTTGAGCTGGGGATTTCAACAGATTGCAAAATAACAAGGCCAGGAGACTCGTCACACCAGCCGGGGGAATATTCAGCCTTTCTGAACCTGCCCTGGCTGAGTTTCTCACTTTTCGAGCCAACGTTGGAAATTAATTTGGATGAAGGACACACACACAGATACAGAGAGAGAGAGACAGAGAGAGAGAGAGAGAGAAAGCATGTGCCTGCATGTGTCAGAGAGAAAGAGAAGGGACCCAAATACATATGTAATCAACACGAGGATGTACCAATTTGCAGTCATCCACAGTTTCTTGTATTCATTACATCTTGCTGCGCATATGTGGGTCGAACATGCATGAGCAAAGTATGACTCCCCCAACATCTCATCAAGTAAAAGCCCCCACCGAATGTGCTGAGTCTGCACCGAGGCTGTGCTTAATAGAGAATGAAATACAACGTGGGAGTTCTGCCAGGGTTCCCTTCGTAATCCGGAGGAACCGTGCGCGGGCTCGGAGGAACGCTCTGCATTAGCGTCTAGATGGCTCGAAAACCGCGTAAACGGATGAACTGTGGTCTCAAGGATCCCAAGGCTGTCCCGAGGAGCCGTCAGCAGGAGAGAGCGCGCTTTGTGAGGGGGTCCTACATCCTGCTCGAGGCGTGCGACGTGCGTGCGCGTGAAACCAGACGGATCCGGGAGGCCCACGGCTCCAGGATCCAGGATTTTGCACTTGCCCAAAGTAAGGAGATGTAAATTCATGGGTTTTTTTTTTTCTTTTTCACTGCCACTCAGCTGCTTTGAGATGACTAACGTACCATTGAATCAAGTGCTTAAGCATATGATTGCATGATTGATTATTGACTGTTCCAGGCTGAATAAAAGGAAACAAAAAAAGGAACAATATGCATGCATTGTCAAATGATTTCCCTTGTGGTTCTCACCATGACACACTCACGCACGTGCATGCGCACACACATTCGTAGCAGGGATATGGTTAAGCGCCCCCACCTCCCCTCATGGTTTAAATGAGGGGAGGTGGGGGCTGTGGGGAATATCTGTAAGGAAAAGGGGCCTGTATTAACAGGGGATAAGAGCGCTAATAAAACACTGAAGCTGGCTGGGTCTAGGGGTCAGGCGCCCAGGTAATGAATTGAGAAATTTAACTCATCCAATTATAGAAAGGCAAGGCGAAAATCCATACCGTTACACTGGGCAGAGAGCCCAAATGCAAAACTAATAATGTCAGGCAACGCTCCAGCTCTGTGTGTCTGCGTGTGTGTGCGTGCGCATACTTGTGTGTGTGTGTGTGTGTGTTCACATGCTTGAGAGTGTGTTTGTGCACACATGCGTATGTATACATGTGTGCTCTTGTGTATGTGGGGGTGTAAATTCAGAAGCAGCTGTCTAATAGTTTTCTGCACTGAGGCACCTCTCAAAAACTCATTTCAAGATTTATTTTTGATAGTGTCTCGCATACTAAAATTAAAGGTTGATAACGCTGAACTATAATAACAAGCGATGGTCCCACTGATACCAATTTAAGCACATTTCGGAGGAGTTTAGCAGAGGAAATGTTGTTTTAATGGACATATAATGGAAAGCTGAACACTGGCCCTGAAATGCTTACTGGAGATACCATAAAATACAGATGATGGCCAGGAAATAACTACCTGAGCCATACGCAGCATTTCTTTCCAGCACTTTCCATGTGTAGCACAGATTCTGTGAGTCACGAAAGTCTGCAATAACAAGCACAGTGGGGGGTGGGGGTGGGGTTAAAATAGGCTGGATTCAAGCTCCTGAGAACAACAAGGCATCTCCCTGCCTTATCATATATACAGTACACTATTCACCACCACCATTGAAATGTTTCTGGACTCCTTACAACAGCAAAGCGTGGCCATATATCATTAAGCTATTGTCCAACAGGCAGACATTTCAGTGAAAAAAAAAGAACAACTTACAATTATTTGCAAGTAAAGCTGCCAAACAAAAGCTTTAATTAAGCCTCTATATTTATATGTCAAGTAGAAATGGGGCTCTGAATCTGATTTTCGAGTCCTACCCTTGGAGGCAAGTCATTAGGCCATATACATAACCATTCCAGCACATTAAAATCACATTACACAACAACGATAATCATCAAGTTCAATTACACGTGGTAATAAATGTCTATGGGATCTTGAGTAAATCCATTAGTACAGCATTGCCTTCCTTCCATGTGCGTTTTCCCCTGTCAGGGCTGCGGACCCGATGCACACACAGCGGCAGCCGAATGTTCGGGGCGAACGGAGCGGCGGGAACAGCACAGGTGGCCTGCCCGTGGAGCAAAACGCTTTCACGTCTGACTCGGTGATGAGGTGTCATTGCGTCCATTGAGAAATGGATGCTTGGAAATGGGCTCGGGAGATATTTATAGCTCTTGGAGTTGCGCGGTTCAACGTGCGGCTGCTTTTTAGCCCGTAATAAACCCCACAGACATGGCACTTAAGCACAGATTTCCCTCATATGAGCGAGATGTAGATTGCCTGTGGTATGCGGTTGTCACGAGTTGCCTCATGAATGAATGATGTAGTGTTTTTTTTTCATGTTTGGTCATTATTTCGTGTTTAAACACGCTGAAAATAAAGTGTTTGTGCTGGGGTGAAAGCTGACAAAAAGCTGAGTGTAGCATCATATTTAAAACCAACTACATTTACATCCTAAATCAAAACGATGCACAGAGATCACTGAATTCACTGTGAGTAATGGCAAAATCTTCAAGCTGCTTAGCAAAATGCAACCCAGTGCGGGGCTGAATGCATTGTTTTTACCTGGCGGACCTCCTCGACAGTGTTTTGCAATTTTGATCCAGCGTTTTTTTCCCCTTCATCTTTTCCTTGGGTTTAATAAGACCTGGACAATGACCTGCACAGAGTGAGGAATGCTAACTCCTGCTGTCGGCCCCAGAGCATGTCTCGGCTTTATTAAAGGGAAAAAATTGACACTCTCTGGACACGCGGCCTAATGAGAGCTGCACTTACAGGCTTTTCGCTGCATTTCATTTTCATATTTCTTCTGCCCACCGCTCAATACTCTTTCTCGCCTTAACTACGTGAGCTCCATGCTTCTCCAGCTCTATCTATATTGCCTTTTTTTTTTTTAAACCGACCAAGGCTGTAATTAACTGTTATATGGGATTGATTGCAGACAGCTTAGCATTGACCAGTTTAATTATGGAGTCCCTTCAAAGTGGGATTCCATCCTTGCCAATACTCCCGAGTTTATTTCACCAGCTGGATCAATAGTTAACGTATTAAAAGCTTTATTTCTACTTTGTTCCCTCCTGACTATCTTGGCCTTGGGTTGTGGGTGCTCGCTCCCTTGACTTTTGCCTTTCACCCCTTGCCTTCATCCTCAATCTCCTCCTCTCTTCAGGGTAACCTCCATGACAGTGGACTTTGAAGGCCGCTGAGAGCCCTGTCTTCCACAGGAGGACCTTGGGAAACATCTCTGAGTAGCCAGAGGTACACCGGGTTCGGCCTGGCAGCGCGTGTCATGCTCATTAATTCAGTTGCCGCCTGTAAACGTTTGGAGAGGGGAACGGGGGAGGGGTGCCTCAGTGCGCTTGAGAGATATGCGGAGGGAACCTCTCCCTCTCCCAGCTACAATCGCGGGGCTCAACATGAACCGGCACAACCCCCCCTCACGACGAATGGTCCTCTCATGCGATATTATTTTCCCGTTTAGCGCTACCGCACCAATGCTGTATCAGGCTCTTTGCATCGGCGGTGCCACCAGCTCTGTCCTTGTCCGGGGAGTCCCTCAAGGCCATCAGCTCCGCTGTGGGATCGCAGTGATGGAGAGAAACACAGCCCCTGTCTTACAAATGGCTCCGAGGTCCTGTCTGTCGACATAACCCCCAACTCCAAAATGCACATATTACCGCGTTCATTTTTGCAGTGCAGGGGGTTGGAAGTTTACATTCGCTTATCTGTTACTATTAGTAATGAACGTGCATCCAGCAGCATAATTACATGCACCGAGGTCAAATAAACAAGACAGATGGGCGGCGACGTGCGGACGCAGGCAACCGCGCATTACACGCAGATCGCAGATACACAGGTGTACAGAGAGAGAGAGAGAGAGAGGGAGAGAGATGGATGGATGCCCCGAATGATTTATTGATCGCCCGGGAAGTTATTGGTCAGAAATATTTCAATTTTTCTCTCTGGTAACTTGCCGGGCGCAAAAAAAAAGATTGAGCGTCTTTCAGCGATTGCAGATGCCCGCTCCCCTTTTCTTTGCAGGTAATAATAATGATCGCGGTCACATCACATTTCTCAGCTCCTGGCCTCCTCGCCTCGGCTGCCGGGGAAAAAGGAAATTGACTTGAAACAATATTGCCAGAGCGGTGAGGGAGCGATAGCGCTCGCCGATGTGAGAACAGGGAGTCAAGGGGAGCGAGCTGCTTGTGACTCATTAAAGATCAAACACAGCTTTTGTAAGGAAAAAAAAAATAAAAATAATAATAACACCCTGTCTCTCTGCCCAAGCTGATGGTGAGTCCTGATTGTACGTGAACCCCCAGCGATGTGTGTGCTGGTCGCGTTAATTGGCTGTCAGCTGAAAATAATATTTGTCAGATCCAGTGGGATCCTCAGAATGTCCTGTCATGATAAAAATGTCTGTGTGTGTGTGTGTGTGTGCGTGCGTGCGTGCGTGCATACATGTTTCAATACACAGGAGGTGAGAGGGAGCCATGATAAGGATACACTGATTTTTTCATTCTACTTACACTCATCTTTTAATAAAAAAAAGAAATTTCCATAAAATATTTGACACTCCACAGACATTTTCAATAGAGAATCCACAAGGGCCTTTTTACCATCACTTTCCAAATCACTCATACACTTAGTCTTCCTCGAAGTCAAAGTTCAGGTCCTTGGTGATGTTGTTCTTCCTCAGACTACACAGCTACCAATTAGAAACCGATTCAAACTCGATTAAAAGGACAGCCCCAAGTCTCTCAGCATGTCCATGAGGTTTGCATAATACATATGGATGCCCTGCAAAGTATAGAATTTTTCAGAATTTGAGCCACACAGAAATGATGGAAATGCTTCCTTTATTGCCAAAAGATTTTTTTTTTCTGAATTCATAAATAATTTAGAAAAACAGAAAATGTGGCCAGTAGAGCATAAATTTGCATCAATTTTGGTTTAAAGAAGCCCAGAAATAGCCTGTGAATAATCAGTCCATCATAATTTTATAACAATTGGATCCGATTTTTAAATAACCAATGATAATGTAATTCACATAACTGAGTAAACCCTCTGTAAAATTAAAACACTCAAACAAAATGAATGGCTAACAATAAATCATCATCATAAATACAGATAAACACTGGACAGTTCAGTAGTAAAATGTAGAACGTTTCACATTTCTGAAGGTATAGTCTATTAGACATGTGTTCCACATTGCTTTGGCTTCCCATCATTCATTTGGGCAACACTTTTCATCATTCATTTGTTTTGTTTCCCATTACTGCCATCCTTATCTGGGGTTCCTTATGCTGGCATAACAACATCCGTAGTTCTAAGACTAGAGAAACACTAGAGATTGCTACAAAAACTCTTGATATCTAGCGAATGTAAGTTTAGAGCTGTAAGCTGTGAGGCTAGCTGGTGTATCATGAGAAAACATGTGGGACCTTAAGAGACAGGGCCACTCCAGGGATGACCAATTGACGAACACAAGGTCTGAAAGGGTTAATTTGGCACAGAAGCGCATCATTTCAAAGGCGGCCATTATGATGGTCACAATATATTAGCTAATACAGTGCAAGGGACTTAACGTGCTGAATGCGCAACCACCATGCAAATGCATCTGCTTGTTTTGGTTTGGACATGCCGCTAGTATGTCTTGCAAACTCTCGTATAAACAGCTGACCTTATGACCTAGTGCAATACAAATGCTGGCGGTCAAAGAAAGACACAAGAAGAAATGTGTGGGCCCTCGGGTCTACTGATAGGAATGAGTGTTCCACATTTTGTTGGAGCCAAATTCTTATCACGCCTCCACATGTGCTCAGTTTACCTTTCCATCTCTTTCTTTTCTATACTATCAGCTGTTTTTTTCCTACCTCTTAATTGATTAATTGAAGCCACTGTGTAAATCAGTTACTCAATGAAAGGTGACTTTAACACCCTGAGGACTTTGGCCCTCTGGAAATAAATTGCCCATCCTTTGTGAAAGTAATGCTCTCCCTCATTCTCACCTTTCTCTCTCTCTGTCTCTCTCTCCCTCAGTCCCACCTCTGTCTCCCTCACTCTTGCTTTCTATAGCTATATGGGAACCAAGAGGCTGCCAACTCAGCACCAGACCAGACATGGGACACACTGAACCCCCCCGCTCTCTCTGCTGACGCTGGGAGAAAGCGCCAGCCTCACTTTTTAATAAGCTATATTTAATGATTTTCTGTTTTTTTTTTTCTTTCCACGACTTTGGAGGGTCAGGTCAAATCGCTAATGAAGAGGAAAGAGAGGAAACGCGCCCGCGCGGGACCGGGGATTTTATCGAAAGACATGATCGTGATGTTTATTTCCTTTATTTATATATTTAGCAAAACAATATTTAATTAGCCATGCCGGGTTTTTTTATGACGGCCGGGGATTTGGGGAATTTCACAGGTTCATTTGTTGCAGTCAAGCGTGGTAGCCTGATTCATTAAACTGGAAATAGAGAGAGGGGGCGGGCACCCGTTGTGGGTGTTTTTTTGCAAATGGGCTGCTATGGAACCTTCCATGATATATTCCTCCTGAGCACAATTCACAACGGGTTGTCGTCCTAAGGGTCCACTTACAAGGGGAGAATCTAAAATGGGGATATTCCACTTAGGGATCGTGATTCAACAGAGCCTCTTAGCCTAGAGACCGGAACACATGGAAATAACCCATCCCAGATATTATCTCAGCTTCGTCCAACAGCACTTGAATTAATTGCGCCCACATTCTGACTGAGTGGCGTCATTATCAAGCCGGCATTACTTTTTATTTAAGGTGAGATTCAGGTGAGGAGACTGTTACACTTTCACTTCGCAAAATGGCTCCCACTGCGCTTGTCTCACTTCCGTGACCATATGGTGGTAAGACAATGGAGTAAAAAAAACAAATTGCTGTCCATAGAACAAAATAACTGTTTGTGTTGATGTTGTTGATTTTCCCCAGTAACCGTCAGGTTTTTCATGCATAAAAGGATTAAAAGACAGCAATTGCTCTCAGAGCCAAAGCGCATTATTGACGGATGAGATTACATTCGTTTAGATGGATTCGTAGATACGTGGGGAGATAGATTACAAATCCATTGTTTGTTGCAGTTCGATACGCATAGGCGTGAAAGATGAGATCCAGTCGTAGCGTTCTGGGGCTTCTGCTGCAAGAGAGCACTGTGTTGGGGGGGTGTTCCACAAAGCTTGCACTGGAAAGGGTTATGAATCTCTAAAGCCGGCATCTCACTGAAACACACACTGCACCTCATGACGTACTCTTGTGTTATACTCCCCTGCTCTCCATTTCTCCTATATATATATTTTGGTTTTGTTTTGTTGTCAAAGGCAGAGAATAAAGTATCAGGAGTCGTAACTCTGACAACCCACATCAAGTGGTTACAGCGTATTCCCTGCACTCCTTGGGAATCATGGGAGCAGACACTGAGCTCGGATTTTTAGTTGCTGGCAATAGAGTCCAAAAACAAGCTCCTAGACGAGAAATCCACAGGACAGCACAGAGTCTTTAAAGCCCTGGGTTTATGAAAGTGATTAGGAATTTCAGTATTTGTCCCCAGCCTGTTTTTCAGCTCCTGTTGCTAACGGTCTCTCAGACAAAAAAAAAAAAAAAAAAGCTTTTGGGAGGACGGCTGTCACGATGCTATCGTACAAAGATTAAATCATGAAAAAATGTGTTAATTTCTGACAACGTATTAATAAATCTTTTTTTTCCTCATGCATAAATATTAATAGATAAAATTAATTAGTGAAGTCATTGATGTGGAGGAAAATCAACTGGGAGGTTGCACAATTGAGAGCAAAACTGTGACATGACTGCTTTGTAGATTTAATTCCTTGTTTTCCTCTGTAGGTCTCCTGGCCCTTCAAAACTTTGCAGCACTCTGGGTCCTGCAGCAAGGCCCTTACCATTCACCACAAACGCAAGTAACAGCAAGTGATTCTAGTTGCTTCAATTTGATAGGGGACCACCAAGCTGACAGCAACACACAGCTGGTGTTACTAATTATGCCACTTGACGTTGATGGACAATGTTGTCATATTTGCACGTATAACTACATGTACATGATATATAGTGCTTGACATTGAATGCTTAGCCCCAGACTGCAATAAAGCAACACACGCTAGAAAATGTGCCGAAATAGCATTAATAAGGAAATTATTAAATACTACTCAGTTGACCTTTAAAATGCTTGCTCTAAACTACTTTTGGTAAATCCCCAGCTTATTGACTTGGCAGCTTTCGACCATTACTCGTGAAGGATCCACAGATGGATTTTTTTTTTTCTCTCTTCACCTTGCCGGGGGGTCTGCAGACACGGTCGGCATTAACGATCCCTTGAAATAGACCTGGTGACCCAGCGTACTTCCCCCCCCCAACTGAGAAACTCACAACTGGGTCACCCTGCCCCTGGGCTCGTCGGTCTCCTGGGCCGACGCCCGTCCTGGATTCCGCCGGCCCCCACGAACGAGTCAGGACGCCGTCTCGCTTGCTCAGCCTGCTGGGATGCACCGGACGCGGGGGCCGCCTCAGAGATGCGCTCCGACATTAAAGGGAGCTAAAGGATGACAGTGAACGTTACAGCTTTCAAACCAGTCAGGAATTTCACTCTGCATGGAGCTGTTGGTGCAACTCCAGCCCCAGCTCCATGGTGATTCCAGTATAACAAAGCAGGTGGATGGAGCAGCAAGTACGAGTCCAATGGCACATGACCGGAATGTCAGCGCGATGTGATACAAGTATGTGTAACAGTTGTCAGCGAATGTCAAGTTTGGTATTGTTCATCACAAAAAGGTTGTCCTTCAGTTTTAGATTCAGGGTCATTTTCAGTCATGCTACAACATAAGAGATGCAAGGAAAGGAAAAAAGTTGTCTCTTTTTTGTCCCAAGGGCCTCACCAGTATGCGCTCCTAGTTAAGGTGTCACATGGTCTCTCAGGGCCCATCCATCACAAGATTGTAACAAATGACGGGGTGATGCAAGGGTCATTAGCCCAATCATCAGTGATGTCCATTTAGTATGTTATTAGCCCAAGGAAGAACAGATGAATCACCTCATATACGCACTCAGCGCACCCTGTGTTCGGCATAAAAATACCTGGGTGTGGTGTGGCCATCCCTTCCTACCGAGCCATCATTTCATTCTCTCACCTGTTGACTTAACACTGATGAAAAAGGCTATTTGTTTATGACATGTGCACTAACTGCAAAAAAGGGTAGTAAATGCTTAAATAATCCCTTGATTAAGTGTGTTATAACATGTGATATGTAGCCCATGGAGTGAGACGACTCAGATTCGAGACCAGATTCCCACTTTCTACAAAGGAGTCCAGTTTACCAGTTGGGTCACCCTTCACATTATGTTCAATGTAAGATCATTTTAAAACATATTAATTAAATCTGCTAATATTGCAGAATGACCACACAAGTACACACTTTTGTAAGAAGTTTCTAAAACGGATGGGCAAGGACCAGGTTGGAAGCAGGAGCTAGTAGTCAGAGTTGGTTTAAAGATAACAAAAAAGCAAACAACAATACAATTAATTTAAATGTGTGGTCCACTTTAATTACGATGTATTTAATATGTAATAACATACAATGTGGTGATTGAGCATTGGATCTTATAGAGAGACTACATTTTGTAATTTTCTCCTTTTCTCAGTGTAGTGATGTCAAAACCATGCCTTTTAGCTGTGAATATCAAAATCAGATAGATCAAATCCAGACTGATACTTTGCTGTAAGATTTCCCACCTGCGTCGCCTCAGTCTGAGTTACCCCATGTTCTGTAAGGATCGACGAGAAAGCTCAGCGCTGACAGTTCCGTGGTCTGCGAGAAGTTGACGCCTGGCTGACACGTCCTCCGCCATCCGCTATGCAAATGGGGGGCTGGATGTCTCTCCCTTTTATTTACCCGGTGTGCTTGGCACTTCTGCGCACGAGAACGTGTGACTAATGATGCCAATTAATTAAAAACAATATAATATCTCGGAGATTAACATGCGCGGAGCAGCACTGGGGGGGATCCCGGCAGTGGCCACAAGTGAAGCAGCGGTGTCATGTATATTTTGATATCAAAGCACAAACAAAAGCACTCTGACATGCAGTGTCACACATTAATTAATGGGGGGAGACTGGGGTTAAATATGAGGTGACTCCTAACAAGCAACCCTCCTGGAATGGAAACATCAGAGTCCTCGAGACTTGAGATCAAAGCGCCCGCGTGTTCCGAGGAGGAATAGACGCTGCGTTTCATGTAGTTGAGAGGTTACAGGCCCACCCCCCTACATACACCCCCCCAACCCCAGAGGTAACCTTATAAATTTTACATCAGTGAATACTACAAATTACGGCACGGAGACGCTCTGCAAATTGACAAATGCGTACCAAATGCTGTCAACACTGGCGCTGCAGCTATAATCAGAACAGGCACGTTCTTGCATACGGTGTGTCTATCCCAGTGATTGCTGTATCGGGGGGGCTCTGGGCCCAAGCCGCAGAGGCAATCTCAGAACTGGACACCGAACCCCCCACCTCCAACTCCCATCAAGATTACAGTATTAAAGAGCCCCGAGGACTCCAGAAAAGTGCTCATGCATCGCCGCGATCAACCTCGAGGCGTAGCCGGAGAGCATTATTCCGAGGGGCTCGAGTGTGCTTATTTGTAAACACGTCCAGCTTGCGTGGCGCGGTTTCTTTCCCGCAGGCTGCAGGTGCGGTTTCATCTGTTTAAGGAAGATGTGAGGGGTGGCAACTTCCAGCCAAGCAGGCGTCGTCTTCACAGGTGTTCCAGGCAGAGTCGGTGGAGCACTGCCAAGTCTGTCTGAGCGCTTGGGACTGGGGCAAAGAAGAACACTAGAAACAAAAAAAAACCCATCCAATCCGTGTCTGGGTTCTGAGAGGGCATGCTATTGCTGGGGGCTTCGGATGCCGTGCAATCCGCACTCCCAGCTTGTGGGGGGATTACACCTGGCCCTTACACGTACACCTGGCATCAACAGCTCTACCGAAACCCGTCTCCAGCGATTCCCTTCTCCACGGGCATGGAGCGAGTCAGAGAGGGGCTGACGGCGAGGGATCGGGCGAAAAGAGAGCTCACTGATGCCACAGAGCACAACCATTTCATCATGTTTTGATATTCACCCAGTCGTTAAAAAAAAAGAGAAAATGTGAGGTGGGAAAACTGGTTTCACCTCTCTCCACAGGTCCACACAGTGCCGAAGCGCCGCTGTTTGTGATCTGTGAAACCCAGGGGAGGGAGAAGGAGCGGAGTGGGGTCTGTGCCTCACCCCAGCAACGCCCAAAGCAAAGCGTGCAGTCAAGGTTCTTCTCATGCGGACAGTACTGCCCACAGTGGGGGCCAGACTCGCATAGGGTTTCACCAAAAAGGACTTGAGCACTATTCAGCTGCAAGTGTCAGCCCAACAGGTTTAATGTCTGCAGGGAGGATGTGAGTGATCACTTTTGCTGTACAATGACAGCAAAAAAAAATGTACCTGGATGAGAATGATTTAGAGCGAAATCTAATTTGTAAAATAACCCCTGCACAACAAAAAAATTTGTTTGTGAACCATGTCTAAGCTAATTACAACAAGGTTCTTTTCAAAACATTACGCTTTTCCAGAGTTTAAGTCCTTCAAAACTGAACTCTACAATGAATGTGGATATTGTGTTTTTAGATTTAATGTTGCACAACACAGTTTGTTCTTAATTTTGAATGACAAAAGTGCTTAATTTTTCCAATATTTCCAGATTTTCTGTTCATTTCCACCAGCTGCTGAATGCGTAGTATTGTTTGAGTAATGAAAAAATTAAGAAACCCCAGAATGCTATCATCGTTCAGATTTAATGTTAATTCAGGAATGCGACGGGTTCAGATGCAGGCCTGCTTTTTACTTTTACTGAGAGACGTATAGCCTGTTCCTCAGGGCAATGCCACCGTGGCTATGGATGAAACGGGAACTTTCCCCTCTAAAGGGGTTGTGAAAGTGGGGATTAAGGAGTGAGGCCTGTTCATTGCGGCCCCGGCCATGCCTTCCGACGCCAGTGGATGTGTGTTTCGTGAGGGGGCCGGCAAGGCTAAGCCCACATCCCGCCTGCGAGGTGGCGCCACACGGCATTTCATTACCGAAAGTGTCTTTCAGAAGATGGGAAAGGGATTATCCACCCAACGGGATTTATTTGAGGGGTGATTCATTGGCTGAACTCACAGAGGGGAAGTGTTGTATAGGTTAAGGTGAAGATACCTCGCCGCTCACAGTCCCACCCTGCGCGCGCACACACACACACACACACACACACACACACACACACACACACACACATACATGCACACACATTCCTGCTGTGATATTTTCAGGTCGTGTTTGTGCATGTGTGTGTGTGTTCGTGTGGGTGTTTGAGTATGGCTTTGTCAGGCAGATTAGTGTACTATCATTACACTTTGAAAGGTATCAGCATTAACAGTCTGGTGTGTTCTCTAGACCTCATCATCCAAAGTGACCTGGACAGCAAACAATGGGGAAAAAAAGGTCTTCCAGTAAAGTAAATATTTTAAAAAGCCCTTGTAATAAAAAAGAAATTAAGAGCAAGCAATGTCACAATATTAAATTGTGGAAAGCATACAGGAAAAATTAGTTTATCTACATGTAAAGCAAGAAAAAATGTAATTAAGTCAGTTGCTCTATCTTAATGCTAGTTAATACAATAAGAGAAACCTCACAATAAATTCATCTTTTCTTCAGGGTCAACCACAAGGTAACACTCCTGTGAAATCCCCTGGCACTAGACCATCTTGTGTGCCTTATGAGAGAATCACAGCTTTGTGGTTTTTGTTAGCTCAGCTGACATACCTCCTACAGTAAGTCTGCATACGTGCATAAAAGCAGCTGTACTTCAATATTGACAAAGAGCCTAGATTTAATGTGCAGCATGGTTTATTCAAATTTTCTCTCAGATTATCAATTAATTAAAGCAGGATCAGTAAATGTTTAGAATAATATAGATTAATTACGATGTGTGAATAAGTCCATACGTGTGTTTTTATCCCCCGCTGTCTTGTTGGTCAGTATGTTAACTGAGCTGAATTCATTTTTGAGATAATCAAAACTGCATTGACAGTATGCATCCCTTTGACATTCACATGTTTTAGCCATGGGACTTGTATGATTTTTCTTGTCATTTAAAGCCTATGAAAACAATGGTTCAAGTATTTTCACCTAGTATGAACGTTTCACTTGATTTCTACTCGCATGTGCAGGGTAACTTGATTTTGCATGTGACATCAATTTGTTGCTGTTTTGTGTTTGTTTTGGAAGGACAAATACCACAAATGAAGGATATTGGAGTACCTATACACAATGCACACAGATAATGCTGAACCTGTAGCCTAACTGATTGAATTTAGCTGCTTAAATTCACATTAAAGTGTCTCTTAAGCATAAAACTACCGACAGGCTAAGATGATTCCAAGTCCACAAATGTATGTCATTGCAGAGAAGAATTCCCATTAGCAGGTCTATTTTGCGTGTAAATAAATCCGTTTGTCATTATTGGTATCCATTAAATGAAAGTTTTTCCCAGACCCCACACCACTCTGATAAAAGCTGCAGCAGGGGGTGCTTTCAGCAACAAAGCCTAGTTCTTTGCCTCTGCCATACAATGCAACATTTCACCTTAACTGGCCCAAGACTGAAAGCTCAGCAAGAACTTGAGTCTGAACAGAAACCTTTCAAACCTGTTTGGATTTCTTTGGTTTGTTGGATTTGAGTAAAAGCAAATCAAATAATGTTGAAAATGAACAGTGTGAGGAATCTAATTCTGATGCAAGTTCCTGTTCATTAGACTTTGCCATAGTTATCTTGAGTGTTTTTTTTACCATTTCAGACAATGGCACAGAATGTAAATACTAACACAGCATGCTAATACATTTCATTACAAATAGCTGGTTTTGTCATTTCCCTTCAGTTTTAATAAGTGCAATCATAGCTGTTTGCATTATTACGTCCAAACAAAAATGAAGGATTCAGGTAATGTGCTCTTGAACAACAAAAGTTGAGCTTTGAAACAAGATGTTTTAATGAATTTCACATAATTTTCACAAAGGCATTCAAGCATTTAAAAGAACAAACTGTTCACCTCATTGAAATGGAGAATAGTTAATTTTACATTCCTGCTCTCATAAAATAATAATCATAAAAAAACAAATACAAACAGCACTGGCCTACTGTACTAAAACTATCAACACTTTATATCATGAGTCAAGTTAGCAGCTGCTTGTTTTTATACGGTATGCATATGTAGTAGTCATGGTGCTCAGTCTGTTTGTTTATACCAGCAGCTCCTGTTAGAGACACAGATGTAAGACAGTCTTCAATGAGTTGTATGTACTTCTCTTTTTAATGTTGTAATTATGGTAAATGTTGGGGAAAATTATAGTTGTCTCATTTTTGTGAAAACGAAGATATAAATAATAAACATCTTTTTCCCGCAGCAAAATAGCCAATATGTTCAGGAAGTTTGGGTAACTTGAATCTTGTACATCGTCACAAAAATACTTAATAATCTGGTAACACTTCTAATCACTGTGAAAGACTTTTCTTGAAGCAAATTAACCTGTGTGAACTGCAAAGCCTCCAGAAATACTGTTCGGTAAACACTTGCCTAGTGGTCAGAGGAAAAGCAATTTGGCCATATTTTATAACAGTGTCTTGTGTGTGGTCAAACAAAAACCAGAGACAATTTTGCATTTAAAATTTCATGCTATGATCTTTCAACATTGCTCCTGTTGCTAACACATTCTATCTTTATCTTTTACCTTTATTTTATCAGGTACATTTACATTTATTCATTTGGCAGATGCTTTTATCCAAAGCGACTTACAAGTGAGGCACAATAAAACACAAAGTAGAGTCATTTGACAACCTATTCTCTTTTACACTGAGTGCCTGGGGGTATACTTGGAAGGGAATTATTTAGTCAATTATTCTTCTAACACATTGTCAACATATTCCTGATCATGTTTTCAGGACCTCTGTCCTATACCATACAGTGTTACTCCTTCTTCAAGTCAGCCAAATCTAACATCCCAGGCAAAGCTAACATAATCAACCCAGGCCAGCACTTGCTTGTGGCTTAGGGAGGTAGAAAGAGGAATTAAAAGTTCAATTGTAAGATAAGTTGCTAAAATTGAATGATTTATATATTTAAGAATATTTAAGAATTTTTAAATAGTAAAGCACTTAAGAATAAATATGGAGTATGGAGCATGGAGTGTAGTCACTTTGGCTTTTCTGTAAACAAACTGAGGAAAATAAGGGGGTGTACTTAGAATCAAGAAAGTAGAATATAATGCAAGGCAGAAAATGAGGAGTAACTCTGTGACAGTTATCCTGTCAGATTGTGATAGAGATAAACCCCCTCACCGCAAAATATATATATAAACAGGAAACCGGCAGAGAAGTGCAAAAAAAAAAAAAAAAATCAAGATTTGGGCTCATTCACAGGGTTTCAGCCTAAAGGCACTTGACAAAACAATGATGGAGACATGAGAAACGTCAAGACGATTTGCATTTAACAAACTGATGTCTCCCACTTGTCATGCAATATTAATGCCTTGGAAGATTGTTGATCCAGCTCTCTCGTTTTAATGCAGTAATAAGACAACTTACATTGCTCCCATAAAGCTGCAGTGGCAATTGCTGCTGGAAGAGATGACAGTCCCCCACAGCCCAGCACAGAGCACTATGTCTTGATAATCCTCTAATTTACAGAAAAGCAGTTTCTACTTTCCGCAGCAATGTAAAAGCTTTTGTCAGCTAACAAACTACTTAGGCCCTGGGTCTAGACGCAGCCGCTAATCGCAGTGATCTCAAATTACAACCCGGTGCTTGATGGGTAATATTATTTCCCTTTCCCTTTTTTTTTTTTTTTAAACGAGTCGCCAAAATGAGTCCAAAGTCTTCTTTTAAAAAGGATGCTGATTGGGTGCAGGGGTTTGTAATTTGCAATTATCAAATGGGTCAGAGGTTTGATTTGAGGCGAGGTCCTGGGTCGGCTCGGCACAATGCCTCTCGCGGGAACGGCAAATACATTCCCAGAGGCCGCTCACTCGACTGCATTTACAGACATCGGCATTGTAAACACACTGCCCCCAGCGCAGTGCGTTTAGTTTCTCTCCCAGATTACACGGGTTGCCTCCCCGCACACACCTCGCCGCATCTCAATGCGGCGGTTAATGAATGCGCAGGCCGCACGGGCGATTTTGATTGCCAGCTCTCAATTGCAGCTCTCGATTGCGGGCTCCTTATTGCCATGAAATTGCGCGCCGTATCTCCGGCCTTCCAGTGCCTGCTCTTCAATCGACGCCGTTTAGCCGTGACCTCGAAAGACACCCGAGTTTTTGCGGCACCGAGGCGGCTCAGAATAAGCTCGCGGGATGGTAGTCTTAAGCGACCCGAAGTCGAAATTGTAAATAAACTCATTCATTAAAAAAAATGGTCCTCCCGGGAAGGGGTCAGCAAGGTTCTGTCAGACGGAGCCCTCAGGTTTCAACATTCCTATTTCCATTAAGACATTCATTTAGGACAGGTGTTTTTTTTTGGTTCCCAGGTCTTTAATCATTTTTCAGGTGATGGAACATTCTCAAATTTCAGCAAGTAATTTTAAAATACTCTATTAGTCCTACTTTATTTTGAATGCACAGAGGTAAAAAATCCATCCTACTGTCTATGTACACCTCTACCTTTTGTTTCAATATTACTTAGCCTTTGTCCTGGTCATTCCTAACAATAAGCACTAGTGAGAATACATCACTATACTTGCAGTTTCAGTGTAAGTTTCTTGACCACTCAAAATGTCAAAATACACCAGGGATTCTAACACTGAATTTCAAAATAGTCAATGTTCCCTCCAGGTTCACACATTGTTTAAAGAGCCTTTCAAAAAGCACAAAACATACACTTTCCCTTACAGTTAAAATATGTCAACACACTGACGGCATTAAACAAAGATAACAAGGAGCTGGATGGCAGTGCGACATAGTTGTTGGGGAACTAGTCATGGACGAGAAAGTGGCAGGACGGAATCCTATGGGAATATCTGTTGTGCCCTTGAGCAAGCCTATTGACCTTACCTTTAGAATATCGTATAAGAATATTGTATTAGAATAAAGTATAAGCTATGCAAGTCCTTGGATGACGTCTGCTAATAAATAATAAAACATTTTATGAATAATGAAGATCATAAGCTTTTGTTAAACGATAAAGTTGTAACGTCACGGTCATCTGCAAGTGCCCCCCCCCCCAAATGAAACAATTCCTTCACACACTGAAGCAAACATGACACAGGGCAGGGCCAGGGAGCAAACTGTCAGAATGCACAGCCGAAGAGCATCTGCACGGTGTTGCTCAGTTTGTCTCGGGCATTAAGGAGCATGATGGTTCCTCTTTTTCAGTTACACCTCCCCCTCGCCCCGACCCCCCCTCCACACAGGTTCACTGAGAGGAAGAACTCCGCCACCGGTGCATCCTCACGGAATGACAACAGGCGTCCCACTCTCCAGTGGATGCAACCCCCCCCGCCCCCCCAGGTCCCAGGGCAGCTCTTGTTTGTTTAGGCCCCGGCTCGGACATTGAAATGCAGATGGATGGAGCGAGACCGTCGCTGAGAGGGGGCCCTAAAGTGCATTTGGACATGCGCGCTCAGAGTGCAGGGTCATGTTCTTTCAGCGGGTACAAGACAGGAAATCTATTTAATTACCTGTGAAGCAGAAGACGGCGCAGGGGCCTGACAGGGCGGCCCGCGTCACCGAGCACTTTGCCAGGGAGATACGCCTCTCTGCCCTCCTCCCCTGCTCGCCCCTTTGCTTCTCCCGAGAACTGAATTGTCCTGGCAGAGGACAGGTCCGTTCACCACGGCTCACGCTCTGAGCGCACAGACTCACCTGATAGACTGCCGCAGGTACAGTGGCTATTAGCAGAGCATCTGCAGAATACCTGCTGGACTGAAAGGCTGAGGGCAAAGCAGACATTGGAGAATATAGCGCATTCCTCAAGATGTGTATTTAGCTAATCACTGTGTATCCTTTCAATGTAATCCCACTGAGTCCCCACTAGTGTCACCATAACCAATACACTAATACACAGCATTTTTTCCATTGGTTGATACCAAATGCTCAGCAAGAGGGTATCATAATAAAGTCTTCTCAATTTTAATCTTAATACTAAATCGATATCATTAGCAATCAAGTATTATTAGTTTCATTGAAAAAAAAAAGTCAACCGTAAAGGTAGTCAAACGTGAGCCAGAAATATCATGGGAATTTCTACCTGAGGACCAAACTACAAAATACATCTAGAGGAGTATTATTAACTCATCCATTGGGGGTGGCAAAGCAGTTACGGCTAAATGTCCAGATGAGCAATCCGTTCCACAGCCTCAAGTGAAATGGGATGCACAGGTGTAATTCCACCAGGAATGGAACTCTCAAGGCCCGGGATTCACTTTGGCCTGGCTTTAGCTCCCACAGTGAAAATACAGGTTGCTTCTCACAGGCTACTTACAAAGTAACCGGCCACATCTGCCTAGACTGTGCTGAAGCGGGCAGGTTACAACTCCATGCGCATGCTGACTACATAGCTTAAGCTTGCCAAAGCAAAAGACATATAGCATGGCAACAGCCACCAATGTGTGACAGTTGTCTCCTTCCTTTTCAGTGACCTTCAGACCAGTGTAATGGGACCCCTGGATTTAAGTATCACGCCCTGCAAGACTTCAAGCATCTGCTGTATGTTGCCAAGGGTGGTGGGGATTTGTTCACCTCAAAGGGTTAAACCTGGCATGGAAGTCTCCGCACTCAGAAAGCTGAGCTCAGCCCTGCTCCTATAAAAATGGTTTTTGCGTCTTCATCTCAATGTGCCGTTACTCTGGCGGTAAAGCCAGGGGAGTGGGAACAGCGGACCGCTTCCAGACGGAGGCGCAGAGCTGTCATGTCTGAGGAGCTTTGGCCTCCATCCCAGCGGCAGAAAAGGCGGCGTGACACCCTCCTGGCTGCAAAACCGTGTATCCGTCACTGCAGAATCAGAACCTCGCCTCATTCCAGAGGCAGTGGAAGTTTGTGCGTTTTAATCCTGCATGTTTCCCTGATCGAGCAAAAAAAAGCATGCGTGCGCACACACACACACTCACACTCACACATACACACACACACACACTCACACATACACACACACACACACACGCACACAAGCACACATACACACATATACACCACAAACACACACATACACAGACACATGTACACACACACACACTCACACACTCACACATACACACACACATACACACACATACACCACAAACACACACATACACAGACACATGTACACACATACACCACACACACACACACACACACACAAACACAGACAAAAGCTGGCCCTGGATGCAGGAGTCATGCGCCCATAAACAGATGCTGATTTTTATGCACGAAACAAACGACTTCAGGCCCAAGGCGATATGAATGACAACGATTTTGGCTGATTAGAGAGGCCTGCTCATGATCACCATTTGTAGGCTGCATGAGGAGGTACACTGGGGACCACGATAAGATAGAAAGGCGCATATGGTTTTCCCTGCAGCCAGTCAGTGGACCCAATGGTCACATTTACAGTGCGTGCACCCCAATAATCCACTATTAGTTGGAATACAGAAACATGAGGCTGCAGAAATGACAAATTTGAAATATAATATTCTGAACTGGGCAATATAGCATTGAAGAATTCTTAAAGACAGAGGTGGCATATTTGAGTCACGTGCTATTTAGACCGCTACTCAGTAAAAATTATACTCAGAGTGTTTAGTCCATTTGAACTATATGTATACACTTTGTACACTACTCTGAATATGAAACTGACAGCTCGTTCATGGTGTTTGTCACTCGCAAGCAAAGATATTGGGTTAAAACAAATGACTTTACAAAAGACGATGCAAGCTGTCCACTCTTAAGATTATCATGTTTTGTAATTGACTTCCTAATTTAAGAGACTCCTGAGTGGTTCATTTGGCAAGGAGCTCATCTCGAGTGAATTCTAAAGGATGACCATAAGCACACAACAGCAGAGCAAACAGGCTTTTGATCCAGCGGGGACAGGGGAGGCTTCCTAGTCTCACCACTCTCAGGCACCTGTGAACTGATGAATAACATCAGCAGAGCAGCACCTATGCTGCAGTCAGCACCCATTTGACTATGATGCACCATGTGACAGCTGCATTAGCCTGGAGATGAGGCATGCCTACATTGCCCCAAGTTCTCTGCAAAAGTTTTTACCCGGGAAATGTATTGTTAGGAAGTAATTTAAACTTCTAACAAAACTTACAACACAGTCCATTATTTTTGTATGACTGCTGCAAAGGAATACTCTATAATGCATGGAATACTAATGCAATGTAAACAGTGCATTCATAATATATAATGATTACATATATTCTGAGTTGTCATATGTGAAATTCTCAAGAACTGCCTGCATGTAAATCTGGTCAATGTCAGCAAATATTGACATGATTTGTAGTGTAAAAATTCAACATATTTTCATTTATCTTAGCAAATAAAACATACGTTTATATTTTATCTGTTTCAAGAGTTAGATACATTCATCAGTATGAATACTGTATAAAAACCATTTAGTTGTCACTGTGTACATATTTATATATCGATTACTACAATACGATAGGCAAACACAGATATGCCGTATTCTGAGGTAACTTTCAGTAAGGCTGGATTTTGCCATGCCAGAAGTGTCTGATATGGGGGACAGTGAGAATGCAAAGTTGGAGGGGGATCGAGCAAAATGAAAATTCAGCAGGCAGTCTGCTTTGCCCCTACCCTTCCCTTCTATTATTTGGTTATTCTCTGCGCATAATTGCAGCCTTGCGGGGCAGGGGGTTGGTGGGGGGGGGGGGTGGGGGCGGGTCGGTACGAGGAGACCTTGCCTTCAGCACTGCGGAGTCACCCCGCCCGTCCCGTCCCATCCCGGGCAGGTCAGCTGGTTAACGATCCTTGGAGCGGGGTCCCGGGAGAGGGGGTTCAACCACAGTTCAGGCGCTGACATGGAGCAGGCGTGGGACGCGCCTCTCCCCAGGATTCGGAGAATACATCAGCGCCCGTGACACGCGCCACAGTGTTGTCTCTGAAGCTGCGGGGGGTGGGGGTACTCGCATTCGTTTGGGTTGGGAGTGGAAACGGCATGCAGAATAACGCGTCACGGCTATTGTTGTACCTCATTAAGGGTGTTCAGACAAACGTCTGCGGAGAGGAGCAGACAGTGTCGGATCAGGGTGCCGGCACTACAGTGCAGTCACTGCCCGGAAAAGCTGTGAGCCCTGGTGGAATTTGTTCGGGATTAGCATATGCTCTTGAGTTTTCAAGTTCGGCTGTGTCTGAGTCAGCTGACTGGCGATGTGTTGGTGAATGTTGTGTGGCGACAATGCTTCTCTATCCACAAAAGCACCAGGCAGTTATGCCAAGCTCATTTATGGACTCTTTGTCAAAACTGTTTTTTTTTTCCATGGAACAATGCATTATGGAAACCTTGGATTGAATATGACTTTATTCGAATGAATGATTTGAATAAACATCAGTCTGTAAACATTCCAAAAACCATTTTAGGAGAGCTTTACCTGTGAATGGTCTTAATGGCTTGGAATTTCATGTTACTTTGAGACATACATATTTCACCAAAACAAAATGAGATCCATTTCAAGCATCATGCACAGGAACAAGTAAAATGAGCAGGGCCATAAACGTGATTGGTTGGGATCGGAAACGAATGAAATAGCCAAAAATATATATTTTACATGAAATTTCGATCTGCGGGACCCATTACCATACATCGGCCCTGGCAAGTGGGGCTCATGTTGCCATGATGGCAATGTGCCACTGATATCTCAAACAAGCGCAATAAATAGATCACCAGTTGGGTACGTGTCTCCAATATATTATTTGCTAAATCCCAGCAGAGTCTGACAGAGAGAGAAGAAAAGGAGCAACCATACTGGTTAAGAATACATTGTATACATAATATGTATTTATTTACCCATTTATCCTCCCAGGTATCTATCTATTTATTTTATTTTTTTACATAGGCCCTATAATTGCTTCAAAGTGGCTTGGCAGTACAATTTGTTACACATGTATTATTTACAGGACATTATAAAGCATGTGCATTATGGGAAATCCAGTCAGTTATTAAGGGCCAGTGTTGGGAAACTGTGCTGCTACGGTTCCAAATTTCCCTGTATCTGCAACATCATTGTTTATTATGGAAGGGCTGGAACCAATGCCTCTATCCTGTTTTTAAAGGAGGAGGCCACTCTTGTTTCCAGAGATTTTTAATATTATGGGTTGAGTGGGCCCCCCTTTTCAAAATCATATTTAAACAAACAAGCTTTTATTAAAATATTAAAAAATGAAAGAAATAGCAATGGTTTTGTACTATAGGGTTGCACATAGTGTTGATGTGCTTATTACCAAATGGAATTTGCCTTTTTTCCTTTCTATTTAAAATTATTGTGCCATGCAGGTTAAGTTGATGATAGTTGCCATATTTTCTTATTGACCTTTTTTAGTTGCAAATGTCTGAACACAGACAATGGGTAAAGCTATATACTGCAGGAATTTTTTTCCTTAGGTACACACAAACAAGCACTGAGTGTTTCCTCTTTTTTCCTGAAAAAGGTTATCATTGCTATTTTTTTTTACTATGCCAGAAGTGTCCAATATGGGGGACAGTGAGAATGCAAAGCTGGAGGGGAACTGTATTCTGAGAAAGTCTGATTAAATGGGAACCTGTTCAGAAAAGAAAAAGAAAAGAAAACCAGAACTCCATGTGCCTTGCCACAATGTGGCCAAAGCGAGAAAACGTGCTTGATTTGCAATGTGTATGTGTGTGTGTGTGTGTGTGTGTGTGTGTGTGTGTGTGTGTGTGTGTGTGTGCATGCATGTGTGTGTGTGCGTGTGCATGTATGTGCATGCATGTGTGTGTGTGTGTGTGTGTGTGTGTGTCTGTGTGTGTGTGTGTGTGTGTGTGAGTGTGTGTGTGCGTGTGTGTGAAATATACTCTGTTGTGTGAGCGCACACACAAGCGCCCGCCCAGCCAGCGGTCGCGGCGGTGTCATGCCTCCCTTGTCCTGACCCACCTGCGTCTGGAGCGGGGTGACTGTGGCAGGTGGCAGGTGGCAGCCCCGCCTGGCCACGTCGCAGAAAGTGCCCGTCTCCAGCTGGCACGCCGGGCGCTCGGATACCCCGGGAGAGAGCCCTCCTCCACCCCGCGCTCGCTCGCCCGGAAACGGGGTTACTCCTCATCCCAGCGTCCGCGTCTGGAGCGCTGCACCGCACCGGCGTTCCTCTGCCATGCACAGAAAGTTAGACTCACCTCCATTCACATTAAACATAAACCTGATGTATAAATCTGATGTAAAAATATAACATTCACACTGAAAAATAAATAAATAAATGAAATTTAAAAACTGAATCCTGTCCCTCACAGGAAAAAGCAACAAGACCGATAGATCAACAGATGGATTTTTTTTATAGTTTACCCATCTTGCAACATTTAGTGAGTATTACAAAGGTGATACTGTCACATTAAAGATTATTAAGGAAAAAGAAATCCGATACTGAAGGGTGATCCTCACTGAAACTGGCAGACTTGCAAATTGTGATGAAAAACTGGTGAAAACTGTCTCTGGGCAGTCGCGAGTTCAAAGGTCAGTTCTTTCCCTCACCACTTCCTTGATCATTGATTTGCACTATGTACAGGTTCAGCATTTATCTTGAATGTACCAAGTACATACTACCATGCTTGAGATTGTACATCCACCCAAACTCTTCAACAGGGTTTATTTACATTACCTTACATTATTGTCATTTAGATGCAATTATCCAGCGTGACTAACATAGGTTGTAATTTTTACATGTTATCCATTTATAGAGCTGAATATTTACTGAGGCAATTCTGGGTTAAGCACCTTGCCCAAGGGTACAGGAGCAGTGCCCCAGTGGGGAATTAGGCCAGCAACCTTTTGGTTATAAGCCCTGCTCCTTCCCATTGTGCTACATTGCCACCCCTCAGAGAACCACAGAACCACCCAGCCCAGGGGCCTTCAGTCAAAGAGCTTATCGGTTAGTAGCCTTCTTCCCGGGACCATGTCCTGACGCGCATTCACTGGGGCTGAATTGCCCCATGGACAGCTGGCCCGGTTAGGTCAGGGAGAGTTATGAGGCGTGGCGGTCCCAGGTTCGACAATGGCAGGTGAGGCGCACTCTCCGCGTCTCCGCTTCAGTTTCGAGGCAAGGCTGGCGCCCGGAGCTCGTCGTGTAGAAAATAATTAATAACGCATTTAATAAATAGCTCCTGAGCTGCTGATGTACTCTCACCATCTGTTACTGTGTAATGTTCCCTCTTTATTAATGTGATACAGCGATTAGATGACTATGGAGATGACATAATAATACATGGCATCATTCAGATGCTATTTGTCTCCTCAAATTCCAATCTGGAGCCCCAGTCTTTTTTTTATTTATATCTACTGATTAATTTGGCACGTTTTAGGTAAGGGTTCCAGTCATAACCTTGTTAATCAAACGATAACAAAGTACTCACGATTGGCAGCGGAAGAGATTACCAGCTCATCCCTAACGTCTTGATGTGGGAAGTGCTTTGTGAGTGATCGCAGTTTTAAGTTTTCATGGGGAATCCTGCTGTCAATTGCAAGGGCAAGCGTGTTTAATGTAACAATAGAGTATTATATGAACACAAGAAAATATGGATTGTTCTGTTTTCAATACATAAAAATCATACATCAAGAGCTTTATTCCTCACACATAGTTATGATGAAAGATGATTGTATGAAATGATTGAATGAAATTTACAGCAATTGTGAAGCTATTCATCTCCAGAAAGACAAGACGTACATCAGTATTTTTTACTATGCTAAATTACGAATACATAGAATTAAATGAACAAGCTGTATGTCCCTGTATCTGCAATATTTATGACTACATATAACAGTCATCTGAATTCCATATCCAGAATCTAGCTGCCCTACAATATGACGCAGAAAACCACAACTTTCTTTTACCTTCCCTATTAAAAACTGAATTTCATCCCCTAATTAAATACAGAAATACTGTGATACTACTATATTGCCAAAATAATGTTTTTTTCTTAGCCTCGGCCTAGAATACAAAAGGTCTGTGATTGTCTATGATTGTTCAGAAAAGCTATCACATTGTTAAACCATTTTTGAGGGCGCTGTATTGGACAAATAACAAGTCCATTCTACCCAGAACTTTTGCTCAGCTTCTGAGCACAGCTGAAAAAGAGCACTGACATTTTTGCTGTGGGGGCGGGCTGTCCACAGGCATGCGAGTGGTCGCAGGCAACCTGCGGCGGAACGGCGGGAGAGGGAAAATGCGCCGTGATCCACACGATGCTATCAGAGCAGAATGGGGGGTTCGGGGCCATGGGGAGGTGGCAGAGACGTCAACGGAAAAAGGCACTCAGAAAGCCATTTTACGCTCGCCTGGTCCCCGCCTCCACCCCCACCCTCACCCTCGGCGTCGGCGTCGTGAGAGGCAAGGGGGCTCCCGTCACACAGGGCGTTGCACGGCCGAGTTGAACACCAGAGAGCAACCCCGCCCCCTTCTCTCACCACTCAAGAAGATCTGCAACCCCCCCAGGGGTGTGGGAGAGTGACAGAGGGAAGGGGTCAGGGGGTGAATGCCGTGCCTTTCATTGAAAGCCAAGCATGTTGAATTCCACTCAAATATCGCATTAGGACATGTCGATCAGGCAGACAGTCTCCAGTCCCCTGTGCTTGTTTGTGTGTATGTGTCTTTTCTTCCACATTCACAACAAAGGCAGAAAGCTAAAGGTCCAAGCATGTGCTCTGTATCGAGGAGCAGTCAGTCATTTTCTGTTAAATCACTGCTGTCAGGTCAAGGATAAGGAGCTCCTTTTTTTGCTCCGGTGTTTGATAGAATAAACTTTTTATATCCTGCAAAGGTATGGCGCAATTGCAGACAGTTCATCGCAGTGTCCTGATGATTCACAACGGGTATCAAAACTTTGGCTCACCCGCCAACTGGGAAACTACAAATCCTGTATTGATTTATGCCAGATTCTCTCCGGTGTTGGATGAGAAGAGACGGGTTACCTCAACATCAAATTAGAAAAAAAACAACATTCAGTGTAAAGAGTGTGCTTTTAACTACAACACAGAAATCAAAAGACTCTTTTGAATTTAACCAGTTGGAGGGATTCCAGATAGTCAAAATTAGAGAAGAAAGCATAATATTAATATTGTGGATTAACTAATCAAGGAAAGCACAATCTCCAAACTAGATTTTACTACAGCAGAAGAAAAAACAACATCAAAGAGAATGAATAGTCTTGCACACTGTTTTGGTTTGATGTTTTGCTCTCATTCATTTTGCACTCAACATCTTAGCAACAAAAACTCAAAAATGTCAATGAAAAATAACAAGATACATATAATTTACTTTTGGGGAGAATCCCTTCACATATTTTTCCTCTGGAATACTAAAAATGCTGTCATGGAATATACTTATGTATTCATTTGACTATTGGTCACATGTTCCATATACATATTTCAAGATGTTAAATTATTCATTTGCTTTCGTGACACCCATATGTGAGGTGACTTGCATACAGTTTTAGCTTACGTTTTTACATACCATCTATTTATGCCGCTGTATATTCAGTGAAGGAATTTAGACAGAGAAACTTGCTTGAGGGCACAGCACACTTCCAGCGAAAACTGTGGGTTCTCCAACCATTAGCCACACTGCTAGCAATTTGTACACAGAGCAGCATAGCTAGCTAACTGCATCATAATATACTGCAAACTGGGGCCCATAACAATATAGTAGGTAAAGTGTAAAAAAGTTTGCAGGGCTGACTTTTAGATGTTATTCAAGCTTTGTGAAAAGTCATTTTTGCCACTTTTAAAACAAATTGAAAATGGCCACCCAATGTTTGGGCCCTATTTATAGTCTTAGAAAACAGTAGATAAACACATTGCTACCTATGAATTAAATGTAACTTATTTTTATGTAATTAAAAAATTCAAAATAATTCATAATTTTGAAGTCACTGTTTTCAAAGTGCACTTCTCATGTGTTAAGATTTGTTGCTTTGAATTAATGTTCTCACTTGTATCCCCACATGGAAATGTTATTACATATTTACTACCTTACTAGCTGTAGACATCTGTTTGTTAACTGTCTGTTAACCAGTACTGGCCTGAGGAAGGCTTTGCCAGTGTGATGGCTCTGTCTCCGTTTTTGAATTTTGTGACAAATTAAAGCTTTATAAAAATACCTTCAGTAAATTTCCATTTTTGTATTTTTGGGTGGACATCTCAAAGACTTTTTCTTTGTTAACCAATAAAAAAAATAAGTGATAATCAGTAAGTAGTAACATATATTACATGTTTTGCCTATAAGCTATTCTGAATGAGAGCATCTGTCAAATGGGTAAAGTGTAAATGGTCTAACAATACAAACAGGCCATTTAAAAGAAGCGCATGCTAGAAATCTACATTGCAATAAGGAAGAAGATGTTCTGCTACATGCAGTAGTGCTTCCATGCATCCCTGCCTGTCTGTTAGTGAGTCTGGCAAGGCAAGGCAGTCGTCCGGCTTGTGGCCTGTCCCTGCTGTGCCCTCAAACAGATGGAGGTGAGAGATGGAGGAGAGGGATGGCTGGAAAGCACCAGTGATGAGGCCACAGAAGCCTGGCGATTGACTCAGGACTAATGACACTTCGAATGGGGGTTATCGCTAAGTCTACGGCGCCGTGATGGAGCCCATATGGAGGGAACACACACTTATATTTCACATACCGCTGTACCGAACCTGGCAGATTCTCACAAATAGCCCATATTTCTAAAAGCCATTTTGTGGGAATCCTGGTAATATTTAACAGACCAAACTAGAGTGTTAGCCCTGGTTGCCTCATATTGACAAAATAAAAAAAAAAAAATGGGGGAAAAAAACAGACAGCATAACTCAAGACATTTCAATATAAATTTAAACTGCCTCTGAATTGTGGTTAGGTTTATAGATAGCTCACAGCTCAGAATACATAAATGTGGAATCATTTACCTGGTAATAACTAAGCTGTCATGGAGCTCCATTAATGGTGACTGCATTCATTTGCATACAGTTTTAATGTACTGATGAATTGTGAGGAGCTTTTCCCCTGTTCACCTACAATACACACAAAGTGTTATCAAAAACACTTGGCAAAGAAAAAACAATTATCAGTCATCCCCCCCAACACACACACACATACACATGCATACACACACACACACACACACACACACACACACATGCACACAGCACACAGCTCTTCAAATCTCAAGGCGAGCCACTTGCAATCAAAGACAATGTTTTACCCCTAACCTGGACCGACCCATGCTGGGAAGTCATTACCTGCGCGGCTTTACCCTTGAGCTTACTCATCAGCTTCGCCCTGAAAAAAAAAAAAAAATCAGGATCCTAAATATTAATATGCTCCCTCCGCTTTCACTTTCAAAAGTCCCCCATATTTTACATAACAGGTTATAATGGGCACAATGCCCTCTGTCGGGCGTGCCCGTCTCCCCGTTCTCATCCATTGAGCTCCCACGGTAAGTCGTCGGAGAAGGGAGGACCCGTCTGGGCTCTTGCAGAGCGATGATGTGGGGGACTAATGTGTTGTTACTCCACTCACTCAAAGCTGAGCTGACAGATGTGTCAGAACAGCAATTGGGGTGTGCAGGCAGAAAGCACTGCCCATGTTGTTGTTATTGAGGGACATTAAAAGAGGTCTGTAACTTAACAAGGGCCTCTATTTTTGGCACATTTCAGGTTGCATTACATGTCACTTGCAAACTTTATTCTGCGATACTGATTGTCCTCTACCTGTATGTTGCATGCATACTTTGGTATAAGTTACATTGGCATGTGTTGGTCTTGATGTTACATGCATATATTACTATGTTCAGCTTCCCTGTTATACATCTGTCCGACATGCATACTTTGCTCTGTGTTCCTGACTGATCAACCTCAATGTTATACACATACATTACTCTGTGGTACACATGGTCCTTAAACTTACATTCTGTTGGTTAACATCATCTGTTATGCATGCATACTTTACTTTGTGCTACTGACAAAGCTTCATTTTACTTTTGTTACTCTGTGACTTATTATCCTCCATACTGCATACCAGTTACAGTATTCATGCATAAAAATCATGAAAACATCTTGACTTACTACAACAAGTAGACATTGTTGATTATGACACTATTGTTATTACTGCATTTACATATTACAACAATCTCCTTGATACAATTACTAAATCCACAGTGTTGGGATCAGATGAGGTGCCAGATGCATATATGTTATTTTTTCACTTCTTACTGACACAGCTCTAATTTCACATGCCACTGATGTTGTCAAAAAGTGAAGCATATAGAGTACATCATATAGCAGCTCTCCTTCCCTTCCTGTCAAATTAGAAATTTCAGTCAGCTCATGACCAATTATCACCCCACAGAAGTGTCTGCCCTTGATATGACCGGCTTGCTAATGTCTAATAAACAGACAGTTGGTTGAATCACGTGCTTGCACATCTGTAGCGTCTGCATGAGAAACTTTCAGCGAAAAAAAACACCATGGGCCACTGAGTGTGTTTTATTTTGCCACGACACTTGAATGAGTCAAATATGACAACAGCTGGCTGGCACTGAACCTACTGTGGCATGCAGAAGAGGCTGAGAGGCACACCAGTTTTCATGTCATGCTGGATGTGTTTCTTTTTACCGTGATAAGGCACAGCTTGTTTGTACACTGTGATAACGAGGCCGGTTAAAGGTTTGACGTGATACACTCTAGACTGTACATAACAAGATCACTAGGACCCCATTCCCCATCCCCCATTTATCTTTAAGACCCCATCTCAAATTCAGAAAACAAACATCTCCCCAGCTCTTGTTGAGGGTAAGACTCCTTTTTTTCCAGTTTCAAAGAGAGCGCTCCCTTTGTGTTGTTCCCCCACCTGTCGCCGTGCGCCCAGTTGGTCTCCAGGCGGCTGGCTCAAACCCGTGGCCTCTCCTTGCCTGAGGCGTTCCACGCGGCCCGCCCGTGTGGTTGTGTGGGGGGTGTGTTACCGTGCAAGCCTCAGCCGTCAGGGGAAGGCTCAGGTAAAATTCTGCATGAGGTGGACAGCAGACCGGTGACCTCCTAGATGCCCCTCATAGCTCCCAGCAATTCAAAAAAGCGCCCGGGGCAAAAAAAAAAAAAAAAACGACACAGAACACGACCTGAAAACAAATGCTCGCCTTTTCTTTCTTCCAAGCCTTTGAAACAGGGGCCCCTCTGAAGGAGTGAGGTGCTTCGGCAGGATGAAGGTCACACTCAGCATGCAAAAACAGACCGCAAAAATTCAGGCTTCCTTCAGACAGTTCTCTCAAATCAACACAGCGATGTCCCGTCTCCCACAGGTTACAATCAGAACAACTTGGTCATAGGTGCAGGGGGGAGTATGAATTTATTTTTCCGAACTTGCATCTTCATGACAATGAGGCCTTGGGTTACCATTATTCAACATATCGCCCTGTAAACCTGTAGACTAGAGCTTAACAATCTTTTATCATTCCTGTTCTCAGTAGATTTCTTTATCCAGTGACTTGCAGAGCTTAAATATTTTCATTCCACATCCGTTTTATGTTTATTATATTTTAATTAAGCAATTCAGGTCAAGCACCTTGCTCAATGGTATGTGAGCAGTGCCCTACCTGGGAACCGAAGGTACAACCTCTATGTTCCTGAACAGTAAGTTTTCACTGCCATAAATAAATGTACTTTACAAAGATGATTAATAGATCCAATAATTTCATAGATAGGGAGAATGATGCCAAATTTAGACTACAGTGGTAGCTGGCAGAGAGCCTTCTCTTACAACATTTCAGCTCTTTCATAAAACCTAAAAAAAACGCATTGTTATTCCCATGCACCAACCAGCAACCGAAACAAATGAGAGGAATATGCAAATTAGGCATCTGTTATTGATCTTGGATTCAATATAGCGTGTTGTGTTCAACCGGTGTGTGATGATGTGTTAAGGGCAAATATGACTGAAGGCGTGCTGCATGCTTCAGAGCTTATTACCAAGTAGTACATGCATCGTGTGGCAACAGAATTTACATTTGTACAGTTTCCTATGGTTTACTCCTATGGTGAAACTGAGAATTTAGTACTTTGTACAGAATTTGCCTAATACAGACTGAAAAAGTAATCTGTAGCCATATATAGGGGACATCACCTGTAGTGTGACAAGCTGTAGCTCAAACGACTAATGCTATCACTCCCAGCTTGCATCCCTCTTCCCCTTGTCAGTATTTGTATCATTATTAATAGCCAAAAAACTACTGTAGATTTTACAGAAAAAGCATGTTGATAATGCAGGATACATTTTCAACTTTAAGTGTATTGTCCTTCAAAATAAAAACTTAAAACCATTCAAAGGACACTTCCTTCACATTTGACACTCATCAATTCTCTGAAAAACAAGTTAGAAAAAGTGGTTGGTTGGCCTAAGAATTTATAAAACATCCTTGAAAAGGTCATTTATTTGGTATATGCTTGGTAGTCCAACTGAGAATTTTCCTTGGGTTTAATTTATATTTTTCATTTTGTTTCAGATATTTTTAATGCTAGATGCCAACAAATCACCTCTGCACAGCATAGCTTTAAACCATATAACTGGCATTCTTTTTAGGACACATCAATCTGCAGTGCCATTTTGATTTTTTAATGTGATTTATGATGGGCAAACAGCTAAAAATACATTTAATTCTTTTGACAAATGATTTTAGTTTCCACGTCAACACCACTGGCTTGGCTTGGCTTCAACACTCAACAGCAGAGCATTTGGCTGAAGACTGCAGCTGTTTCTCTTTTCACTTCCACCTGAAAAAAAAAAATACATCTCTCATTCTGATCCCAGAGCGCACAAACAAGTGTTTGAGGTTTTGATCAGCACGTCTGAGGAAAACGTTTAGAATTGGAAAAAAAAATGCTTTTAATGGCCATATATTTCTCTAAGTCTTCTTGACTTTAAAATGAGCTCCTGACCAACCACCTAAGGAAAGAAAAGGCTGATGCACCAAATCAATGGGATATTCTCAAAGTCCACTTTGAATATTAATATGTTAATCCCCACAAGCACAGCACACTGGGAAATCCTCCCCCAGCCACTTACGATGAAACAAACCACAGGAAAAAAAAAACAAACACGCTGGTTCAGCTATTATGGCGAGCCGCTGTCTCTCCTCTCCATAAGCCTCGTGATGCTGGCGATGGCATTACTTGCACCCCATATCTGTTACATCCTATTCATGACCGCCCCTGCTTTGAGCTCCCTTTCAGAATTCTGAACTGCGCTGTCAAACTATTGTTAAACCACATGAGCATTGCACAAATACGGGGTCGGAGGAAGGGGGTCACCTAGAAAGCGCTGCCACATGGATTTGAGAAACCAGCAGCAGAAAATGAACCTTCCACGGTCACGGGTGTGAGTCAGAAATATTGCTCCCGCTCGGTTCAGGAACTTGAACCGTGGTGAACGCACCAGTGGGTTCGCATGCTGGGTTTTATGCATTTCAGAAATGATTTATACCCCCAAAGGGTGAGATTTCCCCTGCTGAGGAGATACTTTTTTCATTTCTTCAGAAAAAATGTATTAAAAACAGGGGTGTCTGTCAGCCAATTATACTTAATTAGAACCACCCTGTCTTTGAATGGACTCTTACTTGAGTCCAAGGGAAAAAAAAATAAATTGATTGCCTCAGCTCCTTCGTTTCAAAATGATCTGCGGCAGCATATTGATTTTTTATGGTCCAATTTTGTGTTTAAATGAACATCAATCTTTGATCAAAGATGATCAAAGTCATTTCAAACAAGCGCAGGCCTCTGGGTCTCATTTTTGATCAACAGGTTCGTTGAATCCAATTGTGGGAAGATCTTCAAATTGCAACAGCAGTCTGTAACAGGCATCCCGGACGAACTAAGGGAGAGTTCTACTGCTTTTGTGATCCCTCCTTACATGCCAAACATGCAAAAAAAAAAAAAAATAATTCTAGCATTGTTCTCTTTCCACACACTGGGGGAAGGGGGGAATTTAGGGGTCCTCCTACTTTAGGGGTGAACCTGCCATTTACCCCAGTGTTGTAATTTGCTATTAGCAGGTGGGTCATCTTTAATCTGGACCTGCTGTATATCCACCAAAGGACCATGACATCTGCTGAGCCAGGCTGGCTATGGACAAGGGAGGGAGGGAGATTCATTGCAGGGTAGGGTCCACATAAGCCCCCACAGGCCCCACGGCAAGTGGACACAGATTGGCTGGTCTCCTCTCCCGGCACTCTATCAAGCGAATTGTGTGCTTTATCTTTCCTCCTGACGGAGAGAAATTTAATAACAGGAATGAGAGCTAAGGCTTGCTGCGGACCAGACACTAGATTATGTGGACTTTAAGGTGCTGACGGACCAAAGAGCTGACCAGCGCGGCGCTTATTGGAAGTGAAAAGTTCAACGATAGCACTAGCACCAGGCCCCTTTGAAGCCGACGTGAGAAAAATGGTTTTATACCCTCGCTAAGTGGTGATTTATAATGGCCTTACCTTAGCGACTAGTTGCTGCACATTTTTGTCAGTAAGTGTTATTCTCTGATATTTTCCCCTTAGGGATTTTTAAGGAGTGTTAGATGTGTGTTGGAGTGTCATACCCAAGATCGTTATTATGAAGTTTAACTTCTGTCTTGGACTGAGATCCTAAGGGCCTGATCTTGGTATTGAAGTATCACAGTTCTGGTCCTGGGCTTGAATTGAACTAAACAGGAAGAATGCAACGAAGACAAAGCATATACAATATTGACAATATGCAAAACATATTGATACATAGAATACTGATGTTAATATTATTAATTACTCTACATTTTTTTGAATATTAAAGATCATTAAAAATACAGGCAGCATCTTATTCTTAACGCCAACAGCTGTTCAACATAATTCAGTGGAACTATCTTTATTAATCACAACAGCCCCCTGGCTTCAATCAACATTTGCCTTAACTATCACTCACAATTAAATGCAAGCGTTCCTTTCTTAGGTAACAAATGCAGCTTGGTGCACTCACTAATTAAAAGTGAATAAAGAAAATAGTGTTTGTGCTGAAAAAGGAAAATTTATATTTATATGTAAGAACAAATGTTGATTACAATCATGGGTATGTACCAATTGCCTGGTTTCTTGAACCCAAATGTGTTGCTGGAAAGACCTGCTCAATAATTAAATGGCAGACCAGTACATCTGGCTGCTTCACACTACTAATGGCTGATTAATTTCCAACCTAAGATGGTACATTAAACTCTCTGCATTCTTTTCTGGCTGAGTTGAGGACTTCTGATCACTTATCCAACATCTGAGTGTAAAGTACAGAAGTCCACCATCTTGGTTACTATAGATACACTATCTTTGCTGCAGCATTCTAAATCCCTGTCACAGCTCTCACACAATAACAGTGCCTGTGATGTTACGCGATATTGCGCAAGGCTTTAGTGTGTGATATTGGCTCTTTGTCTGCTCCTCTGTGATGCTGACAAGAGCATCCCAGAAAAAGACAAAGGGCAAGTTTTAGATTCCTGTGCTGTGAGCAGGCAGAACAAAGCGTAGATGTCGGCAGTGCTACTATAGGATGGAGAGATCGCTGTGAACTTGCCCGGCTTGTCATAATGATTGCTGAGCAGAGCCCATAAGAGCTGCCACTGTAGCCCAGAGGTCTTACTATCTAGCAAAGTTTAAAGGCTTCCTTTAGTGTGGTCATTGTTCTTTGAAGACATCTACAGAGCATATACATTTTTGAGCTTTTCTGAGCTTTTCTAGACAGGCAGCACTACACATTGTGTTCAGCATTATCCTGTCATTGCAACATAGATGTATTCTTTTTTTGTTAAATACTAATATCATAAAGAGTCCTATAATCTGTTTGAGATAGTAGAGCTTTCTCAATAGCTCAGACCTTTAACAGTACAACAGAGCACCTTATGAAATACACGTATCATTAATTTGAACAAAACAAAGAGAAGCAGAAAAGTACTTGAAAAGAAATATTTATAAAGAATGACTGAGGTGCATGATAGGCTATAGTGAATTGAGTTCTCTGTTCCCACATGTGACATGTGAAAACTAGATATTGAACAAATAGCCTATACTTTCTCCAGATTAGATAATGCTCTTTTCAATATTAAAGTAACACTAGCAATTAACTGCTGGCGAATAACTACACTTGCTCTTGTACTCATGTGTAATGCCATGCCATAAACAATTTTACCATCTCTAAACACACAGAGATATGAAAACACAGAGATATAAGTTGAATACTATGCCGTCAGTGGACAGCTCAATGTTTTGTTTTTAAATCTAGGGCACATGATCATTAGCTTATGAACACTGTCTGTGATGACATCAATGGCTTTGTTTTGATATGATACATTTTTTGTATGTCCTTTTTATCACCCCCACTTCCCTCTCTCTCCCTCTCTCTCTCCCTCTCTCTCTCTCTCTCTTTCTCCCTCTCTTGTTTTTCCCTCAGGCAGATAAATGGTCTCCTTAGGCTGGCTTCTGCCACAAAGCGTTCTGTAATAGTCTAATTGTGGCTAATGGTTTGTGCAGCTAATTAAAGTGTATGAATTACAGTAATCAGTCAGACACGTCGGAGCTCGCATCATTCTGCTCCTCCAGGCGTAGCGGGGCAAAAGAGAGGGACCGGAGAGAGAGGGAGAGGGAGAGAGAGAGAGAGAGAGAGAGAGAGAGAGAGAGAGAGAGAGAGAGGGGAGCAGGGGCCACGAGGAAACCAAGAGGGCAATCAGAGCGGAACATAATTAAGGACATTTTTATAAAAACGTAGCCAGTGAAACAATATTTACCTTTGAAACTGGAGCACCACGGTAGCGAGCGGGTACACATGCATGTTCCAGGGTGCTGGGCAGCCACTCATTTTCACTCTGCCTCCCTTGGCCCAAAGTGGGGGTCATTCAAAGCTTCTGTAAGTGGAGAATGGATGGTTGATGATGGTGTAAGAACAAGCAAGCACAGACTTAGGAACATGCATGGATAGGAAAGGCATGAGGACTATTTCCATAGAATGACCATATTGACACATTGAAAGACATCCAATACAGACACAAATATTTATTTCAGGACAAATTATCTCAGTGTAAAAGCATTACATATTGTTATGTTAAAAATGCTGCTGAATTTTGTTCTGGGGATGCTGCTTGGTACAATCCACAATTGGGTCGCAATAATAATCCTATGATGAGATTTGATAAAAATTTAGCTTTCTGTCAATGAGCCTACATAATGTCAGCATAGGCCTGACATATAACATGTTATTATCCTTTGTAGGTAGTATAAGATATTACATTACATTACATGCGTTTAGCAGACAATCTTATCCAGAGTGACTTCCAGCACAATAGAACATAAGTGTATCCATCCAAGCTGAATAACCAAGTGAATAACCAAGGCTAACCACACTCCCAGACCAGTGAGTGTGAGCATAACACTATTTAAGCCCTACCACAAGTTAGCTTGTGCAACCTGACCAGGCAACAGAAGCCAAGTGTACTACAATACATCAGTCACAGAATCCAAAATATATTACAATACTACACAAAAAATAAACATCAAATACTAGAGGTAGCAGGTGTTAGGGGGCGGGGATTGAGGTGGAACTGAGATGCAGACTGAAGAGGTGGGTCTTCAGTCTGCATCGGAAAATGGCCAGTGATTCCGCTGTCCTAACCTCTATGGGGAATTCATTCCACCACAGAATGACCAGTACAGACAGGGATCACATCCGAGAGGAGTGACCCTGTCAGGACGGGAAAGTCAGTTGCCCCACAGTTGCAGAGTGCAGCGATCTTGACGGAACATAGATATGTGTGTTATGCTGCATTGTGCTGGTGTTATGTCATAGTATGGGACATAAGTTGTTACGCTAATTTGTTGCATGGTGCCTAATTAGTGTTCCACAACAGTAAAATAATTTACTATAAGTGTAAATAATTATGGCAGGTATTATATCATGCTTAGCTTTATACATAGTGCTGTTTATAAAGTTATGTGGCAAAGTCATCAGTTCGGGTTTTCATCATGCTGGAGAACACTCTTTCATCATACTGCCAGTCCACTCTTGCAAAATGTGCTTAACTTAAGTGCTCCTTATAAAATCCTCCAAACTTTGAGACTAGCTTCCAAAAAAAGTTGCAAGTCGCTTCAAACGAAACTATCAGCTAAAAGATCATAATTATGAATCATTATGACGGATGATGTGGTGGAGATAATGATCGAAAGGATCAGCTCATCTAAACTTACTTCATTTCATGGCTGTAATATGCCGAGAACGCCCACGCAAAGCAATCAGGAGAAATCTGTAGCACCTGTTCTTCCACTAAATGGCCGAATCATTCACAGTCAGCCATTTCACATATTTCTGAAGGAGATCTCTTTTTTTCCCCCAAACCTCCTGTGAATGTACCCATGTTCCACTCACAGGAAAGCGAGGACAGAGTTCCAACCAAGTCTGTCAAATGAAAGCCTGGTACTCAAAGCTGGGTTTCTAATGGACAGGAAAAATTCATGGAAACCAGTGGCTGCTTCATGTAAAAAGAAAAAAAAAGAAATAATGATAATGATTGTGAACCGTATAAATGTATTGTCTTTATTTCTTCCTTTAAGAAGGCTTTTGCCTTGAAGGGAGTAAGGGTAGAGGAGGAAGGGTGACCCACCTTAATCACCACCAATGGAAGACCACAGATTCAATGTCTGGGCCTTGACTGTTCACAGAGCTGGAGCTGGCTGGGACATGAAGTAATGAGTTGTACCACTGGTTCTGCTTCATACGCTTGTTTTCTCCCATTACACCTCTGCTTTGCTGTCTCACTTGAAAGTGTTTCTACTTGAGCCACAGCATCTTTGTGTGTGTGTAACAGAGAGTGAGATTGGCAGATGAGATCATTTTATCAATATACAAAATTGTTTAAGACTGTTCAATTCCTATGACGTGTCTTCCTTTACAATCAAATCAGGGGATGGCAAGTGGTAGTGTTACGGAGATGGAAAGTGACACACTGACAGACACAGTGAGTTTGAGGTGCAATCAGAATGTTATACCTAGACCAGTGAAACTGACACAGAATTCTCCTTCACTTTTTGTAGATACATCATGGATTTTCACTGTTGTTATAATGCTTATCTGTATCGTTTTGTAACTAGTTTAGCCAATAAGAAATTACACTCTTACCTGGATGCTAAATTTGTTTTTTAACTACATGACACAACTAAAAACACTGCACATTAGTGTTTTTAGTTGTGTCATGTAATTAAAATGGATGGCATAAAGGATAAGAAGTGGTTAATGATCTTGACCTTTCTACAGCCATGCACAAGGAAACAAATTTGTGGCGGCCAGATAACATCTTAACATTGCATAAGCCGACTGAAATAGCCAGCTGCACGTAGTAGCTCATTGATACGCCCAATGGTCTTTGTGTATCGTGAATATAACAATGCTTCATTAATAGCATGGCAACTCTAGCAGTGCTGAAGACGCACCAGAGCAATGTAAATGACATCAATGCACTGTTTCCCACTCCTCACAGTATAAGATCCACGTCAATCTGGACTTCGCTAAGACTCGACTAACCAATGGATAGCGATATTAGCTCTCTCACTAGCTATCATGGGAATGGTCCTCATACAAGTAATGTGCTATCTAATAAAACAAATCAACATAAAACATGCTGTACATTGTTTTGCTGTGAGAGTGTTATTCATATCAACTAATTAAATATACATGTGAAGGGGTTAGGAAGCCATGGAATTTACCACAGACACAAAACAATGTGATGCTTTGATGATGAACAACTACTCTATTTTACTTCCCTCTGGTTAAAGTGCACATTACGAATTGGAGGCAGTAAACCTTTAACATGCCTTGACAGAAATCACACCCTTGTTTGTTCATTATGTGCCAGGCACAAAGTCATAAAGAATAAAAAACTTAACAAGGTAAAACAGTGGCTGCAAAAAAAAAAAAGTTATTAGCTAACAGTTATCTAGCGAGGATACAGACACAACAGGGGTTCAGATTCAATTCAGATCCAATTAATATTGCAATAGTGGTGTGACTAAATGTTGAGAATTGTTTTAACCAAAGCTCTAAGGTTTCTTTTATGATATTTACCACATCCCCCATATTTGCTGGGTGCAACCTGTTTGTTTCTTCACATCTTCTGAAATCATCATGACAGCAGTGAAAATCCTTGGAAATCAGGCTATTGTGACTTGCTGGGACTGTGATGAGCAGCACTACTAAAGGAATGATGTTGCATTATAGGGAGCACAACAATGACCAACCCAACTGTAATCCAGTAAGACAAAGTCCACCTTCTAAATGAACTTCTTACCCCTCCTTTAGTCAGAAAAGTCTAGAAATGCCAAATCTACCATTTTAAGGGTCAATGATTAAAGGTACTTTTCTTAAGCCCCTTAAGGCATCATTTAGTCTGAAACTAGGGCTGCAATACTCCATTATCTCCTTGTTTCCCCATACTTTCTTTATTTTATTCCTGACGTGTGGGTTCGTGTGTGCAGGCGTGTGTGAATATGGGCGTAGGTACGTAGGTGTTGTATCACTCTCAATTCATTAGTTCTGATACCCAGCCAAGTTGAAAAACTGATATTGTCTCAGATCAGGTTGGAGATGATTGAGTTTTGGTTCAGGTCAATCATGTTTCTAAGTCTGTTTTCTACATGAGTTGCAATAGGACTAAATGACATTGCAAGATACTGAATTGGAAATACACTATAGTATTTATGGTTGTGCTTCTCACACAAAAATAATAATAGAAAACGATGCTTATTTAAGGCCCCTTCCACAGGTTTTTACTCACTAAATAAATGGCTGGCAGGGTATACATTTCGAATATGAAAGCAGACATGAGTGACATATTAAACCAATCATATCTGACATACTGAGTCCTAGCTTAGATAGTTGCCAGAGGTTAGCCCCGAAGTGGGTCAGTCATTACAACCTTAGCCAGTGGATACCTACCATGACTTGTCAGACAGACCTTTGTCATTTTGCATGATTCGTATTTGAAGCTATCATTTTTTCCTTATTTCCTGGTCCACAGTTTTTTTTTTTAAAGCACACATGATTGACAGGTTGCAAACCAGTCAAAAGCATTTGGCATATATTTGTATTAGCAGTATTGCCTTTTTGCTTATATTTAGTAGATATATAGTGAATATATTTAGTGGATTTCCTGACATTAAGTGGAGCCTCACATGACAGCCCCTTCATCTGTGTGTTTTGACAACAAAGGTTTGTAATGTTCTACTGAATACATGTAACCACTGACAGGATAAATGAATATGATGAAAATAACAAATAATGAAAAGTAACCACTGGTAACAGTTTTTTGGTGCAATGTGTGGTCGGTGAATTATAGTATGAAATTATAATTCATTTTGCTGATGCAATAGCCACAAAAATCCAGGAAATACAAAAATACATATGTAAATACATTTGCATCTATAAGAATTACATTTGCAGGAAATATGCACTATTAGAAAAAATGTGAGATCATTAATCACATTAATAATAATCATCTCATTAATGAAAATGTTTGAGATAAGTATCATAACATCTGCATGACATTCAGATTTGTAAAACTGAAGGAAAGGGGAAAAAATAAGAGCAGAGATCAGAGGGAGGTTATTGCGGAAGGGTATGGTTACAGAAAGACTTTTATTGAGGCATTCTTCCTCTATTTCTGGCCCCTTTTAAACGTTAATTGGCAAAGCATTTCTTTATCAGTGCAACTTCCAGAAACATTGCTCAACTGTCTTTTCCCATAAAATATATCTTTCTTTACTGTTCATGGTTGTGTTTTGAGTGACACACTAAAATCGGGTTGCGTCTTAGTCTCTGAAAAAAGAGATCATTTCCAACCAATTTTAGTGTTATGTTTTTTGACAATACAGTCACTCAAGCATTCTAGTGCTGAGGTTAAAAGCTTACTCTGTGTGAGTGGGCATTATGTGCAAGGATGTGTGTGGGCATGCATGTATGTATGCCCTAATATGTACAGAAAGGCAACCACTTAGTACAAAGAATGCATCTCTGCCTTAGTTTGTGTGTCATTGTTACAATATAATAGAGTTCATTAACACATACATTTTCAACCCTGAATATCTCTACTCATTATTAATATTTGTATACAGCATACAGCTTTCTGTTTGTTAGTCTTTATTACCAGTTAGTTTCCCTCTGTACAATAGGAGGCTATAGGGCCTGATTTTAATGGAGCAATCCAAGTCTCTAATGTAGTGTTGCATAACATTAGTTATGTGAGTGGATGCTCATTATCCTTGCTTAACAGATGCTTTTATCTAGAGTGACTTACATACAGTTACAACTTTTACATCCGCATATATAACTGCACATTTACTGAGGCAGGTTGGGTTAAGCACCTTGCCCATGGGTGGAACAGCAGTGATCCATGGGAATCAAACTGGCAACCTCTGCGCTAAGAGCCCCGCTCCACTACACCACACTGCTGTGCAAGTCAAAATGGGAGAGGACAGTACAACTGTGACACACTGATAGCTGAGGAATCCTAGCAGAGAGTGGAGAGCAAAAGTGAAGGAGAAGGTATGACTGTTAGCTGGTCAGTTATATTTCACCATGAGTTCTGTTCAAACAGCTCCTGCTAGACTGTCAGGGTAAACACTGGTGGGCTCTTAGCTAGATCCCAAGCAGCATATACCTGAATGCAGAAGTACCTGTGATTTGCCAAAAAAGACACAAACATTTATAACCAGATATTTGTCACCCGTCACCCAACACCCCCCTATTCTGGGCAAATCAATGGTGCAATCAAGGTGAAAACTACCACTCAGATCACAGTGACATGATATTACAGACAAGAGCTTGCTTTTGCCAGCTGTGCTGTGTTTTTGCACTGTTCAGATCCAGCCCGTAGCGTGATAACATCACATTCCAAAGATAATGACAAATACGCCTCAATTACACCAGGATATTAACTTTTCCGCATTATCTTTTGATATATACTCACGTCACCACACGAGCATGAATTTAATCTGAGTTACTTTCATATAAAGTGCAACCCATAAACCAAAGCACGGCGCAAACCAATTTCTCCATCTCGAAAGAGGCAAACATTAATAACGCATTACGGAAGGTGAGTGCAACTGTGTTATGCCATCATTTTAATTACACGTAAAACCCGGATTGCGCTTCCACAAGGAAAATCAATCTACTTCCCATCAAGAACTTCTGGCACTTACTGCCTGACAACAAGATACTTGAACGGACATGTAATATGCCTGTTTGACTTGTTTTGTCAAATTAAACAGCTATAACAGGGTCTTGACCACATAGTGAGGTGGGAGATGGGAGAGAAGGATAAATAAATCATGGTCAAAAATGACACATATAACTCACAGGTCACATCAACCCTTTCGGCCACATCTTGCAGGATCCACTGACTGGAAAAAGAAATCAGTGCCACATGCATTTCTGTCTGTTTGTGGGGTTATAAAATAAAAGTTTAGCTGGATAAATGTGCAAATGAGTTGCTAAGTGACAGTGGTATGTGTTATGGCATCTTCAAAGTTAAAAGGAAGGACTTCTCAAATCTGCAAATGCAAACATCAAGTCCACATACTGTGGAAAAGGGAAAGGAATTCAACAGTTTAACAGTTTTTTTATTTGAAAAATAAAGTCATTTAACAATACTACATTTTCATGTATATTCTTAAAAGTCACTCCTATCCAGTGTTAACCTTCACGTCTTTTTTTTTTTTTTAAACAAATTATCCTATTGTTCAGTTGGACATTTTATAGAAGCAAATAAGCAAGTAATTTCTCAAGGGTGCAATGACAGTGCCCCATTTCATAATCAAACAGGAACCCTTAGGAGTTCCAAGCCCAACTCCTTAACCACTGCCATCCACAGTGAATCCTCATACAATGTAAATAGAAGCAATCAGGAACTTTTCAGAGATGTTGCTGTAATTTTTTCCCTTTTTTCATTTTCTGGTTAAATTCAGTATCATAAATGTTCTATGCTCTTACTGACTGCACTTCAGTCAAGCAGAGATGAGATGAGGTTTAAGTATACCTCATTTGGACAGGAGGTTCAAAGTGTATGAATTTATTACTTTAATTGTAAAAGTGAACTGATGTACCTATAGGGAAAAATCAATCAACACATTTAAATGAATCATACACGTTTACCATTGCTTGCCTTTCTAGTATTTTAAAACATCTATCGAATTTTAAACTACATTCGAGTTCTGTTTCCTCATACTGATAATTAGACACTTGCAGTGCCTCTTTCTGGAAGTGTCATCTTTGGTCTCTAACTGCTGCATTAGACACGTCAAGCCCCTCTAAAACTCAACAACTTTGCAGAAGGAAAAAGGAAATGTTATAAAAGTATTATGAGAGAGGAGGATTATACTGGAGAAAAACCCAAACAGTTTCCCAGATCATTTGAAAAATCCCCATAGATTATCTGTTAAACCTAACAAGAACATACAAAACAAACAGTAAGCCTTTATTCTTGTTTTTAAGGGCATTACTCAAAAGTTTATTCTCTCAGGGCTCTTATAGGAGTGTTGTCTGGGCCTGGATGGCTCATAGAGTCTGAGCTTATCACAGTTTTTGTGGTGTGAAGCATTAATGTACAAGTAAGAATACCCCTCTGGACAGGATGACAGTCTATTGCATTGAGTCATTACCCACAATCCACCTCTCTTTTAATGGCGCGTGCAAAGCAGAGAGGCAGTGGGTTCCAGTTTCGCAGCCTTTGTGACTTCACTGGAGATTGAACCAGCGGTCTCCTGGGGTCAGAGGGTGCTTTGACTGAAAGGGCACTGAACTGGATCTTTAGGCTGTGATGCTCCTATCCATTATCTGCTGTCAAATGTTTAAAACTGAACACATGCATTACAGATTTTTCAACTGCAATTAGTCTTCAGTCTGCAGTATTTATAAAGAATAGCTCTATTGAATAGATTTGCAGTAAGGCTGCAATTTATCCCAAACATGAGAGTGACCCAACACTTCACTCCAGCATCACACAACATTTAAAAGTTACACCGAGTTCAAGGTCTGTTTTTTTTTCGCAAAATATTGTTTGGCTAAGCACAAATACCTATAGCACATTTCAAAGCTGTACCACATGAAAATAAAATGCTAGAGTGACTTTCATCTAGAAGAAAGGCCTGAAATATGTAAACTTCAAAAGCAAAATATAACATGAAAAATAAAGCAGATATGTGCGTGAAAAGCAAAGGAACATCACTGAAAATTTAACTGACAGACCCAATTCAATAAACACCTTATCTTATCTGATGTAAGTCCTGCAGTGAATTGCATATTCATTTTCTTAGAATGCAATATTTTCAGAGAGGAAAATTCAAAGAAAAAAAAGTTAAGAGATAAATGTATAAAACCAAAACAAAAAATAAGTAAAAAAAAAAAAACTATATGGTTATTTCTTGTTCCTACTTTCTGGTCTGGTGTTTTTTAAAAGATTAATATCTCAGCTATATACTGAAGGTGAGATTATGGCCTCCAGCTGCAAGGCACTGATTAAAGTGAAAATCCGAAGCTGAAGGCCGCTGACAGAAACCAAAAGCCCGATAGCTGTCACAGGTATGGTCACGACTCATTCAAGCTCTACGTTTGTGCGGTCTTGGTACTTGTATACCTGCATATGAAGTTTGTCTCCAGGTGTCCCCAGGCTCCGATCAGTGATCTTTTTTGCCATTGCTTGTAAGTGAACCTGAATATATCTATCTGGACAGCTTCTGCTGCTTGAATACCCAGCCCAGTTCCAGCAGGGGCAAATAGTGAAACAGTAATGTGGAGGTTGCCTTTCTCTAGCAACACCTGGAGGGAACCGCATCTTAACAAAGAACTCTGGCAACCCAGAACTCTGGGAATATGGCTGCACAAAGGAGTACAACAACCTCCACACTGGGGCACAGGAGATGTAAAGCTCTTGATATCATAAAAATCTGTTACAAACAGGGATTTTCTATGCTACAGTTATACAGACCAGAACACATATGCTTAGCATTTTTACACCAGTGCATGATTCTGGGTAGGGATACCAGTGATACATGCAGACCCATGATGCAACTGAGAGCAATTGCAGAAATCTCAGTGGAACTTTCCCAAGATCCATACAGTGCAAAATCCAAGGTTATCATATGAGTATCACCATTGAGAGCGCATAGGCAACTTCCCAGCTCAAAAAGATAACTAGATACCATGGACATTAAGGTTTTTGTCTAGCTAGTATGTTTTGAATTTAGTGTTATTTTCATAACGGAGTAATGACAGCAACTTATGTTTTTGTGTTACTGTTTTTTCTCATAATAGTCCTCTGAGCCTCTGAAGACAAAGTTGCTAAGTCTATCACAACAACTGATGGACTGGCATTTTAGTGAAAGAAACAACAAATCCAGCTCTAATGACCAGCTTCCCTTCTTTGAACTGAGGAGAATCACTGCATGGCCATGACTTCCATGGCTTACGGACACTTGCATCACCCATGACTGTTGCTGATGACTGCTGGTAGTGTCAACATCTCTTTCGTTCACTGGAGTTTATTTGACATGCACCACAGGAATCCACATTCACAGGCACCTAAACATGAAGCTCCGTGTCAACAAGCTCAAAGGTGAGACTCATGTCAAAATCCACAAGTATGCTAGTTATGTTCCAGAGGTAAGACTCCCTGCTCTCATTGTCATAATCTGGAATGAGGAAGACCTTATTAGTGAGCGACAGCAAGAGAAACCATTATAGTCACAGTAGGGGTGATACATCTCACTGCGACAATTATGAAGGCATTGTCTACCTTGCCATTGCAGGCAAGGTCTATGCAAGACTTCTAACCAACTGCCTCCTCCCTCCCTTGGAAGAGAAAGACAGAGAGAGAGATGGAGCTTAACAGGAGAAATATCACTGCAGTTGCTTTAGGGAAATATCATTTTAACTCATCATATTTATTCTTTCATTTATATTCAGATGGTGGTTCTACATTCCAGATTTAGTTTGATTTTGTATTTAAATGTAATTAGTGTCTTATCTCATGCATTGTAAGTTGCCCTGGATGAGGACATCTGCAAAATAACTTCCAGCCTTTGACATTCAAGTTTAGGAGTTGGTAAACATGATCCAATGATTAGATTTCACCTATTACATTTTGATTCCTTTAATACAGGCAGCTTGCCACCTTCATTATTATTAGTCATACATAAAATGGATCTTAAAATACGATGTATGATCAGCGTGGATAACCTCGGAGTGACTACTGCTGAGCGCATATCTCTGGTCAGAGGACATTGTTGATTTTGTTACCTTATACCCTGTTCAATCTCCTGCACAGCACTAGTAAAACCAGGATGAGGAGATGGACCCTGCAAGGGATGATGAAATGGGCAGTAAACGCGGTGCAGAAATGAGACCTGGCCTTTACGGGGTCTTGAAAGCTGCATGGCTGGGAACAGACCAAAGGAAGGTGTTTCCTTGGCAGCGGCGCTGGTCACGACCCCAGGCTGGTTATGCCCAAAGCTGCTGTTTCACTAAGGTCAGAGACCACGGATGAATCCTCCGAAGAATGAAACCGTGAGCTGAGGTCATATAAACACATGCGCGCACACACACACGCGCACACACACGTCTCACACACACACACACACACACACACACACACACACACACACCCTCAGAGGCACCAATTCATGGACTCACGCATATACTCACATGCACAGTAACAACCAAAAACATGCATGGATACAGTCATACACATACATCATACACACACAACATATGCATACACAAATACATGCATTCACTCACAAACACACACTGCCACAAAAATATGCACACACATGTGCACACACATATACACATGCATGGACGCATAGACACAAACAGAAACACAAATATGCATGCAGACACACACACATGTATCTGTACAACTTTCGTCTGTTGGAATATTGCTGTGAATTAATGGTGGTGGATCAAAATCAGATAAGGAAACACACATCAGAAAAAGTACATTTGACATCAGTTACAGAAATGTGTACTCATCCAAGGATTCTGCATTTAATGTGGTGTTTATATGATCAAAGTCAGTGGAGTCTTCTGAGAACAAGTTGTCCTGATAAAAACATTTTCGATTCACATTCTGATGACTGTCTCCGCGCCTCCTGTCATAATAGCTGATCATGGCACTTACATTTGAAACATCACGTTGAGAGCAGACAAATTTTGACCTAATTAATCTGATCTATTCCACTAGAGTGTGAAATCGTTGAGGATGTGTTCGACATGACAGGTGTGTTATATCTGAGTTGCATGAAATTAAAGTGGATGCATATCCAAACTATTTTTAACGGATTATCTGCTTTTATTTTTGTGTGCTGAATGTTACCATGGAAACAGCCCCTGCTCTTATAAAACAGTAGCAATTATGCTGTAGATATGTCTTATTCAACAACACTGCACATCAGGCATTAGGTCCCCTGAACTCATTCATCCGTTTATTTGAAGAAACTGAATAGGAAAAAAATGTTCATGTGGTTTTTTTTTTTTTCTGAACAATATAGCCAGGACACGTAACAATAAGAAAATCTACCTTTAACTTCATGCTCTTGTCTGTTTACATCCATATTTCACACTGATGTTGCTGCGATGCCCCTCTGTGTATGTACGGCTATTCATCGTAATAGAGTTTGACACTCTGTTTCGGCGAGATCATGTGATCAATCATTCTCTGCTCAAGCGGCAGCAGAGTCTTAATGGAAGAGAGAGGGGCCGGGAAGGCGTGTGCGGAGTCAGTGAGTGCGGGGGGGGGTGGGGGGCCTGCCCCCACTGATCATTTTCCCGCTCATTTCCATGCCGTTCCTTTAACCTCGGGCGCGCTTCCACGTCACGCACCCTGTGAGGGACCCACGGACATCCCACAGCGGTCTGCATGGTCAGTGCGCATATGCAGAAATGTTATTGCGCCGACACCAAAGCGTAGCGCTGACTAGTGTTTCTCAGTGTACTAGAAACTAAAAATTATATTCATGTGGTGGATGATTACAATATCAGATTTAAATGTGGCGATGAACGATCCAATCCTGTACAGGAAAAAAAAAAAGAACTGAGAAGAAATAGCCCATAGTCCATAACGTGCTGCTGTTATCCTCCACCAAATGAAGACAGAGTTGCCCAGTGAACTCAAGAGAAGGCAGTAGGGAATGGATCGTACGCACACTGAATTAAAGGCAGGGGTGGTTAACCTCTAATGGTTTGGCAAATTCTGAGTGTAAATGTAAAAGACAGACAGGTTATGCATTAAGATGAGGCAACATTTTTTTTCTCCCTCCACTACCACAGCATATTTCCAAGTTAATGCCAAAGGCCATGTACAAAAAAATGACCCATACAAAAATAATATATTTAGGGAATATATCTTTTCGATCAATCTATTGAAAATATGTAAATAATTTCCACTTTGGTATATTGCAAGACATTATGCTTCTGCTTTGCATTAATATATATTTAAATGTATTCTTGGGCTGAACAACATATTTGTCAATATTTTACAATATATTTCATCTTCATCGGGGTATGTAGATACAACATGTATGTAAAGGACTGCATCTTATATGTAAAACATATTTAGCACACACATAGCGCAAACTTCATCTGATAATGTAATAAGTCTATTTGGCAGGCACTATTTTGTAGCTCCTTATCCCCACCTGAATGGGTATTCCTACGAAAACTGAAATCATTATTCAAAAGAATTCAAAAAAATGTTATAAATTTTGGATAATGAGTTTCTCAGGTCTGCCTATTTGTCTACTTAAATTCTTCAAATTCAAGGGGCTGTTTATACTTGGCTCTAGATAGTCTTGTTTCATAACACAACTCCCAATGATATTAGAAATGCTGACTTAATCTGGATTAACTACCATGATGATTGCAGTACCCTGGTTTCATAGAACCCATGTCCATTTCTTGTTGCCTTTCTCCTTGCCTTACATGATAAATGCTGGTTTAAAAGCATTGTTTGTCATTTTTACACAGAGGTACTACTGTGGAGCTTGTTGTGTTTGTGAATTAGAAAACTGTTACAATAATAAAGAACACCACTCCCCTGTATTATTCAGGAACTTGGTACATTCCTGTGTTGCATTATTGGAAAGCATCTATCCAGCCTAATCAGACAGAACCTCATGCCCTTGAGAGGTTAGTGTCATGTGCAAACATAAAATATGAAAAATTTCAATTTTATCAACAAAATGAGCTGTGATAACCACTGAAATATCACATACAAGAAATGTTAATAGGCTTCCATGCATTCCAAACCTTAAAGCCTGTTTATATTTTATCTAGAATTCCATATGCATTATCTATAGGTGAACCAAAGAACTTCAGAATGACACTCATAGTTTCCACATGCCATTCATTATGGCAAGATATTTTCCCCATTAAAATATACACATCCCATTGCAGAACCTCCATAGATGGTGTAGATGATGTTGTGCTAATATACCAATGGTTTTGCAAGGGAAATGATCCTGTTACACAATATAGCTGCCACATCTGCAAGGATTCAGGGTACCATTAACTAATACAAAATACTTCGGTCTACAGTTACACGTGATGCATATGTGAAAGGTAGACCATGCAGTACAACATACTCCTACACCAACTGGAAGCTGTTAGGTCATACATAAAGGTCATATTTTCTTTGGAGAGAAAAGAAACGCTAGAGGATAGATGAGTCATCTTAGATGACTGCAGGCCTAAAACTTTGTAACTCTGAAGTATAAAGGTTGAATTAGCCTCATAGTGACATTCTGACAGTATTCTGTTGATCATTCATATGAACTCCCCTTTAAATCTATCTAAACAGACCTGAAGGGGTCTGAGTATGATTGAAACTATGTCTTTCATTGTCTTCATATAGTAAACTATTATAGTTAGTCCACATAAACATGTTTGGTGTTCTGATAATGCATTTTCAAAATACATAAATACCATTTGTGTCTATACACATTTCAGGAGTGGGCATTTAGGTCAGAGAGTATTTTGTACGTTGTAACTCAGTGTATTTAATATTTTCTCCATGCTTCTGCCTTCTAAAATATTTTCTAACAACATATTCAGATGATATGCCTGTACAATTTATTCAAATATGTTTTATGAAGATACTTCTCTCTCAATTCTTCTATGAGCAGTGCATTTTGGGATATATCACTACTATACATAAATCCTGTTGTGAACATAAATTATATTATAAAAACATTTAAATTGCTTTTATTGTATGTTAAAAAATGATAAAAGGTGACTTACATAGGGAGATGTCATTGGCTTAGTTTTCTTCTTAAATTGTGTAAGTTTACACTTGGAAAACGTACCAAACATGAGGAAAGCTTGCACCTCTGGAGGCTTTATGCAGGACTCAGAAGCTACTACTTCCTGTTTGACTCACCCCCAAAAGGCAGGCAATTCGTAGAGCTACTGAAGACGCTCACGATTTTGAAATCTCGCACCAACAGGTATTTATACACACATTTAAGTGTGAATACAGCACCAAATTGTGCTCTTCCACTCCCCCATGCACTCGGCGAACTCCAAGGGCCCATCTGCAATCTCGCAATAAGTTATTTTTAACGCTGTCATTGAGTGAGACAATAATAAGGGTTGTTATTTATTTATATTTAGCTGTTAAGCGAGGGGTGGGAAGCTGTGGATGGGAGCATCTGTTGTGTGAGAAACGGTTAAACGGCATGAAGCTATCAAAGCGCCTGCCCCTCGGCTCTCTGAGCGTTTCCTTGTCGTTTCTCTCTCTTTTTTTTACCCACCATTAAATATCTTTGCTGGTGGGTTTTTTTTTTTCCTATTTGCCTCGAATTACCCGAGCACACTATGCAATGCTCTCAGGGGCCCCTTGGTGTAACGGTGTAATAGCTTCTCGTGCTAATAGCTGCAACCGGGCAGCTATATGGGGTTTCAAATACAACACAAATCTTTATCTAAAACCACTCAGGCACCCTGTCTCTCTCTTTGACTGCCCCACCCCCCACCCCCCAGTCCTCTGGCAGTCTTCAACCTCTCGTTTTCGATCACAGCAATGTTTCTGAATCTGTCCTCGTAATTTCATTTTGAAAACCTTGAGCTGGGGGGGTGGGGGGGTGGGGGTGGTGGATGTATTGAGGGGATGGAGGAGTGGGGGTGGGTGGGGGGGTGTTGGAGGGGGTGGATTGTTGGTGGACTGCGAGCATTGATCTTTCATTTGCTTTGAGGCCCCTTCAAATCAATTTTTCCCAGCCATTCTTCAACTAATCATGAGCTATGGTGCAAGCAGCGCTCTAAGCCCGCAGACTAAAACGGAGTAAATCACACGGGGGAAAGATCCACACTGAGCTCCATAATACCTGTCCTCTGCAGATGGACGGGCACACTGTTCTATGTTCTGTAGGCTTAACTTTCATTTGTGAACAACGGGCAGGTCAAGAATTCAATGGAGTGCCAGCCATTGTCCAAGAGGTTCCCTGATTCACCTCTTGGCCTGTCTGGATGAGAAAAGGATGCTTCATAGCAGGCTGTTTGTCGAACTTTTTTTTTCCTGCTGAAATTGTGTCCCACTGATAGGAACAGCTGAAGGTGCAATGAGGCCACTTAAAAATGTTGCGTATTTACAAAGGCAAGTAAAGGTCCACAGTGACAAATGTGACTGACAAAAGAGGTGAGGCTGAGACTGTGACCATGTGTCATTGACCGCCAATTGTATTTTGGCTTAGATGCTTGTAATCCTAATTGCACCTTAGAAGTTGTGCGTGTGTGAGCAAGAGTCACTTGCTGTATAAGTCTTGCATTTTTAATCTGGAGTATCTTGCTCAAGGGCACAACAGTGTTGCCCCAACTGGGAACTAAACCTGCCACCTGGGTTACAAGCTCAGCTCCTTAACCACTATGACAAAATGCCTGCAGTCATACACATGGGGTATCAAGTACCCTCCAAAAAATTATAACATTAGCAGCCACTGTTAGCTAGGTAATCATGAATATCAGTGGGCCATTTTTCTAAAGAATGCACTGGATTTAAGAGATGCACCCATTTTTTTCAGCATTTTGCAGGTGGAACAATGCTTTTAGCTGAGTTTCAAATTGTTTCTATGAGAACCTTAACATTCAGCTCCACAAGATGACAACATGGTAATGGATTGGCAATGTGACTTATCTATGTTCCCATGTTTGACGAACATTTGTCATAATTAACAACCATCCCACAGATGTAACTGAAAAAGGTATCTGTGTGTTGGAGGAGAAATGCAGAAGAATCGTTTCCCAATATAAGTCCAGCAAAGTAGAAAAGGTGAAACGTATCTTTCCATATAATTTACAACTAAATATGTAATGTAATAACAATATCAAACGCAGAAGAAAAAGGCATCCATAAATGTAAAAAAAACAAACAACATGACAGCATATAATTATGGTGATGCTTATGATGATGCTGATGATGAAGACAATTGTGATGAACATTAATATTGCATGCAAAACCAGTTGTAATATTATAACATGAAATTCCAAAATCAGAGGCATTTTAATTCCTGAGGACAGCAATGAAGAAAAGCAAAAATGTGGTAAAGAAACAACTCAAGGGCTGAGTCATATCAGTGGGGAACGAAAAGACAGCAAGCAAAAATGAAAGGAGGGTTTTACGCTCGTCAAATGAAGTATGGAGATATTGACATCAGATTCGTCTTTCACATGAGATGCTACACAGAACCGCGCTTGTCTAATTTGCAAAGGGTGCATGAAATGTTGCTCACAGCTGTGTGGAAAGTGAACTCACCAGTGAAGCAATAATCTAATGGACCGCCTGAGCAGTTCTACCCCTGGAGTCATGGCACGAGTTACAATCTCAACTCTAAAGGCTGCAGAACCCAAATACCATGATTGCAATTTCAGGGGGAGGAGTCTCACGCTCTTTTTGTCAATCCATTTACAAGGCATCAATAATCATAAACTCTCTGTTAAACTACCCGAATGCTTATGCTCGATTCTGTATTTTATAGCTAACTATTTTTCTTCAATGTTACAATCTAGTTCAGGCCTACGTTAGGCCTAACAAACATCCAGAGAGACGTTTTATGTGCTGCTTTATGTGTGCTTCAGCGACGCCATTTTCAAAAACTGTGCCGCACTTCACTGAGGCCTGTGTATTGGAGTGCGGTGCTTTGTTTATGTTATCGACTTATTTATTCTGCTTCTTTACCGCTGAGCCCGTGGCGGGGGCTTCTTTAAAAATCACCACCTCCTAATTATCTGTCGCATTTTCTGTTATCCCTCGCCGAAAGACACACAATGGCCCATAATTACCCTCTGGCCAACATCTGTCAGCGCAGTGCCATTGATTGCTTTTTTTTCCCAGACTCAGTGCCCCCCACCCCACCACACCCCCTCCGACTCCCAGAGATAGAGCACCAGGCCCAGCGCTGCCATGCATCACTCTAACATATGACTCTGGCGTGTCACTCACACGCGCCCCTCCCCGTCTTTAAATAACCTGCCACGACGCCCCTCCGGTGCCATCTAACAGAACGCCGCACCGCCCCCCAACCTGCCCCTCGCGCCCCCGCTCTCCTATTGATCGCCCCTCTAATAGCAAAATCGCGCTCGGCCCCAAAAAAACTGTTCGGAAAAAGCTCATGCGGCCAGGTGCACTTTCGATACCTTTTTGCCCAGAAGCGGAGCGAGGGAGCGCAGCTGTCTGGGCTCTAATGATGACTTGCCATATACCATTAAGCATAGGCCGAGTTTATCCTAAATACACAAAAAAGAGCAATGAGCCATGCTTTGAGAGAATTGCCGGAGGCTTGTCCTCTCACCCTCCCCCCCACCCCTACCCCCACCCCACACACCCACACACACACACACACACACACACACACACACACACACACACACACACTCACACTCACTGCGGTGCCTACTTATGACCCGGCGGTTATTTATTTCTCTACCTCCGAGCTGACGTCACTCCGCGCAGGCTGCCGAGGCTAGCGTTGAGGGCTCATTACCGCGCGCAGTGACAGAGGCGGACAGCTTGGACTGCAGTCACTCAGACGATCAGACCCCAGACGGCAGCGGCGGCCTCTTGGGGCCGGCCGGGCCCCGTCTCGTGATGCCCTGGAAGCATGTCTGCCGATACGTGTCATTAATAATGTATGCGCCGCTCTCTCTCGCACCGAAGGAGGGATGCCAAGCCACTGACTTTTTTGTGAATGGCTATGACGGCCGCTGTGTGTGCGTGGATCAACCCACGACGCCTAACATTTGGCTAAACATTATTAATAGGGGAGGCATTTTTTTTTAGGCGGAAGGAACGATAAGGCTTCAGATGATAAAGCTGCAGGAATGAGTCGAAGCCTGGGCGACGGAACGGTTTGTCTGACAAGCGCTCGGCGAAACGTGGCAATTTCCACACTCCGGTAAAGCTCACAGATGTTTTGCCTGTTAGAACACATGGGGGCTCCTTCTAGGTAGGGTAAGGGGGTTGGGGGGTGCTGAAACGGGGGCCAGGGCATAATGAACTTCTCTGGGGGGTGCAAGACCCATGAAGCGCGTCTTTTGGAGAAGGCTGCTCCCTTGAAAACAGTTATTCTGGAACAGAACCTGTGTCATTGAGCTGGGGAAAGCAGGCATTGGGGAGAGAGCTGGGTCGGGGTAGGAGGAGGAGATGGAGGAGGAGGAGGACAGAGGGAGGGAGGGGGTTTAAAGGGAAGGACCTGAGGCTGTCAAGGAGAAGAGGAGAAGATAAGCTAATGACAGCGGCAGTGGGATACTGGCGGGGTGCTCTAACACTCTCTCACACTGGATTTGTGCCATTTTACAGCTCACTGCAATAATCCCGCTGGCTGGGAAACAGCCTCCTCTCTCCACCAAGCCCACTGCGCCAACCCCCCCCTCCCGCCCGCCCCCACAACCACACGCACACCCCCCAACGCCAGAGACAACAACCGTCCCTGTGATGTAGGTGGAAAAACAACAAAATGCCTGCGATTCTCTAGTCTTTCATCATATGTAGGCAGCCTTGTCGTTTCTTTGTTTTTTTGTTTTTGCTCCCCACCACCCCCCAAACGCTGGCTCAAATCGGACTCTTTTTCTAAAGAAGACAACAGCCCTCTGAAGGTGGAGAGTGATGCCCGCGACGGAAGCTTGCTGCGCTTTGGTGTCTCGCCGATGCGGCCCGCGCTTTTGTTCGCCTCCTAAATCGGTCCCCTCTGAGAAGGCGCAGTCGTCCTCCGCCAAAAGGCGATAAAGCAAATTAATAGACACAATGCCTTTGTGTGGAGAGTGACATTTCTAACATTGGCGAAGGGGGGGAGGCAGGGGGGGAAAAAAGCAACAGGAGGCGGGGAATCCCGCTGGAATAATGGACGCATTTCTGCTCTTACCCCCTGTTGGATTGTGCCGCTATTCAAAATTCCTCTCCCCAGGACAACTCTCTGAGGCAGTTTTCATACTGAGCTATTTTTAAAGTCAGCAAACTCTCTCCCCTCGCTCTCCTCTCACACTCCTCTCTCCCACTACCCCCCCACCCGCCCCCCGTCCCCGTCTTATTCTCCTCTTTCTGTGGGCTGCTGGAGAGAAGATGTGCCAGGCGCAGAGGAGAAAGGCCTCACGCCGGGGGCCGACGGGGGGAAATTGCTCGGGCGCCGCATTCCGAGAGCGTTTTTTACCGCGCCGCGCCGAGCGAGGCCTGGGATCACATTTTAAATGAAGGGTAAACTGCAGAGATCTGGTCTTTGCGCGAATGTAAGGGAGGCTCACAGAAATCATCGCCTTAATTACTAATTACAATTCTGGCAGCAAACCAAAGCTTTCATTATTGGAGTAGCGAATGTAAATTTTCCCGTATGGCTGTGGCACGAAAGTAATACATTGATATTTTATTAATGAGCTTTGCACTGTTACACGGGCTGTGATCATTGGAACAGACTCTGCCTCAGATGTTTCATGTCCCCTGTGTGAATACTGTATGTACATATTGAATAGGAAGGAAGGAAACCTGTAAATTGCTAAAGGACAAGCCCTTGTCAGGCATTATAATGTATCGGCCATTTCTATGCAATGTTTCGCAGCTCAGGTGATATTTCAGACTGACCAGGCTGCATGTTGGTGTCTACGTTTTGGAAAATGCATAAAGTAATGCTAGCTTTTGGGGATTTCTGTGCTGTCTGAAATCTGACCATGTATGTGTTTTAATAATATATTTGCAGTTTTATTGGTTGTTGAGGTTTCACTTAAGTCTCAACTCATGGCATTTGGCTGAAATATTTCAGTGCTTTGTTCTGCCATGGTTCCCATGCCCCAACAGAAGGAAAACCACACCTTTCTGAACAGGCCTGCAAGTACTGTACCTGTTTCACCTGAATACTACCCTCTAGCATGAAAGGATTATGGGAAATGTTAGTATTTATGTGCTCCTTCAGACTCAGTCCTTAACCTTTATCGCTATTGTAAAAGGAACTCAAAAAATGCTTTCACATAACCTCAAACAGTAAACTGAATCAAGAACAGCCATGCTAACACTAGGAGGGCAATGCTACAACAAAATATGCCTGGCAGAAAGAAAGCTGCAAGACATGTTGATACCTTCCAAAACACGACCTTGCCATTTTCGCCATTTCCTCTCAACGAGGAAAGGAATTCAATTTCTACCTAACCAAGTTCAGTTTTCTGCTCCAGTGGAGTGCACAGACATGGCAACTCACCTGCACTGTAATTAAAACTAAACAAACTCCATCAATCAGCTGACATTATCAAGAAAAAACAATCTGGTGAAATGGGGAATAGAAGGCTGGGCGGTGAACAACGTGATTACAGCTGTATGCTCGAGTCAAAGAACCCCCCAGAGGCTCAGAGCAATACACACACTCACACAAACACACACACACCTATACACACACATTGGCATGCACGCGCACACACACACACATACACGCACGCACACACACACACACACACACACACACACACACACACTGCCCCTAAGTTGTCACCAGTTTATGAATAACAACATTATGTATTATGTATTATTATGCACGGTATAGATGTCTACAAATACTTAATTATAAATATACATTTTTGTTTAATTAGCATTTAGATTACTTAATTGCATGTTTTAAGGGGATCAGAATACCATGAAATGTATAATGTAAAGCAATTATGTACCAGAACTACTGTAACTTATTTTCAACAAGTCAATAGGTATAATGATAATATGCACTAAATGACAACTTAGGGGTACTGTTCCAAGTTCCAAGTAAGTTCCAAGTAAATGCACTTTTCAGAATATGTTGTAATTAACATAAACAGAGTCCAATGTAACTCAAAAGTTATACTAGATGAGATATAATATCAAACACTCAAGACTCAAGACAATGCAAAGACATACACAAAATAGCTTTTATATGCACTTGTGTATATGCCAGTCTAACATGGGCACTTGACATAGGTATTCCAAACCCCTTAGTAACTCAGTATTTGCTAACCTGTGAATGGTCAACTTTTAAAAGTTATAGTCTTTCCTTGATTGGCATTCAGCACAGTTTCTCACAACATCTGTCCTAAAATGTGTTGTAAGCGTGTGAGCCAGCATGAGGTATCCTACGGTCCAGCCCGGACGTGGATTCACCATTTACATGTGTTCCTCTCTCGCTTGTTGGCATGCCCGCGTGTGTTTATTTCGTTTATGTCTTGTCTGATTTCTCTCCCCCTCCGAAACGCTGTCTTGAAGCTGACGGAAGTCGGCCTTGGGGTTGATCCTGTTTGCTTTGATGTGTCAGAGCTGGTCTCGTTCAGGTTTCTCTGCTTCGCACGCCGACGGCTCCCAGGGGAAGGTTTTGTCTCGCCGATAGATCGGCCTCTTTGTTTGAAGCGTCAAATCGCCTGTCTCTGATTGTGTCAGAACCCCTTGCCATATTTTCCAAACAATGGATGTGTACCCCCCTTGGCCTCCTTTTCAGAGTTTATGTCTTCACTTGCGCTGTGCCCGTTCCTGTTAGAAATGCACAGCTGGAGCTCACCTGGCAAAAAGAGAATCTCTTTCCTGCTTTCTGCTGTTTTTTTTTTAATTCTTTCTAAAGAAAAATGCATGTAAGTGGCAGATGTACAGTCCCAATATCCTTTATTAGAGTGCATGAAAATGCACTCTATTGTTATCCGAATTTTTCTTATTAGAGTGCATGAAAATGCACTATATTGTTATCCGAATTTTTCTTATTCTTCTTTTTCTTCTTCTAACCAATTTTGTGCGTTTAATACAGCTTCAACCGTTTAACGTAGAAACTTCATTCAAACTGTGTTGCGTAGGTCTTACAAAGGACACTTATGCTATGTATTTTTTATTTTTGTAACATTTATACTTTTTAAACTATTAATTAAAAACTATCAAAATTTTCCCTATAGACTTAACATTGGCCTTTATGACATCACAATAGATCCATTAAGCAATTAGAATCTTGTGGCAGCTGAAATCTGACCACCTACATCTGTTTGATGTAGGCCTATATACTTTTATCTATGTAAAATTAGACTGTTTGCATTTTCATGCACTCGTAATTCCCTGGAATTACATTCTCTAGTTATTATTATTATTGGCATTTAGCAGACACTCTTACCCAGAGCAACTTACAATGTTTTCCATTCATACAACAGGATATTTTACTGAGGCACATGTGGGTTAAGTACCTTGCCCAAGGGTACAGCAGCAGTACCCCAGTGGGGAATCAAACCAGCAGCCTTTCGGTCACAAGCCCTGCTCCTTAACCACTGTGCTACACTGCCACCCTATCTGGTGAGGTAGAAATTGACGGGTACTACTCTGCCATGCTACCAAGATAACTCTGTGATGTCACCTCTTGTACTTAAATTCATATTTTCCTGCTTTTTTTTCCCTTCTTTCTAAAGAGAAACGCATGCAAACAGCAGATGTACACAATCAATATCCTGCGAGGTAGAAATTGAACAGTAGGGTTCTCTTCTGCTCTGTGACAAAGATAACTCTGTGACGTCACCTCCTGTACTGAAATTCATATTTTGCACTGCCGTTTTTCAGTTTTCAACGCAGCAACAAACACGGGGTGCGTTTCAAAATTTTGACCACCTTTTTCGGCTACTGATTGGCTCCTCTCAGCGCAGTCCTGTTGACCTTCTGTTGAGGTCATACCACAAAAACACTCAGCCTGCATTGGAAAAGAATAGACTGACTAGGACACTGCAAAAGTGAAGCAATGACCTTCCTCTCCAGCTGTAGCCCATCAGAAAGGTGAGAGGTGTGCTGTATCGGTCCACGTGGGCTCTAACAAGTGTTTCTTCTCCAGGGTTCAGCAATGCAGAAGGTGTCAGCCTGTCCCTTTGACAGTGGCTGTGACAGCTTCCCTTAATAATCCTTAAGCGCCAGGTTCTGTGCACTGACATTTTTGGAGGGGCACAAATTAGGAGCACAAGGAGTGAAGAGGATGTTATTTCACTGCTGAGGGTATGACTCCCCCTCTGGCAGCTGGAGCTCAAAATAAATTACTGTCAGAGGTCTTTGCCCAGCACATGCTGTACTTGTGCACACACACACACCTGCGTGGGCACACACACCACACGCATAAACCACACACACAGGAACACACACACACAACACACCCGCAAACTGACGTGTATGCATAGTCACACACTAGACGCGTTCTCTTCCACACGCAGTTATTCACGCATGCATGCACAGATACTACATATCACATAGACACGCAGGTGCACACAAGCACAGACAGACCCAACATGCAATAAAAAGTACATCCAGTTCCTTCACAAATGACTGTTTTTCAAGATGTTAGTCCAGTTCTCCGAATGTTACATCTGGAGAAACAAGTGTTCGCTTCTGTCTTCCATTCATGTCAGCTTACACTGACAAAGAGACCACCTTGAACATGTTCAAGCGCAGACTGTCATAGCCATGTCATTTTGGTCACAATTACCTCAGGGTCCCCGTTTACACAGCCTTGACAGATATCAGATTGAGCTGTTTATTTGTGACATGGGAAAGGAAAGTGTTTGGCCCCTTTTTCACGTGTAATGTGGTCTCACCTTCTAGCTTCCTGGTGTTACAAGCGAATCAGTGACAGCTTTCTGGAGGAACCTGTGAGGAATCCACAGACTCCCAGCTAATGCTGCTTCTGTAATTTCTTTCACATTTATTTAAACAAATGGAGGATATGATCAGTTGGGCCAGGGAATCTACAGTGGGAATTAATGAGCATTGCCCACCATTTGCAATTAGTCTGCGGTATTATTGAGTTGTCTTATTTCATCGTCTAATTTGTTATTGCGTGGAACATCTTCCCCAGGGCCATCCTCGGTGTCACTCCTGTGAAGTATTGCCGCTTTTCAACAAATACCTCTGTCGCAGATGAAGGCGAATTACAGAATTGTGTCATACATCTTCATTTTATTTTTCAAATGAACAACAGCAGACTGTTAAGAGAATGAGAGAGAGAGAGAGAGAGAGGGAGAGAAATGGAGAGTGGGAAGTGAGAAACGCTACATTTTTATCCTGTTATTACAACGTTCCTCATAAGGGGGTGGTGGTGGTGGTGGGGGGGAGATGGTTAGTATGTGTTGGACCACATGCATTGAGACACTGCTAGGGATGCAGTACTCTAGGCTGTTATTTCAAGTCCCAGAGTCCTTTCTGCATGCATGTTTTATTGCCATCACTCATCCGGGGATTCAATCAACATTAGTCTTTTGACTAACAGTCAGATGCAGGCATTCTTTTTGCGCTTCACAGTTCAACAAGCTCAGCAACCGTCAGAATCAGTGAAAAGGTTTGGGTTCCTTTTCCAAAAAAGACAGCAGGCATTTTCAAGTTTAAGTTAAATACAAATTCTGATTGAACCCAGGAGCTGGTCCCATAAACATATGCATATATAGTTATGGTACAGACCTCAATAAGTATTTAAAGATATAAATATTGTTTCGTGATCATTTTGTATCATGAGCTCCATTTTGCAAAATGTATCATCTCATGCTTAACATTATTATAACAATATTATCTAATTGGAGCATGAAATAAATACTGTGCTTTCTGGAGAAAATCAATACATCTTTGATAGCCAACCCCAGGGAAAGTGCATGGTTAGACACACCAGGTGCGCCAAGTGTTGATGGCCCTTACAATGCTAATTTAAGTAGTCTGGTGTATCCAAGCAAAGCTTTTACTTTGGTTTCATTTCTCACTGAGCTAATGTAGGCGGCTTTTAAATACAGCATACTATTAAACTTTTAGCAAAGTAAACGGCAGGTTGCCATCTATTATAAAGGTTCAGATTTGGTGTAGGCCTCGCTTGAGTGCTACATTCAAAAGCGGCAATGTCAACAACTATTATTTCACATAACAAGCAAGCGGTTGTGGAGGTACTTATTTTCCACAGCTAATAGTTCTTTTCTAATGCGAACTTGACCCAGTCCAAACGCTGTTAGCAACAGCATGAAATACCCAGGGACATTCTACGGGGAGCGCATTAGAACCTGCGCAAGAGATGAAAGTTCACTTACTGAGAGATCATTTCTCTTTCCAAAGCTTTAAACAGTCATTCATTGATCTCTGACATCTCTCGTCTCGCTAGCAGAAGCCAGCTTTGCTCTGTAGAGATTTTAATACGGGGGGTTTTATTGTCGAATGCATCATTGTTAAACCACCTTGAGACATTCCATCTCAGCCCGTGGCTTCCGGGGTAAATATTTGAAGAGGAGGACATAAAAAAAAAAAAAAACATCAAAAAAGAGAGCGTAATATTGAGAGTAAATCTTTCTCTGTGAGATTTCTGCTGGGCAAACAAGCTGGAGGACGAGTATTAAAGTGCATGAACTGAAACCCAGCATGACGCATGGAGCCATCAACGGGGATCTCGGGAGGGTTTATCAAACATTGACAGCTGCTAAATAAACACTGACCATTCGTCGCTGTCACTCTGTCACTGACCCACCCCCCCCCCCACCCTCCAAACGTTTTCTCCCTGCCCCTCCCTCCAGTCTGCAAATGATTGAATTAGGGTAAAATATCTCGCCTGTGAAAGTCACAGTCCCCACCCTACGAGCACCCGAAGGACAGGAGTCCCTGCAACCGTTGGGGCCCGAAGCTCCTGTGTCCCAGCTCCATGCTAGCTTCCCTTGCGTGGTCTACCGCAGAGCCCCCTGACTCAGAGCAAGAGAGGGCAGCGGCTTGCGGAGGGTGATGGCTCACACCGAGGCGAGACGGTTTGTGAGACCAAGGAGGAGGGAGAAACGAATCACTAGGAGTGGTGGGGGGTGGGAGGCTGGGAAATCAGAAACCGAGGGGGCGGTTTGTGAGCAGGAAGACAGAGAGAGAAAGAAAGAGAGAGAGAAAGAACGCGAGAGGAAATGAAAGCAAACAGAATGGGAAATCAGAAGCAGGAACGAAACTCGACAACAAACAAACAAGAGACACAGGGAGGGGGAGAGAGAGAGAGAGAGAGAAGGAGAATGGCACAGAGGCAGTCAGCAGGAGGACGAAGCCACATAAGTGAGGGAAAGAATAAGAAGGCAGCAGTGTACTGCATAAGGGGAAAATTAAAGGGGGTAGACAGAGAGGAGGGGAGCCACCGTGCGAAAAGAGAGTTGGGGGCAGTGTAACGGAGGCAGGTGAAAAAACGAAATCCAGAGATGGGAAGTCCTTTTGATCTTCAGATGGCGATGAAATATTCATAAACACATACCGTAGTCGGTTAGGTCCTCTCTTCGGAGAAGGGATCTACTGTGAAGGTGATGGTTCTGAGGCCTTCTTCCCTGCTTTTGCCACACTGACGCAGCAGGTGGTCAGCTTGATGGTGTCCTTGAAATGACCTCACCCTGTCCCAGCTACAATGAGCAGGACAGTCTGTAACATCACTGTGCTAACCTAGTGCAATATAAGCGCAAGCTTAACTAAAAGTATTCAGATCAATGGTAACCACACACTTAGACACTGTTGAAATTATTATTATTTAAATTTCCTTTTTATGGAAAACTAAATAAAACATCTAAAACTGGCCATTTGGGACAGATCTGAGTGCGCAGTTATTATTTCCCTGCTAAAAGGCACAAAATTTACCATTGAGATTTAATATAGAGATTCAAATCCGAATGCTGAGATCAAGAGCCAGACGAATCAAAAATCTACTCTAACCATATAAACCCCCACCTATAATCCATTTTACATCTACCTTGCAACGCTTATAGAGACCTATATTTTTAATTGTAAAAATTAGTAGGTATGTGTTTGGTTTTGCAATTGATTTTTGAACTATTATCAAATTCATCTATGGAACGGAAAGCATTGCTTTTTCACACGTGGTATAGGTTTGCTTTAGCTCTTGAAGTGTGAAGCACACTGAATGAGATGATCCTCACGGAAGTGCTGTCTGGAGCTAAGCTTGACAGCACTACTTCATGCTTTCTCAAGGCTAAGAAGTCCACTTCTTAGAAATACATTGCACGGGAATCAGTATGTCTTGTCGTGCATTGAACTCGATTTCTCATGTGGACATTGAGTTTAACCCCAAACTGAATAATTAGTTGTATTTAAGTATTAAGCGTATGTAATGTCTCAATCCATTTCATTAATAAATTAATAAACACCATTTCGTGTGTGAGACAGTCAGTTATTCATTCATTGCATGTCCTTCCCCACTCAGCCTGCATGATAACGGGAGCAGTAGTGGTAAGAAGCTGGGCTTAACCCCCATAACCTTGCTCCTACCTACTCCCGGTGGCTAGTTCAATTCCCAGGTGGGCAATTGCTGTTGTACCCTTGGGCAAGGGCCAGAGTTGCTTCAGTAAACACCGAGCTGAATAAATGGATATCTTTTTTTTTTTTTTTTACTGTAAGCTACGTAATTCACTCTATAAAGGAGGGTCTCCTACACAAATGTAATGTATACTTGCACTATCATAACCAGTGCAGCTGCTTGGAAGAACTATAAATTACCATCCCAAATCGATCTCTCTTTTCTTGAAAATAGCAAACTCACTGAGCAGAGTCTGGGCCTAATGGTGTGTTTGGCGGCTCTACAGCATCTTTGTGTTACCCTATCTCTCTTTAAGGTCCGTCCCACTGAGACACGACAGTGACGAGAGCAGGATCATGTGACCCATTTAAAGGCCCAGAGACAGAAAATTTAGTAGCTTGTGCATGACCCCCAGCCCCCTTTCAACTGGTCAAAGGCAATGGGGGGAAAAGGAAAGAGCTTCAGAGGAAAGTGTGAAAGACTGAACACATGGAACAGGGAGTGCAGTGTTCAAAGCAGAAAACATGACTGACTGATGAGGAACATTTCAACAACATACAGTTCTCTGCTTTTTATTATTATTTTTTGCCTACATCCATTTTCATTTCTTTTAAAAAGAACCATATTTTCCGTTTATATCTCTTCCCCATAACTAGCCCATGAAATATTAGATTTTGTTTTGCTGTTGATTCAAATTAGGTAAATGCTTTCCCAAATTTGACTATCCCAAATATCTTTGTTATCTGTAAACAAAGATAATCTGCCACAATAGTCGGCCAGACACAAAGTTGAAAAATCAAACAGACTATGAGAAACAGCAGTGCAGGAGTGTGCTGTGCACCCGGTGGGACCGTTGCAATAATACATTACAAAGGGTCGAAAATAGATCCCTGATGAACACCAGAAATTAAATATTAAAGAGGCGCATTAAAAAATGATGAGGCTGACATCAAATCCAGTCAATGCAATGCATTGACTGGATTTTGAGCAACAAGTTCCAAACAGAAAAATGGTGTTTTTGTATAGTGTGAGTATAGATCTGGAGACAGCAGATAACAACGCAGAAAGCAAAAGTGGTTTAGCTGAAATGGAAAAGTTATAAAGGTGCAAAATATATGAATGATGTCAGAAATACATGAATGTAACAAAAAACAATGCTGAGTGCAAACCTTATAAGCAGGAAATTTCATTGTAAATAATCCAGAAGTTTTTCCATAGCCTGATGAAAGGAAAGTAAACAAATGAATAAGAAGTCATTTTGTCATGTAGGAATTTAAATATTTATTTACCGATTTAGAACTCTAAATTGGATTAAAAATAAAAAACAAAATGGCTACGCTGTCATTATAAGTATCATTTAACACAATGCCCACTGTTTTAAGGGGGAAAACAGCTTTAATTCTGATGGTGGCAAGTAATTTTCATTAAATGTCAATTTGTTATTAATTCAAAGCAAAGCTTAAATAAAATTGTATTCATTAATCACTCTGCCGTCCACCGGCCTGCTAATTAAAACATTGTGGGGTCCGCTCGTTAGTCATCGGCAGACCTGATTGTTAATGTCGTCTCATTGTCCTCCTTGTTTCACTGCTATCATTTATTTTCTTTGCTGTTCTTGTAAACTCTTGTTAATTATTAAATCACTTTTTTTGTCTCTGGTGACATTTTTCAGATAGGTATCAAAGTGTGTCTCAGCAAAGAAATAAGAAGCCATGTTTTCAGGGCAATGAATTAAGAAAAAACAATATCGACTTCCTCTTTTCACATTTTACTGAGTTTTTGTTGCGGCACCTTTGTTTTGATTTTTCCTCTAACCTCATTTTAGAATAAACACTGTCTGAGATCAAAAGGCATTGATTATTTTTACTGAGCAATTACAATTTTACCCAGTAATGTAGTAACTATGAGCCTTTCCTTTGCGCTTTGCCACAGATTATATGGGGACAGTCAAATGTTTTCTTTTAGGATATAGAAACTGACTGAACAGATCAGCTTGCTCAGAGCTCCCAGAAATCAGTGCGACATGATCAAAAAAGTTGCTGTGAGATTGACCTTGACCCATCATTATTTCCAGAAGCCTTCAGACTCTAGTGTATTTTTATCATTTTTTCCATTTTTATCTAAAACAAAAAAATAATAAAATTATAAAAAATACTAATTTGGGAGGATGGAGGATCGTTCATTTGCTTTTTGTAATTAATCAAGGTGAATTCATCAAGGATTGTTTCAGCTTGAATAGTGATGATATCTTGACACACAGCAATAATTAAACAGGGGCCAGGATGAGATTTCTTATTCCCAGAACAATAGAGGGAAAATTCCACACAGAGCCCTCGCTGAAAAAATAACCCGTTTTTAAACCTTCAATTATGCACGTTGTCCAGAGTGCACCATATGTCACTGTCAATACAATATCCCCATTTTCACAGGGTATATGCATGGGATTTGTATATGTTAAATAATGCAGCATCGAAAGGTCAGGGGAGACGCAGAGAGGGGGCCGATGCTCTGGTGAATTTGGCCGGCTTACGCGGCACATCACAAGAGTGTTACTCCTTTAATTTACAGATCAGTTCAAATAATGAAATGCATATAGCAAATGTCAAACACGGGCAGTCGCAGAGTAATCCATCTCAACAGGGAAATAACGGACGGGTTTCCACAGAATTAAACTTATTCCGCGGGGCACCTTCCACTTCCAAGAGGTCTTTCTCTCTCTTTCTCTTTCTCTCTCTCTCCCTCTCTCTCTCAAAGCGTTGAGGGGAAAGTAGCTCTCTTTGCAAATTCCAGCCACAGTCTTCAGTGTAACAAGAGAAATTATACATACTCTAACTTCTGTGCAGAACACTAGGATTGAAATCTGTATTTAATGATCGATTTTACCGTACTACCGTACCATATTTCTCAGCGTAATGATATGGAGAATGCACAAAGAGGACACCTGTCCTACCCTGGATTAAAAGGCCTACAATGCCCGTACAGCAAACTGCTAAAATCGTGTCCGCATGGCAAGTTGCTTCTTGAGGTCAAGGTGTCCGTAATTCCAGTGTTCACCCACAGGGGACTGAAGTAAACGGAGTTCTACACTGCCTCCCCAGGGGGCACCTTTCAGGCAGGCGGCTTCTGAAACATTTAAACATCCTCTGGCCTAATCACCCTCTGGATTAATTCTCAGGTTTCATTGATAGGTGGATGGTGAGGGATAAATCTCTTTGCCATTAAGCTTTGGCAACAAAAACAAAAGGAAACAGTACAGTGTTCAGTATTGTAGTGCCCTCACTTGATTAAAAACACTATAATCCCTCTCTGTGTGTATATCTGAACTGACTTTTAATGACATATGATGGTTTATTTCTAGATAATGATCCTTTTAAGGAGATATCAAAGCGAAGCAATTAATTTCAAATTACTGCTGCTAATGTAATGGCAATTACATTATATTGCTGTTAATATTTAAATAGGTAATTGCACAAAGGTTTCATATATGTCAACATGAGTGTTTCTGTTGCCACTTTTACCATCATCAATAACAGGCATGACACAATATCAATGACAGCCCAGAATTTCTAACGACCACAACATCCATTGTAACGGCCATAAAAAAGTACCAACCAGTGCAAAACAATCAGTATTGCTCATCTTCTCGCCGCAATAAATTATCACAACGAGAGCAAAGATAACAACAACGACAAAATGCCCAAGGTCAAAAAACACAATCGAGGGGAGAAAAAAACAAGGTGAACACAAGTTGAGGATTACATTATCCGAGGCGGTTCGGTACCAATGTCAGAGTCAAAGACAGATCCTCCTTTTATCTCCTGGCCTCCTCCGTTATGACATATAATTTTTTTTTTCTTTTTTTGGGGGGGGGATTGAGACGCAGGAGGTGGGGATGCTGTAAGCAAGGGAGAAGGGAGTCGCGGAGAGGGAGGTGCGAGATGACTAACAGCCTATTGTGTAATTAATGAGGAGACTGTTGATTTCCACAGATAATTTAGCACCGTACAAGCGTTTGACTTCTGTTCCCCATTTACCCCGCTCTGTCTCTTTTATGATCTTGATAATGGGGGAGGACTGTGTTAACCTTGATGTAACACACACTTGTCCCGTCCCCCCCCCAGCCTGACCCTTTGAAGCCATTCAGGGTGGGGTGTGGGGGAGATGGGGGGAGGTTATCAGAATGACAGTGTCATTAGAGGAATCAGGAGAAGGAGTCACACCAATGTCCTCCAATCACAGTGCAAAGGACGGAACAGTCAGGTGGAGGTTGCTTGGAATGTCAAGCAAATAGGTGAACCACACATCTATTTCTATCTCAACAAGCAGCCACATCAACCAGCCCTTCTGCTGCTCAGCAATTGTGTTTTTGTCACACATGGACTTTGGGTGTTGTAGGACACCTGTTAAAGTACAAGTAGCTACATTATTCTCATTTTAGCAGACACTCTTACCCAGAACGACTTACATACATGTAGGTTACCATTTTTATCCATATGTAAAGCTGGATATTAACTGAGGCGATTCTGGGTTAAGTACCATGCCCGAAGGTACATCAGCAGTGCCCCTGCAGGGAATCAAACCAGCAACCTCTTGGTGCGAGCCCTGCTCCTTACCACTATGCTACACTGCCATCCTAGGTAGAGGGGTGGCACTGCCTCATTTTCACTGAGGTAATGTTCAGATTTACTTTGCCTCGCTCACCCTGAGAGGGTGTGTAGGGTTTGATTTGCGGTTTAAATAATAGGCTAAGCTCAACAGCTGAAAATTAGGAAACCTGAGGCACATAATGACTTCTGAATGATACTGAAAAAAAACCCACAAAAAAGTACAAGTTACACTCTAAGTCCAACAGCATTCAAACATTAATAAATTGTAGATGCACAGCCATTGTCAATCACGACTGAATAAATGGCAATGCTTCAAAGGCCTCCGGTCATTTCTGTCATGCCACCAGTGGAGGAGAATGGCGAGGAGCAGTCTGGCAGGAGACGATTACTTGGTAATTTGTCCATGAGCCTCACTTGTGTGTTTACGTATCTTACAAAAACACATATTTACACTCAGTCCCCCAGGCCTTCACAGCTCACCACTCTCATTATTCACAAACGCCCCCACCCCCATCCCAGAGCACACACATAAAACACACACACAAGAAAAACAGTACCAAGGGTTGAAAAAAAAAGGCTGGCCATTGTTTAAGTTCTTCTCATTAATAGTCATCGTCCACAACGCAACGGCAGCAAAACAAAAATGTTTAGGCAGCTCAAACAGAACTTAACATTCCTTCAAGGCTGAGCTTCAGAGATGCTTTCCAATTACTGCGGGAATAAATATTTAATCACTTGTTGCTCTTTTTTATTTATTACTCAATATACGTTCTATCGAGGAGCTGCTTTGTCTTTCTTCGGGAGAGGAGCAAGGACCCTGAGGTAGCGCAGACTGGCCCACCCAGGGGTTCTGAAGCACCTTCCTTCCACCCTGCCGTAAATGGAATGGAAAGATCCAGCTTTGCAGGAAGTGCGAACAGCAAACAGGTCTGTTTGTTTGGGCCCTCCGGGTCCCAATGCATTAATCCCAAGCTCAGTGTGGGAGAGAACTAGCCTGCGGTGGAGAAGAACAGTCACTGTGAAGGGCTTGGGGGGTTGGGGGGCAGAAGGGGGGCACGATCTTCCCTCTCAACGTTACTGTGAGGTACACGATGGGAGAGCAGTTTTGGCCCACGAACACCTCTGGTCAACACGGCCTGGGAAGGTTGCTCACTTTTCAAAAGATCAAGCCCCCCCCAGCAGACATGTTGTGATAGCTACCCCAAAGGGCAACTGTCTCCCATTAATTTAAACGCCCGCGTGACCGCAGCGCCCGCTCCGCCGTCCCACGACGGAGTGCTGTCCATCGCGCCCGCGCCTCTCGCCCCATTAATAATTCACATACTCAGGTATGTTTTCGGCTCTCGGTAATGAGCTCAAAGCTAGCCGCGGGGAGGAAAACAAGCCCGTGTGGTCTCTGCAGAGCGGGGGCTCAACCTTGGCACGCTTACTGTCAAATTCAAAACATTTGCCCGACCGTGTAAGTTATGCTAAATAAGTATCCCGCAAAGCAACAAAGGATGAAAACTCACTAGCCAGTGGAGCTGACAAAAAAAAAAAAAAAAACACTGCCCGTGTTAAACACAGGATGCTGATTCTCTCGCTGCATTCTCACCAAACAAGAAGCTCATTAACTGATGGACACATAACATCCCCTCTTCCTGACCTGGTGGCAGCCATATGGCTGACAAAACCTCTCCTGACCAGATATGAAGCATGCCATGTTCCTCTGTAACAGTGATTCCACATTCATCTTGCAATCAAAAAAAAAGAATCATATCAATCAAAGAGATGAGGACAGTTTACCATCAAAATGCACAAAATAAGATTTTAAAGATTTAAGATTTTTAATTTTTTGATTTTTTAACAAAAATTATTGAAACTGGACAGTATTGGTATGGTATGGCAGGGTATGGTATGGTATTCACAATGTAGATTCAGGTCATTTATGTGTCTTGAAACATATTAAACATCATCACTACAATGTCTGAATCTCTGACAGTGATTTTTTTTTTTTTTTTTGGGGTACACTACAGTATGGCTGTATACTTTTCCCAATGAAGATGTGGTCACAATGATATCCGCACCCTAGATGGATGGTGTTACACATTGGACCATATGCTTTCAGTCATATAAATCCAAGAGTAAATACATCTTGACACCATTATGCAAAATCCTGTAAGACACAGGGGAAGGACACTGGACATGCACCGGAGATAAAATTGCACCAAAGATTCATGCATGTGCCTTCAGGATCCATGTCCAACTCATGCTCTTTATTAGGTCGGCGAATTACTAATCACGTGCAGCCCAATTACCGGTATCAATTACGTGGTTAGGTTGGGAAAAAAAAAGATGGAACAGCAAAACTGAGAAAGGGAAAAAAAATAGATGAATTTTCTGTCAAGGGTATTACGGAAGCAGCTCAAGAAGGACTCCATACATCAAAGTTACAGACGCCCATTTGTTACCACGGAGTTACGGCTGAGATATGTGTCATCCGCCGTGACCTGGAGGAACAATAAAATAGGTTGGGAACTGCCTAAGAGCAATGACCTTGTGTAGCCGAATCCTGCTGAAAAGTAGAAAGAGAGAGACAGATAGGGATGGATACGTGGGTAGGCGAAAACTATTACACTCGATAAAGTGCCCTCCCTGTCCCGGGGGTTGGGCAGCTGAGAGAGAGAGAGAGAGAGAAGAGAGAGAGAGAGGGAGGGAGAGAGACAGAGAAAGGGAGGAGAGAGAGAGAGAGAGAGAGAGAGAGAGAGAGAGAGAGAGAGAGAGAGGGAGAGGGAGAGGAGAGAGAGAGAGAGAGAGAGAGAGAGGGAGAGGGAGAGGGAGAGAGAGAGAGGGAGAGAGAGAGAGAGAGGGAGAGGGAGAGGAGTGAAGACCTTCGACAGTTTTTTTAAAGGAGCAGAGAGGATGAACCTGTTGAGGTGAGACACACAGCGGTTGTGGCTCCTCGGTAGGCCCGGGGCTATCGGGGGTGCTTACAGGTGGACCTCAGTGGTCCCCCAGTTCACTCCTTATATCCTGATGTCTATATAGTATTTATGACGTTTTGTGCCCCCCCTCCCCATGGTTTGTAATTGCACCCGTCTGTATTTTCTTGCTAGGCCTGCTCCTCTGTGATGCTGTAAAGTAGCTGCGTCCCAGAAAACACAGAACGTTTTCTGCAAATGTCGCCGTGACAGGGTGGGAAAAATGCTCGTGTTACGTCGCCACCCTGTCATAACGAGACCTCACGGCAATGTCGCTACAACATTGCATGTTGCCTGGGGTTTAATGTATACGGTTAGTCCAAAAAAATAACTTCACAGGGTCCATCTGGTCTTTGCAGGGCAGGTAATGCATAATGTATTTTATTTGTTTCCTGTTGAATCGGCTGGCTTGTTCCTTTATAGTATTTTGTTCCAAGTTATGAATTTGATTGTGTGTAATTTAGCTGAATAGTCACAAGGGCTATTTGTCTCCATTATGTATTATTTTTTGAAGATGTTCACCATTGAAAATATTCATTTCTGATCTATTTACTGAGATGCAAAATAAAGATGAAATGCATTCCTGAGCATGTTCCTGCAATTCAGTTGAATTCTTTGTTCTTGTATTTTCCTTTTTATTTGTTCATGTATTCATGTGTTTAATTTTTTGGTTATTTTTTAATAAGCCAATTAGAATATACTGGCTGTCGGGCTGTTACAGGCTGGGCCGAAAATCATCATCATTATTTTACTCAAGAAAAACAATATCATTCAGGGCCCTAGCAAAAATAACCAATGAGTAATTTTTCTACACTGGCTGTCAACCTTTTGTGACAGTTTGTGAATAAAAGATGATTGCAGGGCATGTATGGGGCTTGCTGATTCCTCTGTAAGTGGTGGAGATATTCTATCAAGGCCTTGTGGGCATAGTTAGATGACTTGGCAGGGACATGGTGCCTGAAAATGACTTTGGCATTGCAACTGTATATACAGTTGTGATATTCAGAGCCAACCACTTCTACTCATAAAATTTTCCATCAGCAAGTGGGTCAAAGTTCATATTTCACACATGCACTCTATACCAACTCCCAAAGTGAAAGAAACGCCCGAGTAACTCCTTAACAGATTGTGATTTTCATGTGGGCCTGTAGCTACTCTCCTATTGGTGAGGCAGAATGAAGCCTTTTAGCTTTACTGATAACACCATAGCATATTGTTGGTGGTGCGTTCCTTTATCTGCAAAGCTAATTTTAGCTAACTGACATCAGCAATTGTTGAAAATCTGCTGAGATTTGCCTGGGAAAAACTCCTCAGCGTCTCACTTATCTGGTTTGATTAAACAAACTCTATTTCTTTGCATTCATGTGTCCCCTTCCCTATCTGAGTAAATAACTGAAATCCAGCGGCATCAAAATTACTTCAAAGAGCTCATTGCATAAGTGTCACAGTATCGTTGTCTTGCCTTGGTGGAAAGACTTTGACGCGTAAAACCGACAAGTAGAAAGAAACGAGTCATATCAATCATGTTTGATTTATTACACAATCCGTACCAAAAGGAGAATTTCTCACTTTTAACTCTCCAAAGGGTGCGATGATTGAAGCAATTTTACAAGACTGCTAGAGCCCTGGAATTACAACTTATAACCATGGTGATTCCATTACACCACGATGCTGGGGCTATACTTGACATTTCACTGTGATTCATAAACACAATTTATTAACAATAAATTCCACGTCTAAGAAAATTCGGGGTTAGGAAGCCAGTTCCCTTTCCACAAAACACGCAGCAAGTCATTATGCAAGGGTGCTTTTACACAGGTACAGTCTATTTCTTATTCCCTCTTTCTTCTTATGGATTCTTACCCTTTGTACTTTGTCTCCTTCTCCATTTTGCCCCAGTTTATCTTCCCCAGATTGCATTGGTATTGAGGGGAAGCGGGTGTGCACATTAGATATATCTTCAGTATCAATGACAAGGCCTTTCTTTGGGGATGGAGAAAAGAGACGGCCGACTCATCTTGGATAAGGCAACTTTTCTTCAGGACCCCAGCCTATTGTGACAAAAAAAAGCCGGTCTGCAGACCGTGGGCAGAAATCTAAGTAACCATTCACCCAGCTCGGAGGAGGTAACAAAGGGTATCCATGCGCTGTGTACTTTGTGTAACGCAGATAACAGTCCAGGGGAATGGCCCAGTCACCGGCATTCACTGCCTGACAGGGGACAGTTGCAAAGAATGCAAGCCACTGAGGCGCGTTGCCTTGCAGCGAATGGGGTGAGAGGAAAAAAAAAAAGATCTTCAGACTAAATTAAAGATCACACGGGTCAAACATGCCATCGACCGTAAAGAATGAAATGACAGTCCTTTATGGCCACGGCCGTCTTAACTCGCATTACCGTTGACCATGAAATTGCTAGGGCTGGAAAGATAAAATTCAATAATTTGCAGTTTGGGACTCCTTTCTTTTGACATTGTCTTGCGAAAGTACGCGCCAGGTGCGTCACTTTCTCAGCCAACCGTGCTGGCAAAAGAGATTTACGCATTCGGCGAGATGTTCCCCTCGGTGACCAAGCACCTATACAGTATGTGTCATTGCACTTGTCTTAACCTCTCATGCAATACCATTAATACAATTGCATTGGCATTCCTCCATTTTAGACAAGTGTGCATGGGTGCTGATTAGCTGGGAGAATTATTGTCAACTCAGTGGGGAAAGTCACTAACCCACCCTCCAAATGTCTCTTTTTTGAGAGGAAGGTCTCAGGGGATTGGACTGGTTACTATCCTACAGGCAATGAATTTTATTTTTTTGCACTTTAGTCAAATTTTTAAATACTTTTAGATACTTGGTATAAAAAGCTATAAAAAACTAGTATCTGGTAGTTCCATGGACCATGGATCAGTGGACCAAGACACTTAATGAGAGTAGTCTCACAATGTTATTCAGGGTAACACAAACGTCACAAATATGGGTGGCTATGACGTGGCTGTCTTCAAAAGTGCCCGAAGCACTCCCAAGAATCATCTGGCTTGGCATCACTGTTTCCATTAATGTTTCCTGTAAGCCTCTCTTCCTGGTCACAGTGTTGCACACCTGATCCTTATCACATTCCATTATTCATTTGCTTAATAGACGCGCTTATCCAGAGAGGCAAGTTCTCATTCGATATCCCATTAATAAGGCTGGAGTTTTAGAGGAGCAGCTGAGGTAAGGCACCTTGCTCAAGGTTGCATTCGGCAGTGACCCACCCAGGACCCACACTCTGAAAGTTATACCAATTGCTGCCCCTGCTTGTATCTGCGGACTGACTTCCACAGATGGGACAGCAAGTCCTCATAAGCTAATGGGTAATGAGCAAAGTATGATACAGCAAAATGGTGATGCTGAAGCAGATACATTACATTAACCCATTAATATTCTGTGTGTGTGTGTGTGTGTGTTTGTGTTTACATATATATATACACACACACACACACACACACACACGTGCAAGAGGTGGTGAGGTTGGTGGGGCTTAGACCCCAACAGGCCCTTTGTCTAGGAAAGTAAATCACAAAATAAAGCACTCACAGTTAAGAAAAGCAGCTACATATTCTCTCAACTCAAATCCTGTGCATTGAAATTAGGATTTTTTTTATTAAATACAGATACAATGCCAAAAGATAAATGCAACATGTAGCTGAGCTATGTGAAATTAAATTCAAGATAACAGGCCAGAGATGCAATATAAACCACCCTCACCTCAGGGCAAAGTCCTTCGGTATAATTCTTGCACCCAAAACAGGCCTTTTCCATGTTATACTTACACAGACCAGAGTATGGAAGGTGTAACATTTTGGCGCAAACACAAGATAATTGTAGTTAGAAGGTAGGAGGAAACTAAAACCTGAAAACTTGGATAGCTCCTGCTCAAATGTGGGAAGATATTATAGTCTTTACACATACAGATACCCCAGGTTAAAAACTGCAGCCAGAACCCTGGAGCTGAAAAGCAGCACGACTTTCAGCCTCTCAGCTTAACCACCATCCACTGCCGGGTGGCAGAAATTATGTTTTATTAAAAACAAGGTTGCAAAAGGAATTCATAAAAATGTTATAATCCATTATTTATATTATTTGGCACATCATTAACCAGAGAGATTAATATATAGGCTTGGCTTCTGCATGTTGATTTTAAAAACAGAATTCCTTCTTGAAGGGACAAGATAACAAAGGGCTTTAATAGGTTTGCCCAAAAGGGTGTCATAATCTATTACAAGCCAGCTTTAATGCTCTTCCTTCTCCCTGCATACCCACCCAACCTTGCAGCTCTTTCAGAGATCAGTTACAGCAACTGATACAATGTACAGAGGTATCTCATTTTCAAAGAGTGAAATTAACACAGAATAAACTAACAGCATTTATTTCAGAGATGATAATGATTAAAATGGCCTAAGGTCAATGGTAACAACCTTTGAAATAAATTAACCTGTTCTGGTAGCTTACCTGTACAGATATTATATTTCATGGTTTAAAAATGTTTATTGCAGGACAGCAGCATTGATTGGTTTTGTTATTTAACTGTTAGCATACTTAGCAGATGCTTATCTAGAAAGAGCTGTAATACATGACACATTAATTACAATAAACATAACGTCTAACAAAATGTATAATAAACTAAATTGCGTTACAATTTTAGTTGAGATGGCAAAAAGGCTGATGAAAAGAAATTTTCAAAAAGACAAACATGGTGTCATTTGAACCACTACAAAGAAATTAGAGTCAAATAAATTGAGGGTATTGAGTGAGGTATGAATAATGGAAAGTTATAGATACAGATATGGCTATAGGTCACACAAAGACAGCGCAGAGGGGAGATAACAGGAGACTGAGCAGTTTATATGGTGGTGGACAGTACGTTCCCCCATTGACGCACAAGAGATGGGAGATACTCAGGCTTACAAAGGGGAGACAGAAGCATTGAAATGGAGCCTGCCAGTAAATGATGTCCTCAAGGGAGGAGAAAGGATATGTGCAGTAGGAAGAGGCGACAGATTAAAGGCAATGCTGCCCGTGGAACGTTTGTGGGACAGAGGCTCAGAACCAAGAAAAGAAAGGTCACACTATGGTTGAATGCAGCATCTCTTTGATTCTGCTAGTTCCCAGCTTTCAAAACAGGCCCTGTCACAGAAATTCTGCCGATGGATGTCTGAGATGCAAGCAGTTTAACTTTGTGTTAATAGGAATTGAATTTTAACCTCCCTCAATGAAAAGAGCAATAAGTATGGACTGATATGTCATAGATGATACATTTCATTCCATTATGTTTGTTTTTTGCCTTGCTTAGTTTCACAAGGTCATCCTTACAATCTGGAAGGTTTACTTTAAAGTATGTATTGGTATTGTATTGGAATGATGAAGTCTTTCTCTCTGATATGTTGTGTTGCACTTTCGCACTGGGCCAGGTGTTTACCTGTGGTCTCGGCTCACCTGTGTTTGGCACTGAAACTCGTTCGTGAGTGGATGGTGGTGTCCTTGTATGTGTAACGTTTTGTGTCATTTTGTTGGATGCACTTTGTGTTTGACTTTGATGAGCGTCTGCTGAATGTCAAAAATGTAGTGTTAAATGTACTCACATCTTGTACCTAGATCTGGATAAGAGTGCCTGCTGGATATAGATGTAGCATTAAATGTACTCATATCTTGCGGATTCTATTTGCATGTGTATCATCTGCTCTGAAAAAAATGCATTATTTGTCATGCAATATGTCATTGAGATAACGCAGTAATTTAACAGTAAAAAAAATGTCAAGTACATCAATCTTCTATGACTTACAAATGTATAGTGGATGTAAGTATGCGTTAGTGTATGTATGCATGTGCCAGTTTGCAAACATTGTCGGATAGAAAGGTACCTAGCTAGGTTGCTAAGAAAGGTTGCTAGCAAGCTAGCTTGGGAAAGAGAAAGAGAAAGATAACAGGGGAGGAGACACTCCAGAAACCAGATAACAGATAATTTCTCATCCTATTTGTAAATGCTGTCCTTGTGTGTTTAGCTTGATATTACAACATGAAAGTAATCAAGATGTAATCTAGGTCAATGTGTCAAATGTATTCGGCTGGTAATAGGGACATTGTCTTGCTATGACATTGCCAAGCAGATGCCTGTTGAAGATGGCTAGCTATCAGTATGGCATGATGGGTCCTTATTTTATTTTAGGGCATGCTCATGATAGTTTAATCATCTACATAGCTGTGTTTCTGTATTATATATAAAGTGTATATGTATATATAAAGTGTACATGTATATGTATGTAGATAAGTGTATATGTATGTATTATTTTATGGGTAGTGCACATGTGATCTGCCCACCAAAGCAAGCACGTCATCAGCATTTGTTTGTTGAAAGTGATACTTGTGATTTTATGATCACAAGTTTTGATAATGACAGTAACATTAATGTCAACAGAGGGTGTGTTATCAATGGTCCATACCAACCATGAGGAATTTGTGATATTGACTAGGAATAGGACTAAGATAGGGTTAAAGTTCCACACTCTAAAGTTGGCACGAATGCCTCCGCAGCTGGCATGGAGTCAGTGCGTAATCCAGCCACTGACATGGGATCTGCCCCATACATTATTAATCAAGGCACAGGAAGGGAAGGCAGGAAAATGAAAAACAAAAATTAACAAATGCAGAATCCTGCGTGTGAAGTTGATTCTTGAACTTAAAATGCAAATGAGATTTTTTTTCTGTTTAAGATGTTCTCTTTTTTTTTCTCTGGTTCTTTGTGTTCTTTTAGACTTTGTTTTATCTTGTTTAAGCTTCCTGTGTAACTGCCCCTTTATTGCTATACTGTAGACATGAAAGAGGAACCCTGATCATTAATGGATACCTTGTAATCCTTCCGTTTAATCGGATCCAGGTTTGAGCTGACCCCGTGTTTAAATTCTGCCAAACTCCGTGACCCCTGGAAACCTTTGCTACAAATTACCAAACTCGTTAAAGGAGCTGATTTGTTACTCCTTTCTTCTGTTTTTCTTTGAAAAAATATTGTGATACTGTTCATTACCATTAAGTGTTTCTTCTGTGTGATGGCTGTGAAGTGCATTTCAGAGGAATGGAAACAAGTCAGAATGTCATTAAGACTGCCATCTTACTGACTTTGGAATGTTAAGGTAGAACAATTACCACTGGAGTGAAAAGCTATTTTTAAACATGCAAACAAGGTGTTTTGATCTCGGCAGCATTAAATATAATTAGGGGTAAGGAATTTTTCCTCTGTAAAAAAGACTGCATTTTGTGATGTAGGCCAGACAAAATAATGTCACAATTTGTTCTGTAAGCCCTAATTGTTGCAGAGGATTCATTTTTCAATTAAAGTATTTTATTGGACTTGCTTTAAATTTTTACATTTACACAAATTATGTTGTACAATACTGAGGTTCCACAGTGGGTTTCAGCTAGGTCCACCATGTACTTTGTGACTCTGTGCACATTTTTTTTTCATTATTTGTGTGGGGTCTCACATAAATTTCAGGTAGGCACACCATTACTTTGCAGTTTTGTTTGGTTACCAAACTCCCTTTTGGATATTTAGAAATATATGAAATGCATTTAACTTCCTGACATTGAAGATAGAGGAAATGTCCCAGAAAGGGGAAAAAAAGAGACAACCACGGAGAATTTCATTCTGATGCGAAGCAAATTATGAGTGAAATTATTTTAAAGTTTAAAATTGATCAAATAAAGTGATAGCCTGGAATACAATCCCAGCTAAAGGATACCCAGACTGTTAAAACCTCATTTAGAATAAGCCATGGTGGATGACAGCTGTAATTATTAACTCATCACTAAGATTTTGCAGTGTTCATAGCTGCAGTATGACGTGTCAAAACTTTGCCCTGGATTTGTTCTCAATGTCAATACATATCAATATGGCTCCAAATATACCACTGAGTTTTGAATGCTGGTCTCACATTGGGCTTTGGATCAGAGGTGCTTGCAGGAGAATAACAAGTAGAATCCAATCTCAAATGACATTGCCCTGGTGGGAAGGCTCGCCACAGGCTATAAGGCAATCACTGTACCTACACACAGGAATGTGTCGTATCCTTATGGCCAGAATGAATTACAATGATAATTTAAAAAGTAAAACACTTAAAGCTAGCTACATCTGATGTAAAGGAACAGTGAAACAATTTGCTGTTGCTGCAGACTATTCCCAAGGTGACTCTCTTATGTTAAGCTTTGTGCAAACTTCCGTGATATTTCCATCCGTTACTGCATTACATTACATTATTGGCATTTAGAAGACACTCTTATCCAGAGCAACATACATTGGTTACAATTTTTTTTGTGTTATCCATTTATACAGCTGGAAATTTGCTAAGGCGATTGTGGGTTAAGTACCTTGCCCCAGAGTACAGCAGCAGTGCCTCAGTGGGGAAGCGAACAAGCAACCTTTCGGTTATGAGTCCTGCTCCTTAACCACCATGCTACATTGCATCATTGTGATAGCTTCACTGGCACTGAGATTATCATTTTAAATTGTCACGGCCGCTGATGTTATTGACGACGGTGGCGGCGTTAGGCGTTGCTGGAACACGAGAGCGATGATGGCGCATGACGGGCGGCGTCATGGGAAGAAGCGCGTGGTGATGAGATGAAAAGGTGGAGGGACGGCTGCAGGGAAAGGGTCGCAGGTGCCCCAGGGGAGGGGGGATGTACTCCTGATCTACATATGACAGATCGCCCTCTCTGATCACACTCCTGCTCCACATTCATTAGAGAAAACATTTGTCTCCTGGCACGCCAATATGGGAAAACAGGGGTGTGTGGTGATGGTGGTGGCGGTGGTTGCTGTGGGTGAGGGGGATGGTGGCAGTAATTACAAGATTGTGAATGTCAGAGAAGGAAAGAGAAAGAGAAAGGGTTCTGGGAAGGCGCAGGTGAGGGTGCTGTTTTTCCTCGCGCGGAAAGCCAGAGATTTGTATCTGTGCGAATCGCTCATCTCGGTCGCCTCGATCACCCCTCTCGGCTCCTCTCTGTCCGGGCCCTCTGTGACTCTTAAATTACTTCAGAGTAGAGGACACACTTCCAAAGAACAGGCCCTTCAGCTTGGGGAAGGACGTTCTTGAGGCCTGCCGAGAAGAAGCGCCGCACTGAATGCATTTTCCTGGACCAGCCCGGTTTTCACTGATGTGCAAAAATGTCCTTTGAGAGGGGCCGATTCACTGTGGGATACGATGCGACATCGCCCTAGCATGGCACAGCATGTTCATTTGTTCCACAAGACATTTTTGCCTGATTATAATGATTCAAATTTCACAGCAACGGCGGCTTCATCACCAAGGAGTCAAATGAACATTTTCCAATGACAGTGATAACAAGGGAAAAAAATGCATTTTTTGGTCAGGGCTGTCGGTTTGGCTAGGTTGCCACAGTCAATCAGCTGAAGTTCCAGGCTTCAGGGAGAATGGAAATAACTTTAGGTCCTAATATTGATATGCTGTAACTAGTGCCTGGAAGTAAATTGATTGTGTGGGCCAGGCTATCTCAGAGGAGTCACGCTTGTGTAAACCAGGGGTTTTGACCTTTCAGACAGTTGAGATGCCTTTCAAATGGATATGAGGAAGACACTGGGGAAAGCAACTTAAAAAACCCCAGGTTTTTTGCAAACCTGCAGTCTTGTTGTGTTGTGGGAATGGGAATTTTTGTTTTGTGTTGATTTATTCATGTGGTGTTTCTTTCTGTTAAATGTATATCCCATGTCTGTATCATTCTTTTCATTACAGTCTGTTGAAATACAGCATTATTCATTTCCTATCAATGAGTTTGTGTGCTGTTTTGAGGCCCCTCACTTGAATGAAACTGTCCTGTGTGAAGATAGAGCTGAAAACCACAGGCCTGAAAGTAATTTAAAATGAAAATCCATTTATTTAAAAAACGAAACCTTCGCTGACCCCAGCTTTGCTGGGTTTTTTTTTTTATCATAAGTTTGACTCATTTTCCGGAGGAAAAAAAAGAGACAGAAAAATCCCTACTCCAACTTTTTTTTTGCTGCCACCGTCCTAAAGCATAGCTGGCAGAGAGGACCTGTCATCGTGTGCCTTAGCAGAGAGCGGGGAGCTGGCAGGAAGGGACATTAAACCAATATTGCGATATCGAGGAGGGATCAGCATGTAATGAATAATAAAGAAAGCGACCGCGGTGGGGGATCTGTCTCTGCCGAGTTTCCCTGCACATCACAAATGGCACGGCGAGGCGGCGGAGAAAACTCTCTTGACCAGTGAAATTAAAGCGACCCTTTTATTACTATGTGACATTTTCTGTTGGCCATGTTCAGCGCTCCATGTGCGGAGCGCTCCGTTTTTTGCAGATACCAGGTCTTTCATTACATTGCTGAAAGAACGCGCCAAGCAATATGGAGCTAACAACATTTTTTTTTTTTTTTTTTTTTTTTAACGAATATGATTGAATGTGCACATTGCCCTCTGGACACTGTATTTTTTTCCTCATTGAAGAATTTCATTACAACTAACATTAACAAAACCAATCAGCCGTGGTGAACATGTGCCTGTTTTATTTTTAACAACAAGCGGTATACAAATTACAGGCAATATTACCAAGGAATAAAACTGCAGTCCCTCAGCGTATGGCATGAGAAATGCTATGTACCACGTGAAGCACATTTGCTCTGACTTTTTTTTTACCCTGTCTATAACTGAAGGTTCTGAGCAAGGTTATTACTCAGGAAAAAAGTTTAAACTGAAGATCCCTCCCCTATTATAGAACAAAACACCTTGGTATCTATCGCAACATTAACACGCCATCTGGAAGGTGCCAGAGTCTGGAGTGTGGTTAGGGACCTGGTGCATCGCACATTGACTAATATTTCTCAATAAAATAAAGATCAGAGGCACAGGAATGTGAAGGACATGAGGATATATTGGGGGGGTGGTGGTGGGGGAGGGGCGGTTGCTCTGATTCACGAACACAAATCTACCATCAACAAAGGTTCCTCATAAATCCATCAGAAGGGAAGGATATATTATATTGCCATTCATTTTAGGAGGACGAAATGCTATGTGCAGTAAACGCATTAAATCTGGAGAGCTTTGGATATATTAGGGCTGTGATATAATAAAAGAAGGACTGGTTAACCCATTTCAGATGTTAAAGATTAATGTTTCAAGCCATTTGAGTTGTATCAAGTTCACAGTCTGCCTCTTTGTCTGTCTCTTCGCATATATTTTCTTTGCAGTTTTTTTTTATTTCCCCAGAAGAAAAATATGACATTCAATTCCCGAGAGAGACACTGGTCTTACATCACAAATTTTTTTTGCCTGTAACTAATAGTTTAATGCTGTTAGCTAGACTGCTATGACTGTATTTCCTTTGCTTCACTTATCCAAAATGTACCCATCCCAGATAAGTTAAAAACTATTGTGTCACAGTGTTGCTTGCTTTGTGCAGCTAGCCATCTAGCTCAATAAGTAATGCTGTGCAAACCATGCAAGGCGACCTACTATCTAGTCAGCTTAATACTATTTCATTCACTTTGTGAAGTTAACATCCAAGAGCTGGTAGCATACCATACCAAAAACAGGAAAGTATACAGATTTTTCCAGGAAAATAACTGTATTTGCTGTTGGACAAGCTACAATTATTTTTCCTCAGAAACATCCCCTAACATCACCCCATGCATGGTACACCAATAGAACAGTCAATGACGGCTGGTGGCAATATATATGCCAATACACTAAAGGGCACTCTTGTCATTCTGCCAGGAACATATTTTTTCCTGCCTGTACTATGGCCAACATGGTAAAGGTCCTTGATTCAAGCGAAGGCTGAGCCCCACGGCCCAGGTTCGAGCATGGCCGTGTTCTTTGCTGACAATGACTGGGAACCCATATTAGCAGATTGTCTTGGTTCCACTACAGACAAGGGGTGGGTACGTCGGCTGGGGTCCTATCATTGCTCCTCTCTTGGCATGCTGGGACTCATGTGGCCCAATGAATGAGTTGTTCAGATGGTGTCAGGAGGATGTGCCTATCCTTCGATGGCATTTGGATCCTGGTGCACTGTGGGACTTGTGGGGCTATGTACCCCATGTAGTATGTACCCCATGCCCATGATTCAGTGGATGTTGACACAGTGTTGACAAGCTTAAACGCATAATGGGCAACAACTAAAAGCAGGGTGAAAAGTAGAGGAAAGTACTGTAAATAGTAATGCATAAACAGGTCCCAGTATGGCACCTTCATACTTAGTTCATTTGACTTTGTGATTCAAATAGAAGCATACTTCACTTTGTCTGGAGCTCAGTGGCACAATTACACCAAGATGCAAATTTAAAACAAAAATGAAACTGAGATCACAAGGGAGGGGTGGCCTCAGACCTTTTGGAACTGAGCCGATCTTTGGCAAGGTGCACTTTCTTCTGTTGCAGGCTAGTGAGTCAAGATAACGAACATCTTTTTCATAAGACAGACGTGGGCGGTCAATACTGAGTAAAAGCGCTTGGCTTGTTGTCAAAAATACCTTTGTGCACACTGAGAAATGACAGTACAGATACATAGTGAATTGACCTAATATTTTATTAAAAACTTAAGTGGCTTAGGTAAGATGGCTCCCTCGAACAAACCTGATTAACAATGGTTTCATCTGATGAAATGGTCATGTGAAGTAATTACTCCATTGGCTCTTTTGTGTGAGTGGCACACGAAACAAAACCCGTCTGTATGATAATGTGATAAAACCCTCCCGTTAACTTGCAGCAAATTCCATTTTCATTGATTAGTGTTTGAAACTTCATTACAGTGCTTCACTACAAAGGTAAAACAAAATTTAAAACAGGCACTGAGGAAAGGGCAGAGAAGTTTGCTAAGCTACAGTATCTTGTGCTGTATGATTGAAATTAATGCATTAATCAGAGAGGATCCATTTAAACTCACCATGATTTTAGGCGCATGCAGTCAATGCAATTAAAATTGTGACTGTAACGTGTATCATGTGAATTAATAAGACTGTATAATTTCTCAATATACCCTACGCTCATCATTGTAGTTTGTTTAGTGTTGTTAAGGTGGCTTTAATTTGATTTGTTATATAGTTCATATTGAGGACATACTGAGGACATATTATAGTAGACTCAACTTTAGGCTCTGTCTTTATTCTATTATCCGTGGTGTGAAGCAGTCAAACTTAGAAATACTCCTCTCAACAGGATATTCTTCAAATAGAGGGCTCTTTCTGGTAAGGATCCCACAGTTGCTTTCAGTGTTTCCCGTAACCGAAAAATACCAGCCTGTATCTGCCTCAACATCACAGTGACCAGATGAGACAAACTCAGCAGGTCAGGTTCCCAACCAACAAATCATTGACTGTCGCTATCTGAATGGACTGTCATCGCTCAGAGAGGGCTGCCCTCAATACAGATCACATTGGAGGGCAAGCGGATGCCTGAAAGACAATTCTCTGCGCCAGGCTAATTCAGTACCCTGTACAGAAACCACAGCAAAAGCCCAAAGATGACTATACGACACGGCACCATCTGAGGACGAAAGAGGGTGGTAAGATGAAGAGGAGGATGGCAGGGGTTAGCTGGGCATTAAGGATTCTAAATCCAAATTGAAAGCATGTAGGCCTTGCATTTAATGTCCAGATTCAATAGAACTGCAAAGAAACTAGCATTAACATTAACAACATTAAAACTAGCATTAGCATTAACATTGGGTAAAGGATTTTTGAAAGCTTTTTTATGCTTCCAACTATGAAACAAGTGATGAAAGACGAATCATATATAGAATCAGAATATCTATCTGCATCGTGCCAGAAAGTAACTAACTGCACTATGCTATAGTTCTGATATTTTGTTGTACATATTCAAGCACCATTTGATTCAGTATGTGTGCATGACCCTCACCAACAGGCAATGAGATTTGACACTGCTGAGGAATTGCTGCTTCTGTCCTGCCCGTTACATGAGTAAACCTATCTATTGGAGGCATCTGTCGTAACAGACAAATACCAGTAAATACCTCATGAATCTGACATTCAGAATCCCAAACCATTCTTCTTTTTCCATGTTTCAGAGGTACATTTTAAAGACCATGGCAGAAAGCAAATTCAACAACTATTAAACAATAACATAATGTAGGCTGCTCTCAAGGAGTTTCAGTGAGTCTTTTATGAATTTCAGCTACACTGTGTCCTAGATCATCCACCTCCATTACAGACTTGCAGCCAACAGGTGTACACTCTGTGTGAAGGGTGGGAGCAGAGTGATTCAAGTTTTAGAGCTTCAGAAAGCTTCATTACTGTGAAGTACATAGTTGTGATTGAGCTGAAAAGCAAAGTTTGAATTTGTTTTTTTTAATATTCTTGATCAATATGACTTGCCCTTAGGCTCAGCTTAACAAAGATTCATGAGCAGTTTACAAATGAAAACCCTGGCAAATTTCAAATAGAAATGTTTGTTTTCATTGACAGGTGTTTTTTTTTTTTTTTTTGTGAAAAAAGTTAACGTTTTCTCTCTGATACCATCTTGACAGTTTCCTTTGGCAACTTTCAGATGATGACTATTTTCACTAAAATCCATATTCCGCCACTTGCTGTTTGTCAGTTTGACAATCCCCCAGCATTTACATCTGTAATAACCCGCAGGAAGCGCTGCGATTACTCAGAGAATCCAAATTAATGAGATTTCCTAAAAACTGTTATTATTATGGAGCCTTATCAAATATTTCCAGGGCTCTTCTTTTTCTCCCAATTTCTTGAGCAGAAATCAAGAACATTTGAGAAATGGATCCATTAACTCCAGCATTCCATTCCGTTTCAGCATTCGTCACCATAATGGACCTCTTTAAGTCAGAAACCCATTTGTTAAGTGCTAATTAAATGTGAGGACAATAAAAAAGTGCCAAGGAAACATCATTGAGGAGAGGGGAGGATAAGAAGGATCAAATTACAGTATGTTTAAAAATGCCATCAAAAGGTGGGTGGCATGATACAGTACTGAAAGGAATGAATGCAGTTTTGTGGACGCTGTAACAGGGTTGTACAGATAAATGATGTATAATGCATTTTATGCATGATCAATATATTATGAGGTTGCTTTTCTGGCTTGCTTATTTTTTTCACCAGCACACAAAAGTTAACTGCATGGAATGAAAATGTACATGTTGTATTACTTCAAGCTTGAGTATTATGTCCAAGCCATTTAGTGGTATTTCCTTTTGCGGCTGCATAATAATTTATAATATTCAATACGTCCTAAATGAATGTACACACACACACACACACACACACCACAGATATATTCTGTCACTAACAATTGACTAAGGAATTTATTGATTGGGTTTAATAAACAAGTTCATTATTGATTGTATTAAATATTGTGTGGCAGCATACTGTAGCTGCAGGAATTTGCAAACTTGTGATGTGCCTGTCCACTGCAAACTCACCCCTTCCCTCCTACCTTAAAACTCTGATGCGTTTGAGGCAAGCACCAAACCAGTGGCTACCCAGAGCTGCTCCATCTCAGCCTTTTGGACCTGGGCTGTAGACCTCGGATTTAAATTGAATAAAGGACAGGTGTGCAGACAGAAGCACTACAATGGTGTGAGCACAGGGGTTTGTTCTGACCAAAGCGACAGGTAGGCCCCCCTTCACCTTGGCTTCGTTCATCCGGAACACTGGGGCTGGAAGGAATCAAAGCCAAGGATGACCTCCAGGTTAAAAGGCTTGTCAACACAAAGGCGTCTCCAAAATAAAAAAAAAAATAAAAAAAAGCTGCGATTTGTCACGGGTCTTTAAATTCCCTCTGGGCATCAAAAAAACATAGACGCTTCTGGCTTGTGTTTGAGCGCAGCAGAGACAGCAGGGTGCATACACTGGCAGCATGTGAGAAGGTAAGGGAATTTCAGGGGAATTTTGGGGACACTCACAGTGGAAGAACAGTGTAAAACTTTATGGGTCATAGACAATCTAATATTGCATAGTGTGAGGTGGCAACAAACTTACGTTGGCAACTTGAATATGAGGATTAGCTTCTAATCTCTGACACTTGTAGACCTTTGTAAAAAGCCAGTATACAGCAATATATAGTAAAAAAGAAAATTCAAGAAACATATCTTGAATCATAGCAGTACATGTCAAAGCTGCACATATTTCCGAATGTATCCATTATTGCAGTACCTGGGGAACTGGAGGAAGCCACACCCAGGCCAGCAGACCTGTTTCTGGAAAGACATCTTATATAGAGGTCAATGTATATGTTGATATGGATATGGTTGGTAGATAGCATAGGCTAGTCTGCAGCATATTCTACAATACAGGACATACTTAAGGTTCAAACTTATGGATATTTTTAATGCATACTTTAACATTTTAAAAATATTTCATCCACCTTTGAGTTTTACATTTTAGGGAGAGAGATGGAAGTGATTAAAGGAGAGAGGAAGAGTTATGATGTTCAACAGTTGAAGCCTGAGCCTACTGAATGAACGTCTCCATGAAAGTCACATTCCTTACTGCATAACTCTGACGCACGGTCGCAAGGCCTGAATAGCAACACGCTAATGGAAGAAATGTCTCATTGTGCGTGCAGCTGATGTTAAATGAGTTGTAAAAAAAAAAAAAAGAGAGAGAAAATAATCCCCATGTGATGTTTGCAAAGACTGCACAATTAAAGCCCTACAATCAAGCTTAATTGCTCTCTCTTACGTAGCACAAGTGTCAACAAAGTGGTCAGGTGTTCATTATGGGAGTAGATGGAAAAGGGTGAGGAGACAAGAGTAGATCTGCCTGCCATGATTAAACAGAGCCGCCTGTCAATCATCCGCACACTGTATTCAAACACTCTGCAGAAGAGGTGTTAGCATTCGAAATGGTGCATTTTGGCAGACAGCCTCTAAAAAAAGGAGCTAAACAAATTACACAATTTCATCAGCATTGCAAAAAAGTAAAAAAAAGAAAATAAATAAATAAATTACAATGACACATTATATCGGATACACATCGCTTCCAGGTTTCTTTTTTAGACAGTAATGAGCAGCCAGAGCGGTGAAATGACAACAGGGATTTGGCAGAGTTTGGCCTCGCCTGTTTTTTTTTTTTTTTGGGTTTTTTTTTTGAACGCGCTGGTTCAGATTCCCCATCACCGGCTGCCATTCCAATCAAAGCTCAGTCGCTACGTGTGACATTTCCCCATGCCGGAGATCAGCACTAGCAGGGGCTGAATGTGTGCTGTACAAAAGAATTAATATTTTCAGTGTGATACCAAAGCCATTGTTCTTTCTCAGCGGCGGGCTGCTTTCCTTTTCATGTGTCCGTGGCAACATGCAGGTCTTTTTGCATTGCCATGGGAAGCACTTCAAAAAGCTTTATCAATGCCGTGTTTTCATACCCAACACCTTTCTTTGCATCCCAGGCACTACAACCACAAAGGGAGTACTTCAGTATTGATGAGCGATCTTGATGTCCTATCAGTCTCTCTACACTTTTGTTATAATGCATAATAAATAAAACATCTTTAATATGCATTTCATTCATTACATTGTTGAACATCAGTGCAGGTGGTGCTCTTTTCTACACAGGAAACAATGTGATGGTTCGATGCAATATTTCGTTGCATCAGAATAGTGATTTTGAGGACAGCTCACAATTTTAGCTCAAGGGACACCCAGGACTAAAGAGACTTATGGGGCATCTAGGAATAAAGAAACTTAAAGGGAACCCAGCAGTAAAAAGACTTACAGGGCACATAGGAGCAAAGAGACTTTGCAGTACCCAGGATTAAAGAGACTTTGTGGTACCCAGGATTAAAAAGATTTGGGGGCACCCAGGATTAAAGAGATATGAGAGAACCCAGGAGTAAAGAACTTTGGGGAGTGCCCAGAACTAAAGCCACGAGTATGAAGGCATGCAGGGTGCTCAGAAATAAAGAGACTCACAGGGCACCCAGAAATGAAGGGGTATATGGGGCATCCAGTATGTATCAGGTGGCCTCAGCCAGAATAACTTGCTTTGCTTACAAATGGATTCTTACAGCAACAGTTCAAGTTCAGTGACTTGCAAAACTACTCCACAAATAACTCCACAAATGCCCATAGCCCTTCCATTATATCTTGAAGGTTGTGCCACCTAGACGTTCACCATTCAAATACTAAAAAAATCAATCAACAGTGTCAGTTCTATGAATTATATGATACTCATCTGCTAACAGATCAACAATTCATACTTTTACGTTGGTATTACTTCTCAGCGCCTCCCCATCATGCTTTTGTTGGCGATCCGGGGCTGTACTCCTCAATGCTGCCCCCTAGACTGCCAACGTGGGAAACAGTACAAGGGGGGTACAGAGGGACTCCTCTGTTGATAGAACTGGGAGCACAGTAAAAGGTCCCACTTAAACAAGACGAATCCTTGCCTCAGGCTCTCTCGTTTTAACTGAGATGCCAGCAACATTTCAAGGCCTCTTATTTATTTATCAACTCATTACAATATCCACCACCCACCCCAAATCTACCAGGGGCTTTGTTTTTCTCCACTCGAATACTGCTGAAATGACACAGCAAAACTCCTTTAACCAAAAGTCTTTACAGTGATTTAAAAGGATTAGTAGTCCAATGAAACAGGCTACTTCACACGTATGATATACATTGAGATGGAGCCCACCATAAAGTACCTTTCCACATGGTGGCCATTACATTCAGACCTATAACTAGACTTATCTGTATGCGGGGATGTGTTATGGATTTTATAACCAGAATGAACCAATAAAGTACAAACCATGTGTACTGTACCGTGTGTAATGTGAACATAACCAAGTTTTCTGTTTCAGATCAGCAGCAAATTACAGGTAGCCCGCTCCACATAAAAAGTCAAGACATGTATACTACATTACCACAGAAAGTCCACAGAAAATAAACCTTTTAACAAGGATTGTATTTCATATGCGTGTTTGTTTAAGATGTATGAACCACAATTGGATAAAAGGGTCTTTAAAGTGGAAATATTTTATTCAGTAGCCTGCGGGAATGGAAAGATCCCCAAAGAGCACTGTTATGGCCTTACATGTGTGTGACTGAAGTCTGTGCTGTACACTGGCATGATGTAGGAATTAAGATGTGTTTCTAAGGACTGATTTCACCTGGAGATCACCTGATAAACAATGCCTTTGCTGGTAATAACCTCAACTGAAATGGGAACCCGATCTACTGTGAATAGTCTCAGTAACAGCAGTTTCCTTTAAAACAGGGAAAATCGAAATTAAACACAGAACACTACTGGATTAGACCAAATAAAAATAGAAAATAGAGCAAAAGGTCATTATACAGACAAGAAGATAAACAAAAATGAACAAAACACAATGAAAAAGAAATCCTAAAAAATATTGTTGGCTGAAATATAATACGAGCACCATCTACACTTGCAATTTCTTTTCAAGTATGTGTGTATGTGCTGGAGGTGAATGGATTCCTGTTTTATGATTTTATGTGCTTATCTTTCTGTTTCTATATAAAGAGAACTGAGTAAGAGCCATATATACCTTTTCAACCACTGTGCAGATAAAAGCGGATTTAATGCACCAAAATACTAGCAGCTGTAATATGGTGCATGACTTTGAAGACACTTTAGAGAGTTGTAAAAACAGGAGTTTTGCCATCACAGCTCCCTGCTCGTTGTAAATAGCATTGACTGATGTCAAGGAATAAATTTCCATTTTTACCATGCTAAGTAAATGGCGGTGGGAAAACAAAGCCTTTCGCTTCCCCAAGAGCAATTTCCTCCCAGTCTGTTCCTTTCTGTGTATGAGCAGCATAATGGGAATGCAACCCTATGCTTTCTGACAATAGACGCATGCATTTTGAATGCCAGTCATCGTGAGTGTCAAGACAAATGACAGAATTACTCCACCTGAGTTCCAGAAAGAGGTACCACACTTGAATTCTACCAGTGTCTTAATTTCACAGATGATCCATATTTTTTACTAGTTTACATCTCCGCCACCTAACCTCAGTCTGTGGTGTACAGTAGTATACTATACTATACAGCAGTATGCTATACCACAGTAATTACACAGCAATATAATAAAGTACCTTATACTATATTAGACAATATAAATACCAATTGGGAAATTAATGGATCCGGTCATCAGACAAGACTTCAGGTCTTGGATTCCACAAATCTGCTCCAGTGACCAGCATTCTCTTGTGAACTTCCTGGGGAAGTTCCTATCCTACAATTCTTGCAACAGCTGCACTTCAGCCATGTTTTTGTGAATGGGTTTGTTTTTGTCTCCATTCCACAGAACTACTGCAACGTTACAAACGTTAAAATATACACTTACTCATAAGTGTGCTTCGTGCCTTGTGAATAAGAAGGAACATAAGGTGTGTTTCGACACCTCGTTTTAGTAAGTTTTAGTAAATGCAAAACGCTGCTGCGTTCTCACACACTGGCGTCATGAGCGGTAGCCACAGCAAGGTCACTGAATGCAATTAGGTCTTTTTCACCACGAAGGGTTTCCCCGTAGCTTGCCTCTTTTTCCACAACCTCGAAGGCTTGGTGACTTTACGACTTTATGACCTTACCTCCGTACAATGGACTAGATAACACTATCAATTATTCCCGGCCTGGTTTTGACAGGTATTTTCATCTTCATAGCTTCACATTGATGGCATAAAGTGCTCTTTTAGCTTTTCATTTTCCCACATTCACTGCCAGGTTAAAGCTCCCCGAGGCTCAGATGGTGGGGCCAAGGCAGCAGTAATATTAAGTGTGATATCTTCTCTGAAGAGAGAGACTCTGCAGTGGTTAAATAGGGGAAAAAAGCTGTTTCAATTTTTGCAGATTCAGGATATAATCCCCTGGTTACAGATGTCATGCAATCCTCTTGTCGTCATTTCATCCTTTCTATCCGTCAGTAAGGCTGTCTTTTTGCAGTATGAATTCAACATGAGAGGTCAAGAAGGACCCTGTTGATGAGGCCAAATATCTAGCCAAAATTTAGGATTAAAACTCTTTAACCCAGCCATTTTTTGTGTCATCTTCATGGCTGAAGACCTGTGGCACAATTCGAATTGTTTCTGAGATTTTAGAACCCGGTATGATTTAACTCGACACAGTCAAATAACAAATGTTCTGCATAGCTATTACTTTATTTTTAGACATGCTTAAACTTCTTTAATCAATCACTCAACACCCCCCCACCTAAATCCCCAGCACACACATACCTCCTTGTTCACACATTGATGTCAGCTGGTTTCATTCCCCTTGAGACAGGCAAAGACAAATTAGCTCCTGTTTATACTGTATGTTTTCCTAAACACAATGTTTGCTTTAATCACTGTTATTACTTACCAGAACATTTTGAAGCTTCCAACTCGAGACAACACTGTTAGTCACAAAACTAGAACATATTTTATTTGGTGAACTGTAAGTACAACCTTAAAATATCCATCATGTTGTGAAAAAATATTTAAGAACAGATGGGATGGGAACAAGATATTCAAATTAGTGTAACCCATCATTAAAGCCCAGATTCACTCAAACTATAATGCAGTTTGTCCTTAAAGTACAAAATTTAAACAAGCATTATTTAAAAAAATATATTTCAACAACCTGAGCTCAGGAGCCATTAACACTCACAGCAAATCTTGAAGAAATTATGAAGAATGTCACTCGTGCTTAATTTGGCACTAAAAACTACACACAGAATGTGTTGGGCTTGTACCTGGGCTTAAATTCTGAGACGGATAGTTACCACCCAGTAGGTTTCATTCAGTAGAATCCATCCACCGAGAACAGGCTGAGCTTTGAGGCTGAAAACGTACGAGGAGGCAGCAATGAGGCGAAAATGAGTGTCTTTTTATTATTTTCTGGATGAGGGTCTCTGCTAAGCAAATTGAATAAATAATGCGATCGCCACTCAGTTACTCGTCACATCTGCGGGGCGGAACGGCAAGTTGATTTGCACGGTGTCCCTCTTATTCCCACTTGGGCTCGGCTCTCATTCCGCTCCCTCCAATGAGGGTCGATCTTTTGAATCCAATATGTGACGGTAACCTAGAAACACAGAGATGCATTTGCCGTGATGAATATACATTTCATCGTGATTTCCCCAATGCATTCATCATGTTTTCGACGGAGTCGGTCTCCAGCTTAGCTCTCTTGAATGGGCCGCGGTACGCAGTTAATCTCCCCCTCGCCGCTCACCGCGGGGTTTAGAGGCTCCGGCTCTCCTGGGCAATGCCTTCCTGCGGGTTTTAAAGGCACTTGTCGCCTGGCAAACTATTTAGTCTCCGAGTATGAAGAAAAAAATGCGCCCAAGATTTCCCAAATGGAGATTTCAATTAAGCCGTCAAGACTCAGAGGTGAAACAAAAAAGGGTAGACACACCCTTTCCCCCCCTGAGGAATATGATTCCCCAGCCCTTGTTTGGAATCTGAAGCGTTAGTCAGAATTTTTTTCAGAAAGGGGGTATTCGTCAGCCTGAAAAAGGAAGAGGATGAGAGGTGAATCCACTGGTGACAAATCAATCCTGACATCTCCATTTCCTGTCTAGTTGACATCAAGACCCTCATCATATTTTGACAGAATTAATCTACCTTTAAAAAACACTAGCAATCTAGTGATCCACAATGATGTATCTGAAGTGACATGTGTAGTTAAAAGAAGAGCTACACAGAACAGTAATGATATGGGAAAACACCAGATGAGACTCAAACTGGAATGAAAGCTTGCATACGGTTCCCCACAGACCTTTATTGAATTGTACTTCAGATACAGTAATAAGGAGAAACCATGATGATTTTCTGAGAGATTCCTTGTTTTTGCATTGGTACTCTAAGCACACTAAGCAAAGTACATGTTCAGGACACTGTAGGATTCTATGCAGCTTAAAAACAGAAACCCAAAGATGTTTTCAATTGTAAAATCTTGCCTTACAATCTCTAACATTCTGTACAGGGTTTGCAAGCACCAAAAAAAGAATTTGGGATAAAAAATGTGATTTGAATTAATGTCATTTCTAAATGCAAAACCTAAAAGAATGACGGCGTTGATACACTTGAGGCCCAGAAGACAAAGGGAGATTGACTTTGAGAGCAACTTCGGGAAGGAAATGGAACAGTTTGAGATTTCAGTTTCACCAATCACGCCACATGCGCTGTCATGATACGTGCGCGTAAATCTACATTCGGAGGGTGAAATTAATCAGACATTAGATAGATGCTGTTTACGGAACAGTGAAAGACAAAAAAGACAGATGTGGATTATTTATATATTTATCCACTTCTAATGAACCGTTGTTCATGTGCAATTTATTTTCTCTCTCTTTTTTTCAACGTTTGATTATGATTCAGTTTGAATGGCTCCTGTTTGTAAATGTCGACCCCCCCCCATATCCTTTACCCACCCAAACATACAGATACACAGAAACACACAGACACACACACACACACACACATATCCAGTTCAGCACTCTTTTTAGTTCTGGGAATTCAACTAATTCAACACACAAAAGCTGAATCGTGTTAATTTAGTGTATTATAAATGGTACATTTTCATCTTCCTATGATCTTGGTCATCTAATACTGTAGATTTTTTTGAAGACAAAGTGAATCTGTAGTGACCACACGGATGAATACTGTTAAGATTAATGTGCCTAAAAATTGAGGTTACTGCATTAATGACCTATAAGGGTGGCATACGGCCTTAAACGAAGGACTTTTGAATCAAAATGAAAACAAGTAGTGTTGGACGTTCTGTTTATTTAACCCTGGGGGACCCTGTCTGACACATATCTGATCAGCTTTATCAGCGTCATATAGATGGGAGGTAGTTTATGCCAATCCCCCTGAGTGTAAGCCAGTAAAAGCAAAGGAGGGAGTAAGGAAAGGTCAAACATCCACAACCATCGGGAGGTTGTTGATCAGGGTGAGGAATAACTAAGTACCAACATGGCAAGTAGCTCCTGACAGAACTTGGGTTTGCTCTCCTGTCTCATGAGCGGATCTGAAATTTTCATCAGGTTATGTTAACTTGCATCATCTGTGTATGATTTTGGAATGGAGCAGGGGAGATTACATATATCCAAGATGGCAAGGTTTCGTGTGCTATTTTGGCTTCGCACACCAAATGTTTCTTTTCTGGCTGATGAAAAGAAATCTGACGGGAATACACACGTTTGGTATGAGGCAGTCCCTTGACAGGAAAGTGCGTAGCTCTTCGGGAGGTTACTGATTCTGTGTGTCAGATCAAACAGCTCTCCCAAGGAGGGTTTCGGTTCTTTGACTAACGGCTCAATATTTTGACCCATCACACAGGCAGGCCTCCGACATGGAAATGACAAACTAAATGCACAGTAAAAAAGACATTGGTGTTCACGCAATTACATGGGGAATTAATAAAAACATTGAGGAAAAATGCTTGCGCACTGAATAATGAGGGCTGTCAGCATCAATGATATGAAATGAATGAAATATGGATCCTTTGGATTGCAATTAAGCTGTTAAGCAAATGAAGGTTTTCAGTAGATGTAGCTGTATGTGAAAATAAATAAAGTTTTGTATGAAGAATATCATATTATGACAGTTCTTGGACTTCACATGTCATTTTGACAACATTCTATTTCTACTTTTTTTTTTCCAGTAGTAACCAATCAAAAGCGCCCACGCAAATAAGTCTAGATGCTATTAGATTAGAATGACCTTTTGCAGATCTGTGTATACTTTCAGTTTCAGGTTTAATTTATAACAGGAACAGCCTTTCCCTTTTGTCATCCATTCCTCCCATCACAGTTATCTTGTCACTTTGTTACAGCAGGAGCATTGTATCTTCTTCATCTACACCGTTCTTGTCCACCCACGTTCCCTTTTCATAATCTTCCCCGGGCCTGGACGCCGAGTACAACAGAGACTTAGTTGATGTAATTCCAGTTGGTGTGATTTCATCAATTTTCTTCTCGGGACACCTCCTTCAAATGTTCTCCATTTCTGCGTGTTGAGAGAAGTGTGATCTTCTCGATTTATGGCGGCGTGACCTGCTCCTTTGTTTTATTTAATTATTTATTATTGGCTCGTTAAAGTTATTTTTGTTATGTTCGGGTCAACTGAGGGAACATCCTGTCCTGAGTTCTGAGACCAGGGGTGGCCGCAAGAGTCTACTAGAAATTAATGCTTATGGTTAAGGTATCAGAAGAAGAATCTGCAGTGTATCAACACTGCCTTGTGTGGCAACACATTCTCATTCAAGGCAGTGGTATTGGCATTTTACTGATGCCTTATAAATATTTTATATGTGCGTTGGCCAGAGTTTAATGCAAAAAATACAGCGCATATGCCAATTACATTCAAGGCGTAAATCTGCATGCTGTCTTATAACGCTGTTTAGACACGTGCTGAGAACATTCTTATTAAATAACTGCAAGAACAAAATGAATAGACACTCACAAACAAGGCAAAAACAAAGGGGAACAAATGCAAAGTAAAGGAAATAAATAGATGAAAAAAAATCTTGTGCATCTGTGAAACAACAGGGGAGAAACAAACGTACAACAGAGTGTTAATTAACTGAACATCGCTTGTACTTTGAAGTCAGAATCGTGGCTTTATTTTTAAACAATCCCCCCTCCGAAAGTGCAAAGAAGCACTGCCAAAAAAAAAAAAAAAAACGAGGAGAGCGACAACAATGACCAGCATTTCTGTCCCAGCCTCATGAATATTCATGACTGCGCCAGCAACGGACATTTACGTCCGTAATCAGCGGAGACCGGTCCAGGACGGATCTGGGTTAATTATCAAGTGGAGTTTTAATTGCATTCTTCGAAATTACAATGCCGTTAATGAATTAGCGAGAAGGGGGTTGAGCGGGGCGTCCTGGCAGGATTGAAGGGAAAGGAATCGAAATGTGATTTGGTGTGGCGGACTTCAACGTTTCAAACGGGGAGCCGTGGGTGATGGCGCTTGTAAGAAAAGGCGAGGGAGCGCCTGTACAAACGCTGATAGCCATAATAACGCGTTAATCCCTCGCTTGGCTGCCATCCTTAACTCTTTCAGCACCACTGGATTTAACAATGAAGGTTTCCCCCCGGCACACAAGTGTCTGAATAGATCTGGCCCCAAGGGCGGCACCCATTCTGGTCGTTAAGCCACAATGAAAGGAATCTTCAGTTTATCAGACTCGCATGCTGTAAACTGTTGCTGTTGATGTTTGCATATTGAGTTCTTCCATCGGGGAAGAAGCAACGCATCCTGATTATGACAGCCTAATACGACACCCCGCCGTCTGATGGTAAATAATCGCTGAGAAGAGTTCCAGTGTATGTTACCATAGAAGCAGGAGTGTGCCCTCACATAAATTTATCATCGTTAGTGTGTATCTGACAGTCACTTGACCTCTCATTTCAAGGCGTCCATTCAAAGTGACTGCAAAGTGCTTTACGTAACACAGTTAGGCAAGTTTTACACTTTTTTTCTTCACTTTTTTACACTTCTAAGGCAACATCATGTTTTTTTACTGTCTCTCTTACTTGTTAAATATTGTGCATGGAAGAAGAAGAAATTGTTGCATTTTTAAAGTGTTTTCTGATTCTGGAGCATATGTGTGCCAATATAAGAGACAAGGAAACAGATTTTTTGGTTTTCTGTGATGAATTTGCACATAAATCTTATCAGCTAGTTTGTATCTTAAATGCAGTGCAGCCCAATATTTCCTTCACTCTTATAAAAAAAGTCTTGGCCCTGCTATGTAGTCAAGTCCACAGGCCCAGACCTCAGATCACGTCCTTACTTCATAGTCTGACATAGAACTGGGGGATTGGACATGATAGATCACTGATAGATCTGTCATTCAAAAATGAATGCATGCATTCAGAATAATCAGGTTAATAAAGGTGCCACTTCAGTTTAAGTGTATTGCGCCACCGCCATGAATAATGAAACGGTACCAGAGGTCGGGTCAGAGGTCAGCGAAGAATGTGTACATCAGAGAGTGAGCATAACATCAGGCGATCGAGCAAGAGGACAGGGCGGGAGTCATAAGTGGTTACTAAAAGTGATACCCCACGTAGCAGAGATTGCTTTCTTTTTTTCTTTTTTTCTCTGAATCCGCAGCAGATCATGTAGATCATAAATCACAGATCCCGTGTAGCCGGGACCCATTCTCTTAATGCCGCCCTTCCCCGCCAGAAGAATGGGTCTGTCATTTCTATGGTTAAATTCAATCCCATCCACTTCAACATGCATCGACAGGGCCTGATGGGACGGGAGCGTCATTCATCACACGCCCCCCGAGCCGGGGGCCCCCGTGAGCAGGCCCGCCGGATTTGTCTTTGAAACCCAGAGAAAGGGACCGTAATCAATGACACGAGCGCCAATGTGATCAGCAAAGCAATAGAGCGTTTAAACTCCCATCAAACGCCGCGAGATTATCTCTCTTTAAAAAGAGGGGAAATGACACGAACGGCTCCCTCTCCGCGTCATACCCACTGTGCTCCAGCGTTGCCAATTTAACGGCCACGACGGGACCCGGCAGAAGACAAAAACACATGTGGGGTCAGGATACACACCTGGAAAATCCCTGCGCATGTTTGTGTTATTTTCTGTAATGATGGAAGGCAGCCAATTAGACGCAAGATTTAGTGAGGCTTGTTGGTGCAATGTTTTCTCCAACCATAGCAGTTTTTTTTTTTGGTCAGGGAAGGTCACTTAGAAGTATGCCATACTAACAATGTCCTAAATCTGCAATATGACTGTCAGTGAAATGTTCATAGATCACTGCTGTCCATAGATCAATGCTGGTTTAAGAGAACATGCCACCAGTTTCTTCAGTGAGGCTGAACTGGGACTAAGTGCCATGCTGAGACAGCTACCATGATTTTCTTTTACATGATGGTGTTTATAAAGTACAATGTTACATTTGTTAGATAGTTACTTGCAGTTTATTCAGAAATAAATGCAAGTATTTTGTGTTTGAACTCCCTCTTTGTGAATCCTCCATAGTAAAATGTAATAAACAGATTTATTGTATATATCCTTCACAACTACATTGTTTTAATATTGTACTTATATTTTACAAAGAAAATTCCAAGCTTTCACAAAGATCCATTCTAAATTCACCCATTCTTGAACAGACAATCAACAAAACACACACACACACACACACACACACACACACACACACATTACAGCTTTACATTAACATTTTACACATTCTCTTTACAGCACACGTCAATGTCATATCAAGGGTGCATAAAAATATATTTTTGTAAAATTGTTTTGACAGGATTCATGAGTAATTGGGTTATTCGCATCCCTTCAAAAGAGAGTAGATCTTTGCCCTGTCGATGTATCCTCTGACTAATGGTAAAATATCTCACTGCGCCCCTTTGATGCGGACAGACGCACAAACTGACTATATAAAGGCAGGCCGAGCCAAATGCAATACCCTCAGGGCAAGGGTAAAAAAACATGCCAGGAGCCAAATATGCAAGTCTAACTTACATATCAAACATTACACAGGCGCCACACCATAGCATAGCTGACACATGGAAATATAATCACTCTTTTATGTATTTATCTATGCATCCATTTTCTGTAAACAATAATGGAAGCCACCATTCTGTTGATAAAGATGTACATATTGGTTACATTTCATTGCACTGGTCTGGGGAGTGCATGTACGCATGAGGCTGTCTTTGTGTTTTTTTTTTTTTTTTTTTAAACAGGAATATAGTGTTGCAAATGATCAGCTGAAAGCCATCTGAATTAATTTCCTTTTGCCCGTTTCAATTTTTTTGAATATGTTTCACCTATGAAAGAATCTGCTGAAGACATAAATGCATGTCCGCCTTTGTTTCTTTGTGACTGATATAATTGATATTGTCAGACAAATTCATACATTCCAATTCATTTAGAGAGGGACACTGTCTGACACCTATCCAAGACAAAGCGAAAAAAAAGCATAGTGTATAGTATTAATGTGTCTCCAGGCCAGCCTATTTCATTCATTATAACTGTTTAGACAGACATTCTTCAAGAGCGTGTCCATCTAGCTTCTGCCTTCAATCATAATTTTACAAATGTGCTTCTTTTTTCACAATAGGCTTGGGAACACTTGATTTAAAAGGAGTGTGTCCTGACATACCGTTCAAAGGGATGCTTTTGCACTGCAGTTCAGGACCCAATTTGGCACAAAGCTACTGCAGGCCAATATTTCACGTCCAGCTGGACCTTCTTTAGGTTATTGCAGTGATAGTTAGGGTGAAGCTTGTGGCCCTCCACTGCTTTTAGCAAAGACATGGAAATGACAGTTATTTCAACAAGAGAATGTGATCATATCTTTATTCATGGAGTTATATAAAGTGTTAATTGAAACTGGTCAATAAATCCCTCTTTCTCTCTCTCTATCTCTCTCTCTCTCTCTGCCCCCTCTCTCCATCCCTCCCTATATTCCTCCTGATAATCCTCCTGAAGACTTGACACGATTTCCTTCATCTCCCCTCTCTCGCATTTAATTTAACAGAGCCATCAGAGCAACTCCCAAGAAGTTTATCCATAGGAAGGCACGAGAAATAGCACAAGAAAAATCAATACTTCATCCGGCATGACATTTTTTTTTCTCCCCCCAAAGAGAGTGACTGAATAGTCCATGAAGCCCAGTGGCCCAGTCACTCCGAGATCTGTTGGGAAAGGAGAAAATGGCGAAAAAGACGGGGGGTAAGCCTGGCTGTCCCAGACACTGTACTGTTTCATACGCTGCTCCTGAGTGACAATCCAGAGGAAGTGAAAACCATGAAAACCACTATAATGACACATATGAAGGGAGCATCTTGTGTGTTACTGGAACAAGAAGGTATAATAACAATAAAATGTGTTTATATTGAGGAATCAAAACTTCACATCGAAGTGGCATTATACATGTGTGATTACCACACATATGCAAGGACAATGGTACTATGTATGTCTTCCTCAGGCAGTAATTACTAATTATTTTGATGTTTAATGTAATTACATGTGCACTTGCATGTCACTTACAGGATATTTACATCTGTCATGTATCAACATTTATTTTACCTGCTTGTCCCGTTTGTCCTGACTCTTTTTCAAGAGAAACTTTCTACAAGATAGCATTTTTCTAATTATTTTTCACATATGATACACAACAGTGCAACATTCATGAAAACTAGTTCAAATGAGCCAGATCCAATGTTTGTCTCTCCTTCTGTTTCTGTTTCTCATATGATCAGTTTGCATAAAAAGGTGCTGTAGTGACAAGAGTGATCAGAATACCTATTTAAACTTTTTTTCTGGAAATGCACCAGCAGTATGTGTGATGTATACTATGCATGAGCATCAAACTTTGATCAATGTGAACTGGTCTCGTTTTACCACTTGGAAATTCAATGCATGCATTTTCCCCCCACGACTCTCCGCTTTGAGTGAAATGAATTATAGAGCAGCCCTTATTTTTCCAGACATTTATTTCTATTCTTTTATTCTCTGGTGTTCATGCATCAAACAATGAAATATACATTGGCATAGTAGCGGCCTTTTAGAATGCAACTGTACTAATATTCTTTTTTGTGTGTTTTTCATCATTAAAATCAGACATATTTTTTGATATCCTCTCCATCTTGATTTTCACATACTGCTAACATTAATTCAAAAGAACAGAAAAAATGCTCTGTGAAGGCCATCTGATGACTGTACAAGTGGCATATATATATATATATATATGCTTTCTCTATATATATATATATGTGTGTGTGTGTGTGTGTGTGTATGTATACATACACATATATATAGTATATATGTATAGGTATATACATAAAATTCATATTAAGGGTGCAGGTGTAATGGGCTCATTTGAGTGTATAATAAATCCATTATGGAGGGTCATGTTACTTCTCTGAATGAGTGGAAAGCCTCATAATGGCCTCCCACGGTTGGTCTTCTGACACATTTATTTGAAACGTCTTTGAATATGTAAGGCATACAGCTTCAAAATGGACCTCTAGCTTTACTATGACGGAATAAAACCAAGGGAATTTGTTTAGTTGTATTTCAAAAGTCAGCTTCGAAATATCCTTGATGTTGCTTGATGCATAGACATTAATTATTTTTCCAAGGGTTTTATTTTCAAATGCTAACTGTACTATACTATACTAAGATAAGATGTGGCTGAGCATGAAGTTAGCAGGGTGATTGGGGAACAGCACAATATCTAAAGATATAATACAAGTTTCACCATCATTTTTATGTAAAATTTTAGTCTCACGAAAATCGTCACCATCATTTTTTGATAATGACTTGTGGGCCCAACAAAATCATTGATTATCATTACACAAAGCAAATTTGGGTGACAATAATATAAATCACTTGTTTCCTTATCACTGTTATGTACATTTGATGACAGTTTTAAGAAAAAAGGGTGGTATATCTCAGGGCTCGTAATGTACAGTAGACCTCTAATGAATTACCAGCCTTGCTGGTATACCAGCACATCACCAGTATAATTATTTACAATTATTATACAACTGTTTCTCAATATTGTCCAAAATAATGAATAGCAGTTCAGATTGCTTCAGTGTTTTCAAATGGACTTTACTGCTGCCACATAACCAAAGCTGTTGTTCTCAAATTGATTTTTCTTGCTTCTCAAGTGTCTGAGATCATTTGTGGCATCAACATGTATGCATGCTCAGACATAGCTGAATGTATTCATCACTCATCTTAAATCGCACACTTTAATGGTAGCAGTGAATGTATGCTCTGCACTTATCATACTTGGGCTGAATTTATACCACCAACGTGGTCCATTGCTAATTAGCTCACAAGCAGGGCAATCTTTCATGGGTCAATACACAGGAAATAAAACAATGTGCAAGTCAACTAGTGATTTATCATTGTTACTGGTTAGTGCATAAGACTGCTAGATAGAAAATACTTGACAGTCCCCATGGACACAGGCAATCTGCCTTATGCCAGGTCATCATGAGCTGCACAAATACACTAATCTTTATGTTATATGGCACATTAATCTAAACGTATGTGCCCACTATCAACCCATCCAGATGAAGTCAAGATCAGGGGATACATGCAGCAGATTCTGTTGTGTAGACCAACAATAATATTATTATTCATGAATAATACATATTTACCATCCTATTTATTTATGTTGGATTACAGTTTTACATTTGTAGATTTTCTCTGCTGCGGTGTTCATGTAAAGACTGTTACGAATAAATAGGTATTCCACTACAAAAGTTTTGGGTTGGTTTTCCCCTTGAATACAGTTTGATATAATAAATAATTAAGATTATCCAATGTGTATGTATTAGAAAATCCCATGCTCAGATCCCATATTCATCACCGCTGCAATGCAGAGTAACAGGTTGCCTGATCCACTGTACACCGTCTCCGGATAAGACCAGCATTGTGCAGTAGGAGAAACATCCAATTGGAAATGATGTCAGATGTCAATCAAAGTTCCCTCTCCTGGTGGGGAGTGCCATTACAGGCTTCAAGGTGAGTTATGCGGACGCGAGGAGTGAGGCTTCGTGACCTTGTGTGGATCGAACTGCGCGTCACATGCGGGGTTTATTCATGTCTCTCTGCAGAAGGCTAGCTTTGACTAATTATCCCAGCAATAGTAACCAGGGGAGCTATATGTCTGCCAACAGTAACTAGGGGAAGCTGCACTGTATATAAGGTAACAGTAAGCAGTGACACTAAATATTCATGTGGGAACCACATTTACTTTTTATGCTTTACCCCCCCCCCCCTTCGTCATCTGTGTGGAATCGGCGGGTGTGCTACATTGAGCTTGCCCCTCCTCAACACACCCTGTACTTGCGCAGGGGTACTGAGGTGCAGCAGATAAAGTCCTGTGATACACCTCCACGCATTCAACGGCTGTTCTTCACACTAGAAGCCCTGCAGTGCACCACAGTGGGGGGATGGGTGCACCTCCGTTGATGTCGTTCGAGTGACTTGCACACACCTCATGAGGTGCAAGAGGGTGCCATAGCGTCAGGACGAGGGGATCCTGAGAGACGTGACCCACCCGGCCTCAGCAGGACAAAGTCAAACGGGTTCTGCTGCTGTGGACTCCTGGTTATTGTCGGCAAATGGCACAGCGCAGACCCAAACCTGGGTCTTGGTTGTGGGGCTCACCCTGCGCTCGGAACAAGGGCCTTAACTGACTGAGCCACCCAGGAGCTGGACCCACATTTTCTAGCCTAGAAAAAAAAATATTAGTATTGATCATATCAGTGAACTTTGCAAAAAAATTTAAAAGATTTATGTGTTCGTCTGTAAAAAATAGTAATCCATTTTATAAGCACAGTAAGGCACTCCAGGGTCTTCATTATAGTCCTCATTCCAGCATAGCAAAAACTCTGTCTCACCTTTTTTCATACATGTTTCATGATAAAGAGGTAAACTACCTATAGCGTTAGATCCCCTTTCAATATGTGTACCATGTATGAGATCAGACCTCATTACAGTGGTACTTATATATTGCTCTCAAATATCTGAGCCAGACAAGCAGGGACTGCAAATGACTTTTTTAATTATAAAAGTTGGAAACAATCCATTTGCTGTTTGTTGTTCATGACCAATTGAGCATAAGTAGATATTTGCAATTTCCAGGTTAATTATATTGTTGACTTGTTATCAATATTAATCAAATCAAAAAACATTTTTATGCAATTAACCATTGCTCATGTAAATGACTGATGGAACATTTGTGGCCATATTTATGCACACCTTCTATTGGATGCCAATGTTCATGAGTAATTAACAACCTGTCAATAAAATACAGATCATTTAACTGCCTGATTCAATGAATGGCACCACTTGAAAGAGCAGTCCTTGTGTCTTCCAACTTCCAGCTTCTTTTCAAGGAAAGGTGAGAGCTGGGTACAAAGTCATATATCTGTTTTTATGCATTGCTCAGGATGTACTGCTGAAAAATTTACATTATCTTGGACATATGGGAAGCGAGGTGGAGAAGTGTCCTCAATCTAAAACTAATAAAGTGCACCTTTATTCCTGTCATTTTGTGAAATGACTTAAGGCAGAAGCTGCTTTTAGTTTACAGCATGGAAAAGTGAAATGTTTCTATCTATCTTTCAGTTGTCTTGCCTTAGAGTGCTGTTTCTACATGCCATATTTCTACACCAATGAAAAATAGATTGCATCTTTTAGAGTGAACACTTCCATATATGTATTTTTTTTTACATTTAGAAGGCCTTCTGCCTGTTTACACAATCCCAGTCTTGCATTTTGAGATTGATGACTTTTATTTTGACTGACTAGATTCACATTTGAAACACAGGCTGATTGCAACACCTGTCGATGTTTGGATGATGTTTCGTCCTGCCGCTTGAGTGGAGAAGCGCATTCCCCTCGTAATGCCGCGTGTCATATTTGCCAACATGTCTGAAAGGCCCTTTTTCTGCAACAAGCGAGGCCTACTGGTCTCAGCTGCACCCGGGATCAAGGTTCCCACTTCGCCGCCGTGAGAGACAGTGGATGAGAGAAGGCTGCACTTTGGCTGACCTCTTGGCATTCTTTCCCGCTCCGGCGCTGTGCCGTGCGGGGCTGTCTTCGACGTGCCCAGCGTTCTGCCGGCGAGGGTACTCCTCTCTTCATTTGCACTTCAGAGCGGCAGCATTTCACTTCGCCACTCCCACTCTCTCGCTCACACGCACTACGACTGTCTCTTTCCATCAAATTCAAATTCCGATGAGCTTCATTGTCATGACAGAGGTACCGGAGCTTCGGTGCTTCAGGACTGCAGTAGAGTCAATACAGCGGCTGCTATCGAGTGTATGGCACAGAATCCTCCTCTGTAAATGCAGAAGAACAGGAAATGCCTAACTCTGTTTCTCTCTGTCAGTTGGTTAATTATTATGTATACTGTACATATACTGTATCCAGCAGTACCTAAATGTGTCTCAAAGAAAAAAAAAAGATATTCTGCATGATTTGAAACTGTGTGGATTGTGTCTATTGTGGATGAAAAAGCCAGGTGTCAAACAGATATAATTAGCCCCCCCCATACACACACATCCCATGCACCTGTATGACTGATACATGTACAGCAACTGTACGACTATGATAAGAATGATATTAGTGACATTGCTGATAATAACTGGGCATAAGGGCAATATATTTCCCATAATGTCAGTTTTTGCATGTCAACTTTTACCTTGAAATCTCCAATCTGAAATAGGATGTTTGAACAAGGAGCATTGATTCCATTTTCAGTATTTTGTCTCATACAATCATAGTACCCAAAAGTCTGAAAAAGAAGGCTCCACCCACACCAATAAGGCTTAACATTTTGGGTGTGTGTTTTGACTAGACTGAAATTTCTGCTGTTCAGGAAATATTGTATAAAATTAGGACTGTGTCATATTAATAATGCCCTCTCTCAACATAAAGGTCACAACTCTCTGCTGTCTTTTGTAGTTAGAATCCTAAAATGATTACCATAATGCAACATTGACAAAAAACTACTCTCATAAGCAAAAAGTACATATTTTTTCCTTTCTTTAATATGTGATTATTTGCAAAACTGTCACATTTGATAAATCTGTTTAAGGTCATTCTATAATAATAGTCTGTTTCTAATTATCTGATTGCATTCAGAATGGTGGATTGTTTCCTGTGTTTTTTTGTTTTTAAATTGAGTAAAATCACATTCATCCAGATAAACCACAATATGTTCCCACAAGCCTCTTGCAGACTCACTGTGGACAACTGTAATATTGCCGGTAAAATATAAATATAGATATACAAGCATTAGCTGCAAAAACATAATCCTTTCTTTACTATAAGTGGTTTTCCGATAACATCTTCCTCAGAGGCTAAATAATGGCAAAAATAAAGCCGGGCTGGAACGCCCTGACTATTTTGGGTCTACGTGAGATTATTTTGGGATTTCCACTGGCTAGATGTGTGGTTTTCTCTAATGCCCTTTGTAATGAGATGCTGCTAACGAGAGTGTGATCACTTTAAAATGAAGCTGCCGAGAGGACAGCGATAAACCACTTCGTGGCGGGTCTGACCTGGAGGGAGGTGGGCAGTTGTCGTGGCGACACAGACCACCGCAGCATCCGTCGCCATAACAACCCCCTTTTGTTGCGGATATTTTTGGAACACTTTTTGGTTTAAATTCTCCTCGTGCCATCCATTCCCTCTCTCGCTCTGTCTCCCTGTGACAGTGCTGGAAGGACTGTCTTTTTCCCCTTGCTGGAATTTGAGTTGACTTTTTTTTTAGGGGGCGGAAATCTGACAGTGTTACAGGAAAAGTGTCGTGGTTGTGCCCAGGGGTGGCTTTTGGCTAAAATGGTCTCATAGCCCAAAAGTCAATATGAGATGTGTTGAGGCTGTATCATGTGTTGATTTTAGATGCTTGAAAGGAAGGGCAGTTTTGAACATGGATGGCAAACATGATGTCAGCACTTTGCAAGAACTCTGTGTTCTGCCACAGTGTACCACTGCATGTAAATTGATTTTGGATGTAGAATTATACATATTAGGTAATTAAGTGATAAGAAATGACAAATTAGCTATACCATAGTGTTTTGTCCAAGAGAATATGACATATGTTAATAAATTGCATCTTACCATGACACAAAATGTGTTATTGTTAAAATTACCTTACATTAGTAGGGTACAACAGTAATGCAGTGTATTGGCACAGTACATTGTAATGCTGCAAAGTCTGCATCACTTCCAATCAGCCTGGGTTAGCAACATTAGGGTTGAATGATCAGGTGAATGATATTAATTGGTTTTAGACCTCCAATCTAACTGAAAAAAATGCTTTGTACTAATTCATAAAAAAAAAAGAAAATTCAACTAACCAAATTTAGCATTTTAATGAAAAAGTTTGCATATAAATAAAACAACAACATAACAATTTCTGGAACACAGATTGAATAGAGGTTTCTGCAGTCAGGAGGTTAAATGTGGCTTTGGTTTCAGAAGTGCTGACAGGCTGAACCTATTTACACATGCAGTGTCAAAACAAATAGCAGGGACTAAGATAACGAACCAAACCCGCAGCTGCACTGTAACTATACCTGTCTTGTTCCGTCTGACAGAGTAGTATTCTTTATACTTTAGAACTGTCTTTGAACTAATCTGCCTGAAAGGTGCTATATAATTCATCACTCGACCATGGGAAAAAATGCATCTGTCAATTTACATGGCAGCTTGTACTCTCTAGTGCACCCTTGCACTGTCTGGAACTGCTGAGCTTGATTGCTTACACAGTTGGCACAATTATTAGAATAATCCTTTGCTACTGCTTAAATAAATAGGAGTTCTGTGTTTACATTGTTGTTTTAGATGACAGACAGACAGGAATAGGAATTTCATTACAAACCGAGACTTCTCAGCTGGACTACATATTGTTTGAATGTGTTCTCTGATTCACTGGAAGAAAAAGCAAGGAATGTGATATAAAAAGCCCCAAGCATTTGACAAACCAAATCGCTACACTGATTGTTTTGCTCTATGTAAGTCGAATAATGGGTTGTTAGGGCCGACAATCGAACCGTCGGACGTCCCCGCGATTCCAGCCGACACCCGGTGAACAACGCGGCTTTGACATTGACAAGAAGCCCTTCCTCCCTCTCTGCAAACGGAATTTTCACGAACGCACCCCTTGTAATGCTGAAAGACAGGTCATTTAATCAAAGGAAATCCTATTAATTAAAAAGGCGGCAGAGCTCCAGAAAAGCAATGACAGCTTGCACACCGGGATGATGAGCTTCGGTAAACGATAACCTGACTTTAATGCAGTTTGCTCACCTTCAAACGCTCTTTAAAGGTAGAAAAACGATCAGGTTCTTGTGGTTGAGTGTGGGGTTACGTCTGGGACCGTGGGGGACCCCGATGCCCTTTTCCATGACAGACAAGGGGAGACGATGAGAGGAACCAAATCAGAGGGAAATAAACAAAAAGGGGGTGGGTGGGGAGGGGGGAGAGGAGGTTGTTCAACCAAACCACCGTGGCGCTTTGTAATTAATTCTGAGTAACATATGTAAGCCGTTCTGACTTTTACACAATAATTTCCATGACCGCTAAATTTGTGACGATGTGTGAGCTTGGAAAAAATGCAATACTTGCTCAGCTTTGTTAAAAAGTAGAGGGAAAAGCACGGTTGTCTTCGGATTGACCGCCTCGATTCAGTGGAGCTTTACTAAGCCGCTCTTGTTTTCAAATATATGAAATATGTACCATTTTCAACCTGTGATCTCACTTTTGTCCTCCCACAACCCCAACATGTGAAGCACACCAAATTTGAGAGCAGTTTACCTTACAGTTATCATTTACTATGTCCAACCAGTCAGAGATTATATTCATTAAATGAATACAAAATTTTATTTTTAAAAAAAAAAAACCTCAGTAAGTGTTTGAAAACAAACCCCAGGGAAGTATCTAGTGGCACATAGTAATAATGAACCAAGTGTGTGTCCTATAGCAGGTAAATTTATGAATGTGTGGTACCTGCAATCAAAAAGTATCTCTTGATTTTATTTACTCATAGAACAACTCTTGGTACCTCTGAAAGCCCTGATGTTTATTGGTTTTGAATGACAACAAAAGTGAAGACACCAAAGTAGGGTACAGACTCCGCCATGCATGTACACCCCAACTGCTTTGGCTTCAGCACAGCTTGCCTGGTCAAGGTTACGAATGACCTTGACTCAATGCCTAGGAGAACGTGAACCATGAAGCCTGACTGGACACTTTGCTGAGAGGATGCCATTCTTTTTCATTCCAGACAGAACAGGATATGATTTACACATACATGTGCTGAGACACATGTGCACGCTCACACGCGTGCACGCACACACACACACACGCACACCTACAGAATATGAACAGTGATGACTGAACAGATACCAAGCCGTGATAGCAGTGACAGTTTATTGTGATAGTTCATAAAGGTTATCGCAATGCCTGAGGACACATCAGATGCACCATACACACAGATACACACACACACACACACACACACACACACACACACACACACACAAACTTGTACGCACACACACACACACACACACACACACACACATCTTAGAATGTGAACAATGATGACTGAACAGATACTAGGCTAGGACAAGCGTACATTTTTTATTAAGGTTATCACAATGCCTGAGGACACCTAACACACACACACACACACAGATCTCAGACTGTGTAGGTGTAGTGGTAAAAAATAATCTGATGACACATTATCACCATTATCGCCGCAATCTCACTAGATACCTAGATCACGTGAAGTCTATTTAAAGAGATGAACAAAGAGCTGAGCTCGAACTGAAGCAGTTATGTTACTTAATGATAGTCCTGAATATCATTCTTTGACACAAAGAGAGGTACTGTATAAAGAAAAGGAATAATTTGAGAGGTAGCATTACAGCAAGTTAGAATCTTTTTGCAAGTGGAACTGTCGGTGAAAGATTTTCAAAAAAACGAAGTTGTAGATATTGCACAGGTGTTGCGTATGGATGACTATTGCGTCTCGATTGCTGTCAAAGAGTATTGGTTTAAACATTAAAGGACTCACCATGCTACACCTGACACACCTCATCTAACAGGGGACATCTAGATGAACATGATGACCACTCTAGTATAAGGAGATGATGTGTGAAAATTTTGCAGAGCTTTGTTTAAAAAAATACAAAAAAGAAACGTTCACATATGGCTTTCAGTTTTGCCCTCCAGAACTTGCATGTCTCGAATTACGGTGTTTCTCAGAGTTTTAGACCATATTTCAAGTAATCTATTAACATTTAAGGTAATGTTGCTTTTAGAGACCATTGTTAGGCTGTGAGTTCTCAGTGTTATCTGCCTTCATTTCAGCACTGTTTTTTTCATCTTAAATCCAAGTTAAAGAGTACAAAGACAAAACAGCTATCAATCCCTTAGAGATAATTACCACAAGGGGATCAACACTATCTAAATTGCATGTCAGCCAAACATTCATCAGGTCATGACATATAGAATTTCTGATAATGTCAGATTTCTTGAGGCTCCTGTTGAGTAATCCAGTGTGCAGGGCATTTCTATAAGACTGAAATGGCAGCATTTCATTATTATTTTTTTCCTCTATCGTAATAGCACAGCATGTTTGAAAAGCCAAACCTCTGGATTTTTATGAATGCATTTTTTGTTTGCTGTGGACTGAAAGGTAACACAGATGTATGTGTAGCTAAGTGGCTTGGTCAAGTTTGCACTGTTCACAACAATCCCATATCCGAACTCTAAATGTGTACTGGGTAAATATGACTTAATAGGGTTTCCTTTCCTCTTTCTGATATTCAAATGAACCTTACGGGCATGACAAACACATCGTGTTGTCGAAGCACTTCAATAACATTAACGACGTTGACATAAAACAATGAAAACTCACATATACAAGCATCATTTTTATGGCCTGCCTGCCTCCGTTCTCAATATAAAGCTATTTCTCCCTCCTTCTGTGTGCTCACTCCCCCTGTTCCTCCCTCCCCCCTCTCCTGCTCTCTCTTTTCCTCTGCCTCTCTCTCTCTCTTTGCCATGCCATGCCTGACAGCCTGCAATGACATTATCTGAAGGATGTAGAAATTTCCAGTCAGCAGTGACTTGCTGTCTCTTTCCCATCACTTCTCTGTCTTACAGATATTTAAGGCGGAGCAAAGGGAAGGAAAAGAAAAAAAAAATAGAGAAAATAAGATAGTGGCCATGGATTGATAGAACAGAGAGGTGAAAAAATCTGAAAAGGCCCAGATACTTTTGAATCACAAAATACCCAGCATTAAAGTAGAAGTAAGCGGTGTGCAAACACTGATTCTTTTGATGTGGAACCATTCATAAACAGATAAACCTGCTTTGTGAAGCAAATAAGACCAAAATGCAATGCAGCTCTGCCCAATTGATTTCTTTCCTCATCTGGTATCATATTTTTGCCTGACTTTCTCTTGTGAAAAAATTGCCTTTTACTGGATAGAGGTGCCAGAGAGAAACAGCAGACATACTTTAGCCTTGATCAGACTACTGCTTTTACTAGCTACCTTTGAGCTTTTAGCGCTAACATAACCATAACACTCCTCAAAACTACACGTGCCAAAGGATATCACACAGGGTTTTTATTACCTATAATTTTCCACATCTTTTTTTGTAAGTAGCTAATAACATTAAGCTTGTGTATTTTTTCATTATGTTAATTACATTTCCACAATTATGAATGGATTAAGACATTTCATAGGCAACAAAGCCATGGACAGAGGGTGTTTTTTGTTTGTTGGTGAGGGGATGTATAGCCAGTTGGCTCACTAAAGATGGTCAGGTGACTCAAGAAATTTGTATGTACCTAAACTATATGTATGCCATATCCAGACTCACTGGCCAGGGTGACCACTTGACCACCGTCAACCAGTTCTTGCCCTAAATCCAAAGAAGGGCTCATTTCCTCAGTAGTGAAGTATAGCTATCTTTCACTTGGGTCATGAAAGCAAATAAAATACAGTACCAAGAACAGCAGCTTTGGTACACTAAGAAGGGCATTTTTTTCCTGGGATAAAGCAGTGGGGATAGAGGGTTCTCTGCTGCTGAGTTGATTTAAAGTGATGATTAAATAGTATGGGTAAAATTCTTTGCATTACTCTAGGGTATGTTGTGTTGCACATTTGAATTTACCGAAGCACTTATCTGTTTACAATGACACTTGTCATGGCAGTTATGGATGTGTTATGGATGTGTTTGGATGAGGTTTGCTGTATTCTGTATGCGCTGTTGTTCCTGTGACTTTATAAGATGCACTTTTCGCACCCAATTTTGTACTGTAGTGACAGGAGAGTACAAATGGGGAGGAGGGTTCCATCTCAGAGGAGTGTTCCATCTCAGATTTACCACACCCAAAAGCAAATGCTTATATAGTCTATGGTTAATGCCTTTGTTATTGATTGCAGCCTTGGCCATGGCTATAGATATTGCACTGCTTAATTGCAATGGCCAAGTTAAGGACCAAGAATAGCTGATTACATCGAATGCTTGTCCATTTGGTCACTTGATAAGGTATCACCTTCCTCTGAATTGCTTGGGAGCTGTTCAGGGGTTTAGGACAAAAGCAAAGGGTAAGAGTTAAAGGAGGTCAATATCTAATTGAACATGCCCTGATCCAAAATTTTCAAACCAAAATTTTCAAATTTTCAAATTATGTTCTTTGTTGGCTTCCTCATGTTACATTAGAGCATGCCATTCAATACAGTGACCCACTAAACCGATTCAGTTAAACCTGATTGGGGGGGTTTTTTGTCAAGTGTTAAATATACAGCAAACACCTTGCAAACACATAATTAGCTGTATAGGCAAATCAAATCACATTAAAAACACATTGCCCTTTGAAGACAATGTCTTTTTAATGTGACCTAACCTCATAAAGTATGTTTTTGACAAATTGTCTTTCATACTAAATTGAACACAATTGACTGTTTCAGTAATGTGCCTGGAAAAAGGAAAAAAAAAAAAAAACAAAGAAAGTAATTAGTTAATATCTACTCTGAAACATATGGCTCAATAACTATGCAAATATATTAGTTCCAGGGTTGGCCTTGTGATAAACCACACAATCATGGAGAGATTATTGCCTAAAAAGAAAAACATTCCTGCTATGATTTAACACAACCTCATACTTATGTTTTACCTACCTTATTTCCTGGCTTTAGCATACATAAGTCAACAGTGGTATTTGGCAATTTTCTATGAGCAGATAAATCTAGAATTGGATTTAATTTGGGTCTGTCTTTTGGTTCAAAAGGTTTAATCAAATCTTGAGTCAAACTCTTTCAGAACATGCAGGAGCATATTGTTTTCCATTTTGCATCTGTAGTTCAAAAAGTGAGGCCTAAATAACCTTGCACTTTCCCAATGAAAAATGCATTCAATTATTTGTAAGGGTATTTGTTAAGAGAATCTACATTAGGTATGCATAAAATACTTGAAAATCATCACGTCTGTTTCATAAAGAAATGCCGTCTACCAGCTGAAAAGTTGGCATTTCTATTTAAATTTTAAAATCCCAAATACCATTTGTGAAATATGCAAATGCATTATTAATATTCCACATGAAAGGGGTGCATTAGTCACGGATTATATAATTCAAATGAAAATGTTTTGTATTAGGTAACATTTGTAATAGAAAATAGGGAAATGGCTGAGACAAAAAGTACCAGCACAGCAGTTTTACCATGAGGGAAACACTCGGCATTTTCACAGAAATTTTCACCACTGTTGTAATTATGACACATGACAGCTAGAATAATACAAAAACAGATTTATTACTCAAACTTAACTTTTAAAAACAAATCGGTTTAGGTTTTTAGAGCCCTGGCCTTTTCTCAGAGTTAGGAATAATGGGCACTTGCCGGCACATTCCCACAAACTGCTACCGCTTAATGTCTTGAAAAACGGGGCGCACTCAAAATAAAACGTCTTCATCATACCACAGAATATCACCTGCTTAATTTATTGATAATTTTTGCGAGGGCCATCCAAATCATAACTCCTCATTATGAAGATAAGAATACATGTCCATTAAGGAGCACTTTAGCCCTACTGCAGAGATCTGCAGGGCTTAATGATAAAGTTAGTGCCACTTATAATTTAGACCCACGGATCACAGTTCATTAGAACCGCAATGACTCTGGAGGACAGGGGAGCTGCATTATTGATTTGGATGTGATCAACCCTTGCGCCCCTGCCCCCCCACCCCACCCCTTCCTAGCCTCCGTCAGATGAAATCCTCCCTGCTGATTGGTGGGGGCATGTGATGACTCTGCAGATTTTCAGCGGTGTTGCTGAGAACAGGGCAGGGGGTGTGGTGGCACTGCTGGCACCAAGCCTGCTGTGAGGGGATGGGGTGGTGTGGGGGTGGGGGGGGGCTGATATTATGATGTCATCCCTCGGTTTGTGAAAAATGATGAGTCCTCCCACTTCCCCTCATACACAATTCTCCTTTACCATTGAAGAGCTCCTCTGGCTCTGGTCTTTTGTCAGTTATCTTAAGCAGTTTACAAGTCACGCAAAGGTGGATGGCACACAAGCTGTAAGCATTAGATGACTGCTTTGACCTTTGTACTCATATCTTATGTTTATAGTACTCATGTTAATATCAAGTATGACAAATCCAGCTAATTAAGCAAAGTTTCTAAAAAAGTTTAGAATTTGTCGAGACATCATACGTATAAAGTAAAAATGGTATTCAATTGTCGTAAATGATAAAAATAGTGCATTTAAATTACTGCATAATTATCTTTTGTTACTTTGAATGCCTTCAAATTACAACTTATTCAAGTGTTTGCAAGTGTTTTTTCAAGCATTTGTTGTGTGAAGAAAGTTCACATGCAACTTGTGTTACTTGCAAACAAATCGTACCTAGACTGCTTCACATAGACAACACAAATCTGCAGTACTCATTTGACTGATGCGCAGCACAGTCCAGCAGAATAAAAGAGCATGTGCCTCTTCACACACTTCAATCCTTGAGTTAATTATAGAGATCTACACCAATATTGAAATATATGGCTTCCATGCTAGATGATAATTATGCTTTTGTTTATAATACATAATAGTGTATGAACAAGATGATCTAATAAGTGAAATCACTATACTGGAGCCTTACGATCTTGGCTAGCTATTAAGAGGTAAAGTGTTAGTCAATTTTAAGGTGATTAGCCAGTTAGCTATGTGCATTTCAGCCACCATTAGGTACGAATAACCTCCTGTTTAAGCAATATTTGGATAATACTACCCTATCTGCTGGCTAGTTAGCTAAATTTGTATTTATCTATACTGAAATCTATCTATCCATATTTCAACTTGATAATACACTTAGATAATGAAATGACATTCTGGGTTAAATTAATGAAATATATTTATTAGTGAAAATTAAGGTATAAATGTGTTATCTGATTGGCAAGTCAGCTTGGTTAAATTCTGCAAATCCACAAATCATAAAATAAATTCCCTTTTTTTCTTGGTTGCCTCCTCCCTCTCAAAAACTGTCATTGAACCACTTTCCTTCTCTTTCCTAAGGTCCATACAAAACAATAAAATTGTCTCTTGAAAGAAAACAGCACATGTAAAATGTGGTTTAAATATGTGTGGTTTAGTTAAGTTTCAGCTTCTTAGTAGCATCCTCATCCTCAAAAAGACAGCCAGAAGTAGTTAACTTCTAAGCCAGCAAGCTAACAAAAGTTCCACCAATACAAAATGTCATTGAAATTTGCTACTAATGGTCAGAAGATTGTATTTAATCACTGTGTGGACAACAGTTCAATAAATATTGTCATAACCATGTGAAAAATATAACTAGCTAGCTATCTTTGATGCAATGCTAATTATAGATAAGGGAGAGTTTACCCTTGGTAATCAGTCTTCATAACTAACTCTTCAGACCAACAGATATACCTTTCACGACAAGAATTGATAAAATGATAAGTCCTCAGCTTTATCTTGCCTCCTTGTACCCCCAAAGGCAAAGACAGAGGAGGAGACAAAAAATAGGAGTTACTGTCCCAAGAGGTAGAAGCTGGATCTGTGATGGCATATCTTTAATAATTGCCCTGTGTGGCATGTCTGGGCCAGTCATTATTATTAATAAACTACATGCGTGTCATTATGTAACATTGCTTTTAAAAGGCACATTTGCTTCTATAAACATGTGTTTATAATGCCACACATACACAATTAATGCTCTGTTCTTGTTTCCTTTTCTGTCAATAATTCTTATTTTTCCCACACCTGAAGCAGGTATTCCCACGCCTCAAACATGTATTTGCTTAAACTCAGACTCAATAGTTTCATGTGTCTGAGACCAAGTTCAGTGAAGAGGTGGTGTTGTTTTTTTTACTTCACTTGTCACTCTTCTTTAACATCAAAGAGAAAATCTATTTTAGGCAATATACCATATTCCACCTCCCACACACTGGTGAGAGATCTTAAATCTAAAAAAAAAAAACTGGCACATTTCATTTAGTGTGGAGGCTGGGAGAATCTTGCTTTCCTTCAATGGAATATTTCATCAAAAGCAACAGCAGAGTCTCTGCGACAGTTTATCTAACACACTGTATATAACACACTGGCTCCGACTCATACCTGGATCCATTTCAGATAAGTCACTGTGAGATATGAGCCCTGCTGTATACCTTGAAACCACTCTGATACGTGGACGGGAGTGAGAGAGAGAGAGCGAGAGAGAGAGAGAGTGAGTGAGAGAGAGAGAAGCGAATGCGTCTGACTATGCATAAGCCATTTTCTTGCATTCTTGCCATGAGGGCAGGCATTTTTTGTGTGCATAGCAGTAGTTTCCATAGGAACCCATGCATGCTTTGTCAGGGAAAATTATGGCTTTCATGTCACTGGCATGCAGTAACCTCGCACAAATAGATTATGAGATGTATGTATATTATATGAATCTGTTGCAACACATTTTGTCTCAATGAGAAAATGCGATAGCTGTAATAATACATATTAATGCTAAAACCTGATATTTTTGTAGGATATTGTGTTTTGTGTGTGTGTGTGTGTGTGAATGTGTGTGTGTGTGTGTGTGTGTGTGTGTGTGTGTGTGTGTGTCTATATATACATATACACATCTATATACACACATATTGCTGTTTAGGTATTTCACTACATGATGGTAACTATACTGTAACACAATGAAATCCAAAGCATACTTTCAGAGGAATCATTCTTTCTAACATCAGAGCAAATCCAGCATCAGCACTATGTTTGTGCTGTGCCATTCATTATTGCTGAACACTTATATGTCTAGGTATTTCTGGCCATTTCTAAGTATCTGTTCATTCAGTCACCTTTATTATATAAACATCTTATTCTAGAAAAAACTGCTGTTAACTGCAGGGTTGTGTTCAAAGAGCCATCAATGTCAAATTAAGCATTTGAATTGTATTGGTAAAGCATCAACATCAGATTTTATGTCTCCGGGTATTTTTTTTCCATTGTATTTGCATTGTTACAAGCTACATTACAGCCCAACAAATGTAAAAATGAAGTTACTTTGTGTGCTGAGGAAAATACTTCAGAAATTCATTCAATCTCATATCATGTTTTTATACATATATATAGATTCACACACATACACACACACACACACACACACACACACACACACACAAGACAAACCTTAAAGCTGTACAAAAGGAAAATAAAAAGTACAGTTATATGCTCTGTAGGCTTGGAAGGAAACTGCTGCTCATTAAATGTCCCCTCACACAGTCCAAACTCAGATACACATCCCAGGCATTTGTGACTTCTCTGATTTAACATGCTGACGTTTCTTTTTTTTCCTTGCTCCAGAAAAAGGGTATTAGATGACTTGTGGGACCGGATTTGCACAGACCTGCTCTATATTCGGTAATAAGAAATGATGTATGTGTCAAAAGCAGAATTGTCTAAATCATTCCGAAGCTGGTTACATAATTCCAATATCATCTCAGCACTCTGTCTCTCTTTATTCCCTATCACCGCCGAGTCCTCTGGCTCTTCCTTTCAGTCAGATTCCAGATATCTATTTTTTCATCTTCTGTCTTTTTTGGTGGCATATGTGTCGTAGCGGGGAGGGCCGAGATCAAAGTGGGTTCGAGTCGACAGGCTGAGAGCGGCTCACGGCTTGTTGGTGGGGAGGGGGAAAGCGCGGGGGAGGAGAGTGCAGCACTGTAGCATTTTTGAGTCCGCTCTATTTTTCCGTGGCCCTGGGTATGGGTTGGTTGTGAGGGAATTAGAACATGACCGCTTCAAAAATTGCCCATACTTAATTATGCAAGCCCAGCCCAGCTTGCCTGGCCTAGCCTCTTCCCACTGTTTTTCATTTTCATTTCATTTTGTTTTTTACATACACAGGCCCAATACACTGCAGAGTGGGACTTTGGCTCAAACTGACAGATCGCTGCATTGCCAGAAGACCTCCCTGCCCCTGGCGAGAGTTAGCCATGATGTTGATGCTTAAACGCAAAACCCGATGTCCCCACTCTCGTACATGGACACGAGCTCCAGCTATACTGGAGCAACTCTACAGTGAGGAGAAATAACAAGGAGGGGAATATATGGATTACTGGATGTGGAGACGTGAGATGTGTGGAAAATGGATGGTCAGAAGGTTCAACAGATAAGACCTAAGACTAGGACAGGAGTCCCTCAGGGGGTGGTGGCAGTGGGATTAAAAAGAAAGACTAGTGTCACTATTTTAAGTACAGTATTAGTGAGGGCCAATAAGAGAACTGTGGTCTTAAAACGTGGCTGGTCAAGGTTATCCGGCACTCCTCAGGGTCCTCTGTGTGTAATGGCAGAGCACTTTGGCCCTAATTTTTCAGCTAGTCAGTCAAGTTTTATCCTTTTCTCATAAGTAGCATATACTAAACTTCATCCACAGAATATGTGTCAAAAAAGAATAAAAATAATTCCTTAAAGTTAAAATTCAGCTCAAAGAGAAGGAAACTTAGTCACAATACCGATTATCACCACCAACGTGAAGCAGCAACCTGTCTGATGCAGGCTAGCCATTATTAGGTAATTTAACTGCGAAATGATTAGATGGCCAGACTGACTGAGCCAGATCCTGATGGGAATTTGGCAAGGGCACCGGGGAAATCCCGACTTTTTTTGTAATCAGTTCAATGAGATCTTTAATGACCGCAGTGTGTCAGGACCCCAGTTTAACACCTCATCCAAAAGATGGTGTCTTTTACACCACAGTGCCCCTACCACTACAGCGAGGAATCATTTTGTTTTTTTGTTTTTTTTGTCGTTTGGCCTAAAGAGAGGACGGCCTTTACGAGAAACACTTCCAGCTGCAGACTGGTGCTCCTGGATGGCCTCCTGTCCAAGTATTAAGCAAGTCCATTCCCAACTGGCTTCAGCCATTAGGCAGGAGAAAGTTACCAGGTGGTGTGGTTGTCAGCTATGAAATTGTTGCATTTATTTCACAAACTAAAGTGTGTATAATTGGGAAGCTGAGAAGATGTACTGAATGTTTGGTTATATTTATTTTATGAGTGTCCTGACAGAGTTGTCTAACAACCATTAATTTGTCCATAATGGTTGGTAAGAAATGCAAAAATCCATATTCTTGCATATCCCCTCCTTCAAAACAAAATAACAAAAACACACTGCTACACTTACACTAATGTGAACCTGGAAAAATTGCATATAAACATTTCTGCATGGTTCTGGGATTTTGAGGACATCCTACTGCCTTTTTAAAACTTGCCATAACCACATCATAATGGCTTTGATTGTAACCAGTGGGGGAAGATGTTGTCGTATTTAATTATTTATTTTTGTAATATTTAAGACAACATAGTCTGGATAATTCTGCTGGTGACGTGCAATTAACTAACTATATATAACAAACTAAGTCATTTTTGCATACATAGAAATATAAACCACATATAAAAGCACATTTAAACATTTTGGTTTCTATTTTAACATTTGACTAACTTCAAAGGGTCAGCCAGTGCAGCTCTCTGCATGAATGTTCTAACTGCAGAACGCTCACTATGTGGAAACTAGGCAGCTGGCTGTCTCGTGCTCCTCTCTCTCTCCCTCCCCCTCTCCCTCTCTCTCCTTTCCCAGTTCTGTCTGTTCTGCTCAGCATGCTCCCCTACTTTACTGAAAAGTACAGATTGCCGTAATGAAGTGGAATTATAACTTCCTACATTCAAAAGGTACTGTATGGGGAAAAAAAAACATGCCACTGTCAATATTTTATTCACTAGATCTGCTGACGAACGCAGGATTCAGCCAGTGTTAACTACAGAAAATGCACTGCAACAAAAATGCCTGTGGGGTGGCTGTTTCCCTTTGGCTAAGAGCAAGGTTGAGGTGATGAGCATATCAGCACAGACTGCTCTACAAGCCACTTCCTTCACTTTAGCCTGTAGCCCGCTTAAGCACAAATGCCATGCCAGCAGTCCCTGTTGCAGGACTTCGCCACTATTTGAAATAAAACTTTGCCATTTACAAATGAAAACTGACCATTCACCTCACCCGCTGGACATAACGTGCTGTCCTGCTCATCTGTAGATGTAAAATGTTCTGCATTTTAGAATACTAAATGCATTCATTTGCTAACCTATGACCAAGCAATAATTCATTTGGACAATCTGTCTCCTTTTAAATTTCTTTAACACTCTGTATGCAAGACAAAAGACCACTTCTATGCGGAGAGACATCGCAGTTTGCGATCTATTGATTTTCTTTTGGGAAAGAATTAAACGTTCCAAGTGAACTCTAAGTGTCAGCTTATTGCTTGATGGTTATAATTTCAGAATCAAATTATTGGACAGTCTGCGCACACAAAGGATATCTCCACCTTCTTACATTTTTTGTGAAATACCTGGACCATAAGATACCTGGGACTGCGGGGCTTCGTGTTCTTGTTTGAGTGCCATGAAATTTGCATTGAGGGGGGTTGGCCAACTCCCAGAGGCTTGTACCTGATTGGCTAACCTAAGGGTTTGTCTTTGAAAAGATGCCCAGAAAAACAGAACTAAGGTTTCGCTTGAAAGTATGGAAAGTCCTATTTTTCTCACAAATATTATTTTTTTGATCTAGGGAAGATAGTGAAACATCATCCTGCCATGTTCACGTCCAATATAACCTTTTATGCTTGATAATTTTGTTGGCATGATTTTCATTTCTGTGTGCTTTGCCAAACCTTACTAGCTTTTGATACAGAAAAAAAAAGAAACGCAACAACAACTGCAAAACTGTTACAGAGGGAGTTATTTACACAGAATGCATGTGGGAATTGCAAAAGTATACTTCCTGTTCGTATTCTGAAAGCATTATATTTTTGAGATGGTCTCCTTTATCTCTATGTGCAGCCAGCCTCCCCAGTGTGTCTCAGCTTCCTCTTCAAGTCGACCTGCGCCAAGAAGAAAAGAGGGGAGGGAGCGAAAGGCGGTGCGTTGGGGCGTAAAGGACCCTCTCTGCCCCCGGTCGGCAGCCGAGCTCCAAGCAGGCCGCCCACCTCCGCCAGACCTTGTGATTCAGCGCTCTTGAAGGTAAGCGAGCCCTCCCGGGCGGCCCTCTGAGAGCGGAGCGGAGGGCTCCGCGAATCTCAAGCCCCGGGGCAAGGTGACCTCAACCTGTCCCAAGCCGTCCAGAGGCTCCCCGTCTCTCTCAGCACTCTCAGACTGAACCGGAGAGAAAAAAAAAAACTACTTTTAAGTATAGAAGTTCTGGCAGAAGGAGAGCAAAGAGTTTTGCTATGCTCTTAGCCGGCCACATGGGGCAATAGAGAAAATATTCACTTTCTATTCCATTCAGGCGGGTATTCTTCTGCATTTGATAGACTGGTCATTGTGTAACAAATGTCTGCACCTCCACAAGTGAGATCCGTACCCCTGCTCTTGTTGTACATTCTCACTCTAATGGCTAACATCATTACCAGTTGAGCTAAAGGCAACTTGCCCCCAGCCCTATAGCTAACAATGGTAGCTAACCAAGTCTCAGGGAGTGACATCATCACTGAAATCATACCACTACCTGCCACCTACCACTCTCCCGGCTTTACACAGGGCTCACACAAGCTACTAATATCGGTTCTGCTACATGTGTTACACACAATTACACAGTATTCCTTTCCAAGCCAGAGAACAACACAGTGGCCCAGTACCCACCAGCATTTGATAATACAGAATGGTGTCAACAACACCACAGATGGACTCACCGGCATTGAAGCCAAGTCCTTTTCAGTCCTCACAGTCAGGATTTTGTGAGGATCACCAGTCAGCAGGTGTGTCGTAGACATGCAGAATGAAATGCTAATTGCTGTGTTCAACAGACCATTCTATGGTGAGGTCCGTGCATAATGGTTAAATCACCTCTGTGGCTAATGAGGTGATATAGTGCTCATACAACAGTCTCTGTTTGCCATATTACGGCGTAACGTGCATTTGCATTTTACACTGTGCTGTGTCATCTGTTATACTCAAATGTGTTAGGGTAGCCATGACCTACCACGGGTGTAGGGAACATCTGTGCCTCTAAAGACCTCTGTTGACATTTCGTCCTACCACTCAGTTCAATACCATTGTTTATACGGCCCCAAACAAATGACGTGACACAATTGCTGACAGCACTGAAGGAGAAAAAAATGTAGGTATACAGAATCCTTTGCGCAGTGGCCCGAAGCCTGCACTGTGCCCGGGCATGTGTGGCTTACGGCTTTATTAGTTCAGACAGATTCCTCAGGACCTATGGAGCCACTCTGCTCTCGTGTCTCTTTTGAACCTCCGAGGGGGGAGGAAATCGCCCTGATGGCGTAAGCCTAACGCTACGCGGCCTGTCATATGCCGCTACGTGATGCGTGTGGCAGGTAGGAGGGCTTAGCCCCTTAGCCAGAGGGGCTTACTTTAACAGTGATCGCACGCTACAGCTACGGGCACGCAAGCGCGCATAAATGATTAAAGGGACGGTCAGGTGCACAGACGCACAGAGGGACGTGCAGGGTGGGGAAAAAAAACAAAGGGGACAGGCGGGATTCGTGGAGAAATAACTTATGAACAAAGGCGTGAAATAGTCATGCGACTGTCAAAACGGTCGTGCGGTGGCACAAAATTGAGCATCTGCTCGGAATGTGGCGGACTTTGATCAGGAAAGTCAGGCCTGCTTCGATTTTGCGTTGCTTCAGCGAAATGCATTTTGGACAGAAATAGGCCATCCCCTGTGCGAGCTGACATAGCGCGTATGTATGTGTGAGTGGGACCAGGGGCACCAAGATGGGCAGGGGCATCTAAGGAAACACTGATGCGAAGGAGGGGGCGGCAAAAAAAGCAGAATGAAAAGAAACATACCCTGTTAATGAGGTGAGACCATCGTGCCCCAAAGGAGACAACGTGCACCTCAACACAATGCATTCCTCGGGGCCATGGCATCAATCAATCAAGCCACACATGTTTGTGTCAGTATTTACTATGCACCTATTTTTTTTTCTCCTCCTGCATCGCAGTGGCCCAGAAGAATCATTCCCTGGTTCGTTGGTTCAGTGCGCAGCCTCTGGTGTGATGGTTTCAGCCTGGGTTTTTTTTTTTTTATGTTACTATTATTTTAAATCAACTTGACAAGAGCCGTAACGTCTTTTGAGATGCGTTTGGACAGATGGAGCACGTGTCAAAATGCTCCAGACTCGGCCCCCTCAGCTCTTTGATGGCTACAGCCGAGCATGGAGAAGAACAAGGCCCAAGCCTAGAGCTGGGGCCCACATACACCTGGAACTCTCTCACCTCAGCTTTTGTATACAATTTTTATATGAAAATACAACACAATATATGGTATGTATATGTATATTGTATTTGTATACAATATACATATACTATTTAAATACTACACAAGGCCCAAATATATGCTTGATCCTTGCACAATTCAGTAGCACCACACACATGTTCATGTGCAAGAACTGCAAAAGTAATGCCTTTTAGATTTTGTTCAGGTATCAGAGCAGACTGATGCCTGGATTAAATCAACATTTGCCATTAACCCTGACTTATAAATACATGCAAGTGTTACTTTTCATCTTTCCAAACACAGTTTGGTGAGTTCATCTAAAATTAATGAAATTTATTTAAAAAATTGCATTTGTCCTGAAAAAGTGTAACTTGCATTTAATCGTTAGACACATTTAAGGGGGGATATTGACTGAACGCAGGCTTGAATATCTCTTTTTGTGATACGGTCACATTCAACAGAAAGTAGGTTGTGAGTTCTCAAATATTTGCCACTGAAAATGCATTTTTTTTATCAGTTGGTTTGTTTCCCTATCACTCTAGCCTTGTTTTTTGAAAACATATGGCAGGTGCCGATTCAATGTAACCACAAGGTTTGTGGTAACTTTTGACAACTGACTAACTTCATAAAGTGTTATGTATTCTCGTAGCCAAGACAAAGATTTCATTGTTTATTACTATGAGCTATGAATGAATAATGTGTCTGAAATGAAAAAGTAAGTAAGTGTCTATACTGCCTTATTCGAAGTTAGGGACTTAGCACTACAGGCACAGTAAAACTTGAAAGAGTCGACACAGAGCATTCCTACTTGGTTGAAATCAGCTCATCTGCAGTAGCTCAGTAGTTGTCATTGCAGTTTACGGGTATTGGAGGTGCGTATGTTGGATGACTGTGAGAGACCTGCAGTGTCCTGTATTTAGATTGCCTCTGAGAAGCAAGATATTACAATCGACCATGTTTTTTCCCTCATTTTCACTTTTTTATTGAAACAGTGGTAACCATTACTCATCATATTAAACAATGCAAACACCGCGAATGGCTTTCAGAAAATGGGAGAAAATGAAATTTGCCATAGCTACCCAATCAGTTCAACAGCAGGACCCCCAAAAAAGAAATCTTGGTCTCTTGGCACAGTGCGTGCTGTATGATCAATATTACACACAACCAACTTGGATAAGGAACAAAGCAAATTTTGGTTGTAGTTTTTTTTGGTCATTAACATTGCAGCCGAAACCCCTGAAAAATGGTTAAAAAAAAATCATACAGCTGTCAGAGCGGAGCTGGAACACTGTCTGAATGGAGCAGGAACTCCTTGGGTGGAGAAGAATGAGGCATAATGGATTTACTGCTGGAGCGTAAAGGCTTCACCTCTCACGGAGGGGAGAGAGAATACTAATGTTTTCAGTTGCAAGGCACATTGCACGGTGATTATGCTGTAATTATTTGTAATTCAAAGGCAATCATAAAGTAACTAATATAATTATTGTGTTATTTGTGTTTTTAAGAATGCACTGCGTAATTGACAAGAATTTTCTTTCTTCCCCCCTCCACTTGTGTGTTGTCTGACATTCATGTACAGTCATTATGGGGGTGGGGGTTTGTGGGGGGTTGCTAGCTAACTAATGTTGTTGTTTTTTTCCCATGTAATTTCCTTTCAGCCCACTTGACTCATTTGCCGTGTTTGTGAGGTCTGGACTCGGGAGATATTCATTACATGGTGTGAATTTTGAGACCTGAATTTATCTGAAATATGAGACTTATAACTGATATGTTGCTAAATATTTATTGAATTTATGTTGTCATAGGGTTTAGATTATATTCCAATTTCTGCATCCCCATTGGGAAGAAAATTGTGCTTGTTGATATGCCTTACATTAAAGTGGAACAAAAACCTATTTTCTGCCAAGCATTAAGTGACAGAAAACGATATTAAAAATACATAATATAGAGGATCCTTTGTATTAAGCCTTAAGAGCTGTCTCTAAATATTAAACAGACTGAACTGTTTGGGAGCATCCATGGTGGGTGGAGCTATTTCTCTTAGCCAATAAAACTGCTTTGTAGGGTCATTATGATCTCTGGATAACTTCAGTGTATGCATGCTTCCTCCATTAGAAGGTAAGACACAGGCAGGCATTTGGGTCTGAACTGCAACTGACATTGAGTGGCTCTCTCTCGTCATTCTGCAGAAGCAAGACGTGGCAGGCTTTTAGAGAGCTGATTGTGAGCTACATCAGCAGAATTAATAATATTCTTCATAATAATTCTTAATTTTGTAATGATTGTGATAGAACAGCAACACTGAGTGCATATTGCAGTGGCTCGGTATCACCCACACAGCATGTACTGCTATTTTTTAAATCACTATTATTACCATTGTTGTTCAGGCCCAATTAACTATGGGGGGTGATTTGTGCCAAAAATGAAAAAAGCAAATGCAAAAGGGAAATAGTAATTGCAAATGAACATTACTTTGTGATGTGCTTATTTGCATTTCACTTTTGCATTTGCTTTTTCATTTTGGCACAAATCACATACGTTTGTTAAGTGATGCGAATAAGCACATCACAAAGTAATGTCCATTTGCAATTATGATTTCACTTCTCCATGCGCTTTCTTGTTTTGGCACAAATCACCCATCATAATTAACAGGCCTACATTATACCTAGCAAGAAGCTAGATTTCAGTGCTGTTTCTGGCAAAAATGTTTACATGTGTTAAAACCAAATAAATGGATATTATTATGCTGAGAGAAAATATCTAAAAATGTCCCGCTCTGCCAAAAAATACCAAGCATCCATCAGACCTAGGTTCAATCTAACTGCAATATGCTTCATCACTAACTTTAGCAACAAATTTAAACAAATACTTGGACAGCATTATGAGTTGAGTAGAAATTGAAATCAACATCAACAACTGTCAAATGTAGCACCTAAATTTGTTGAGTGGTTGAGGACAAAACCCATTGTGGTCACATTTAATCAGGGCCTAAATCACACAGGATTTTTTTATAACACAGATGTGAACACTGAGCAGAAAGACAGATGTAATAAACGACTGACAAATTACACGCATGCATCATTATGCCTTGTTAACAAGTCACACTGCCCGGACGTTTTGAATGGTATCAGGTTTAATGCAGTGATATTGGATTTGCAAATTCAATTGACTTCATCAACATTTGCTCCAACAGTACATATTTGCAGCAATGATTACGTATTACTGGGCTTTTGATTGAATCTATCCTGACATAATTTGTTGAAGCTAAAGATTTAAGACTTCTGGTGGGTGTATTTACAATCTCGTTTAGTTGCTGGGCTGAATTTATGTACAAACTCTGAACAAGAGGGGCGTGTTGAGAGGGCCATTACTTATTTAACAAGAAACAAGATTAATTCCCTGCGGCTAAGCAGTGGATTTTTTGACACTCTGTTTCCCTCTTTTTTCCCCTTACTGTTTTTTGACTTTGAGGAGGAATAAATAAGAAAGTTTTAATGAAGCAGATAAATCGATTATGAATGTGGCAGCTTCAATTGGGCCACGTTCAGTTCTTTTTTTGGGTCCAGATATCCAGCCTCTTTCATACTCCAGAAACTCATCCAACTTCATGAGATCTGCTAATGACTATCCGGGCTTAAACTAATAGGCAAAAAATTTGTGTGTCAGTTTTCACACCACAAGCCCTCACACTTAAACACCACCACTTATTTACTTTAATATCCCAGCGCAGTGCATTTTTATTATTATTATTTTGTAAAAACAATGTGGCCTGTAGTCACTGTCTTAATTGGTTGTCAAATGGTTTTATGCAGTGTTTGTGTAATTGGTTGACTAAACCATTTCAGAAAATTGCTGGGTTTTCAGAAAAAATACTCTGCTGTAGTTTGCTACACGTGCATGTTGTTGGATGATAGCTCCATTCGCTGTGTTGTTCATTTAGCAGGCCATTAGAAAAGGGAACTTCTACAGATCCATTCATGTTACAAAACTTTGTTGCTCCTGCTTTAAATTGCCAAAGGCACTTCTCAGGGTGTGTTCACAGTGGGGTATGAAACAAAAGACCAAAGCTGCATTACAAATGCAAATAGAGAGTAGACTAAAGTACACAGAAATATTAATTGTATAACGTTTCTCATCACTCTCTAAATTAGTTTTTATGCGCATTTCTGTAGAGAGAAATGTCTGGCGCTGTTGTTTAGCATAACAGATTTTGCCACTGCTTCTTTTTGTGTTCTCTCTCTTATTTTCACAGTGGCCTAAAAATTCACAGGCTGCTTTCTTGCTGTTTTTTCATATGCTACTCCTAATGGCATGATTAAAAAAAACTGCAGCATAAAGACTTAGTCATTCACCAGCTTCTCGTGACAAAAAAGTGCATCCTTCTTAATTCAAGGAACTCTTTAATGACCTCGCCTTGGTGCTCCACATTCACTTTAACAGCACTGCTTAGCAGATCACTATATCCTTCCCTAAGGCTGAGTAAAGACCATTTGTCCAGGGCTTCTGCAGACTGCTACTGGCTCTTTGACTCATGTGGGCCGTCCCTGGACACAAAGACAAGCAGACCTCTCCAATCTGAGTCCCATTTTATTATTATGCTTCTCCCTTTGCCTTTTTTCGTACAGGGACCATCTAAGAGGCGTCATTAGAGTTGCAGCTGTTCCCTTCATCTTTTAAGCACAAAAAAGCTTTGCTGCCAGGAGAGGGAGAGAGGGAGAGAGAGAAGGGAAATTGCACTTTAAGGTATGACAGCTGAATTGTGGCAGGAGAGGAAACTAATGATGGGTTGTCATTTTGAGTCACTGCCAAAAGATCCCCATAATTGATTGCTCAGCCCATTTTCAAAAGCTTTTTAGCTGTAAGAACACAGATATGCTCTTGAAAAAAGGAGAAAAGACAAAATGTCCAACAGCACAAACAATGAAACCGATTTTTGGCAGCTGAGCTAAATTAGTTTTGGAAGTAGCTTATTGGCAGGTTTGTAAACAAAAGGATTTTTGGTGCTATTGGTATGAAATACAAATTGAAAATTGAGATTTTGAGGCTTTCACAAAATGTTAAACTTGGGCAAAGGCCAAATTAATACTGACAATACGTTTTACATATGCTTGGTCTTTTGTTTTTTTTTTTGCTTTTTTAAAGAGTTTTCAGTTGGTAATGAAATATTCATTTTTATTCTTCGGCTTCTTCTGTTTCAACTTAAATATAAATCTGCTATTTGTGCTCATTTAAAGCTTTGCTTGAGTTCAGGTTTTATTTTCAGATGCGGGACATTTTGATAGGAATCACATTTCTCAAAAAAATCAGTTTGTCAGCGTTTCTCGTGAAGGACAAACAAAAGAAACAAGCTGTCTATGGAACATTGACTGTTTTTTTCAGCTAATTAAATTGAAAAGGCAAACAGGTAACACAACTCTTTCTAACAAACAACTGGACACAGAGAACCTTTGAAGTTAGCTATTGAAACAAACTCCGATGTGGTATTTTTGTTTTCCATCGTATTTATTCTCTTTGTTTCATGAAAAACCACAGCACATCAAAGCGTTTTCCTTGGGTTCTCTATATGCTCAGTGTATATTTCTGACTGCACTGCAACTGTTGCAGCTGTACACTCATTAAACTTTTATTCAGTATCAGACTATTTGTTTTTCCTTCCATTTTAATCTGTGACTTCGTACTCTGGTTGTGAGCATGGCTGAAGCTCTGAAAGCTTGCAGTGAGAGGGTCATACTATGATGTGTGCTGCTAGTCATCGATCCCATAAGAGCCTCTGCCATTTCCTCTAATTCTCGCCCATCTCTTCTAAATAACAGCTTATAGCATCATTTGGACGATATGCACAAGGATATCGTATGGAGAGCATATCATGTATCATATCATTCCTGTATGATATGGAAGAAGGCACTGGTGGGATCGAGGCAAAATAGTTGGAATCATATTAAGTTCAAACTACTCGAAAATATTGTACATAATGTAGGGGACTTCTTCTTTTCTTCTTTTTCCTTTACATTGCACTTCTCAATCATGTGTTACAGTAGGGGTGCCGACTTGAGGTTATCAGCAAATGTAAAAAAGGTACTAATGGACAAAAACACTCAAAACGTACCTGTATTACTTTAAAACAAGGTCATTTAAAATGAGGTGGTGTGAGGTATGGCTCCCCCTTATCATCATTCCGTCATTAGACTCAACACACCAGCCAGGGCACTGCGCTCAGCCTCTTCAGGATGCTTGGCTGTTTCCCCCTTTCATAACTGCACATCCCAGTCATGTCCTCTGTCCATCTTGGCCCCTATGGGGTGTATTTAGCCTCCTGTCGCGGTCAGAAACTGTGGAATCGTTAGCCACATTCCGTCGCAGACTGTGTGGCTGTGTATGTGTGTGTATAACATAGTAACATACAGAAAGCATATCCTGCTGCTGTAAATGGTGAAAACAAATATGTTTCTGAGGGGTTTTAGCTGATAAAGCCTACTTTACTGATTTGACAAAAACTGTTATATCTCAGAATAATGGACTGAATTTGCACTATGCAGTGGAAAAACTAGTAGGGCTATGCATAAAACTCACTGTGGTACACAACCATCAACATTGTCATCTAATAGCATTGGGTTTCTAAATGGTGCAGTCAGAGCAACACAGGTTTAGCAGCATGTTAAAGTTTAGTCCATACACCCCAATGTTTTTGGGGTTGGGATTGTTTGGTTCCATGAACCTACAGTCTTTTTTATGCCTGGGGCGTAGCTCTGCCTGTTGAACGCTTAATTTTTACAGACTTTTGACAGATTCTGATTGCTGTGAGTAGGCATTTGATAACATTTGTTCTGACCTGAGCATGTGCACATGACATGTTGGCCCTAGCCCCCACCCAAAGCTGTTGGGGTTGGCTGATTTCGCCCATATTTATTTTTGCCTTTTGAGAACTACCCAAAAGTAATTTACATGGCTCCGTCCTCAAGACTAAATTGTTCCTACCGTGTGGGACACTTGCCTGTGTTCAGTGTGGTACAGCTGCTCTACCTGAAGACAGCTCTTATCTCAACTAATTAGACAAGACTCCCCTGATCCTGTGTGAGTTGGGGAGGGTTAAGAGGTTTTAAATGCATAGTGATTGGAATTCTGGGAAAGAACAGGGAAGGGAGGGGGAGGCTTTGAAAATCAGAAGACTGCTCCAAACCTGCTGCATCCAACTGTTTCAGCCAGACTTATTTTATGTGCGCAGCATCAAACAGTTTCACAGCTGACCTCTTTTTAAGGTCCGCCCACACGTTGCCTAAGTTTAAATATTAGATTATGAATTAGCATACAGGTCTGCAGCAGGATTTAAACAAAAAAAAATTCCATTTCTATTTATTAATTAGCATCCCACTTCCTCCCACTGCCTCAGCTCAGAGCTGTCTTAGCTCCAGTCTGGAGGGGGGCTCAGCTCTGAGCTATCTGCCCTTGCAAGACATTGTTTTCAGTCATTAATGTAATGTTTCAGTGACACAGTATTGCACAACGTATCAAATTATTCATAGATTTCTGGCTGCCTTGTCCAATGAAGACAGGGACTAACAGCACCATACGTTTCAAGCTCACAGGTAAATTTAAACTGAGAAAAAAAAATTAAAAGCCAGCCAAAAGCACGACTTGGCTGTTCTTATGCATATGATGTGGGACTTTCATAATATTTGATTATCTACCTTCTTTTACCCTCTCCACAGATTTAAATTGCATTAAACATCCCTGAAGACAAACAGTCGAGCAAAAGAACATCCTCTCTGTTTACCTACCTAATCTCTGAACTATATACACAAAAATGTACTTATAGAAATGGGGCTGGTGGTCTTTTACATTTGTTGGCAGTCCGAAGCAAGGACCAGTAAGAACAATATCAGATAAATAATATATAACACCCTAGAACTGAAACCAAATATAGATTAAACAGATTTAACCTTTGTTCAATCAAGCTTGTGCTTTATTCTTAATCAAAGTAACAAGTGTAAGGAAATGTTCCATTTCTATAGTAAATCGTGATATCAACTGCAGCTGAAACTGATGAATGAGTTTGGATGGAAAACTACATTTATACATCCCTAACATTTAGTAATGAGAAAATGCTCCCTTCTCCAATTTTTATGCAATATTTGTGTTTATCTCTGCAACTCCTGAAATGATTTTGCTTTGGTAGTGTTGGAATGATAGATTTTGTGAATATGCAGTCTTCTCTACGGACACTTTTTATTCCTTCCTGTTTTTATTCACGAATGTGTATGACTGTGTTCAGAAACCTCATAATAAGCTTTTTGTCATCATGTTCATCCCCAAACAGCCAAAAGCATGAGATTGTGTATCTAGCTGGTGGGGCACTGGATAATTGTTAAATTGGTTAATTGGGAAGCCACATCCTACAAGTGGTAAAGGTGACTTGTGAGGAAGGGAATAAAGAAGGTGGTGGTGGTTTTTTTTGGGGGGGTTATGTATATGTTTTATTTTTATTTGCTTATCTTACTAGTTTTACCCTGCCTTTTTTATAATAAATTTTTTTTTTTTTTTTGTTTTACGAATGTCACTATTCCTGATTTTAGCAAAAAAGCTTTTTACGGGAGAAGTTTCAACTTGTTTATTCACACATTTGTTAGCCATAATAAAGAATGTGAGAGTGTAGATGTAAAGTTCAAGCGATTTCACTTGAGCCAAAGTGTTTTTGAAGTAATTTGACTGAATGAAAATAATTGGGGAAAAAGTACTTAAAGGGTTGTAATTGTGATTTCTGGTGGCTGTAACTAGAACATGGATTGCAAAGCAAGTTACTCCCTGGTAATACATCAAGGTGTATGTCACAATTTCATTCATTTACTTTGTCTTACCCAAATATCATGGCTGGTACTGTTCTTTTAAAAACCAAGGATTCAACTGAGGGTGTGGCAAAGATCTAATTAGGATTTACAGGAATTAGTTTGCTTTTTTTCCTAACCAGTCACTTCCTTGATTAATCACCATTTGCCCTTAACAATTATGCCTGGAGCCAAGACCCAAACTCTGGTGTTCACAGAATGTTTTAACCCAATCAATAACTGCAGCTGTAATTTGCATAAATTTATATTATTTTAAAATTGAAATGCTATATAAGTAATTTATTTCAGAACACTATTTAATGTGATCACTGTTCAAGCCAGAAATTAAAAACTGTATAATTATTTCTCCATCACTGGATATGTGTAAATGAATGCAACTATACAAAAACAAGTATTGGCATTGATACTCCTTCACGTTCTAATATTTAACAACAGGCCTGAGGTTCTTTTTGACTGAGTTTTCAAAAACTGAAACTACATCTAGAAAAACTTAAAAAAACTGGGCAGGCATGTCCAACATTTAGCATATTAGGATAGGATATTTGTACACGTGTATATATTCTCTGCACTATGCAGTGGCTGATTATATGTGTACAGTAAAAATGGCTTTCTATAAAACATTTACAGTCATGTTTAGAGTGGACCTGAAGCCTCCTCTCCTTGTGAGCCTCATCTCCATGTGCAGTAGAGGGGGCTGAATTTGGATGTGGACATCGCCTGTGGCCTCACGAGGTATAGCCGCCTGGCTTCGCCCCTCGGCTCTCCTTAACGACATGTGACAGGCCATCTCAGAGCGCGGGCGGGCCGCGGAGCGGGGCTCCTGGGGGGAGCAGCTGCTGCCTGTGCCCATCTGCTGTGCGTGCGCTGCGCCTCCCCCCACCTCCCCCTCCCCCCCTTTGTCCAACTGAAGGAGGGTGGGGGTGCGTTGGGTGACGGGGGACATCATCAAGGAGCCCTGAACCCCCCCCGGAGACAGACCGGGGCCCGGCCCCCCCCTTCTGACATCACACCCCTGGTTAATTTTGGATGGTGCCCGCCTCTCGCCGTCTTTCGCGTCAGCGACCCCCCGAGCCGCGGGGATGGCTGACATTTCGCTTTGGCTCTGTCCCCCCATCACGGTGATAGGAGGCTTGTTGCGCTCACGTATTTAAAGGTCACGGTTATTGTTTGTCTAAAATAAAAATGCTCTGCCACGCTGTGATCTTTCAACGTGTTTGTCCGTCTGTGTGTGTGTGTGTGTGTGTGTGTGTGTGTGTGTGTGTGTGTGTGTGTGTGTGTGGTCAGCTCATGCTTAAAAGTCATGTCAAATTCCTACTTCGAAAAATATTAATATCTGTGTCACATACCCTGTTGCTGGACCGAAATACTGAAACTCAGATTATGGACATGAGGTATTCCCCTTCTGTCCATAAAATCAAGAAAGATTACAGCTGTTATTTGAAAATGTCTCAAAATGGCTTCTAATGCCAGTCCTGTGCGTGAATGTCTGACTTTGAGACTTCTGCAGTCCCTTACAATGCTGAAGAACATCCTTCCATGCTCTCATGATCACATATTGCTCAGGTGAATGTGCCCAGTATAAGAGCATGTTAATGCTGTAAAGCGATAAATGTTTGTGCATAGTAGAAATTATTGTTGAAACTGTAAAAACTGTAAATCTGTATAAATTGCTAGCATGTGGGAGGGAAACATAAGATTTCCACTTCAGCTGTTGGTTTACAAAAATGATCAGGAAGTGATTAAATTGTATTTAACTACAAATATCAGTTACAATTTGATATGAATTTAAAACCTCAAATCTGAACATACCAGAGCTACACTTTAAATGTCATTGTTTATGATTTTTCAATTTTACAAAAAAGTTATAAACATTATTATTTTTGCGTCACAAAGCACTACCTCATGAAGAGAGAGGCGGAGTAGTGAGAACAAGAGTGAGAAAAGAGCCAGCGAAAGCTCCATGTGAAAAACTGAAGTCTTACCAGGCAGAAAGATGTTTCTTTCCAGCCAGACTTTGTTGTAGTTTTTATGTTTTTTCTGATTTTAATTCACTGTTTTTCATTCAGTCAAGCCATGAGGGGGACCTGAAGAAGATTTTTATTTAATCCTTTACCTTCTGAGCGTGTGCACCATCTTGCCTGCCCTGTAAATGAACACCTGTGGAAAGACATCAGCATTAGCATCACGGCTGCTCTCTTTGCCCCTGTCATTCCTGAACCATCACACAATGTCACACTACTGTATATCTCACCTGTAGTCTCTATATACCTATATTTAAATGCACAAATATTTATACAGTATTAAAATCTCATGAATATTTGAGTCTGTCCCACATTTATCTGGACTTTATTGTGACAAATTTGATTTCTATCCCATGCTCTAGAACGTAACCCTCGCTTATGACATTGCGTCTATGGGAAAATAGGATTCGGCTCATGATGATGTAATTTAAGATAGGGCTTCCAGGAATGCATTGTGTTGTAAAAAGCAGTGTCTGCCTCTATTTGCATTGACTCGTCTATTTATCACTGGCCCATAAATAGAATCTCTTTTTTTAACGTCCTCTGTTTACACATGTGCAACCCTTGTTTGAAGTAATCCCACAATCACTGCTCACCACAAAATCTAATTAGGAGGGGCTTTTTTTTCCTTGTACAGATGACTTATTCAAAGGGGTCTAAATATGAATGAGTAAAAAAAGTTTGTTCCCTTGAAGGGTAGAGAGAAGCTGCTGATGGAGAGGGGGGCTAGGCAGGGCCTGGACAAAAAGCACCCAGCCCACCACATTTCACTCAGGGAGGTTCGCGGCTGAATGTGAATTGAAGGGAATGATGTATGACACATCGTATTTTTAGCAGAGGCAAAATGCCTGTGGGGAGTGCATCATGATCTAGTCCCCAGTGCTCTCATCACACTTTAGAATTACCTTCACATCAGATTGCTTCAGGAGAAAAAAAAAGGGAAAGGAGGTGTCAGGACATGCCTGGAATGCAGAGGAGAGATGTGTTTGTGAAAAACATCCGTCCACAAACAAAAAAAAAAAATCATGCAGGGAAGTGAGAGGCCCCCTCACTGCTTCACACAAAGTTCGCACTTATTTCTCCCCTACAACATGAGTTTGAAGAGTTGCGTTATGTTACCAGAAACTTCGAGCGACAGCATCTGGGACCGCGGAGGAACCTTTGAAGGGCTTTGAGGAATCATTTCAGGCAACCCGAGCAGAGCGCTAGAAACACAGAACTCTAACAAAAGTGATCCACGACAAGAGTTCAAAAACTCCTTCGCTGTTTAACAAACGCAAACTTTCTTGTTGTGAAAAAAAAAACCTGAATTTTTTTTCATGTTGCAGCTCCCGCTCCTGACGTCAAATTAAAAACCGTTTTAGCACGGGGTCTCCAGCCCGATTTGGCGCGCGGGGTGCGCTCTCTTTGCCGACGGTTAACGGGCGAGTCCTTAGGCTTTCCACGTCAGTGACACCTCCCCCATCAACAGAGGCAGATGGCCCCCTTTTCAGGTCTGAAACACAAGCCAGATAGCTGGCAATGATATGCGTCAAACCCAAAGCCGGGGGGCGGAGGGGGGTCCCTCAACCGGCATGGGGTCTGAAATCACAGGCAAAAGCGGGAACGCTGAAAAATGTAGCTCAGAGAACAGGGGATGTTTACGCGTAATTGTTCATTTGGCAGGTAGTTTAGTCCAAAGCAACTTGCCCCCGGATTCAATCAGTGCTGTTGCCGGAGTTATTCTAATTGCCCTGTGTTCATTTGCTAGCTCCACAGAACAGCAGAGCAGTTATTTTGAGCTCTCTGTGTGTCAGTTCAGGGGAAGAAAAACAAATAGGCCATGTACGTTATGGCGAAAAGAACTGAGTCGTCAATTTGCGGCTGTTTTAAATAAGCGCTTAATAGATCAGCTCCATTTAAGTCAGTGGCCATTGAATAGCCTACAGCTAGAGTGATTCTCTTTCTCTAAAGCAAGCCTGTTGTGAGTTCTAAGACGTTTTCCTAAAGCCTTATATTTTTCAGGCTTCAACTCAACCCTTAGAAATGTTTTCAAAACATCGTAAGATTCCACGGAACGTTGAGCTCCGGATCATAATGTAGTTTGTGAAAAGAAGCCTACACCTTTAAACTGTCTAATGGGGTGCGGTGAAAAAAAAATGTCCTCAGGACTCTAACAGTGGGGTCTCTGGAAGGTAACGGGCTCTGGTCCCAGTCAGGCTAGGAAGCGCACTCCGCGGGGCGCTGTCTTGTTATCGTCTTCCACGGAATCATCTATTCTCCTCACTGCGGTGCACTTCGCATTATACAACACTAACAGCTGTCTGTGTTTTTAGCACACCTTCCAAAAACCATATTTTATCCCGCATGCCATTGTTCTACTTCCTCTGGGAAGCTTTGTTCTCATGTGCTGCTCCCTGCTAACAGGGCGGGGGCGAATGGTAGTGGTGATGGGGGGGGGGGTGTTATGGAGTATAATGTGGCCCCGGGGGGGTCCACAAGGGTATTTATAACGATGCAATATCAAAGCGATCGATTTATTCAACCAGTAACACCCCAGCGTGACTCTCTCAACCCAGATTAGACGATACGGTTTACAGTGTTGTTCCGAGCGTTTAGCTCGTAGCCTTTGAATCGATTCTTCCACCTTGTCTAATAGCGGGACAGCGACGCTGTTGCGTCTGCTTGATTCAAATCGTTCCGTACAGTGCGGGGCCTTTTGTCTTCCGCCGCAGCGGGAGAGAGGAAGTGAGACGACACTCTGGGCTTGATCATGACACGTTTCCCCTGTGAAGCAGATTCGTTTTTACACCCGGCATCCAACGATCGCGCGGCATCCGCGAGCACACGGGGAGCCCTGTCCCGAAATGGAAAAGCGAGCATAAAAAAGACAGCTGTTCCCGGCGCCGCCGCCTTTTTTACACCGAGCTACCCCGCTGTTCGGCTTAATGTTCGAGACGCTTTCCCTGCTTTTATTGCAGGTGCGGCGAAGGCGCGATATCCCTGCTCGCAAATCAGGAGATCTGAGATTAGTGCGCGGAGCAGTCAATTTGCATGCCGTCACCTCCCTGAGAGGAAAGGCGTCGGCTTCCTCCCGCTTAACCCCTCTTCTCCTCTTCCTGCTCCTCCGTCCCGTTGTGCAGCGGGATCCCAGGCTGTCCAGGCTTAGGTGGTTTGTCTCTCTCCTTCGGGAGGGAGCCCTCTTGCTGTTCAGTACTGTAGCAGGTGTCAGAGAAAGGGGTCTGGGGATGATGCTTTGAGCCCGGGGTGCAATCGTGCGACCATATTGGGCTTCGTTTAACGCGTGACTGGGCCTCCCAGGCGAATCCGCTGGCCTCCATAGCAGGAGACCCACATCAGTGGGGGTTTAGCAGCAGTTGATACGTGGATGTCACGGCATTTAGACAAGATGCAAGCGAACATCCTAAAAAGGTTCCTGGTCAAACCCACTGGTATGCCATGAATGACTTTTTTCTTATAGATACATGCTTACATCTTACTTTCCTTAAAAACAAGTTCTGAAAATAGAACGTGCAGCCATGCCAAACTATTTATATGTTGGAATTCAAGGCCATTTCCTTTGAAACCTACGTTGCACGTCTGCTTGTGATTTTATCAATGTGTCTGTTTACTGCACAGTTTTCCGGTACATAATGCACAGTGAACAAGCTGCAGGCCCAGATGGTATATGTAAGTTGATTAAACCTTTTTTTTTTTTTTTTTTTTTTTTTTTGCTCTGCTCTTCTCTTTTTACAGGCTTGGCAATGGGAGTAACCATAGAAAGGGTAGCTGGTGAACAGGAGGTGATGAAAGGGATCAGAGAGGGAGGCATGGGAAAAGAGAAGCTGAGGGTGTTCATCTCGACACCCCCAGAATAAAAAAGGGGAAGTCCGAACGAGCCCGACCAGAGCATCTGGCTTCAGAGATCCGGCCTAAAAGGCCCAGAATCCAGGTGCAGGTGGCGCCTCATATTTGTTTTCCATTTGCGATAATCGGCACCTTCGCTATGTGTTGAGACCCCCTGCTTTCCGCGCAGGGGAGCAGCAGGGGTACGTCTCTGCTGCTCCGGAGGCAGAGTGAGATTGCTGGGGTCCTGGAGCATCGCCCGGCGCCAGCAGCGATGGGCTGGAGATAGGCCGCCGGATTGACATCGCTCGGCTGCGAAAGCATCCCAGCGTTCCGTCCGAGCAGAGACTGAGAGGACTGCGGCAGCAAGGATGGGAGAATCAGAGACACAGAGGGAGGGGAAGGAGGGAGGGTAAAAGCAGAGGAAAGAGCAGATAGACAGAAATGAAGAGAGAGGGGATTCAAGAAGTTTGGGGGGGGGAGCGGGTTTCCTTCAATTTTATGTTGCCCCTAATCAGAATTAAAAAACACTGAGGTATGGATGGAGATGAGTAAACTCAGACGACCATCCGAATTTAAAGCCGATGTCTCTAATGGACAGTGGGAGATATGTGAAAGATGACATATTGTGGGGGTTGGTTAGGCGGAGCCTGTCACAGTGAAGATGGAGACAATGACCAGACGTAGCACAAGGCCTGATTAGCTTCAGGGTCATACAAGTAAGAGGAAATCACGGCTGCCTGCTCTGTTTGGGTCGGTGATATGGAGTCGGGTTTCTGTGGGTGAGCAGCCTTCAGTTCGTCTTTCTTGTTCACAGCTCGTGGCTGTGGCGATCACTCCAAACCGCCGCCTTGTGAAACCACGCAGACAGACATGCGTCAGAAGCGAGCAGGGTTGAACGCGGGGCCACCGTTCGCCCCCCGGTTATCTGGCCGTCAGGGTGCGACTTCTGAAACGACAGTGAGTGCGAGCGACGGTGACGTCACCCGCGCCAATGCCACGGCAACCGTGGGACAGCCGGAGGAATCCAGCTGGCATCCGGTCGAGGAATTAATTCAGGGAAATTTACTGAAGTGGCATTTACCCGCGGTGCCCGTTTTTTTGTCCACAGCGAGCGTAATTGAATCCGCACGTGAGCCTCGGTGCCCTCTCACACTAATGCCCCGACGTGGCAGCGCCTCCATCCCCACCAGCCTCGCGTTCGACCTCAACGTGCTTCAAATCGCCGGGGAACGTCGGGGGTTTTTTCCCGCCGCCGTCCTCAGGCTCCACCGTTTGTCGTCTCTCCAGGTGCTCGCTTCTCTAAAAACCTGAGACGCGTTCATGTTTCTTGGAATAATATCTCGGGGGCCAAGGAAATGCCTGCTGAGAGCCGTTCCCTTGGGGAGCGCCGGATGCGCGTTTGTACACAGTTGATATTCTCCGCTTGTAGGTAAAAGAGTGTGGAAGCACAGATTACAGTAGGTGTTTTTTTTTGGCTGAGTGTTTCCCTTCCTTTAGAATAGATAATCTAATCTATAAAATTGAACCGGATGGGCTCGGGCCACGACGCACCGCGGGATATTATTTTTACCGTTGTCGTGTAATTTGAACTTTCCCTTTGATATTTTTAATTGCATACACTGAGTCACCCCCATCGACAGGGGACTGAGGTTTGTGTACGCCACACGCAACATTTTCTTTCATCCGAGCTCAGGTCTGTAAATCTAATTACGAAAATAAATGAATAAATCTCACTGAGTTTGTATTTGCTTGACTTTTAATGAGCTTTTCTCCAATGTCTAACCATTATGGCTATAGTCATAATCTTAAAACACATACGTTAGCCAACTTAATCATGCCAGTTGTAGTAATATTGATAGTAATCAATGTCTTGTAATTTTCATGACCATAAATGTTACATTTTGAAAGTAGGGATTTAAAAATGAAGTTCATGATACTGATTTGGCTCTTAAACCACTTCTTGTACGGCCCTCCTGCATTGCAAGAGTGTTTTTGGCTTTATAAGTCAAATCTGTACCACAGACATATTTTCAGCATTCTTTGGCATGTGCTTATTCATTAGTAATGTCATGGTACAACTTTTTTTCGTCTGGGCTGTACATGGTGATGGAAGGGGGTATCTGAGAGGAGATTGTCGCCATCGGAGGTGCAGCCGTGGGGGTCTGCGGCCATCCAGGGAGAGGCGTGTCACGATCAAGACACAGAGGGAGATAGCAGGGTGTGGGGAGGGGGAGGGTGGCTTTATTGGGATTTTGAAGCATGATTGACAAGAGAGAAGTCTATTAGCGGAGATTGTTAACACCGGGCCACAGAAAGCCTGTTATCGGCTCCAGACAGGCTTGGACGGCTGAATGATTCACAGAGAAAGCATTGTGAATTTCAAAGGTGTTGTTTGAGTGATTCGGGCCTGGGCTGAAGACGCAGAGGGGGGAACGTGCGCTGGATTCCAGGGCGATCAATGGGGTTTCAGGCAACCGCTCTTCATTCTTTGTGTTGGTTTTCTTCTTTTCTCTTTTTTTTTTGTAAAATCTTGCATCTTGAGCCAGATGTCAGCTCAGGAAAGGACATGCAAAAAAAAAAAGTACAGTTCATGGCGCCAACTCAGACTACTTCCAATCTCCCCTGTGTTACTTTGTCATCTGGAGGACCTGTGTGAACTTCCTCCAAAGGCGCCAATTCTGCTGCATTACCGCTGTTATTGCGTATCGCAGAATAGCAGGCCGATTCAAAGAGGGTTACTTGCAAGGAAAATCGTGAGTAACAACAATCGTACAAACTCAGATATTCCCACTGCCACACATAATTTAATCATGTTTTTGTTTGTTTGCTTATCAGTGTTTCTGTCTCTTTTTTTCCCCCCATTCTAATGACGTCTCTCCTCCTCCCAAATCCCGAACAGATTTTTTGACGACCTCCTTGGCACAAGGCAGATGCGATGGGGTTGAGGTACTGTATTCTAACTAAGACTAACTTTCTGTCAGAATAAATCTGCTGTGATACAGTGAGTAAGAGAGAGCGAGAAAGAGAGAGGGAGAGGGAGCACGCTGAACTCCCATTGACCTTAGCAGAAACACAAAACACTCGTGGGGGGGGGGCGGGTGAGGGTGGAGAGAGGAGGTCGCACATAGGCGAGGGCGAACGAGTCCAAACACCCCTGGGCGGGGATTAACCCCACCGGCGTCCCACCCGTTTATCATAAATCGCAAACCTGAGGTTGAGGCAAGGGCTTTTATTTAAGTGGTCTCGGTCTGCCCTGGAGAATACGGTACCCAGTCCTGTGTCTGAGTTGGGCTGAGCTGCTAAAAGGACTGGTCAAGAACAGTGTTCAATATTGCCTGAGATGATTTGTCATATTAGTGACATTGCTCTAAATAAGCTTAAGCTTAAGCCTTCCTTGAGTCTGCATTTCTGGGCAGGCTAGAATATGAAATCTAATATCGTAGCAGTGACAACACGCAGCCACAGTTTTATTACACACACATTGGCACTAAGAATTTACTGTCCTCTGCTACTCACCAAGCCTCTTGGTAAGGAAATCATTTAACACTTCCAGGAGAGCACTGGGCATCGCTCTATCATCAGCAGAGGAGGACTTCCTGCATATGCCGTTTTGCCAGTTGATGACAAATTGATGAAAAATGAAAGATTTGACCACATAATAACTCTGGTTTTAGTTAGATAGCTAGCTAACCAACCATTTGTGCTGTCCTCTCTTGATTTGCCCTACCACTACCACTCAACATCTCCTCTCTGTTAAGGTACAAGTCATAGACTATTAGTTTGTTATTGGTAAGGGGATTGTCTTTCACAGTATATGGCTAGGTAGCTACCTGATGGGACTAATCAGTTATGCTAATGAAAAAAGGGAGCTAACAAAAGTGAAACTGGATGCATGCTAGATAGTAGTATCACTGCAATCTCATAGCAGAGTGATAGCAGGCAAACGTAAATAAATCTGAAAGTAAACGAGCATCTCATATTGCCAACTAACTAGTGTAGATCACTAGCTGGCTATTAATGCAAAATACTTTACATTTGCAGAGATAACCCTTTGTGACAATATGTACAACATATTAGTTCTCTTCAAATGTGTCACATTAACTGACATTTGCCTCAGCAGAAAACTCTCCATTGGACTTCAAGCAAGAAACTACCAAAAGTCAAACTTTGACCTTTTGTCCAAATCATTAGACAATCAGATGTGTAGTTGATTGAAAAATTTTAGGAATTGAGTGTATGTGGGAAATTTCTCAACTGGCCATTTCATAAGTTGTACAAGAGCAAAAATACCCAATGGTGACATGTTTGTCATCTCTTTCATCTCAGATTTGTTCTGGTGCCTCAGGCATGGGATGTGACTCAGAAGTTCACCCTATTTGACCTAAAAAATGTTAACTGTCAGTTGTTAGGGTAATTGAGCTGTGGTTTTACAGAAAAGAATATTCCGTTCTTTTTGCTGTGTGCTGACAACTCTTTCCTGGAATCCCAGCACAAAGAATTAGAGCTCACTCAGCAAAAGGTTAAAAACTGTTGATGTTATGCATTTGGGTGTTGACTGCAAACAGCTAAAGAGCCAGAAGTTTTGCTATATGGAAAACCAGTAAAGGAAGTTTCCATTACATTTCTGATTCACATTTGGTTGCAGCTCTGTTGCTGTTTTTCTTTTTTCATCTGTCATCTCGCTGCTCCCATTCGGCGGCATCTGTGGCAGTGGTTTCTCTCGCTGTCACAGCGTACACCCAAAGAGATTTTGCATCTGCCGTTCTATTGTCTTCCCTTTCCGCTACCTTGCTCTCGTCCCGGTAATTTCTTATTTTCATGCGACTGCCAGTGTTTCTGTTCAACTGACGTGCTTACAGACAGCAGAGTAAGAGGAGGGGAATTATAGCATGCAGGAAACGCGGCCGCGGATTTTGTCAGGAATCATTCTGCGCGGCACGTGCTGTCGAACCGGGACACGCAGCCTCTTAAACGCTTATCAAACATTTGCTCAGTCGAAATGCGCAACGGATCACCCGTCTCATGGCGTCTTGACGATAAGCTCAGGACGACAGGCTTTGTTTCTGATAAAACGTGCATCATCAGTGCCGACACAGTAACTTCACACGGGTAAACTTAAACCGCGTTGTTCTCCAAGGATGATGCTCGGGCAATAGGATGGGAAGAAATAAGGGTTGCATGATTGAGGTCCATCACATTTCTCAGGAAAACCTGAGAGTAAGGAAGGAACGGGTTAAGGAGATGCAGACAGAATAGTTAGGATTGCAGCTATGGTTTTTGGGGCACTGCTATTACACCTGTGAGAAAAAGCCATTCTCTCACCATTATGTGCAATATCGAAGCCATCAGAAGTCTCACAGAGCCACATTACAGGTTGAGTGTTTGGTAGCTCCACATCTCTGTTAATACAGAAAGCAACAGTGTTAAAAGGTACAATTCTAACCTCGCATGCTCGATACTGCGAGTCACTCGTGAAAAGTGGAGTGATTGAAAATAGATTCATATCAGCAGAGCTCAGAAGAGAGTCAGAGGAGCCGACAAGATGAGACCACGCTTTGCTAAGCATACACACAAAGTTACTGGCGCTCCAGGTGATAACGGTTTGTTGTATAATTGCGGCCGAGCGATGACAGGAAATTTGGAGAGACCTCAAGTAACGCCTCAGACGGAATGGAACTCGCGGCGCCATGATGATTTCATCGTCAATTAAAAATCAGACGCCTGCCTTATGCAAAGCGGTGGCATTTTTCCGGCTATTTCCCGGAACGTGGTCTTGAAAACAAATGCAAATGCTTCAGGGATTCAGCAATTCTTATTTCGGGGGGTGGTGGGAGGGGTGGCGTTTTTGTTTTTTTTTTTTTGAAGACTTCTTGCATGGGTATGCGAGCAACCTGTTGATAAGGCAGAAATGACGGGTCACGGTGACTGGGTGCTTGAGGCCAACACTGACAGAAAATGGAAATTTCCGGTATCTCCGCCACCATATTGCCTCACCCCACACGTGCGGCCTCGGCATTAGCGAAGCGCTGTCATTGAACCACCTGATGAGGGGGAGAATCGGGAATGGGTATGAGGACGGTGCGCTTTATGCCGCCAAATATCCAATTTACGCTCCAAATGATACTGCATCAGAGCCGCCGCAGCCACGGCAATTTCCCTCTGTGTCAATGCGGCTAAAGATGCTTAACCTGGGCAGATAACCTAAACAAGCCCATACTGTACGGAGCCCGGGATTAGTAAATTGCTTTGGATTAAAGCAATTAAATGAATGAATAATGATAGTGATAAAAAAAGGGATGAATATTGTATGAGTGAATTCGCAGCCCTCTGTCATCCACCCCCCCATCACACTGGTGCAGTGAAATATATCCCCAGATGAAAGCCAAAATTAGAAGTTGCAGATATGGTCGTGCCCTGGCTTCCCAGATAACAGAATGCCTAAAAACATTCCTCACATCTTTACCAATGTATTATTAATGATAACTCTTCATAATGTGGGAATTTCATCTTAAGACCCACCCCCCCACCCCAAAAGCAGCAAATGCCTTTAGGTTTGCTTCTGAAGATGAGTGAGATGGCTGGCAGTGCTGCGATAAGGCCCATGTAAACCTTTGATGATGCCAGCATTTGGAATGCTCTCGCAAAGAGACTTTCCACAGGCAAGTCCAGGTTATGCCCATTGCATGTGTATCTTCACTTGTGATCGATTGTAAGCATGGCAGGGTGATGCGTAACAGGGACCAATCACTAATAAGGACTCCACAATGGTATCAGTGCCACAGGCTTTACTTTCTACTTCCTGCTACTGCCCAAATGAATGAGTGTGTGCGTGTGTGTGTGTGTGTGTGTGTGTGTCTGTAAACATCATTTATGAAAAAACAGGTCTATAGTCTGATTAAACATTATAATCAATGATGCAACATAACATCCAGACACCGCCATGCCCCCACCAACACCACCCCCACCCTTACCCCCAGCCCCAGTTCACAAATAAGGCCTGCCATCGGCAACCCTGATCCCCCACAGACAGTGAGGCATCCCCCACCGTTCATCAGCAACGTGGCAGTTCCTCCCAGAGCGCCATCGTTAGAAAAAATAAGGTATTAGCAATATGAATCACCCGACGCGTCGAGCTCATCAACAACGCGGCTGTCCTGGAAATGCGTTTCCCCCCCTTTTTTTTCTCGCTTTCTCTTTTTTTAGTCCTGTTGCCGAGTGAAAAAGCGCTGCAGAGGCCTGTGTCTCGGCACAAGGCAGCCAGTCCTAGCCGCGCTCGTTAGATTAATTGAATGGGCCCCGCTGTGCCTTAATTAGTGTGAAAAGATCAATGATGTTGGATGCAGAGAGAAGCCTGCCATTAACCCCTTGCCAACAACTGGTAACACGTATATGTTGCCATTGCACACATTCTCACTTTTATCTTTGACAGGAGTAGCACATATAGTTAAACTAATTCAGAGGATTCCCAACCTCAGTTTTTTTTATCTTTTTTTGTTTGGGGTTTTTTATTAGCACAAGGTGATATCAACTTAATGCAGATTAGCAGGAAACAACTGTGTTTTACAACATGTTGCCACTGACTCCCAGCAGATTAATGCACCCTTAGAAGCAGCTCTAATGACAATTAAAAAGAGTTAATTATTTCTGCCATGATGATTAAGAACATATAGAAGGGAGAAAAATCTGATTCTCTTTAAAACGCTTTAAGGCCTGGAGCCTTCTGGTTTTTTTTCACCTACTTTTTTGAATCAGTATTTTTCCATTAATTTGAATGTAAAGCCATTAAAAAGAAGAACAAGTTCAAGGTTGCCTGGTTGTGAGTTCCCTGTACTATCACTTTTAAAAGAAAATATTTATGGCAGCTTTTTGATACAGCAATGAGAACCCATGAGTATGAAAAGCAAAGCTCACTCAACACAATATAATATAATATATATATAATATAATCTACCAGAAAAACTTTTTTAGAGGTTCTTTAGGACCAGAAAATATAGTCAATAAACCAGTGAGCTGGAGTTTCCTTCAAAATCTTGTAACAAATTGGTACTTACTCAGTGTGATTGCATGTGATTACTTTAATGCAGTTATGCAATACTTACCAACTGTCAGCGTTCACGAAGTCCATAAATCTTCCTGCTTGTAACTTGACAAGGATGATGTTACTTTATAGTTTCATGGTAATTACACTGAATCATTATGTAAGTAATTGTTGTGAAGCATTTTCATGGTAAATACATCTTGAATACCATCCTACAGGAGTGCTACTGATCACTATTTTACAACATAGAAGCAAATGACTGAAATTACAAACACTTGACCAGTTCCATGCTTAAATAAAATTTATATGTATAAATTAATAACAGGTCAGCTCAGCATTATGTAATATTTTGCAATAAAAAAGACACATAAAGGCACAGGCACGGTTAATAAAGAAAATGGCAGATTTCTAATTCGTGGAGTTTAATTAGCATCATTTCATTTTAAAACGAGCTAACGGGCGGTCGGGAACTGACCCTGTCTCACTGCCCGCCCGTTACGGCCGCCGCTCCGGCCCGTCTCCCCCTCGACGTCGGCGGCGTCCGGGCGGCTCGGCTCCTCTCCCGGCCTCTCCTCCCCCTAGTCTGAGTGCCTTCACTTTGCTTCCCTGAGCATCTAATGCGCGCCTCGACTCAGCGGGCTCGGAGATTATCTCCGGCCCGTCTCCCCGCCCGGCCCACGCGGGCGTCTCACAGATGCCTGCACCGCGTCAGCGCCGTTATACGCTCACCTAAGAGAGACGGCGCATTCCTATCAGCGCGCACTCTCCTCTGATTACCGCCATCACTTTGATAAGCAGAGAAGGGGGGGGTGGAGAAGAGAGGGAAAAAATTTCGACGGAGAGGAGCGACGAGCTGTTCCCTCCCACCGTTGCTATGAATATTAACCCGGGTTCGCCATTGATGCTTCCTGCTGGCAAATGATGTCCGCTGTTCTCGTCTTTTTTTTTTTTTTTTTTTTTTACATACCAACTTGACTCTTAATTAATGAGGCTAATTACAAACTGTAATTGAACTATCCACATAATTTAAACCTCCCTCTAAATTGTGGGCGTAGTAAAGAAGACAGTGATATTAACCTTTTGCAAAGTACCGACGCACTGTTACGTCAATCACAAGGTGGTCCACTGAGGGTATCGATTCGCATACATAAATAACATGTTGGAATTCTTTAACGAGTAAATGGCCTAGTGATCTACTCTTGCAAACCCCCTGTTTGTCTCTTAGAAAAGATTTAACATTTTCACCTTGCCCCCTTCTGCCATTTGTTCTCAAGACAACAAGAGTATTAAGTTAGAAGAAAACTAGCTACTAATTTGCTTTTTCTATAGTGATGATAATCAAGAATTACGATTGTGGAGCAGCAGGTTGTAGAAAAGTTATTTGTTGAATGGCACAAGCTGATCTAACGTATTTAAAATGAATACTTTAATAAAAAGCCTTGCTACTGTCAAGTTGATAGTAACTATGGTGATTGTTATAAACTTGTGCACAGCTGGGTTTTCTGTCTTTCTGAACCCTTATGTGAGTAATATCATAACATATTATTCATATACTAAGTAAAGCTTCTAGCACTAGACAGATGCCACCTTTCCAAACAACTTAGGTATCTTTCAGACAAAACTGAAGTTTGGTTGGTATATTATCACAGTTGACAAATTTTGCTAGCAATGAGGTACCACTTTGCGTATTCTCACATATTGTTTTTGTCGGATTTATTGAAACTGACAGTAAGTTAAACACAAAAAAACATTTCCTTCATCTGAATGAAACACCAAAAAAAAATACAAAACCCCCCGCCCATGAATGACAGTATCTTTAATGGCTGGGTTAACATGATCCGCGACAGAGACAGGGGAGTAAAACTTCAGAGTGAGAATGCTCCTGTTGAACGGCCTTTCATTTTCAGCATACCTGGCCGCTCCCGCACTTGGGCTGCTGTCAGAGGCCGCCGCCGCCGTTTCCCCCCGAAGCCCCGGAGACCTGGAGGACCTTGGCGAGCAGCAGCCTCACACAGGCACGCGCGCCAGGAGGCCATTGATCACCCAGGTGTTGCCTTCGTCAGGCCCGTTATAAAGCCACGGCCTTCTGTTTCTGCTGAGAGGAGACCTAGATGGGTATTGACGCAGTTTCAGCTGTTAGCCTGTTGGCTGGTTTCTCTTTCCCAAAAGAGTAAGAAGCAGCCAAGCCCAATTTTTAATTTTTTATATTTTTATTTATTTATTTTTTGATGGTGTGTCGTAACCCAGTCACCATTAGGCATGGCTACCACACCCAGCCCAGCGCTGCACCTCAATGCTAGTAAAAACATACTCAAGAAGGGCAAGCAGAGTAGTTTGTTGTTTTCATTCTCTGTTTGTCCGCCTACCGTCAGGGAAGAGGCACCGCACTTTAAAAACCCGGACTACCAGGCTGAGGAACAGCTTTTTCCCCAGGGCTGTAGCCTCTATCCCCCCCACACACACACACACACACACACACACACACACACACACACACACACACACACAGGCACATACGCACACACACACCAAACCAGCACTGACAAGATATAATGATAACTGGAATAAGTACCTCCTCCATCTGTGCAATATTTGAAACTACTGCTGCTTTCTATTACTACCCTTTTTATTTTATTTATTATCTCTGTACTTTAGCTGTCTGTGCATTTATCTCATTTATTTATTGTTTTTATACAGTTTTGTCTTGTGTTGTCTTGTATTTTTTTTTTTAATTCTCGTGTTTTAGCTGCTTTATGAGTGAGTCCCAAACCAAATTTCATTGTAGAACTACAATGACAATAAAGATTCCTTGATTCCTTTTCAGAGTATGTTTCTAAGTGTTTAACTCCAGGGTTAAAACTAGGTTAGCCAGTTCTTGAGTCGAGGTACTGTAATCCTTTTTTGTTTATGATTAAGTGTAACAGGAATTTGTAGCATAATTTATTCCAAACCATTTTTAGTTGCATTTACAAACTCTTCAACCACTAATAGGATCCAAGAATTAAATTTTATTAAGGTTGAGTACAGCCAGCAGTTATCTACATACCCACACAGTTTTATATTAAAATTGACACTTAGAAAAACATACTTAAGTAATCAGAGAACAGATATTATGATGTCATACTTTTGGATTCAGGTAAATGGAATACTCAAGAAGAATCTTAATGAATGACTTAGATGCCCTTTTGCCATGAGCTGTACAGCAGAAACTTGATTCAGTGGTTAAGGAGCTGGCTTTTTAATTTGAATGTTGTGAGTCTGACTTGCTGCAATACTGTTGAACAACATTTTCAACCTGAACCTGTTTCAGTACAAATCCACCTGTATAAGTGGGTCATATATACAAATGAAAGGGTGTAAGTTGCCCTGGGAAGGAAACATATTCATATTTACTTACAGTATGGTACTGCATAAATGACAAACAGATAGTGAAAATGTATAGACCTTTGCAACTGCGATGTCTGTTGAAGATGCTGGTCCATTTTCCTGCTCTTTTAACTCTTTGCAAGTCTGAAATCACCCAAAGTACCGGGTGCAGGGCAGTGCCATGGAGCAACGGAGGAGGAAAGAGAGAGGGATATAGAGAGGGAGAGAGAGATGACCCACTGTATTCTGTGGGAGCAGGGGGAGCGTTTGATTGATGTGTGGTGACAAACTCGATTGAGCCGAGATCCATCACTGTAACTGGAAGCGCCACGGACGCTGGGAAATTAAAAGCATTGCCCCTGAGTGGCAGGGCCAATCGCCAAGGCTAAATATGGACTCAGTGTTAAATAATTACTGCGACTGGCCAAAGCAGCTCAATATCATCCCCCAGTTGTAATAGTTTCTTAATGGAATAGACTCACTCTTGTCCATCGCTCCAGATTGCTCTCCCTGATGTTCAGGGCTGACGATGAGAATTTTTCCCCCGCACCCCACATTAATAGCAGCATGACACACTGGGCAAAAGCGGCAGGATCTAGAAGATACATGTTAGTTACTGAACAGCTTCTGAGACGGACACGTTGACATTGTCATGATGTTATCGAATCGTGTGAGGACCACTCCCTTGAAGAATATTTCCTTTCCTTATTCTTTCCTTGTTCACCAAATGAGTGGAACAAAACATTTATCAATGCTTTAAACAAATCACAGAACATATCTTTTTTGTTGTGTAGTTGTTTTGTTTTGCTGTGGGCTCTGCATAGTTAAAAAAAGTCTGACTGCTGCTACTTGCCATAATTTTAGTGGGGATCAAACTTTTCTGGACAACCAGCCCAGCGTCCCTCATCGACCAGGGGGTTGGGGGGGATTTAATCGCTTTGCTCAGCCCCAGAGGCTTGACGTTAGCATTACAGGTTCATTATACTCTGAGGAGCCCATGTTATACCAAGCCCATATTCTATTAGGAGGAGCCGGCGCTGACGCTGTCCACATTGATTACGCGTCACATTAACGCCGCTGTTTTTTTTTTTTTTTCCTTTCCACCCTCTTTGGCGGCAACGCTTTGGTGTTCCCTGCGTTCTCTGTCGCACACGTCAGGGGGGAAATAATGAAAGCTGACAAAGCGCTGGAGGGAGACTGAACTTGTTATATATGCCTCATGGAAAAAAGTGCATTTCCTTGCCCCCAAAAATCCTCATCAAAACTTCTTCTGAAAGACCCTACAGTGGCAGAGGCAGAATCGCTAACCTGATGTTGGGATGCAGCTACATATCTGAGGCGGATGTCCTCTAATGTATGATTACCACGTAAATTTGTCAACCCTTAAAGTATTATTGATGACAGAGTCAGGCCGGCGTAGCTCCACCCTCGCTGTAAAATGCACGATCATAAGATGTGGTGTTGATACAATGTAGGCTTCCATCCAATCCACACAAATCATTTTATAATGGTGCATCCTTACTTCACTCTCTCATTCCACTTAAAATTTCAGGAGCAGCTTCCTAATCCTGATTATCTGCATTGTGCCTGAAGTAAAGATTAGATTTAAATCTGTCAAAGCATTCGGGGCAAATCTCCCTAAAGTCATCTTCATGCCGGGCAAGCCAGCGTAATTTCTTTTGAACCTGTCCCCAAAGTGGCACGTGTTATCAGAGGAAGAAAGGGGGCCTTTTGGCATGTGTTGGGTGTCTCTCCTTTTAGCTGATATCAAACGTGACCAGCTTTCTCGCTGAGCATGTGTCCGATGCTATGTCTCGTTCACGGCGTGATCTAAAGGTGAAATAGATTTGATTTGGATTCAATGGATGTTATTCATTCTTAATTGGTTTTAACGTGCCTTATTCTGGCAGTATCCTTCATGGCTGTCAGCTGGCATGCAATTCAAAAATACCCTGATTTTCTGTGAGCTAACACACATTTTTTACTGCTTTACTATACAGGTCAGTACAAGAGCACTGCATTTTTATGTCACGTTATAAACATAAATGATTGTACTATAAAGCCTCCTTGAATATGTGAATATTTGAATTGTGGTAATAATTATCATAACCAAATAATATATTATGGGGACTGCTGTGGTTTATGAAATGAAAAAGATTTTTTTTATTGTGCAAAGTCTCTATTCTCTGTGCAAGACCCAGGTTTGAAAAGCAATTCCGCAATATCTGTGCTATTGAATCAAAATCTCCCGTTCCGTTTTTATTCTCTTTCTCATGGCAGGACGCTTTCCGATCCAATTTTCTCTCCTCCCCCCCCCCCTCCCGTTCCTTTTTTTTTCCCCCTCTTTCAGTGCAGAGTTTAGGCTTGGGGACTGAGAGCTTCATAAACAATTTCCTCCAATAGCCGTTGAGCCACTTTGCAGTGGTGGGGTGTGAACGCCATGCCAATTTCCTGAATCCATAGTTCACTGCAAGTTTTTTTTTTTTCCTTCCTCTCTCCTCCCTGCTCAACAATGCCCGCGTCAAGACAATTATACCTAGTCTGCAGAACACTGCAGTGTGTTTACCTCCCCGGACTGGCAATGGCCAAGCAATTTCCTCTTGTGCAGAGGGCTGAATATCTTTCATACGTCCTCCCCTCCAGAAATCTGATCTCATAAACGATATATCCTGTCACAGCGAATGCCACATATTCACATCGGCCACCATCTCTGCTACCGATGTTTATTTCTTTGGGGAACAAGCGGACAAAACAACAGGTCTGATGTTGAGCATGTGAAAACAGAACAACCTGAGGCAGCTTTTTTTTTTTGTTTTGTGGGGATCTTTTTTGGGTTGCATATTTACAGGCACTTCCCTAGTGCTCGAGACAGGTGCTCCAGTTAGGTGTTACAACTAAATAAAAAAAAATAAAAATGACAAAAAATGCACATATTAGAAAGTCTGTGCATGAGGAGGGCTTTTGGTGTGGACGTCTAAGCGACACTGTTAAGAAAAAAATAAATAAGTGGAACAAGAAATAAATGAAAGTAGATGAGTCGCTATCCTGGCTAGCGAGATGTGTGTTAAATAAATTGCGAAAGGAGGCCAAATTACGCAGCCTTGGGAAAACAGACAAGGATAATAGATTCTGATGTGCATTTTGATAAGCCTCCAGAGTTCGATGAAATTTTGGCTCCGGCAGGGATGAGTGGCAGCGAGGTATGCATCAGGGCTTCATAATGAAGATGACTTCTTCTGCCGAACGCCACCGGTGTGCCCGCCGCGTAATTAGAGTAAATCAAACTGCCAGGAGCCCGACCGCACCCCCCCCGGTCAAGGTATTCCCGAATTTATCCTTGAGGAAAAGAGCACAGGGATGAAAGTCTGTCTTCCGTGTAAGCACGCTGTCCTCGGCCCTCTGCTACCACCCGACCCGAGCAGGTGAGTGCAGTCAAAGTCACCCACGGTTATTGGCAAATGAGCGGACCCGGGCAGACAGCGAGCACCTCTGTCACCTTCACTTACGGTTTCATCTTTCCCGATCTCCCCCCCAGACCCCCCCCACCCCACCCACCTACCTAAACATCCTGCTGATTTATCTTACAGGGCGACTTGGAAAAAAAAACAGTGATGCAATGCTTACCGATTAAAGCTTGTGAACTTTGAGTTCTCAGGCTGCCTCGTAACTCCCTTTACCGCTAGGGGTTAGCATTGAGTACCAAAAAGAAAACATCTGCTATATTTATGTGGCATTCTGTTTATTTTGATTTTTTTATCATTAGATTTCTTTCCAAATAATTACTAACATTCATGTTGTTCCCATTATTCTCAGGCATAGACAATAGTGTGGTTCTGTTTTTGGTGATTCGCCTATATTCAGGATGAGAACAGTGATGTTGCAGAGGGCGCAGTTTGTGTTTGCCTTGTTCCTTCATGCTTCTGTTTGAAGACTTGCACATTAATGGCTCCCCAGAGATTTCAACTTCACCTCACACTTTACTTCACCTCACAACACCCAAGGGTAAAGGTTCTTATGGGACACCTGCACATTTATGAGTACAATAGCCAGCATAATATTTACAGCAATTATAAATGACAGCTCCTGGCATCTATTTTTGAGTGTGTACGGTGCCTCACGTATCATCTGCCTTGCATTTGGGAGGCTTGGTGGTTTCTTCTTCTTATGAACTTGGTTTTCATTTCAGCAGCAAATGCGAAGAGCGTCACCCTTTGAACGTGTTCTCCCTCAGCAGTGTTCCTTCCTCTAGTTTGCATATTATAATTCCTCTACTTGCGTTACCAGCTGTCTGAATCAGTCTTACTTCCACAGTTTATCAAAGACATTGTGTCATTTTAATACAGCCTTTTTAATCCAATTAATAAGCTAATACATTGCTTTTTTCAATCATGCCATTGGGTCCTGATTGGCTTCGTAAAACCCCTGTATTTTGAGGTGCTGCAGATATAAAAGATGTTGGCTGTCAGAGAAAAGTTTCCGCAAAAAGCCAACACTCCTCCTTCGGTTTTGTTTTGCTTCCCTTGCATGTTTGTGCGCTCGTGGGCAGTAAATGAGTTTTATGCCGAATGACAGCTTGTAGGAATTACACATGGACGGGTCACACAGTTTGTCTCTCGGGCACTCGCTGCTTCAGGGGCAAACTCGAAATCGAGGGGTTCCACCCCCCCCCGGATGCCATATTAAGGCCTGAGCAGGCATAACCAGGTTTTAAATGGTGTGAAAGGATGCCTCTCTCACTCACTCTGACTACTGTATCAGGTCACCGGGAAGGCTATGAAGAACGCTGCACTCCCAGTGCAGTATCAAAGCAATCATACATGCCATGTGAGAAATGGGCCGGTAAGTGGAAAGAATTGACTTGTGAGAATAATTCCACGCCACCCCACTGTGGTTACATGGGGCCAGGGTTCAATTCCAGATCTCATAGCACTAAACCTGTTTTGAAGTCGACTGTATATATAACGGTTAGGGCGCTGCGCTTAGCCAGAGTGATCTGGAGAGCAGTGGGTTCAAATCCATGTCATGACCCGGGCATTGCACTGTTTGTCTGTTTTAATCCAATGAGAAACTAAATGAATGATGTCACTGAACCTCGCAGGAAATAAGGCAATCTAAACATGGATGTTTTTTAAGGAGGGAAAACCTGCACATACTGCACATCCAGGCAAAAAAAAAAAGAGTTGATGCATTTCAAATCCAAAGCATAGGAAGATCCTCACCCAGATCTTTTCGATGCTGTCGTTATTGTAGAAGCATGCGTAGCTACCTTGGGAAAATACAGAAAAGCATACACAGCAATCACAGTGCGACAGGGTGGAAGATATCCATATTCCTGATACAGCAATAATGTTCAGTGTTATGTTTTCCAGTGTTTGCCATTTTTTTAACATATGCTACGCATTGGACTCATGTCCTTCAATTTGTTTATCCTACCATTTGCTTTATCACAGTTCTGCCATCTTGGCTGGGTTTCCTTGCCAAAAAGAGATTTTGAATGGAGCCGCTCTGAGACAGACAGTGAGACAGAGAAGATGGGGGTTGGGTGTGGAGGGGAGCAGCGGAACAGAATGTACTATTCAGCACTGCCACGACCAACCAATCCTGAAAGTGACATTAGCATATTAATGTTCCGCAGAAGCGGCACCCAGACACGCATACAGACACACACACACACGCCCATGTGTACACGCATATACATACAGACGCATATACACGTACAAAATGCAAAGTGTGGTAAGACTGTAAAAATTCAATGTGCAGTTAAATTCACAAAGCATGGCATTTTTAATTGTGTAAAATGAATATCCATAAAACATGTAGTAAATTACCTACTAAACACAGAATCAAAGCAATGAGATTGGATTCTTTGCTTTTGACCTAAAAACATGACAGCAGAGGTAAAACTGGCTACCAAGAACAGACAGATTAAAATAATTTAAGGTAATCAATGAGGCAGGACAGACATAACCTATCAATGAATGCCATGGTAATAATACTCATATTACTGTTTCCTTATTATTATAGGGTGTATTTTTTCACTGTTGATTTTCCCCTAAATATGTTTTGACCACTCTCAAAAGCAGACAGAAGCATCAGGCAGTACTCTGTGTTTTGTCTGGGTCCTTTGGAGGAACTTTTTATATGCAAATGACCCTGTCAGGAAGCCCCCTCTCTCTCTTTCCCCTCCGCTGGGATAAAACCGGGACAATTTCAACAACTAATTAAATGGGACCCCTATTTATCATATTGCTGCTATATTCTAACGGTTCTGTCTGTAGCGGATCTCTGCTCCAACATGGGGTTGGCGGGGGGGATGGAGGGGGCTTGTTCTGATACACTTAGCCGTGGCTGTGGTTTAATTGTGCAGAAAATGTGATTTGTGTCTCAGTTCAAGTTCCCTCGGAGAGTGGTGCTAGCAGAGGGGGACTCACGTCTCATGAATACCTTTGCCTTTCAACCAGCTACTGGCGTGTGTGTGCGTGTGTGTGTGTGTGGGCGTGTGTGCATCTGTGTGTGTACATATGCATATGTTATTAGCTGTCCCTTTCTGAATTTTAGCTACACAAACAAGATTCAACAGCAATGACAACACTCAGTTATTACTCACATTAGTTTAGTCATAAGTAATGGAAACCACCGAAAGCACTTTACAAATATTTCGTAACTAACATATTGCCTGCAGTATCATCTGTACAAGTTATGTAATGCCTGTATTATAACACATCCACTGTAGTGGTGGAAGCATGAGTCTCCTGCACTATTACACACTCTTCACATTCTGCATATTAAGTGGTAGGCGTGTGAGGTGGGAAAAAAAAATAACGCTACAGCAAATTTCTCCACACGATTAACTTGAAACACTCAAAGTGAAAAATTTACGGAACGTAAAGGATCTCAATAGCCCTTTTACAGTGTCTGACATTTTATATTGGCCAGGGCCTTTTAGGCACGTGGTCCGAATTTTTTTCTGTTGGAGAAAGCGGGTGGGGGGGGGGTGAGGTGTGAGAACAAGTGTGGGTGGGGAGAGGCCTGTAGGAGGGGTTGGGGAGGGTGGTGGGGGGGAGGTGGTGGCTTTACCTGGCCCAGACAGCACAGAGCGAGAGAAATCCTTCACATACTGTACTCTCTCCTCACCTCGCTCGGCTTTCCTCGCAGTGAAAAACTGCTGATGAGCAGTACAAGAGCAAGCTTTTCAGCTCAGAGAAAAGTGCTTACTGGGTTTTCTTGTAAGGGAAAAAAGGCTTGAGGAACAAGCTCCACATCCTCTTTGTTTGGAGACTTTGCAGTGGCCAGCATTTTCTATCTTCCTATCTCTTCTGGGTTTTTTTTTATTATTTTCTTATTCATTCTGTTTGTTCTTCTGCTTTCCCCGTGTTTGTCAGGACCACGGAACGGCATTGCACAAGCGAGATACTCGGTATCGATTTGTTCCCGGCTTATTCCTGAAGTGCTTCTTGGGTTTGAAGAAACTTTAACGCTGCTTGTTGTCTAGATGGTTCTCTTGTCAAGCCGAATGATGAAACGCGTATCATTTCACTGAGCATTAAATGATTATCCTTGTGCGTTCCTAGCATTTAACAGATTCTAAATTCATTTCCTCATACCTCACTGCAAACTTAAAGCATTCAGTTGTCTTAAAGAATAGCCAGGGCTGTATTCTACAGAATTATCCATTGTGAATTTTGAGTTTACCTTACAATTACCATGTAATATGTATATCCATTCAGTGCTTCTCATTACTTCGTAGTTTTCTTGAGAGAGTCAGCAAGTATCTGAAATTGAACCCCACAGATATTTCTTAGTTATACATGCCAAGAACATGCCAAGTAAAATTACAAGGATGATTTAGAAATTCTTGGCCCATCCAACCAATCACTTTCCTGGGACACGTCACATGAATTGCTTTCAGCACCTTTTCTCCTTTACCTCCTCCCTCCCTCCCTCCTCTATCACTTGTCTTTCTTAATGTCTTCAGCCAAAGTCTCAGTTGAGGTGTCTATTACTAATCGATTTAAAGGAGCCGCAGCTAGACGGAATACAAATAACCTTTCCAAGAGTGAAAATACAAGGGAATTATCCAATCTTAAGGTTTGTCTTCCAATTCATAAAGCCCTATGGCTTTGTAATCAGTCTTTATAAACCATCTTAATCTTTTAATTCACTTGTACCGCACCACTGGCTATCCTATTTTTTTTCCTCTTTTTTTTTCATAGCGGGCACTTTGTAGTACATAATCCTCTAAACACTTGGAGATTTCTTGAGTGTTTCCAAACTGCACTGTCAACTCTCTGTGGGACATACCCTAATAAAAAAGCTGTGTAAAAATGCCATGCTCTGTACATACTCCGCATAGAATTATGCAGAGTATGTACAGTCATGAAGTCATACAGTTCTGAAGTCATTATGGCCTTCACCTGAGACCATCAGGTGGAAATTTATGAATGGATTGTTGTTTTATCTAGCCATTGTGATGTCGTCCATGCAGAAGAATGTTTGTTCAAGGGAACCTTTGGAAACATTCTTAATGCAGTGAACTTTTGAGTGCTTTTTTATTATTATTAATAACACTTAGAGTGAGAAATAAGAGTCTCATAGGGCATACACACACATTGGGGTCAGAGGCTAGACAGTTGTCAGAAATGCTGTTTTAACGTTCAATATGAAGGATACCAATGTGGAAATTAGTACAGAGTACAGAAATGAGACTCAGATTTTTTTTCTATTTTTAACCAAACAGATAAAACAAAAGAACAAACAAAACGGCTATGTCAGAAAAAAAATCCTGTTCATCAGTTACGATGATTGCCTTTTGTGTGGCCGCCTTCCAGACAGAAGGCTAGCATGCTAGTTCAGACTTCACCCCTGATAAATGATCGTGTACAGTCCCAAAAACAGCTTAGTAATCACCAGAGCTGTGTAGTCTCTTTAAAAAGTTTTACTGGCTCAGCAATGATTAGTTTGATAGTTAGCTAGCAACCTGACAATGGTGTGTTGCTTTCTAGCTAGTTAGACACACTGTTACATTCAGTTCACAGCTCGGTAACTTATCTTAATTACCGACCAGTTGATTTGGCTAACCAAGACTTGTGAATTAAAGACAATAAAGATTAATTTCAAGAATTCTACATTTCAAGAAATCTTTATAAAGCAATTTCCTACATATAGATTCTTCCCTTGTTGTCTCCGTGGTCACTCAATGAATTGAGCAGCTTCAGCTTAGTTGAAGTATGCTAGTGTTCACAGGCGTCATTTACGCTGGGGACGCTGGGGACATGTCCCCGCCACTTTTTTGTCGTGGCCCATTTCGTCCCCACCACTTTCTGAAAGCCTTCAGTTAGTTGAACCCGTTGTTGTCCCCAGCACTTTTCAAAACAAACTGACGCCCATGCTGGTGTTACAGCAATATGCTCTGCTGTGAGTGATGATCAGTGGGAAAGTTAGTGGCCATCTGTCACATCTGTAGTACTGTTAATAAAAGGCCCTCACCTTCTTGTGAGCTACATGCTCCTTTCTATGTGAAAATTCCATGGCACCCCCAGCGTATTAATAATAATTCCCATTTTAATTCAATAATTTGATCATTCATCAGTAAAGTACATTAACCTATATTTTAATATCAGCATTAGGGAAATGCAGAGGAATAAATAAACTACATTTTTAAACCTGGCAAACGGGTTCATCTGTTTGGTTTGCAGATCGATTGCTCCATCTTTGATGCTGTTACACCTCTTGACCTTTGACCCTTATGCATAAAATGAGTCTCTTATCATCCTAGAGCCCATTTCAACAGCCTTTTTCAGGTCTTGGATAAACAGATTGACCCACAACAGGAAACATATGGACAATGTGAAAGAGTCAAACTAATCACATGCTGGTAGCAATTATGATTTTTCATGTTCCTAGCCATAACCAAATGTTGAAAATCTTCAGTGTCATTACTTTACTGAACCTAGACTTAGGCAGCAGTCTGTCCTTTGGATTTCAATATTCAAGACTGGAGCATCTTTGTTAATACGACCAAACAATACACACTTTGGGCATCAATTTAAATTTGATTTTGCATTAGCTCTAATAAATTATTTCTGTATGAGACCATATGTATCAGACACCCTGTAGAGAGAAACAGGCCTGCTGTGGATGCAATCATTCAAACTGAGAAACAGCAGTTTTCCAAGGGAGTGAAACCACAGAACACCCCCAGGTTCAGTCAAATCTACTGTGTTAGCATTCATTTGAATCAATAAGGCAAATACAATGCAATGTTTCATTTTGTCATGACATGCACAATTACACTGTATAATGCACAAAATGCACAATACTTTACCTTTTTTCCCTCTTATATTAATATAAAGACATCAGAAGCATCCCTTTGATGTTTCTGGAACAAACAATTAAGTAGCGTGATAAGATAACCCCCACGCTAACTAGGACTGAATCCTGAGGCTATTTTGAAAGTGGTGATTCGCAGGTGTGGACTGACTTTGATCTATTCTGAGTTGATATTCCCCGGTGACCCCACGACGCAGGAATCTTCCAGGAAGCGCAACTGTGCTCCTGTTCTCAGCCGTCAAGATAACAATGAGAATTGCAAAACAGTGGAAATGCAGTTGGAGCTTTCACACTCTCTTTCACGACATGCTGTAACAGCAGAATATCCTTGTAATTGGCTTTAAAGAGTGAACCTCCGCTTCAAACAAACAAATAAGTGAACTCTCACTCTGAAAAACAGGTCACACTTCATGTTCATAAGGGCTTCATAAGGCAGACAACACCTTTATGTGGAGGGCATTACCACTTTATAAAACAGTTTTAAGCACTGCTGACAAAGAGTGATATAACATGTTTTCTTATATACGATTTCATTTTTTTATATAGTATGTGTTGTATCATTCCGTTTCACTGCCATAAAACAATGCAGTTGTTTAGCAGCGTTCTAAAGCGAATGTGCTGTGTATGTTTTATGAAGGCTATGAAAAAATGCACTCTGCTTTGGAAACTGGGAGTTTTGCAAAATGCATTAGCAAGTAGTACAATTTCTAAATGCTGGGAAAGAAACTGGGAGAAGCCAAATCCTAGAAAAAAATGTGCATGTTTGTCATGCCTGTCCTAAAATTAAGAGTATTCATGTGGAATATACTGGTAAGATATGTCTCCAACCTACCATGCAATATAGAAAAATGGGCCAAAAAGTTTGGAACATTCATCAGGAAAATAGTAAAAGTCCACATAAGCTGTAATATACACATTGAGATAATACATTGTGTATGTCCAGAAGTCAATAAATAAACACTCTGTGTAGTCCATATTGTCAGTTGTTTTTTTTTTTTTTTTTTTTGTTTTTTACTCCTGCCTCCATCTGAAAAAAAAGGGAAGTTTTATCTCTCTCAGACGGACCGAAATAAATTGCACATACAAGATCCAAATTACATTGTTTAACCTCAAAATTATTGGCCGGAGCTCCTCTCAGGCGGGTTCTCTCAGTGATTTATGGGTTTAGTTTACTCTCTGCAAATCCAACTGTGTTCCGCAGCCATGGGGGGTTGGGGGAGGGGGGGTTGGTTGTTGGGGTGGGGTGGGAAGGGGGGCTGGAGGGAGGGGGGTACGTTGTGATGGAGCGGTCTTTAATATTTTATAAGCCTTTCTGCACTTCTCTTAATTTAGAAATATGAGGCTGCGTGTTGAAAGAGAGGATTATTAGCTGGTGCTAATCTCCACCGTTTGCTTTTGTCCCCCCTCCCCACCCCCCCACTACCCTCCCGCCTCTCGAGTGTCAACACAGTAAAGCGGCCTCCCTTTGCAATCGTCCGCCAATTGTGAATGCACAAAGCAGCTCACGATGTCGCCGGCGCAAATGATGATTTGAGGAGTTTGGGGGGCGGGGGTCGAGGGTGGTGGTAAGCGCGGGGGGGTAGGGGGTTTGAGTGAGTAGGGGAGGTGGTCGCGACAGTAGCCCATGGCAGCCGTATTTGAGGCCTCGGTTATTGCCTGACAGCTAGAGGAGACATCCACGCGCCTCACCCCTCTCTGTGCCTTCTTCCTCCTCCAGAACGCAGTGTTTTCCATAATCACGCTCCGACAAAAAGGCATCGCTTTAAAAGCCAGCGCAGCACTCAAGTTGTGGACTGAAATTTGCACATCCTTTCATCTCCCTGCCTTTTTTTTCAGGGCAGCATGCTTGCATTTATGTCTGTTTGCAAATTCTTTGTTTACAGCCATTTCAGCCTTCAGGACTAGCTGTGGTCCCCTGTGTACACAAGCGTGCGTGTGCGTCTGTGTGTGGGCATCTATGTATATAGGACGTATAGCTGACTATTTAGGTGATGAACCTGAAAGCACAAAGACAGAACAAATGGGAAAATGGAAAGGCAAACACTGGGCACGGCACCATACCTCTCCCTACCCAACAAACTCGAGGCCCCTCACCCCACTGAGCACGCAAGCCATTAAGCCTCCGGCGAATTCATTTCAGGCTATTAAATTAGCCTGTTTAGGATATTTTACAGATAACACACAAGTTGGTTTCATTTTACCCGTTTCCCTATGCATGCAAATTCCACTCACTCGTAATTAATGCACCCATTCCTTCCATGTGTGAAGGCAATCGGCAGCCGGAGCATTTATTAGCGTGACGGAGGAAGTTTGGTAAATATGGATTTTGTTTATCTTTTTTTCCTCCCAGAGATAAGTCTCTATCTAAACCTTCCTAGCACTGGGCCTATGGTAACATTTTGTTAATTTAAATACCTCGAAAGTGCCATCTGGAAGGAGAAATATTAATGACAAACACACAGATCCCAGCATGTCTCCCAGTTCTAATCAAGCAGTTGCTGGTTACACAGCGATGTTTTTCAGGGAATTGGGGAAAACAGCCTGTGTGCTAAACCACGATTGATGCTTTGTATGAAATCTGAATACAAATGAAGGATTTGTCAAACTGCAATATTCAGGTCTCAAAAGATTACCATACGGAGTGCAGATAATTATGCGCACAGTTGATTGAACGGAGTCAAAACAGGGGATCTGTAAACTTCTGACTGCCACTGCTTTGATTTCTATGGAAATTCGGGGGTGAGTCACATGCGTGTATACCATCCTTACAGTTAAATCTACTGGAATGTTTTCTCCTGCCTAAATCGGCATTCAAAAAGCGGCACCCAGTGCTTGTGTAAGTACAGTTAAGGGAACCATAGTTATCAAACCGAATGATTCTGCGAATTTAGAGGGAGGGGGCGCAGGAGCTTTGCTGCTATGAGGGAATAGCATGAACTCTTGCACCACCTTATTACTACGCTAAATTTGTTGAGTTTTTTCAGTTCTCCATATTAACATAGGAAGGGCAAAAAAAGCCTAGAGTTAAGCAGCCTTCCTCACAGCCTTATTACTCTCTTAAACAGGCTGCAGCATTTTCTTTCTCGTTTTTATTTGATTAATTTCCATTTTGATTATTTTTTTTATTCTACTGGAATTAAACTCAGCATGAAACCATTGCCTCAGGCAAGTTTTTTTTTCAAACTCTACCCCCCCACCACAACTACCACCTTTATTCCAACCCCTCACCCCACACCCCAGTGGATACCACCCTATTTGCTTTGCTCAGATCATTTGACTTTAATTTATTTCCACAATCATCAAAAAAAGAGATTTTTGGCTTTGTTTTGTTTTGTATTCCATTTCAATATTTTTCCCTCTTTATTTTATTTCATTAATTTGTTTTTTTTTCTCTCTTTCCCTTCCCTTAACACAAAAGTCAGCAATGCAAAACAGGGCAGTATTTAATCAACAGTAAATTGGTACATGTGCTTTAATGTTGAGTTAGTCAAGAGAGAAAAAAGTGGCATGGAAATAATAAGTTATAAAAAAAAGATAACAATATAAAGGCAACTAATCAAAATTTCATTATGCTGTACATATTCTTTAATGGCAGCCGGATGAAATGTGTGGCATTCAGCATAAAGAGCTGTGTGCGGAACACTTATTACCGCCGCCAAGGAGGCTGTGTTTTCTCCAGCTACGGTGAATTAATTGAAATGATGTATAGTGGGAAATGGAAGCCTGCCTTCTTGCTGGGGTCAGAGAGCTTTGGTGAAATAGATGTAGATGAGATCTCCCCCAGGGCGAATCTGTATCCCGGTGCATTCCAACGGTACAGCGCTGAGAGTCCCATTGCACAGGAAAAAAATAAATAAATAAATCCACGGCCAAGCTGCGGCCGTAACGAGACGACGTTTTTTTTGGGATTGATTGTAAAAAGTCACGTGGCAAAGGCTGTTTGACCTCACTCCCTGGGAGACCGGATCCACCGAGCATCGTGGGTTGCTCTCAATTACCGGTCACCAAATGCTGTAGGGACGTGCTGGCTGGTTAGAGTACGCTGCTGGAAAGGAAGGACTCTGCATTTCGAAAGGAGACAGTTTCCATAGTCAGATTAGCGCCTGCAGATTTAACCCGGGTCACCTTCTATCCACTGAAGAATATTACTGTGGAGGATGTGATGCAAATCCTATGCAAAATCTATTGCCAAAAAATTGGATAATGATCAACAGTGATCAGAAATATATAAACCTACCTTCTATTATGTCAGATAGTTTACAGTTTTTTTTTAATTAAGTCTGCAGGCCTCATGTTGGGCTGAAAACCTGTGTTACTTCCCCCCTTTAACAGGCTTCAAAATGAGTGACAGGTTTCTTATCCAATATGACTCCAGATTTGCATTTGAAACTTTGCACTTGAGTCAGCACTTGCCCACAGCCACATATGTCCATCAATTGCAGTTTACGAAACAAACTCATTTCAGATACTGCATTGCAAAAATGATAATAATAATAGGCTTGGAAACATGCTTGACCTTTTCAGAGTCCAATTGTACTTAGCTTTATTGAAAACAAGGCGCAGTTTGACACTTGTGTTCAATCAGCTCCACACTTTATCAGTTTTTTCTTGCATCTTAATGAGTCCCTTTGGCAAAAAGCACGGTTTACTCATCAACAACTGACAGAGATATGTGCTGTAACAGAGAGCACATTGAAAAAATAATCATTTTTTTCCTGCCAGAGCTACATTACCTTTCAGTAGGTCAAACTATGATTTACTAATGCTCCATAAACCCACAAGTGTGTTCTTTCATGTAATACTCATATTTTTGTCACAGCTATGAGCAGTTATAAAAGAAGGAGAAAATGCCTTGCAAAAATGAACAAATAATGCCCCCATTCTCATTGTGAAATGTTTACTTTTTTTGACTAGTTAAAAAGAAAAACGGAGTTCAGAAGGAAAAATACGCATGAAACAAGACTGCAGAAGTGAATGTGACATTCCTGTTATCCAAACACTGAATTTGGCCAGAGACTGAGAAAACATTAAGGAGGACAACAGCGGGGGAAGCAGGATCACACTTAATCCTCATCTCCATCTTTTAACGGAAAACTCCTGCGGCACCGTACCTGTCGGGAGATCCACCACGCAGTCATGGAAGGGTGCAGGTAATAAGAAGCAAGGTGGACATCAGTGCCTTATGCACAACGCCGACAGCTAAAAGGGATATGCCAGTTCACGGGCGCAAAGGTTTTCGGCGCGAGGACCTCATTCCATGACTGTCCTGCAATGTTTACATCAGCTTGGATATTTCTCTCTGTCCTTGTAGAACATGTAGACCCTATTAGGCCCAGCCTGGATGCCAGCCCGGCTGCATCTCGCTGCAGGCTGGTCGTTTAGTTACCGAGTCCGTCCCTGAGGAGCGGTTTCTAGACAGTTCGGGCATCGGCGCGGCGAAAGAAATGTCTTCACCAATCAGCAGGGACCCCCTCAACCTTGGGCACGAACCTGGTCAAGCCTCCCTCTGACTGAGAAAAAGTGGAAGAGACACAAAGACAGAGGCCGTTATCAAGCTTTATTTACTCCCAGTAAATTCTCCCTCCCTTAAACCACTTCAGTTTCATTTTCTGAGTGGAGCACCCAGACGTGTTCCCCTTGCCCTTCCCCTCTCCGGCAACGTTAATGAAGACCTTCAGCAGAGCTCGGCGATGGGAAATTATGAAGCGATCAATGTTGTGTTTCTGTACCAAGACCTTGTTTTCATCCAAGGTTTGTATAAACTGCCACTGTCAGAATTTTAAACTGTGTGACAGGGGCCTGCTGTGGACAGCTAAAAGTATTTTGTGCAGATTGCACTTCATTGTTTTGTATTAATCTCAAAATTATGGCTAGTTTGTGAAAATCTGCATCTCATTTCAAACAGCGTTTTTCATTAAAAATCATTCACTACAATAAAAGTGTCTCCTGGAGAAATTCCTTTTTTTGTGTACATGACATAGGAGAAGCTGCAAAAGGACATGAGCTTCATTTCCCCTCATGTCTATTTACTGTGATTTAGCATTTGATAATGTAATGCCACGTACAAATAGTTCCAGAACCTTGCCCTCAAGGACCGAAGTGCCATCCTTGACTTAGAGGCTGAATGGTAGATTATGGCCTTGTAACATTATCATACAATGACTGAACTTGTATTACGCTAGTGTATGTTTATGATACATCATAAAGGAAAGCATACAGTATGGAATGCCAAGAGTGGCACCTCTAATGCACGTGAAAAGGCCACATTTCAGTAAACCCCTGTGTAAACCTGTGTCACTCTCCTTGTCTGTAACATTAACGGCAATTAAATAGAATTAAAAGAATGCTTTCACTTTGTGAATTCCGTTATCACTCTCCTACATCAATCAGAGTGCACAACATCAGGAAATAATAACAATGTTGGCACGAGTCTGTTTCATCACACTAACTGAATCCAGCTGTGTAGTGTCATAGTCTCTGGCCCCATTATTACTAAATGAGTTCTGTTACATTCTTTCCACCTCACTTACGCACTGCAGCAGCCATTAGTCCCTGCGTTCCAGGTCAGGGCATCCATGCATCTGGCACTGTCTGACTTTACTCCAGCTGACCCCCACCCCCGCAGTGCACCCCAGGGTATTGACTCCAGTACAGAAGCCCATACTGTGAGTGAGAAACTGGCCAGGTCCTTTGCCATGGGGAGGCATAACCACACATACTCCATGAATTTTACGGTCCAAACCCAGCAGAAAATGCAGAGGATGCGGCTGTGAATACATACATGCACCAGGAACGCTTTGCTTTCAGGGATCTGCATAAGCACCACAAAAAGGCACTCATAATCATTTGTAAACGCTTATAGCTGCTTATTACAACTGGCATTAACTCATAGTGCATAATACTACATGCTTATGAAGTCTTCCACACGCTTATGATATATTTCGCCAAACAGTAGCTCTGAATTGAAATGTTAATTTAAAGAACCGGTCATGAACGGCACGCTTATGTGGGAGTTGCGCACGGCTACGGGCTCATCCGTACATGTTGCGGGTGACCCGCCTTCCCAGAGTGGCGGTTTCTGCCTCGGTTGTGCTCCGGCGCTGCCCGCGCCCTTTGAGCCATCCATCGGGGCGCCGTGCTGACGTGGCAGGTAGCAGTGCCCCTGTTGAAGGCCCTCTCCGTTGCGAGGGCCACACTCTGCTGCCTTCCCACAGAGGCGGCCTGCAGAAAAATTTCATCTGCAGCAACACTCTAATGTCCTCCTCCGCACTTCTCCCCCAATGGCTTTCTTTGTGCCTGTGAAGTGAACCAGGAAGAAACCTTCAGACTGATATTATGCCCCCGTATAATTGCCCCCCTGCCGTTCCCCTGACGTGTCCTGTTCCAATTGTTAGCTCAATTACCGAACTGTACGCTTCATTTAACTAATAATCAACCTGATTCAATCTTTTTTTTCCAGAATTAGTTTGCAGCTCTCAAAGAGTTTGTTGTTGAGTAAAATCTTTAAAATTCTCTTCTGAGCTATAGATCCAACTCTCTAAGCAAAGGGGAAATTTAAAATATTGTTCAGTAAGGTGAGATTCAAAGTATTGCTTTAGCTTTGCTAAATTATGTTTTCAAAGTAATATATTCTCCAATGTTCCTGATGGATATGTGGCTACCATGCATAGTCCATGCATTCTTTTGTCCAAACGTACTGTAAGTGCTTTTAAACAGCATTATATCACGACATAGACTTCGGTATATTTGTGTATAGTTACGTTTTCTTTACACTTACCTTGAGAAATTTATAGGTGACCCTGTGCATGATTATGTAATTATAGCTGAATAGGTGTGATTGAGACTGCATGCTGCTATGCATGTTACGTAACATTGCATAAACAGCCTTGCCTGTAGCAGTGTATTTACTGTAACCTATTTGTACCAGCATAGCAGTTCAGTTCTTTCTTCTCCGGTTCCATCTGTGATTTCCCTGCTGGTTGTTTGCTAACATTTATGCAGTGAATTCACAGTACTTGCCTTTATATATTTTGACTACAAGTATATAACAAATTGCAGTATGTTAGAAAATAGTTTAATTGTAACAAATGCATTATTTAATGATCTTTGTTTAATTACACTGTTTAATCAGTAGGTAGTCCCACTGAGAATAAAAACTGCCTTAAAATAGAGTCAATATTTACATACAACACACAGTGCAGAAAGGCACCTTGAAATATAAAGGTGCTAAGCACAACAGGATCTTATGTCTTGTATATTAGTACATAGCATTGTAGCTAATATCAGCATAGTTGTACTTTTACTGGTCAGAACTTTTCATGAATAATTAAATCGACACTGAAATGTAATAGCTTAACATCTGAGTAGCTTGAAAAGATTCACACGAGAGCAACATTTTCTCTATCCGTGACCAGTCTTCAGTACATATGACTACATAATTAGAAATTCCATGCCTATTGAATAGTTTCTAGCGTGTGTTTTAATCATGGTCCTTTGTCATACCTGCCTATTGTCTATCACTGTACTTTAATTTCTATTGTAATTCAATTACTTGTTTATACCAGGAACTGTATTTGCTGTGCTGACACAATGTGAAAAGCAACCATTCCCATAATATACTGTGCTACGTGTTTTATCTATAGTGCTTAGTTAAGTATGTGTAGGCACCCTACTATCCAATCATTCAGCCTCCATCAGTAACACATCTGTTTTTTTCCGAATACAATAGGCCATAACCATAACAGTAACCAACATACTGTTGGTATCCACATAATCTGTGTAATCTTGGTGCCAAATGTAGCTTCATGACAGTCAGTTTCATGACAGGAAATATGCCATGGAACTAGGATCTAACAATTATATTACAGTTCAAATCTGTGGCAAACCAGATATTGCTACTGCTCTGTGTAAATGTATTATAAGGGATACATAGAAAAAATTAGAACAGGTTTTGCACAAGACATAGGAGAATTTGGGTTCTGTAACTATTTTTAAATGTCATTTGCATACATAGGATTGGCTCTTGATACTGTAGGTGTTCCAGAATGCAGATAATACATACCTCTTCCAGAAATAGTGTGCTCTGACAGTATAGCACTGTGCATAATATGTAGTTATTTTAATTAAACTGCAGGTTTGTAAAATACATCTGACTTGTTTGTAAATTAATGTCTGTTTTGTTTGTGACTTTTGTGCACAGAAAAAAACAGCAATATCTTCAACCATCTGTTTGGATACATTTTATTTGCTTGGCCGTCATACATGCAAATGTATGTTTATCTTTCTCTTAATGCGCATTAATATTTAACAATGTTTGACCCATGTTGCATTTTTAATTACATTAGAATATGCACCAGTCAAGATCACTGACTCCCGAGCTTCTAGGTCGAAGAATGTTCCTGGCATTAATTAGGGCGTATGTTAAAATGATTGAGTCACTAATAAAGACCACAGGTAATATATTTGTGTGTGTGAACAAATGTCATTACTTACATCCACAGCCGCGCAGAACTCCGGGCAGAGGCTGACATGAGGTATTGGCAGTCTCTGCCTCCCTTCAATCAAGCGAGCATCTTCTCTGGTTCTGTGCGTGTTGAATTCGGCGTTCAATAACCTTGGCCGGCACTCCCTTGCGAGGGCGTTCGTGTAGCTTTGGGTTTCTCCCTCTGCTCTGGGAGACTGGAGGTTGGTGGGAAAAGCATTCAACCTGCAGGGCAGTTTTTTATTAGATGTCAAGCTTCAGATAAAGATTCAAGCCACTGGGTAAACACCTTGACAGCTGCTGCAGAGGATATTTTGTCTGTGAAATGGAGTCGGGATTACTCCAAGAAAAAGAGGGGAAAGAAAACGGGTGGGAAAAAAAAGAAAGGGAATGGCAAACTCTGTCTCACTTTTTTTTTCCGATAACTTCAACCTGCCAGCGGATCCCTTCTGATTTCTTAACCCAGTTTAGGGCCTTTAGGATTCTGCTTTGTCCATTTGAAAAATGGTATAAAAGCTTCAGTCCCTTGTCTAAACCTCATCATCATGAAAATGTTATTCTGTCTCAGCTGATGTAAAAACACTTACCAATTTGTGCATGCAGAATAGCTCAGAGTGGATTGATTGTCGAAAAAACAACACTTAATTACCAAATGCTGTGTCTCTGTTTTCAAGGGGTGGGCATTCTCAACCTATAAACACAGGGGGGACGACAATTTATATCACACTAAGACTGCTTAGATTCAGTATGTAATAACATATGCCATATATAGTATAATCACATAAACATATCTTTCTGTTCGGAAACGTTTGAATGTGCATGCGCACATGCACCAACCTTACAATTTGTCAAGCTTGAAATTTTTTGATCCGTGGCAAAAGCAACACAGAGATGGGCTCACGACATGGGAACCCCTTTCACGTCACGTAACTGGCACATCCAGGGGTAGCTGATGCTCTTTATCGTCTAGTCTGGTCTGAAATGCGTTTACGCCGCTTTCCCTCACTCGCTCGCTCGCTCGCTCAAAAAAAAAAAAAAAAAAACGGGGAAAAAAAGCAAGCACATTAAGTCAACAAATTTGTCGATGTGTTTTGAGGCAGGCCCGCGCGCTGAGCGGGAATGACACGGCCAAGGGTAAAAGGAAATGAATAATGGAGGAAGGAAGAGGATCACAGCGGCCCCACAGAGGGAGGAACGCGAGCGAGAGCCGCGCGGGGCTGACACCGCCGAAGCAGCTCCTGCCTCCGCCGCAAACGAGGAGAAACAAAGCTGAAAATCTGTGGGGTGTTAGAGTTTTTAAATGTAAAAAAGGCATAATAAGTTAGCGGAGAAAAAGTGAGAGAGAGAGAGAGAGAGAGAGAGAGAGAGAGAGAAAACGTTTGGGGACTCAGGAAAGAGAGGGATAAAAAAATGAATATTTTCAGGCTTGGCGTGATAAGTATCTCTGTCTCCTAGGAGAAAAAGTACTCTGTTGTGTGTAGCTCAGTAAAATGTGTGCACATGTAGCTTGATTTTCAAAGCAAAAAAATGCACGTGTGTTAAATAGGGAATGAGCTTAGTGTGACATTAAGTTGTGCAATCACATTGGTGAGTACATTTAGAAAACTAAAATATAAACATACCATGATGCTCTTTTTCTGATGAAGGATGAATTCTATCATATGCGTATTAACAAGAGTTACATCACTGTATACTAATGTATTAATATATTCTAACCCATGAGCATACGCCTATTTAAATTACATAAACTGCAATACGATGAGGAAAAGGAGGAGGGTTACTTAAATGACCTGTTTGTTTCAGTTCAGGTTCAGAGAAGAAGGTGTTCTTATTTATAATACCTTATTGATGGTATTCCGTGTGACTTATGAAGTTATATATACAATCATTTATGAGGCAAAACTGCAATTAACCATGAGGGAAGGCATTAAAGCTTTTCAACTCAGAATTACACTCCACTCTGACAGGCCTATTCATTCATGTTATACCACAAAGAATTCCACATCAGTTTGTGCAGAACTACCTTTTAGATTACTGTGTTTCTGTGTGTGTGTGTGTGTGTGTTAGAGAGAGAGAGAGAGAGGGAGAGAGGGAGCGAGATATTTCTCACCATGGTAGTCTGAAATCATCCTGCAGAACGGCTAATTAAATTCTAATGCAAATCCAGCAGTATCTCATGACAGCGAATGATAAAAACCCTATTGTATTTAATGATATGCTTTGTGAACGTGCATGAGCGGAGACGGAATTGAAACGGGGAGGTTTCTGAAAGGAAAGTGCCCTGACAGGAGAGCGCACGGGATATCGCCTGTGGTGGGGGTGGGGGTGGGGGTGGGGGTGGGGGTGGGGGCCTCACTGACTCGGAGAAGTCAGGAAAAAATGGAAGAAATTTTTTTTGGACTTCATCCTCAACTTCAGTTAGCCTTTCATCACATAAGACCGTAAATCAACAGTCTGATAAAAAAAAATCCTTCTCTTACTTTGTTCTTGCGTTCCACTGTCTTCACCTTTATGTATTGATTGATTCCATTATTTTACACACTTCAGTCTGAGGAGACAAGTCCAAGAGCATACAAATCAAACCCTTTGGTTTTAGTTTTTACCATCGGAACTGTCCCTTGCAGATTGTGGCCCAGTTTAAGCCTTTTTTTCCTGTCTAATAGCAATGACAACGTAGCTGATTTTGCTCCTACTTCTGTGTGTCATTCAGATGTTGCAATGTGTGCTCCTCTTTAGATCAGGCTCTCAGAAACACACAGCTGAGGTTGTTCTATTGTCTGAGTTGTAAAAGTGTACATTTCCCCTAAGTCAAAATGAACTTGAAGGAGTGAGGCATGAGTCTGTTACAGTTCTAAGAACTGCCATAAATTATGTTTGAGAGATGGGGGGCATGTTTGTTTTTGGGTTTTTTTTTTTTTTTTGTCAGTTTGGAGAGTTCACACCAAGTGCGAGGGACTGCGGTCAGGCCGAAGGATGACAACGTGGCTTGATTCTGTTTGATGTCCCTGTCAGCTTTTCCCAGGCAGTAAATAACCTGCAGCATGGCAATGCAGGCCTTGTCTTAGCATCCCTTCATCTTTCGGCTCATGGCTACACGTAATGAACTGTGCTGCAGGAGGGTGAACCTTGACACGCCACGAGAAACACAGGGAATTTATTCTCATTAGTACCCGCACTTAGTGCTGCAGCAGCTGGCGTGAGATAACTTACTATGGGGATGCCTTTTTTTCCTCTTCCCCAAGGCACCTTATTCAAGATCAGGAGACAAAACTGGGAGCCACATGCAGGTAGTGTTGGTTTCCCCTAACCAAATTAAGACAGTGTATAATATTAATTCTATTAACTGAATAATCTGTGAGTTCTTTCCGTCTACAGTGATAATTGCGGGGTGGCAGTTGGTGAAGGTGTTACATGCGGGCAATAAGAATCTTCAACTTGCAAAGGGAAATAGGGAATGGAATTATGTGTTTCCATTTGAACGAAATTAACCAGAACTACCTTCCAAACAGAGAGAGATTCACACACACACACACACACACACACACACATCTACATACTGAAAACACATTTCCACAAACGCACGCATGCACAATCACAAAATCACACTTGGAAGCACAAACACACGTGCATCCTCCCAAAAACACACCCCGAATAATATCGGTAACCCATTCTTTTGGTCAGTGCTCAGAAACCCTCACACGGCGGTACCCTCTTATAACACGGCCTGTCCCTTTGCTGTCCACTTGATTTCCGAAGACGGGGGAGGAGGGGATGGCAGGAAGAGTAGGTGAGCGCGCCCAGGTGGAATTTGAACAAACACGCTGTCAAGGACAATTATGTCTCACGACGCAGGCCGTGTGAAGGCCTCTAGGTGTTTCTGCCACAGCTCCCCAGTCAGGGCCCCTCGCTTCAATGCGGGATCAGGAGCAAAGCCACCTGCAAAGCCACCCGCCGGAATGCACTCTCGGCTGAATGCCGCCGCCCCTCGTTTAGAAAGGTGCTAACCCCAAGAGCTCACCACTCACCACTCAGGCAGACTGAATCTGAGTGCGGGGGGGGAGGGGGAGGAGTTCTGACATAAGGTTTCAGGTGACAAAGGTGCAAAAAAGTCTTCAGAACTCTTGAGAAGTTCTTCTAAGTTTGCAGTGTGCTTGTGGCTGTTTTCTTGCCCAGTGCTGGAGACAGTCACTTCTTTGGGCATCTGGAGAAATTAAATCATCAGGCTAATTAAATCAATAAATGTCATTATTTCAACTGAAGGTCATGAGTAGTTTTTGGGACATAATTTTTTTTTCTTTTTCTATAAATATGAAATGTAATTAGTTTTCAGGATAAAAAATATGGCTAAATTGTGATGCACTGTAAGCTATTTAAAAGATAACTTTTTTACCGGAGATAGGTTTTCTAATTAGCTTTTCATTACTGCTGGGACATCCAGTAACCTACATTTCCATGTGATGTTGGAGGAGATGCTGATACAAATCTAGGGCCAAATTTTTTTTGTCTCCACAAAGTAACAGAAATAACTATCACTCAAAGAGGAGGGGATTAGAACAAGAAAACAATTGGCAAAAAGGCAAGCGGCACAAGCCACTGAAATTCAATTCCCTCGCAAGATGCAAAAAGTTCCTCTCTCCTGCATTCCTCCCCATATTTGTACTGATTAATCAAATCCCAACCACCCCTCCCTCGATGACTAAGCAGAATGCGGAGGATTTTATTTAGCACCACGGTGCAGTTCATTCCCTCTCTGTCAACACCGCCCCCCACTTCCTCCCCCTGCTCCTACCCCCTCCCAGTCTCTGTGCACCAGCATCTCAGGTATAAAAAAAAGCCCTGTCATGTTTATGGTGGGGGGGCGCTTTTTCCCAGCTCCCCAAATCCGAGGGTTCCAGGCTGCTGACTCGATAGTGGCGACAGCCGGTCCTTTCCCCCCCGCGCGCGCAGAGAAAGAAAAGGGAGTCTGAGAAAGCGTGTCTTCGCCCGTCTCCGCCGAGACCCACGGACAGCTGCAGCGAGCAGATTACGGGGATCCTCTCTGCTTTATTGTTCTAAATAAAGAAGATTCTGCCCGTTCTCTTTTGCTGAGATGAAAGACTTTTGGAAGTCAGGTTCTGGAGATGAATGCTGGGCTTGGTTTGCATCGGCTCTGAAACACAGGCACGGTAGCGTAGCAGCTGACAGAATGCCTGTATCGAAAAACTACAAATTCCTGTGCTTATTACTATGTATTACTCTTTTATAAGCGTATTATAATAACTTAATTACAGTCATGGTTGTAGAGAATTGCATCCTCAGTGAGCAGACATATAAGTTAAAAGATGTAATTGAAACTCAGGAATACATTGAAATATATGTCAGAATGCATAGCACAGAAAAAGCATATTAAAAAAGAAATGATTAACTATTTCATAGCCTGCATGTAATTTTAATAAATGTTGTGCAAATATGGTAGATGAAATTACAATAACATTGTAAAATCTTTTCTGTAACATATACGTAGTGTTATACTGTATATATGTGAAAATAGCAATAATCAGTATATTTTGTTAAGTATTCCTTGTATTTTCTATTTCATACTGTGCATACCATGCGTCAACATATACAAGTAGGGCAGATACACTAATGACATGTACTGTAAAATTAGTTTATATAGAAGTTGGAGGAGAAGGCAAAAAATTACAACTGTAATCAACTAAAACCATAGTAGAACTGAAAATGAGTTTTAGTATTTATTGCAAACATGCAAAAAAAAAAAGAATATGGGCAGGTTACGACAAAACACACAAATTCAGGGACAGTACCTAAAGTACAGTCAAGGCCAAGTATTTCTGGTAGCTGGAATCAGTCCTATGGATGCATTTTGTTGTTATGATGATGCGGATGAAAATTCCATAATGTATTCTGGAAAAATCTCAGATGTACATCCCCACCTTCAACAAGAATGTAATAACATGTTACAAAATCTATGTAACAATGTGCCTAAGTTAAGTTGCCTGTATAATGGCCAAATGAAGCAGTGATAGGCATTGGAAAATAACATTTGATCTGGTAATAACAGAAAAAACAGCAATACTCCAAAAGAGTCAATGTTGGATCCTACCCTCAGGATGTGCTAAGACTGTCAGAGCAAAAGACGGGGAAACAGCTTGTTATCAATGTTGTATTTATGTACCAGCACAAAACCACTGAAACAATTTTCTTCCCAAACAATTTCCCTCTAATAGAACAAGAAGAGGATACTACATTTTTGATGAAAAATAAAAGTGCGTACGGGGGTAAGTATAGTACAGGCTTGATCGAAACAATAAAACAATCTATTGAGGAGAAATGGAACACAGTACGTGATTGTTTCTCGGAGTCGGTCTCCTTGTAGTTTCAAATTCCCATCATTTATCCTGTGGATCAAATAAATAAAATCCACACCTGCATCTTACATTTTGACACTCTGTTATTTTCAGATTGATTGAGACAAGACCAAATAAAAAACACGGCAACATAATCATTGACTGTGCTTTATTTTGATGGATATTCAACAGATGACAAGAAATACTTCAAAGGCCCTTTTTTCCAGAAAGCCACTAGCACATGATTCAATGACATCAGTTGAGGCTCAGCTGGTCTCACAAGGAGTTATGTTTCTGTGCAGTGGGAGAAACAATCAAACATGCTGCCTGCACTAACGATGGCCTGGTCCAATGATGTACCAACAATGTGCTGAGATCGAGAAGAGCAACTTCTGCTGAAAAAAAACCAGCTTATCTCTTTATTTCTCAATTCAGCATAAAATATAATTGAAATCATTCCAAATATATGCCTTATTAGAATCCTCTAATTATTGGCGCATTCTTGTTCAGTCAGATGAAAACGAGAATGGAAAGAGGCAGAGAACATTTTGGATTAATAAAGCATTAAAAAAATATATAACAAATCCCAGTTGCTCCCCAGCAGCAGTGAAAGGGTTGCCGTGGCGCCATTTGCTCCCCCCCAAGGTTCCCGGAGTGATCTACGCCAGAGGGAGGCTAGTGCGTTTCGCCGCAACCACTTAGCTATCACTTTAATGATGAACCCGTGACAAAAGCCATCGTGGGCAGCTTCCCTGGCGAGAGTTATGGCTGCGTATTATAAAGGATTGGGACCCAGGACACAGGCCATAACTTCAGGGGGGGAGCGGTTCAACTCAGTCTCCCACAGCCTGCGGCCCGAGGACGGCAAATCCAACGCTTGTCCCTGACTTATGAGGTTCCCAAAACGTGAAAATGTATATCTACCGACAGAGGGGAGAAATACCATCTATTCTCTTTTTTTTTCCTCAGCAAGGTTGCTCTAATGGATTCCCTCTTTGGCTCTGTGGAGTGCACACATTTGTAATGATACTATTAGAACAGTCCTCTCCCCTCCCGGGCCCAGAGAGTATTGCAGTGTTGTCAGATTTATTTTTTTTTTACTTTTTATACACTGATGGAAATGGTGGGGTTTGGCCATTTGGAGCTGGAAGGTTCACGCCAAGTTTACATGGAAAAATACGTCTTGATTGGCTTAAGCTCTTCAGTGTTTCGTGTTTTGGTTTGCCTTTATTTTGGATTTCGCTGCTTTAATTGAAATCCGAGCGAAATGAGTCTGATTTTTCCCCCTGCGGTGGAGTTCTTGAATTGGCCACAATGCTTGCACCCATACCCATTTGTTATCCCAGGAGTTCTGCCATTTTTACTTGTGTATATATTTCTTTCCACTCTCGCTTGAGTTTATAAATGAGTCCCCCCTCGCAGAAAAAAAGTGGACCATGAGGTTTTCTCTCTCGTGTAAATCAACAACCTTTTAATGAGATTTCATCTGCAGCGATCCCCCTACCCCCTCTCCGCCCCCCACTGTCTCCCACCGAACCAGAGCGGTGCAGAAATGAGCTGGCAAGCCACACAATGAAAACCAAGGGAGTATTAATCAGTTTTTTATTCGCTCTCCAGTCCGTTTAGAAGTGCTTTGTCAAAACAGACAGTTCATTAGGGCCAAAACTTAAAAAACTGGCTGTGTGTTTGTCAGGACAGTTGTTAACGATTTCATGTCAAAGTCATTTCGCCCCTTTTTTAACATAACAATATTTATATATTTATCCAAACTGATATGTATTGCTGGCGCTCTGGCCAGGAGTTCATTATGTCCCCGTCTCAGGCCCTTGAGGGAGAGGGGATAGAGAGAGAAAGAAAGAGAGGGACAGAGAGACGGAGATGGAGGAGAGCAGATGCAGATTAGGAACACAAAGTTCTGCCGTGCCTGGTGAGATGCTCAGAGGGTCCAAACTGCCAGCTGGTTCTGGGCTCCCGGCACAAACACACACCCACAGCTAATAGTCTCAGGACAAAACTGTTCCGATAGAGACAGCAGAGTTCAGAATTTATACCTTGTCAGCAACAAGGTTATTTTATCCTCCACACCCCCACCCCCCCCCCAACAAAACACACAATTATGCATGCAGACACACACACACAGACATACACTCACTCACAAACAAAAGTAGAACCTACAGCGTTGCTAGAGACACACACATACAGTCATGCACATTGTGTATTCTGTGCACACAGACATGCACACAGGCTCGCTCATACACATATTAGGGGGCACTTTATCGCTACCAGAGAAAGTGGGGAATTGCAGTGAGAGGGTAAAAAAAAAAAAAGTCCCGAAGTTTCGAACTCTCATCCCGCTAACTTCCCTCCCGCTCTTTGTGAACTTTGTGCTGCGTGTCTCTAAATGCCAGCTGCCTCGCTAATCCATGCCGTCTCACGTAGTCCTCCCCTCTCTCTCTCTCTCTCCCTCTCCACTCTCCGCTCGCCGGCTGCCGGTGCAAGCGGGCGCACAAAAGCGAGTGAAAGCACAGGGGAAAACAAAAAAAAAAAGGAGCGATGAAGATGGAGAGCTCTGGCAGGTCGGTGGTGCTCATCTCCACAGAGCTATCTGCGAGGGAGAGAGAGAGAGAGAGAGGCCTGCAGCCCTCCTCCAGCAGCAGGGTGCTGCGCCATTGATTCAGGTCTGTCCTAATCATCTATCTCTCACCCACCTTGTGTGCAAAATCAACTCTGTGGCCTAGAGGGGGAGAGGGCCCTTTTCACTGCCGCACAACAGCAGTTTCATTAGCGGCTACATGACTGACAGGTATGTTTTTTTTTTCATATTTAACATTCACTCGAAATGCTCCCAGGCTAGAATGAACTCCATCAGTGGATAACGGGGGTTTTACTTTTTTTTTTGGATTGGTGAGTTTCAAATTGCGAGGAATTGTGAAGTTTGACACCGAAACTATTCACTCCGGAAGTAAGAGCCTCTGACAAGTTCAAAAGTTTTGGGGTCAGGTTTGCAAAAACATCCTTATACCAAAATAGTTATCATTTAAAATTTTGTGTTGAATCCATGCAAATGAACATAAATGTGTCTTTGTATTGTCGTCAAAGCAAAATAAAAGTAAAATAAGCTAATAATTTCTAGAAAATATATAGACTGGTGTCTGATCTATGCTTAAATCACCCACCTTTGTGTATTAAGCCTCTCTTGTACATCTGGCTTTTATGGGCTTCTAATGTGTTTGTTTGCAAGGTCTCAACAGGGAAAAAAACTTATGTGACATAATGTATACATCCTTCACTTTTCTCTCCTGAAAACTCATCACAAGCTTCATTCAATGCCTGTAAGATTATGGTTAGCTTATATGGCTGCTGGTCATGACAGCCTCCACATTTGGTGCAGCCTGAAAGGAGCTCCTTGATAGTGTGAAGCAATGGGGAATAACAGCAATGAGAGAGTGAGGCTTGTGTATTTATTCACTGGCTGAATGTAGCACCATGGGTCCCAGGGAAACGGTATTTCAACCCTCCTGTATACTTGTATATGGATGGGCTGACAATAAAATCTCTCTTGACTCTTGACTCTCGACTGTCTTCAAGGAATGAGTGGTGCCACCAGGTGCTATCAGTTTTCCCTCCAAAGCCAAATAGTATTATTCGTTCATAGCAGTGATCAAAAAAGGTTATTGACACCACATGATAACTCCATTCTGTTCATTCACAATGCCACCACGCTCCCTCATCACCGTAAACCACAATGTCATGACCACGGCATTATGGAAATCTAAACCACTTCATGCTATGGCAAATATATATTTTGTATACTGCATGTGTATATGCTATATGAACTTTACAGTTGCATTAAGACATTTCTTTGCTTAAAAGAAGCCCAGCGTAAGTTATTGTCACTGTTTATATTGTTTCTAGCACTCTAGTTGTCACCCTAGATGGCCGGGTCTCTGTTTTCATTGTATAATTGCTCTACTATTTTGTCAATCTTATATTATAGCTGTTACAAGCTGTGTTTTCTTTCTCTGTAATGCACTCAGCAAAGCACTCAGTGACACTTTCTTTGTTAAGAACGCAATATTACTGTAAGTAAAATTTGATTTCTTGATTGAGGACACGTAATTAATACATCTGGCTGCACAAGGTAATTGTGCTGTATATATAAAGATATTCAACAGATGAATTGTATTCACCCACTAATGGGGTTTGCATCACATGAGGGTCTTTAGTAAGGGAGGAGAACAAAATTATATGTCCACCTTGATGTCCTGGTACATTAGCTAGGACATGTCAACTGAAGAGGTTCCCACTGAGACATCCACATTTGCTCAGATAGCGGCAGAGACCAGGTCCATCTTAGAGAAGGAAATGCGGTCAGTGCTGGCATCCAACTGATTGTTCCTCTGCAAAAAAACTCTGCAAAGAAATTCAATTGTGAGTCCAATTCACATTCACAATTTACAGATCTATGATTACCTCACTTCAACTGTGCTACTGTATCAATACGTTAATATACTTCCAGCAGCAGTATGCAAAATACTGTTGGCAACATTATTTTTGTATTTTCAAAATGGCAGCACACTTGAACACACTGATGTTCCAATGCCCTCATGCTTTCCTCATTTCTTTGAAAAGGGTCCAAACAGATGTGCCTCACAGGAGTTTAGTGCCTGCTGAAAACATGCACTTAATTTACCGCTTTCTCAATCCAAAACGATAATTATGTTGTAATAATTATAATTTGGATATTTGAGGTCACAGCTGACCTCTTGAGATTCGTGTGGAAAAACCAGCCCAGTTCCTCTCACTGAAAAGCTGCTTCTCGTTATGCTGTCTGTTGTGGTTGCTTCTTTGGAGACAGAGGTAAGGCTCAGCTGTTGCTGTTGTTGTTGCTTTGATGTCAACCACAACTGTGGCCTGCTTTACATTATCACACACTGCTGCTGTCACAGCCTTCTGTATAAGAATACCATGGCTGGGTCGCACAGTGGTTATTGAACAAGGCTTGCAAATGAAAGGCCACACCTTAGATTATATTCCCCGGTGGGATGTTGCCAACTTTGAGAGATGTCAGAGACATGCTTCCTGGAATTTCCATACTGTATCAATGGTTCATAAGTAAAAAAAAAAAAAAAAGGTTTTTTTATAAATGTTGTTCAGAATTAAGTTTTCACATGGGTAAAGTAGAAGTGCTACTGAGTACTATTAAGTAAAAATGGTATTATTAAGAATTTTGAATTTTGAATTAAGAATTTTGCAATAATGATCTTTTTATTTTTAATTGATATAAGCATTTTAAATATGACTGAGAGGTAAGAGCACTCAAAGAAGTAATTGGATGATTAAATTGCACTTGGTGCGTTTTAAGGTTTCAATAATCTCTAGAAAAAGCTTTCAAGTAATTGTTAAAAATATCTCTCTCTCTCTCTAGTTTTTGTTGAATACAAAGCTAAATTTGACATTTTTTGGGTTCAATATCTTTTAGTAACAAAGGTCAATGTGCTGAAAAAAATTTAGCCTTCAGGTTATTATTTCTTATTATTATTCAATCTATGCACTCAGTCCTCAAGTGAATGCTTTGGCACATATTTATTTTAACATTAGATCATTTACATGAAAGGGCTATGTTAAAATAAAATTCAATTTTATTAGTACTCACGTTACTTGATTTTCCAGCAGACAAACAATTTACAATGTAAATGCAGTCACCAGAATAGAAGAAGCAACAGCAAAAAAAATTTCATCACAAATATCCTCTTTCTGACAGCTGTCATCACTCACTATTGGCCACAAAAATAGACTAGTTTAATTTTGTGGTTAGAAGAAGAAAATGGTATTGAATTGAATAACCCCCTCGGTCAAAGATAGGGTTTTTTTGGGGGGGTGGGGTGGGGGGAATTTCAGGCAGTGTGATAAATTAGGTACCTTCTGGATCGATATCGGCTTCTCTCTTCATAGCTCAAGATGGGATTTGTCAAAATAGGAACCCAAGCGAAGTCTATTGAGTTCGGTGTCTGAAGTCCGGCTGTAATTTCGAGGAAAGCAGAAGGCAATAGTGCCCAAAGGAAATGGTGTGTGTGTGTGTGTGTGTGTGCGCGCGTGCGCATGTGCGTGTGTGTGTGCATACACAAGTGTGAATAGAGCAGCTAGGAATGGGGGACAGAAGAAGGGATTCAGAGGAGCAGGTCAGATATTCGGATGTAATTTTGGAAAGGGGATGGGCACTGCCGTGACCTCATGGTGTGGTTGCATCCCCCTGTCATAGCTACGCCCTGAATTTGGAGATCCAGCACTTACATGTGCTGCTCTGAAAATGTCACATCAGTGTGTAGCATGAACAGAACAACCCCGCTGGGAAAAGTTGTGTGGAAGGGTGTCTTTTTACAGACTTGTCTTTAATTTGCTCTTGGCCCGGGGAATCCTCAAGACTAAGAACTACACCCCTTAGGTTTCTGAGTGTCATTCAGTTAGCTATGAGTAATGACATCTGACAAAAATCACAGTTTCTGTAATTGAATTTAAGAGCAGGTTAAAGCACTTTGCTCCTTACTGTTGGTGCGGCTCTCAAATGGCCCCCTTCTCACAGTGAAAATCATCGCTATCTGGGTCATTTTGTGAGCAATGCCATGTCCTGTCAGGAAATCTCTACACAGCACAGCATCCCAAAAACTTAACTTCAAACTTCAGTTTGATCATCATCCAACGCATGAAAAAACAGATACACATAAGTTACATTTAACTACATTATTGTCATTTATCAGATGCTCTTAACCAGAGCAACTGAGGCAAGTGTGGGTTAAATACCTGAACCAAGGGTACAATGGCAGTGCACCAGCCAGGAATCAAACCAGCAACCTTTCAGTTATGAGCCGTGCTCCTTACCGCTATGCTACCCTGCCATAAGTAGCACTGTTCCCTGCTTAGTCACTGAGCACCTCATTTTTGTTAGCCCCCTTACCTACCTTCAAGGTAGCTTCAAAATGAGTTAATGGGGGGGATCAATGCAACATATCATTTTACCACAAAATTTTCACAGTCGATAAAAGACTGTCAGAGTGTCTCAACTGAGATTACCTTTGGTCATAATGCTTTTTTAAGGTTTTTGAGCATCCAGGGAGACACACCTGCAGTTTTGATCATGATTTGCTGCAACATGTCCTGTAGCAAGGACACACTGAAGTGATTTGTGTTTAAAAAGCCAAATAAGGCTCCACCTTAACACACCCCGCCATCAGATGCATTGTGGGAGAGCTGGGGTGATAGCTGGGAAACCAGGCAGCGCTGCAGCCTGAGAGGGCTGATTCTCTCTAAGCCCCTAACTGACAGAGGGTGCTGAATTGCGAGTCAGGATTATGGTTTGACCTTGACAAGCCAGAAACGGCTCCCTGTGTTTTATGCATTCTTATCCTCCTGGTCTTTTCTGTGCTGTTTGGCCTGGTCTCAGTCGGGCCCCGCTTTCCAAAAGCGACTTCTCTCCACGCCATCTACGTGTCATTTCTCGTCCTTCTTAAGACAACAGACTCACATTGTTGCCCGAATTGGTGATATTCCCTTTGAAACTTAAAGGGGAAGGGGGGGCTGGGGGTTGGCGGGGGTAGAAACAATTCAGGACCGTCATTCAGATTTACATTTTTTCCCCACTCTCCCCAACTTTCCGCATACTAATCGGAAAAGTCTTAATTAAAATGTCAAGGTGGCGTGATGTCCCATTAAGGCTCTTTCCCTCGCCTTTTCTTTTTCTGATCCTCCCCCGAGACCTATTAAGTCCGGGGCGGAAATGATTGAAGTTCAAAGAGGTGAGCCTGAAGGTTGCAACTCGCCGGCTCCTTTCGGGCGGGGTCCCCACGCCGTCCCCTGACCTTTAAGAGACGGACGTTCCAGTTAATGCGCCTGCATACCTAACGAGGGGGTTAAAGTTTCCCTGACAACCTATCTGCTGGATAGCGCTTGCTCCCGTCCTCCTTCACCCTGCCTCAAATGTTAGAGTATTCACCTCTCTCTCTCTCTCTCTCTCTCTCTCTTTCCCTCTCCCTCGGCTTCCTTTACTCCCTTACTTCTTGTCTCTGCTCTTTGCTGGGGAAAGGTTATTTGGAAGGACAGGGTAGAGAGCATCTTCCATAAATGAGAGCGGTTTTTGTCAGTGAGTCTGTAGGAAGACTGTCCACCACATCCCAATGAGCTTAATGTAATTTCACTTTATAAATCACTACTGGTAGGGGCAGCCGCAATTTATATATAGTCAGGATATGGATGGGTGGGCTGGAGGGAATTCAAAACCATTTTGGTCTGTACCGATTGTTATTATTGCTGCTGTTGTTATGACTATTACTATTATTGTAAACAACTGTCGCGTCACTTGCCAAAGCTGCATAATTACAGTACTGCGCAGGCTTCTGTGAGGTAGCCATGAGGGAAATGCATGGTGTGGCTCTTTAAGTACTTAAGTGTAAGCCAGACCAGTCCTTCGAGGTAGGCGAGGCGCACAGACTCATCAGGAATTCGGAGCACAGTGCGGGTCCCATGACAAATCCTTCCGCACCACAGACCTCTAAGCCCTCTAGCCGCACTCTCACCGGCCCCAGAGCCCCTCGCTGTCTCTCCTGACCTCCTCTGAGACAATTATCTGTGCGCCTCTCGTGTTCGACCCCGTCCCGGGTCAGTCCTCCGAGTCCAGCGCCGGCGCTCTTGCCTAATGAATGAGCGGGATAATCACCCAGGTTTTGCATATTTCTCCCTGCTCAGTTAATCAGAGGAGATTACCAGTCGCGGATCGAAGGGAGATGCGCTCATAAAAGCTTTACATTCGTAGCCTAATGGGCTATTATTTCCTTCCTTTTTTTAACGATCGGACCTCAGCGATGCAAGCAGGCGTGACTATTGTAAAGGTCCAGCGGAGCCGGAGACCAGGTATCGCCGATCGATCTCGAGGGAGGGGTTAAGAGAAGCAAGGGACAAGGCCATTTGGAATTGCCGTTTTTTTTTTTTAACCAGGGATCTTCCTTTTCACGTCAGCTTTTTCCTGCACACGAGTTGTCATGTGTGCATAGTCCCAGGGACACATGACAGGGAAATGTTGGCTGTGCTCCTTCCCAGCCATGCTCTTAAGGAGATGTTGAGGATTTCTGAGCTCTGATTGGTGGTCCAGGTCACAGATATGTAGTTTCCCTCCAGATGAGCTGTGCAGGGAATGAGTAAGGACAAACTTTTGATTGGCACCCTCATTTACCTGTGGAGTATACTGTGCCCAGGCCCTCTCCTCATTAGTTTTCACATTTTCTACTTTGAAACTTATGATTGACTGTTTTCATCTTACATAATCATCTTACATTTTGCAACATAAAAAACTGGAAATGTAAACATGAGAAAAAAAGTTTGACCAGGTTAACATGAAACCGAAAACAAAGCAGGCGAGCAAAAACTCAAAACAGGAAGGAAAAAGGAAGAAAAAAACCTAAATAGATAAGACACAGTAAACATGAAAAGTGAAATTATAGGCTCAGACAAAGTGAAAACAAAATGCCAGAGCCAGAGGAAAAAGAAAAAAACAGAAGAAATGTTAAAATGAAAGCTTTCACGTTTTCTGAGAATACTTCAAAACGAAAAAAAAACGACACAGGCAGCCTAGTCGGCAGGGCCGCACGGAGAAGAGAAGCAAAGAGAGGCAAAGAAGCCTCAGCTCAGAGTAATGTACCGTGAGAGGGGAAGATCGCAAGAGCGAATCGTCAACGTCGAGAGGGACGGCCTAGTTGCGATGTCATGCCGACTTCCTGTCTGCCCGCAGACAGGGAGAGCGAAGCGAATGAGCAGCCACCCCCCACACACCTCCCCGCCCCCACCCTCCCAAACACGAGGCGCCGTTACGCTCTGTCTCTTCCCACCACCAGCCCTGTCTTATTAAACACTGTCGGCGTGGCTACTGAGGAGCTATCATAAGCTTTTTATTATTGACTCACAAAATATGATAATTTGGAAATCAAACGCTGCCTTCCAAGACGCCGCCGTCACTTTCAATTTGAGCAACTCCTCTCCACTTTAATAAATGCGATGCGATAGCGGGAACTTCATAAGCTTCTCGAGTTGCCTTTTCTCCCTCCCTATTTTTTTGTTTTTAATTAGAATGTTATAATTGAGGTCCCTCACCTATTGCACCTCAGTAAGAAAACTAAAACAAATTTAATTAAAAGCGGTATCTCCTTTCACAGAGGAAATTGAATTATGTTTGAAGTGGGAAAGATTGTAAACTGACAACATGTTTTCTTTATCAACTTCGCATGTCCGCATTTCACTCCTCTATATCCCGGACTTGGAAATAATCCACACACTTAATTGTTTAACTATCTCCACATGGTTCCCTTTTTTCTCGTTTTTCTCATTAAGATTATTTATCTGAAAAAGTGAATGCTTTTTACCAAAAATTGTTTTCTAACATTTTTTATTATTTTAAGAAAATAATTCAACAAAACAATAATTTACTTCTCTAGCATTTTTTTCTCAAAGGCAATATATTTTTTATTTTTTATTATGGCTATAAACAGAAATATTTCCAGAAGGAGGAGCCATCATGAGTTCATATGGAAGTCACAAGAACAAATTCTGTCAATGCAACATATTTGCAATGTACATAAATGCAATGTTATAGGAAGGCCTTCTGTTTTTTGATGTGCTTTCAGTGTGCTGCAGTTTCCCATTGCTGTCAATGCATCTGCCAGTTTGGGTTTCATCTGACTTCTCAGCACACATGGTCAAGTGGAGATAAGAGAACAAAGTGGAAATCCGATCCTAAATTCTGTACAATGGCACAGATATCTCTTGTTGACACAACAAATCACTGACACTGATGACCATTAACTGTCCAATGCAAAGAATAAGCCGAGATCTTACCTGCTTTGGTCATTGCTGATTTACATCATTTCAGTTCTTGCCCACTCTTTCCCCTGTATCTGTCAGCTTACTGGCCCCTGACAGGGACAATGTTTTGGCATGAGCTGCTGCTGTCCAGGCACTGACTTGGCCACACCCACAATTTCGGATCATCAGGAAGGCGGAGCCAACACCACGCAGCCTGACACGGCCAAGAAAAATAAGTCTTTCATTGGCTGAAGCGGGTCTAACCTGGGGCTGTTAAAATCCCACTCCTTTTTTGTTTTGTTTCAATCGACAGGGCTCAGCACTCAGAGGTGCCCAAGTCGCCGGGCCACTGAGACGCTGCAGCGAGATTCATATCTCGACGACTTGGGGAATTCTCATCTGTCGTCGCATAATGGGAGGTGATGAATAATGACTGCATCATAGAAGGATGTGTGTTCGCCTGTGGCACATGCGGAAATTGGTCTTGCTCTCATCGTCCGTACACCCCCGCCCCCCATCCACCCGTCATCCAGTGTCCAACTAATGTTCTTGTCTCCTTTCTTGAGAGACAAATACTCCTGACAGAGACGTAAAAGAAACTCTGTCCTCCTTAGTATTCTGGGGTTAACTCCCTCCCCGGGCCACTAATGCCGCGCTCCCAGGGATCTTGGCACAATCTATAATTTAGCAAGGCTGCAGGCATGGTCAATCAGAACCTCATGTCTCTCTCCTGGTTATTTTCTAAGCAACCCCCGTCCCCCCCTCCCAATCCATCTCCCCGGACTAAACCTGAGTGACCACTGATGGTCTGATCTTCTGGGAACTCTTTTACTTGATAAGAAAATCATTTTTCCCATTTTTTCTCATTTTTATTGTTATGTTTTCGAGCATCTGGTGACCAGAAGGGGGGGTTGGCTTTGACTGGGGACCCTGTGCATGCTGGGATAGGCAGAGATCCTCCATGATCCCTCTGCCGGGTCCCTCTGGAGTGTCGAACTCTGATAATGGTGCTCACCTCCCCGTCTCTTATCAGTCACATGCTCCCCTGATTCGGGCCCAAATGCCTGGTGGGCACTTTCCGATGGAGCGGCCCACAGCCTGTGGAGGAGCTAAGCCTCTGTCCGGTTTTGGGTGATGTCTCCACAACACCCAGAAATGCTCCGGGGCCCTTATGACTTCTGAGGAATAGCAGCCTCAAAGTTTGCAAACTGTAAATGTGTTGTCACCATTGCAATCAGTTTTGGGTTCACAACCATATTCCATGAATAGTAACCTGAGTGGAAGAGTGATGTAAGACATGTAATACATAGCTCAAACATATATGTATTATATGCTGTCACGCATGGGCACACACACACACAAACACACTATATATATACACTTCAGATATACAGGATATACATACAGGTTGTTCATCAGGCATTATGATAACAAGTGGGATTTTTTTCCTTTTTTCAAAGAGAAAGTAAAGGATAGAAAATTGACTGAGGGAAACTGTGGAGAGCTAATGGATCAAAATTACCCCTGCGTCAGAAAGTTTTGATGAGAGTTGACAAGATTGCTTTTTTTTTCATCTCAATATCAAAAGCAGACAGAGAAATCCATCTGTAGCGAGGGGCATTGTCAGCGCGTTACAATTTACACTGATTCCACTTTTCAGCGTTTCCTGTGTTTGATGGCGTGATAAATTAATCTTTTTCCGTGCCACTGCGCCGATTCGTTTAAAAGAATACATTAAAAGGAGTCGGAGCCATTTTTTTTCCCGGAGTAAACATTTTTTTATCTCCCCCAGTCACCATGACAAATCATATTCTTCAGAGATGAAGGAAGAAGAAAAAAGAGGGCGAGATGCAAAAGGAAGCTGGATGGAGAAAAAAAAAGCCATTTTGGACGGGGTGTTGAGGTGCGGTCTCAATTTCAGCATGCCGTTTGACTGAGTGCTCATCTAAATGCTTCCACTAGCCCCTCCAAGACCAGCTGAGTTAGGGGCAAACTACACAGAGAACAGAGACCCTAAGGACAAAAACATGAATATGAATATGAATTCTTATGAATTTGGGCTGAGCTACACTGGGACATGTGTACAAGCTGAAATCTTCACACACGTCTGTTCTGTTGAACGTGTGTTGAGGGGCATGATGGACAACAGCTCCTCTACACCCCTACCCCAACCCAACCCACCTTTAACACATATTTTACTGCCTCTTGCAAGTAAAAACAGTCTACTGTGGTTCAACAGATCTAGAACGTGGGATACTGAGAATGGAACCGCAGAAGTGCCCTCAGATTTGTGATTGTTGTGATTTAAACAATCACAAAGCATAGAAACCACCTTTAGCAAATTACTGATTAATCTGGTAATTTATTGGAAAAATGAGCATTAGTGGGTTCCCTTTCTACTTTTCTGAGTGGATGTTCCCTTCAACCTTAGCATTCATACCCGATGAAGCTCAAAATAATATAAATATACTTATTATATATTATTTATATATATTATATTTATACCACTGCAGTCCCATCTACACGATAAACTGACATTGCTAATGGTGGTGGAAGGCAAACCTGTGCCCTTAGATACAAGAACCCCTCAAGTGCCCAATCCATGAGTCCAGCCTGTGGGTTCACCACTCAATCCAATACCTGGAGGGCCTGGAACAGTCTTCCGCAATACAATGGATATATGGAAGGAGCCTGTCAGACGGGCGGATGGTCAAGTGAAGGAAGGGTATTAGTTGTTATTACCAGTGCGGGGCAGGACAATCATTCATCCTCATTAGATGAGGGAATATGAATATGAATGAACGGGCATCAGAGGAGCAGCGAATCTGAATGCTCATCTATAGTTTGTCTCAGACATCAGAAACGATTTGTCTTCCCTTCACTCTCCACGCCACGCTTTGTTTATGAATTGCCTGATAGCTAAACGCTATTGCAGTACTGCTTCTGACTGTTTCCAATATCACAGACCTCATACATTGCACAAACGTGTGTGAAAATACATTTTGTTAATAACTGCAGTATTGCCATTAGCTGTTTCATATCTGTTTGCAGCTATTTAAATCAGGATTGGTGTGTGTGTGTGTGTGTGTGTGTGTATCTGATAAAAGCTGATAAAAATATTCTACATATGTGTACTCTCTAAGTGGCACCATTCATATGCTATAACACAGTATTATTTACAGCAAGTGATAAAGACTTCCACTGTAATATCTCCATTTAGCCTCCTTAAAATTTTGATCCCAGTCAATGCACTTTCCCCTGCAGTCGGATTACCTCGATTTCCTAGATTTTTGTGTTGCGACAGCAAGAGCTGGCGAGGAAGTCGGGCCAGCGCTCCTTGCACCATTCAGCCAGAATACACAATGGGGTCTGGTGGAGGCAGGGCCCGCAGTTCGCTCTCCTGCTGAGCGGTTCAGAAACATTATTCACTCTCACTCTTTTGCTCTTCATAAAAGTGCCCATTTTTAAGGAGAAAATGTGCAAGATCAATCTTCTTTACTGGGGTATAAAAATAAGAGGTTGCATTAACAGCCCCCCACCGCCATCTTCCTGGGTTCCTTTTATGGAAGAACCCCCCTCTTACCCCCCCATAGTGACCCCCCAGGGACCCCGGTATATGTTCCGAGTGACAGGGTGCAGCAATGGGCCGAATTGTGACTTCCTTTTAATAACCCTGAGTGCCAGGTCAGCCTTGTGGAAATGATCATAAAGAATATATATGTATACGTCTTTTTACTCGTGTCCTTCTTACCTTGTCCATCTCTGGAAAAATCTTCCTCTTGTTCTCTTGTTTTTTTTTTCCTCCTCCCTTTTTTTTCCATCTTTATTCAAATATAAATTGAGCGCTCTTAAAAGGCAATCGTCCACACAGTGCTAGAGTCACTATTTCACACTCAGCAAACGCGGTGCCGGGCCTCCGCGGAACACATATATCGGTGAAGTGTTGCGGGGAGGGCGGAGATTTACAGGCGGAAGGGGGGAAGTTACGAGCGGCGGTGAGGGAGCCGGGCACGGGTTACGCAGAATGGATTTCCTCTGACGTTTTATGGGCGTGGCTCCAGTTATCGGGCCTCTTACGTGATTTAACGTATCAGCATTGTATTTGCAAACATCCATTTGCATGTTTTTACATTGCTGTATATCCAGGCTTCCTGGCTCTCTTTCTGTCTTTGCCATTGCGAAGGTGACAGTGGTGTAAACCGAAACCGTCATGGTGAATATAAAGATGTGCAATGCACTGAATGTGCTTCATTTGATTCTATGAGATTCATAATTCAGTCCTCAGATCAGATTGGATTTTATCAAAACTGCTGGCCTAAACCTAAACACGAGCCATATTACGCTGTAACATGTAATAAATGTGTGTGTGTGTGTGTGTGTGGACTTGTCAAAAATTAGGGGTATGCTGCACAGAAATGTTACCCCCCCCCAAAACAATTACTGTGTCTCGCTAAATTTACAACTAGCACAACACAGTTCCAAGTACAACTACACAATGCAAATTGTACATTATAAAAGTGGGTTCATTCTATAGCGCTTGGCGTTCTTCTCATCCATAAATAATTTTGAGGATGCTCATCGCTTGTAATCCCTCCATTTTCTCACATGACAATAATTCCTGTGACGGGAGCGCGGCGTTCATCTAATCTCCAGGCCCCCCGACGGGCGCGGTAAAAGTAAATACCCCAGCGGCCTCAGCAACACCGTTTCCACGTAATTAGGGTTTTTTTTTTCTTTTTTTTCCGTAGGCGCCCCGCTTTTATGCGATTACAGCTTGTTAAAAGTAACACACTTCCGTCCGGCTGTGTAATTCAGTCGAAGGCGCGGATGTCTTATGGCACCTACGGGGACCCCCCTACACCCCCCCCCCCTTTATTGTTAGCTCCTAGTTAAGACGGGTAGGCGTGGGCGCGGGGCGCAGGTTCGAGGTGCGCATTCAGAGCGGGCGCCAGCCATCCGAGCCTCTCCCGGAGCCAGGGAGCCTGGCCCCGCAACATCAGAGACGCCGGAGCTGGGGGGGGTAGGCGGGGGTTGGGGGGAAGCGGGGATTAACGGGGGAACGGCTCGCGCGCGCAATCTGGAGGAGGGAGCCATCGGAGACTGGATGAAGATGAAGGAAGCTTTTTCCTCAGCAGATGGAGGAGAGAAAAGGAAGAGCTTTTTTCGAGTTAAACTGCCTTGGCGATACGGGTGTGCTGTGGATTGCGGCTTCCCTGCAAGAGAGAGAGAGAGAAAAAAAAACTAAAGAGACGGCAGCTGCAGAAAGAAGAAAAGTGGATAAATGTGATGTGAAAAACGTGTAAGGGGAGCAGCCCCTATCAAGCTGAGTTTTCCTAATACAGCATCCTTCCATTTTAGGAGATGGGAAACCATGCATGTAGAACTAGCAGTCATACGTGTTGTTTCAGGTATGTTCTGCACCAAAACAGAACCCCAATGCACCAGTGCAGTGATGAGGGCACTGTGATGGAAGAGATGCTGTCCTTTTGGATGAAATTTGAAATCGAGACCTTGACTCAATCTGGTCATTAACAGTCCCAGGGCACTTACTGCAAAGAGTAGGGGGGTTCCCCCAGTCCCTGGCCAAATTCCCAGTCTGATTCTCGGAATCTGGCCATTTAATCACCCCTGAAATTGATTGGATGAATAAATCATTGCCTCTCCACCATTGCCTCTCCACCTCAAATGATGTGTAGGGATTCTACACATCTGCTGGCTGCTTTAATTTATCCAGGGTGATCCTAGACATTGGTGGTGGATGTGGCAAGCCCCCCCCCCAAAACAGCAGAGAGATTTAAATTCCTTTAAAAGGACAAACAATCATGTATTTAAATAAAATGCTGTATGATTCTGTTGTGTCCATTTGCTCAATGTAAACTGCATGCATTGATCCAGGTTTCAGTTTTACATTGTACTAATTGCATGACATCAGATGTGTTAACAGGAAAAGACATCACCCTTTAGCTGTTCACCGTCATCCAAAAAATTGCTGAACAAAACATACAGGTGAATCACTGCAGTACAAGGGGTAGCCCCGCGCCCCCAAAAGGCACCCATAATTTAAGCATTTATGAAACAATGGAGTGCAAATGAATCTTGAATATGTTGCTATGTTTGATTAAGTCTGTCTGGTACTGCATACTTCTCCTGCACTACAGCCACGGATGCATGCGAAAGGTTGAACCCCAGACTGGAACACCGGATAGAATCCCACCCTCACACCCACACACACACACACACACACACAGCATTCCTTCAAGGAGATGCTCTGCTGCTTGTGTTTGGAAATTTGGAGTGGCCTTTGGGCTACCTTGAGGTGAGGTCTAAAAAAAAAAAAATCCAACCACGAAAAAGCCTTTGCCGCCTGTACGCGATGATAAAGATTAAACGGTTCTTTAATGTCACCAATTAGATTAGCCGAAAGAAAACAAGAGCAGGGGACAGAAATTGCTTCCCGATGATTGGTAAGCAAGGCGGGAGCCCTGGTGTGAAGAAATGAAAGCATCTTCCTTTGTTTGACAAACTCCGCGGGGGGAGGCGACACACAGTGAGAAATCCTTTCGCCATGGCGCTCTTTACAACAGGTCCCTCTAAAGGAAAAAGAGATGGGGGGGGGAGAAGAAAGGGACGGAAAACATGTCCCTGTGAAGAAGAACCCCCTGTGAAGAAGCAATTAACAGTGTGGCTCTGTCAAAGACCGGCCCCTCCCTCTCATGTTCCAAACAACCGCCTCACCTCATTTACATGTAGACGGCGCTCCTGCGTTTGGCAAACATTTAATATCGAAGCATGTGTGCTGTCACGAAAAGCAATGTCAGCGACGCCATTGACGCTTTTGCAGCGCAGGTCCGAGCCTAGCTGGTGCACCTGAGTCCATCACCCAAGCACCAGATAGCGCCACATCTGATGGTAATAAGTGAGGATTTGATGTGGAAACAGAATGGGGCTAGCTTATCTGAGTGGAAGCCAAACTGGGAAATTCAGTCGTCACTGTAAACGACACGCGCACCGTGTTAACACACAACGTTGCAGCAATGTTTGTCTGTCCACGCCGTTCATAACACCACCCAGAAAGCAGTGCGGCGGGAGCTAGCTTTGGCCGGAACTGAAGCATCTCGGCACAACAGAATTGGAAAGCGGGAGCGCGATGGAGGAGTGTGGGATGCAAAGAGGATGAGAAAAGGATTAAAGGAGAGGAGGGCTGCGTTTATCAGACAAGCATGACTGTCCCGAGGTGGAGAGGGAAGGGAGAATGCGGGGGATGGGGAGAGAAAAGGATGAAGAGAGCATAAGGTTGAAGGTGAGCTGCAGTAGCACCTCACTGCTCCAACGCAAGTGTCTCAAGCACAATACAGATTTGTACAAAAGCATGCAAGAGAGACAAGAGGCAACACACCTCTCTATAGACAGCCCTACATTCACCATACAGAGTGACTGTCTTACTAAGGGCTTTTAAACTTTCACAATGTTTAAAATGAGGCACAGTTCAGGAATGACAAAAAGAAATGAATTATAAAAGTGTACAGGAAAACAATAATGTACTGTGTTCCTCCTTAGAATTGTTTATTTTTTATTGCTGGGGTGTTAAATCTTTTGTGCCAAACAACCCCGAATGTGTGAATATTCTGTTATTTTTAAAATGAATTGGGATCCCGTGTTTATTTCTCTCTCTTTCAAGCTGCCCTGCTATCGCTGCTGCCTGATCCTCCCTTTTCTCACTGCGTCCTTGTCTTTTTTTCCACCCTATATTCCTTCTTTCAGTCTTGCTTACTGAGTCCAGCTTTACCTGTCATATGTCACCATATAAAATGATATAAAAAGGGACGGGGTACATGTTATTTCTTGTGTTCCATATGTCATGCGGTTAATAGACAATGAATAAAAGTGAAAAGCGGAGATACCCCCCCCACCCTTCTCTCCATAGCACCTTGGAGGAAGCAGCTTGTAAATTGGCTGTGCAGAGAGAGGTAAAAAACAATTATCTGCGCGGCACACGGGCTGAAATGGGACCTGAGCTATTTCAATAATGAAGTGGAAAGTTGACATGTCAGCTTCGTGTGACCCCGATATTGTTTGAATGCAGGGAAATGACTCCGCTGTATTCTCGGGGCCCTGAAATGAATTGCCAATTACAGCAGGCTCCGTCCGATTGGCGCTTAGGTAACATTTAAAGCAGCTGGCAAGAATGGGTGAAATGCATAGCAAATGCTATTTGTTTGGCGGGGGGAAAAAAACACAAAATGCTCTGTCAAAAACAGATCAGAATGAAATGCAAAATTACCCCCACAGAAATGCATTCGCATGTAAATTCTGATTATGTAGAGAATGCAGCACCAGAGCGCATAATGCATTGGTTTTTAGAAAAATAGCACTTAATGCCAGTATGAAAACAATAAACTACATGTTGTTGTCACACTCGCAGACTTGTAAGTCTGCTAAAAGGTGTGTGAGAAGATAAAACCCACCAAAAGCTTTTGGTTGTGTTATGTATACATTATTTATTAATACATCATTTATAAATCACCCTTTATGGGTCATTTACTTGAGATATCCTGAGTGTGTCCTACTAAACACTTAGTTTTGAAATATTCTTGGATATTTTTTTTTCCAGAAACCTTATAATTAATTTCAAGCTCCAAACAGCTATACAAGTTAAAAGATAATTGTAAGTTTAACTACTGATCATTTGTCAGAGAACAGGTCCAGGTACAATTATAAAGGAATAAGTGTTGCAAAATTATCTGTGGCTTACTTAAAACCCTGAGGCTAATGCTATTTTTATGCTTCCAAAGTTTCAACACAATTAGTCCATGAATGTTCTGAGTGGGAAGTATTTCTATATTTTCACCATAGGCCAAATCTTTTGCAAGAGTTGTTATTTAGCTTTCCCACAGAAAAACAGGTAGAACAGTGAAGACTTCTGCCTGTTTGCTAGTCATGTACCCAGCAAGCTTAACATACCCAATAGCATAGAATATAGAATATCAGTCAGTGGGAGGTCGGGAGTAACTCAACACATTCTGATTGCAGAATAAAGGTTGTGCATGTTGTTCACTTGAATATGAAATACATTACATGCTCTTGGGCATGAAGAACTGGTAATATAATAATACTGTGAATAAAGCAATTATGGACTTTTCTGTATCATTGATTCTTATGTCCATGTTTATGAAAAGTAACAGTAGTCAGAGGACGTAAATGACTGTGCTGTATAAAAAATGTGCCTCCTGTATTTTCAGATTTGTGTCAATATCAGATTCTAAAATTGATGTTCATAGTTAAACTTCATCCAGTCGCTTCGAGACAAAAGGGGTATAGCAATACCAGAACAGGAACTCTTATCATGTACTTGTACCTGTTTATTACACATTTTAAAAATGAAGCAAAGACCAGCACATATTTATTTTTATTTAGTCTTTTTTGTGGGTATTTAGCAGATAAGCTTGGGTTGCTATTTCCACAGACAGTTGTATTTAAAGCTTACATATTTAGACATTGAAATCAAAGTGCCAGTTAATGAGATAGACATATTTACACACATAGAGGCACACACGCATACACACATATATATAATTAACTGGAAAACATGGGCCATCAAAACATCTGAAAGAATAATTCCAAAGCGACTAAGTAAAGGTGGGGAAAAGGTCTTGAGGACAAGTCTACCAGCACAATTCTGCAAGCTGCCCAGGGTTCGAGCTCCAACGGAGCCCGCTGCGGCGAGAACGCGGCCAGGGATTGCAGACCGGCAGCGACTTCACATCATAACCTGAGACACAGGGAGTCTGAGGGTGAGGAATCAGACAGGGTGCTAATCCTCCATGCTTTCAGCTCTGAAGGGCCAGGGGATGTGAATGAAGCTCGCTTAATAAGTGGGATCAGCCGTGTCTCATTCCCGGTTACTTAAGGAGATCTCCGGATGGCAAGATACTTTTCCGCAGGTTTTTTTTTCCCCTCAATGTCGGTCGTTTCATCTGGTTGCCTTGCCTGCCGGCGCACAGCAGACAGGGATTTTCTCTCCAGCAGGATTCTCTTATTTCTGTGCTGTATTTTTGTGGCTGTTTTCTGCTTTATCTGAGAAAGAAGATAATTCATGGTAAATAACAGGGGCTCCTACGTAACGGTTGATGTGTTTACCAGTGTTTTTACACCTCTGCAAGTCACTGTCCATTGTATAAATATGGAGAAGAATAAGGCCAACTCTGAAAACATGGCTGCAGGGACAATCAGTGGGCTGCATTTAGATAGATAGATAGATAGATAGATAGATAGATAGATAGATAGATAGATACTTTATTAATCCCGAGGGAAATTCTGATATCCAGCGGCATATACAAACATACTCACAACATCACTCCACACAATAATCCGAGACACAAAATTCACACAACATAACAGGGGAAAGAAAACTAAAAAATAAAATAAAAGACAGTGAGGTGATGGTCTCTATTGGTACTTGTCAGTGTGTGCCAGTGTAAGAGTAGGTTGTAGGGCGTGAGTGTTGTGGTGGTAGTGCAAAAAATGAAACAGTGCGAGGATGAATATAAGTATAGACAATATGACATATTATAAATATATGTATAAGCAGTATAGACAGTATAAACAATATTAAGACAGTATAAACAGTATGGACAATATAGACATAACGTGAGTGTTTCTACCAAAGTCTCCACAAATATTGGTAGTAAGTACAAAGTGTTGGAGGGAGAGATAGAGAAGGCAGTGTCAGTCTAGACGTTCTTGTCCATTGCACTCCTCCCTCGCTGGGAGGAGTTGAAGAGCCTTATTGCCAGAGGGACAAAAGACCTCCTCAGTCTGTCCGTGGAACAGGACTGAGACAGCAGCCTTCCACTGAAGATGCTCCTCTGATTATGATGATTGTGAAGAGGGTGGTGGGTGTTGTCCATTATTTAAGAGCTTGTGGCCTATAGAGTATAGCTAATGTTGTGATTATGTAGAGACATGAACAATTCTGAGCCATATGCTCATGTTGGGCTCACTCTAAAGAATATCCCACACCTTATTTTGCAAAAGTGTCTTTGTATCAGTTGCTATTTCCCATATTGTGGTTGTTCCCTGAATATGAAAACTGTAAGTGAGGAGCTGCACTTGAAACAGCACAATTTCACCCCAGTGTCATCATTCATTACGTTCAGTGAAAAACAAAGACGGCTAAAGACATTGTTTTCACTGGTGAGTGCAATAATCAAAGTCTCCAAATTCTGCATCAGAAAAGTTGCAGGGGAGGAAACAGACAAGGCAGAGCGAGATGCAAACACAACAAACAAAATGTCACAAATCCTCCCGTCGCTCCCCAAGTCTAAATTGCGATCAGTCGGGGGGAAATCGCCGGCCATTGCTTTTCTAATTCCGTCCATTAATCATTTCCTTAAGGCAGACATCATAGAAACAGGGTCAGGAAAGCGGTAAGCTGCAACATTCAAGCTAATTGAAGTAAATAGCTCTGATTCCCGGGGCATTCGTACGCACCCGGGACTTTGCCTTAGTGACGCCGAAAGATATGCAGAAGAGCGATACTCGAAAAGGTCATCGCTGGCTTACTCCCTGCCTTTCCGAATTTCAGATGAACGCATGCCGGCCCAGACGAGGTCACACACAGAAGCGTCTCCTTTCACTCTGTGATCTCAGAGAGGATCGTATCTCCGCTCCGTGACAAAATAAACAAAACAGGACAATAATGTGATTTTCAGCCACGTGTCCCGCGTGTGGTAATGCTGCTTTCAGAAGGGTATTGCATGGTTGTGTCATCCCTTCAACAGCATCGAGTAAAATCAGTGCGGTTTCCTAAGCCTTTCCAATGAGGGCGCATGTTATCACAGCCTGTTCGGCCATGAAAATATAAAAACTGCTAGCGTGATCTCAGCCAGGGTTATCAAAATCTGTAGAACAAAGACTGGCACAATGGTTAGGTAACCATCGGAACCAAGGAGCTGCGGGTTCATATTCTATTTGGTGCATTACTGTGTTACCCTTAGTGTGGCGCTCAGTCTGAATTGCTTCAGTAACTGTTTAGTTGTATAAATGGGCAAGAGGTGAGTCACCCTGACAAAGGCTAATTCACATTCTTTCCTCTGTTGAACTGACACCGGCCTTTTGTCATTTTTAGAACCAAAAGCAATGAATATAACAAAGATCTAACAATGGAGTCTTGAGAAACTTTTTGCCATATTTAAAAGAATAACCAATGTTGTTAATGTGCAAAATACAGGTTCATTCACTTATGACATATTAACAAAGGACTAATAAGTAGAAAATGGTTAGGATTACTGTATTGTTGGCTAAAGGCATTTCTTAATGCTTGGGTGATGTTCCCACATTTTAACAATTTGCAGAATGCATAATCATTACAAGGTCTTTTTCTACAGTACTTTTCTCAAAATCCACTAGCCCTTTCTTTCACAATTAAGGTTTTACATACTGTATGTATTGCTAGTTAGAACTTAATGTTGCTTTGCAGATGTCAGAAACAAATAATAAACCAATTGAAAATGACTTTGATGGTGTACAGAGTACATTCTATGTGGATAGCCCTTTCATGGGTCTTTGAAAAAGACTTGCAATGACCAACCAAATACTTTCCCTGGGTTCATATTTTTAGTGAGCCATTCCACATATTTCGCAGGGTTAGTCCCAATGGGGGGGGGGGTGCTCACAGTATTCAAAGTGGGGAAATGGTACAGTTTTGAGTTCTGGCGCTGTCACGCATGAGACCTGCCGAGAACACAGCAGACGACACTGCCACAGTCATGTTCTCTACCTGTGACATTCAGGGCGCCAGAACTCAGGAGGTATTTGCAGCCATCAATTTTTTAAAGCCTCCCAATTTAAGCTTTAAGGGTGTGCGGTGACAGAAAAGGTCTCTCCCCCTGTCTCCAGCCTGCCAATCCTTCACAAAGTCAGTTGAAAGGGCGTGATGGACAGTGCGGGACAGTGTCACGGCCTCCGAGGTCAAGCGAGGCGTCGGGGGTTCCGTCTTCGTCACAGGTCCCTGTCACTGCTCGTGACACAGGTGGTGTGAGGTGTTTGTGTGCGTGGGGTAGGGGAAGGGGGGTTGATTGACAGGTCTCATCAGGGACAGCTTAATGACACCCCCAACTACCAATTAAAGCTCATCAAGCTCTCAAATTGAATGTCGTTAATAAATTATGTATGCACTTGGTAATTCCACATAATCTGGATATTAGAAAGTCAAAGGTGTATCCATTATTAATGAAGCCAAATTGGACTTTAATAACTGCTACACCGAATTCAACACTGTGGATGAATTCGCTTATGTTAATACGGGGGTATTATTAATGGCTAGGCTATTTCCTAAAATGTTAACTGACTGGAGCAGTTTAGAGGCAATTCTTAAGATTGACGACCCTTTAGTCTCTGAAATGGAAATCTTGTTTATTTATTAATTTATTCACCTGTAGCATATCGGCCTTGATCATTATGTCAATAAGTTCCACAGCAAGCTATTAGTTAGTACTTTAGTGCAACAATTAGGTGGATTTACATGTCGTGTGATTACAAATTACATATTGTATGCCGTATTATGTTTCACACCAAAATGTTAACAGAACAGAGATGTAACGATATTAATAAATTGCATCATAAGATGTATGCACACATACACACGCATCAATATAGTTAAAGAACTAAAGCCAAGCTATTTCACTGCACACAGCCTACTTAAAAGATACAATAAGGGAAAGCATAGATGTATCAACAAAATGAAATGGTGACACCATGTTTCCACATGGCCACTATCTGCTGCCAATATTATTCTGTTGTTCTCCACCTCCATAATATCCAACAGTTGTAACATGGTATTATTGGTTATACTGCCTTTTTGATCAAAAGCTGACACTGATCCAGAAACGAATGAGTCAGGCAACACGCCAATGAAAAGGGCTTGTGCACCATGTGACTGCTTGCTTAGCGAAATTAGAAGGGGTAGCTGGTTGTACTGTTTGGAGGAGCATGTTCCCTCAATCTAGGAACAAGGCTCTCGTAAGCCCAGACCTCAGCCACCCCCCCCCCCGCCCCCGCCCCTTCCCTACCACTCCTTGAGGAAGCCCTTGGTTTCGTATTGACAGAGAACACACATCGCATGTTTTTCCCGGGTAAATTTACTCCCGGGCACCGTATGTACTTTCTGCTGATGTCTCTCCCGCTCTCTTGTTCTGGCTTTCCCGGCCGCTCAGCGTGAGGTAATAGCGAGGCTCGGAATGGCTAAGCCTCCCCTCTCCCTCCCGAAGCGTGCGGGTGGGTGACAGAAACGAGAGGAGCTATGACAGAAATGAGAAGCACAAATACAGGTCTAATAAAGAGGAGCACTTTCTCATTTCGCTCGCCCGGGCCCGGGGCCTAACCGAAAACTGCAATCTCTGACAAAACCATTACGAGGCACCGGTAGCAGGTTCAGTGTGTGTCATTACACCTGCCGCTCTCACCTCCAGCTGCACACAATGTCTGTTTCCACTCTGCTGGCTCCGGCTAAAATCCCTGCTAACACACGAAAAACACTTGCCGCACTGCTGCAATTTTCGGCGCTAGGGCTACGTTGCTACAGCGTTACACCGGTGTTGCGAAGGCGTCACATGTTGCTCGGGGATTGTGTGCGCGTGGAATGCAGAGGAAAAAGCCACAGTGCAAAGCGCAGCGCATAGACCAGGAATCTTTCTTTCTGATGTTACTGTGAGGGTTTAGAGGCCGATTCAAGGCGAATGTCTTGCGTGAGGTCAAATGCAATTCAGACAAAGGCTTCATCACAATCTAATCTCTAGAAATGCCACTGGATGTGGCACCAAGGCAGGTTTTACCTTCATGCTGGAAGACAGATATCTTGCTCACTACAAACATGATGTGTGTTTTGTTTTTGTTTTTTTGTTATTCAGAAATATTATAGATCTGAGAAAAATCACTCATCGAAAAAGTAAAACATTTGCAATAAAAGTATTAATATGAGTAAGCTATATCACCACAGGCAGTCCATTCTGTTGACTCCATGCAATAACATAAAAGAATACAGTGTTGTAAGACATAACAGAAAGTAACACCACACACACACTGCACATATTAATATGCTATCTGCAGCAAATATTCATAAGCCCGTAAAACAAATGGGACTTCCTTTGAGAAACCCACACTAAGATTTCCTCCTTTGAAGAATACACTGCCTTGCTGTGGTCAAAACGTCACTAGTAATGCCCCAACAGTAAAATGTCTGAATTTATTTCATGTTCCTTCACAGTCTTCCTTATTTAAAGTGAGGAGAGGTGAATGTTTCTGTCTTGTGAAAGATATACGTTATATGTAGTTGCTTAACTTTTTATTGTTATTCAAAAGCTGTGTGGTTGATGCCAAGTTTTAATGGCCTGGCTATGCAAAATTTAGGACCACAAAGGGGCGTGGGTGGACTAATATGGTTGTAAATTATGATAACATTATTATACTAATGTATTGTAATTGTATATGAATATGTGTGTATGTGTGTGTGTATATACAGTACATGACCATATAGTATTAACATATTATAGTTAACATAATTTTTGATTGTTGGCAGATTGAGATGAGAGTCTCAGGATGATGAAGCATAGTCATAATTCTATAAACCTTAAAAGAAACAAAAAAAGATCATTTGGAAACACCTGATTTCTCTCAATATCAGATACAGATAGATGTCTTTACCTTGCTGACTATGAGGTCTGTCACAGGATTAAGCCAGGTTAACCGATGCATATGTTAAAAGGCATCATGACATTATAGCCTAAACTGATTACACCGATACAAGTGAGCTTACTGCAGGAGGGTTTTAGCTTTCTGTTCAACAAAGTGCTGTAGATGTAATCAGCCCCTAAGCCATAGCCACTGACAACATCTTTATGAATGTATTTAATTGTACTTTATCTTCATTTGAGCCACAGTACTTTTCCCTTACAAAAAAAAAGTCACTGAGTGCTCAGGATGCAATTAAACTGATCCCAAGTTTGTCTCAAGGTAGCAATTGGAGAAAACTGTAAATTAAAGGAAACACTGGGTGTTGTTGCGGTACACGCCAGCAAAGGCTTTGAAGGTGTTTTCAGAGTAACGTTCAATCAACGTTTGAGAGACTCCCATACCCCCAACCCCCCCGTGCTCACGCATCTAACAACGTTTGACTCCCGTGGGGTCCTCGTTAGCACAGGAGTGCCATTACTCAGGTGGTTAATTAATGGATGGGATTAAAGAGATAACGGACGCATTCGACATTGTTACTTTCTTGAACTCGCACCCCCCCCCTTCCCCCCAGTCCCCCCTCCCAGCCCCCCGATCAACTCGTTAGATGCCCACTCAGCAGCATCTGGTCGCTCTGCCCCTCCCTCTCTTTTCAGCGTTGCCCTGGCCCGACCGGGGGGCAGGTGTTTTCTAGGGAGGTGCGTGGTGGCTGACTTGGGGGACCTGGCAGTTCATCTGCTCCGCGGCAGGCGAGGGCTGTGACAAACTTCCTGACAGACGAGTCGATATATTGACACGTCCGTCGCTCTGGCTGCTTTAGTGGAGTGCCGGGCACCTCCTGCCCGGAAACTGATTGTCCCGCTTCGATTCGCTGTCCCGCCGCAAGAGTCAAAATCACCAGCACTCTCCCCCCAGAGCGGGTCCCTTTGATGGCCCGGGGGAACCGACATCCCGTCTAGACGGGGGAGCACCGCGCAAAGCAGCTTTGCAGAAGGAGAAGACGGGGCCCAGACGCCGAAATCCGAAACAGTGTTAAACGGGGAAACCAGGTCAGAACTCTGCAGCAAAAAAAAAAAGAGGAAACAAAAGCTTCTGTTTTTTATCAGAAGAGACCTCACGTCACCCGCCCGAAGCTGAAAGCAGGAAAATTTTCAACTTCAGTGCGTGTTTTTTAGAAAAGAGGGTAAATTCGAGATGACGTTAATGCTTCATGAATAATCCGGCTGGATTTTCCCGGAGAAGAGATCCGCAGTGACCCTGGCTTCTGAGTAAGATGAGAGAGGGCCTCGTGTTCGGGAAGCAGGGTAGCGGTCAGAGAGCTCGCAGATTGGAGCCCAAGGCAGAGACCGTGTAAAAGGGGGGTTCAAATGGTAGGCCAAACGCGGTGAAGGGGATTCCATTTTCCTCACACGCGCTGCAACCATGCGCTGTTGAAGGGAAAATTGTTCCATTTTCAGTTTGTTTTCCCAAATTGTAACCTTTAAAATGTATGACCCAAGCAAAAAAGCGCACTCGCAGGCTGAAAGCTGACACGCCCATTTTATATCTGATTGCATCAGGTCTAGGGTCAGAGTGCCCCCTCCATTTTCTCTCTCACGCACTCTCCCTCTCTCTCCCTCTCTATCCCCCCACCGCTCCCCTTTGTTCTCCCTCTTCAAGAGAGAGGGGATATTGCCAGCAATGACACGGTTCGGGGGAGCTTATCCCGGATTGGGGGGTCTGTATTTAAAGTCAATCAGTGTGTACAGCTCTGCATTGCCATTGACATTTACCAGGAGCCCGTTTCCAATTAACCTTCAAGCGTGTCCACCTCTTGAAGCTGATTACAGATTTCTTTTAACAGACAAGCTAATTTGTTATTGGACGTGCGTCTGTAAGGAACCTCTCCCATCAATAGGGAGAAAGGACTGGGGGGCGGAAGGGACCCTTGTAGGAATTCATCACTGTCAATCCGGCCCCGCTCTCGGCGTCGGGAGTGGGATCCTCTCTTTACCGGGCCCTTAATGAGAAGCGGGAACAGCGGAGGAGCAGCCCGTGATTGCGTCAGGAGCGCCTCGCTCTGAATCACGCCCCGCAGACCGCTCATCATTTCCCTCGCTGATGTGCCGAGAGATGCGGAGGATTTCAGAGCGCACAGCGTCTGACATGACGCTTGCTGTGACAAACGCAAAGAGCGCATGTATATATGTGTGTGTGTGTTTACATATAAATTGTCTTTGAAACACATATGCAATTGTTTTTGAGATGCGGTAATAGGCATGAAACTGGTATGCTTATACTTGGTGGCATTTATGGTGCCATTTAAAAACCTTCCTTAGTGTTTTGTACAATCACGATTGCAATATCACCTTTAGGTGCTCAGCCTAAAGAAGTTTGTGTATGACCGACAATTAGGCTATACACTGTAAACCAATCCACAGTGCTGTCACTGTACACACAAACGTTGCCAGGGTGTGTGTTTGTGCAGACATGCACACAAGCCCTCTGGCAAAGAGACAAGCAGAGGTAGACACTCGAAAATGCAGGCATGCACATAGAGGGAGTGTTGCATTCAAATATATCAGCACAATATATCCTCCTGCTTGTCTTGCTCACACACACCCACACACACAGACACACACGCACACATACACACCCACATGCATATACACTGACAAACACACACATAACACAGACAAACACACAAACACATTCACACGCATATACACAGGCACACACGTACACAAACAAACACTAACACGCACACATTCACAGACACACACACACACACACACAGAGCAGCACCAGCACCAGAGGAGTCTCCCCGGCAGGAAGCAGCAGCAGGGTTCTCATGGCTTCCAGCCCGCTGCAGGAACGGGGAGCGAATTCCCCAGCCTGGCCCCCCTCCGCCGCTCTGCATTACCCTGATAACGGCGGCTGCCTTTCTGCCCGGGGCCCCTGGAAGCAGGGGCTTGCCGGCCCGCGTCGACGGCCAACCCACCCAGGAATCTTATCTCCCGCCCAGCCCCCGTCTGGGTCCGCGCTCGCGGTCACTCCGCTCTCCGCGCATGGAAATGAGATTGCCCACAGACCTCGGATTGTTGTGGCCGGGAACGGCACGCGCGAGTGCCCGGCGGGAGCCTCTCGTCTCAAAGAGAAAGCCCGTCCAGCCGTGCCTCCGAGTGCTCCCGCACCTCCAGCGTGTCCGCGTTTCTCCCCTCTTTCCCCTAATACGTTTTCACGTTATTCTGAAACCGTACTACGAATTCGCAGCTCCCCCCCATGTTGGTTTGCCTCGTCTGCGTCAGTCCGGTGTTTCGATACCTGTCGTGCATTCCTCGCCATTTTGTGGGAGTTGATTTAGGCGCATGCCATGGCCTAGCCCACACCTTGACCTAGCCCTTCAGTCACGGACTTTTGCACGTTTTTTTTTTCAGCGCAGGGAAACGCACACTGACATGTATTGTTGAAGTGTGGTTTAAAATGCACTCGCGTGGCAAAGCGTTGCCTCCAATCCCGCTCAGGAAAAGGGCTTCCAGAACAATCGAGGATCATCAAGGGAAACAGGGATATTTTGTAAATGCTCATTTTCTTATGTCATTAGAGGGAATGTGCTAATCCTTTGAATAATCTCGGTCTGCGGTGGTATCGTTTTGGCAGCCAGGGCCTGTTACTCATTTCTCCACTTGTTTATCTGGCTGCGGAGGCCCATATTTAAACAGTGTATCGGGGCCTCTGCCTTAGGAGGACTCTCAGCGAGATCTCGTTTCTTGGTCCAAACGAATTCCGCCCGGGTTTAAAGAGGCTGTGTGTTTTAAAACGCGGGGAGCCCCCGGAGCACGGTTTAAATGATGCCCGCGTCAGAGGCTGGATGCAAAGTCGTCCCGCGCGCACCCCGAACGGAGGCCCACAAGGGTTCCAAGGTCTGTCCGAGAGCTTGCCTAATTAAAACATGCTGAAGTCGACGTTTTCCAGCTCTACCTCTGGTCCTGCTTCCCCGTTTCGGCTCCCGGCACATGTAGGCTCTCACTTAAAGTTGGCACAAACCTGAAAAACACTTCTTCCTTACTTTCAGACTGTCTCCGAAAAAGAGGAGGCTTTGATTGTGTACCTTACTAAATAATTGCACATATTTTGTTGTTTTTTTTTCTTTAGATCCGGGTTTGCACAAATGCAAATAGAGTGGATCCAATGAAACATAGCTTTTGTTGAAGGTTCAAATGACACAGGAGAGCAAAAAAGGTAATTGTTACAAGGAAGGCACAGAAAGAAGGTCTGCATAACCTGGGTGCTGTGGCTATCTAACCCACAAGGACAAATGCCATATGCGTCACGTATGACTGGGAGATTGGTTGGGATGGTAGCCATCCCCAAGGCTACAAAATTAAAAAACCACGGAAACGGTCAACTCTTCCTGTGACTGTCTTGTAATGCCACATAATTATGGAAAAGAGGATGGCCGTGACACCTTGCTGTAAGAGAAGTGTTGAAAGAGAGTCAAGTAGCTCTTGTTCTCGCTGAAGGTTCTTTGAATACTTGTGTGAGGGATCATGGGTCCATCCCTGAGGAAACCCTCCGTTAGATCCCAAGCTCATGATCGGTGATCAGCTTTCCTTTTGAGGCTCTGAATTAAATGCGGGCCCTGGCTTTCTGTTACCCAGACGCTGTTTTATTTATTTTTTTCCCCCTGATCAGCAGATGGGGAGACCATTACGAGTGGGTTCGTAACTGTAGACGAGGAGGCGCTCCCTCACTCGAGCAGATGCGGTCGTCCAGCGCACATCTGCCAGACGCAATCTGGCGGCCGGTCCGCCCGGGAGGGCCCTGCGGGCGGGGCGTCGGCTCGCCAGACCCTTCACTCTTCCAGTTGGGGGGGGGAAAACATTGCCCCGCCGCATAGCGTCGTGAGCTCGTTTTCCGGCGAATTGAAATCGGCAGGATGCCTTCCATTGTGAGGTTGAAGAAGCCAGTTAGGAAGTAAATACGGTCTCAAGCATGCAATAAGGGAAAATGGCTACATATAGAAACTAAACTGCCTCGTTCACTGCATCCTTATGTGCTGTAATGTGCACCAGCTGGAGAGCGCAGGGCCGGACATAAAGAGTCTAACGATTTAAAAATTTTTTTTTTCCAATGTCAAGAATTAGACAGAAGGGGTGTTTACACTGATTTATTTTTCCTGGCATGTTTTCCACGAGACTCTGTTTGCCATGGAGTATAGTAAAGAGCAGGAAAAAAGTAGGAAAAAAACTTGAACGACAGCACCGAGAAACAGGCCTGATCTGAGCTTTGGTAATCTTTAGTATTTCACCTTTAATTAGGTTAACAGACACGGCATATTCCCAGCTGAATGACAAAGGGTTTACTTTCATTATGCATTCATATAGCTGGTCATTACTTTATTGAGGCACTTCTGTTGTGGCCTCAGCGTCTCACCAAGGTGTCAGACCTGCAGCCTTCTGGTCACAGGTACAGCTCCCTAAACTCCACGTCTCACTGTTGTGTAGAGAATGTAGGCCAGCCTTCCATCTGGAATCACAGATGATCCTGTTTATTGCTATTACTTGCTGTTTATTTTAGGCGTAGTATTGTCATGTGTTTTGGATTCTGTGATCTGATTTATGGCAGTATATTTGGCTTCCCTTGTCTAGTCAGGTTGCACAAGTTAACTTAGGGTAGGGCTTGAATAGTCTTGTGCTCACACCCACTGGTCTGGGAGTGTTGTTAGCCTGGTCTGACACTGTTGCTCATTCAATCTCAATGGATACACTTATGTTCTATTGTGCTGGAAGTTGCTCTGAATAAGAGTGTCTGCTAAATGAATGTAATGAAATGCAATGTAACTTAACGATCCCGCACCATGCCCACGCTAAGGTCTGTTTGCGGGCACAAGGACAACCTTTTCCAGATTTGTCGAACGACATGTGCAGCTCCTCCACCGCAGCGTGAGGTCCCACACAACACAGCAAGCTTTCAGGAAGTGCGCATGTCTGTGTGGGCAAGCGCACCACCTCCACACATCCATACCCCCCACCCCCGGGAGGCAGGGAATTGTGCCCAACATCTGCAAACAAGGAATTATACATGCCCCGCTGGGACTTTTTTTTCCCTGAGCGTACACCTTCCAAAGGGGGATCAAACACTGATTGCAATCCCAGGTTAAAATCTATTTCCTCTGAATGTCAGGGTTCCAATTGTTCTGTCTCTATATGCTTAAATCAGCCCTTTCAGCACAATATCTTTGTTCCCGTGAGTAATGCTCCTGGGTTTCCTAAGCTGATCTTAGCTGAGCTTGAGCGTTCGTCCCGCCCCCCACCCCCACCCCCATCCCCCCAACCAACTGCAAAAGCAAAACTGACACCAATGTCACGTACTGTCGTCAGCCTCCTTTGTCATTTGGAACTGGATTTTGACACAAAGTTCTTATTCAGTTTGAACCACTGTCATGATTAATTGTCACACGAGAGACAGCATCCCATGGGTCCACGGTATCTAATACGTCCATAGTGATGTGTCATCGGTTGAACTGGCACGATGAGCACACGGTGTTCTTGTTCCTAAGAAAGTCCCACATGTAGTCCCACATAACTATAATAAAAAAGAATTTTTGAGTGTTTCAGTCATAATTCTGTGTGAACTGTTCAACATTCATATTATAACTGTTCAAACTTCAAAATTCATAGGTTGTGTCAACATAGGCAGTGCTTCTACCATCACTTCATTAGTGAAAAGCAGCATTGAAAAAAAGCTGGAATTGGATGAATGAATGAATCTGAATTTGCTCCAGTTCTGAGAGCTATATTCTGAATTAGCTCCCTGTCTGCAATTTTGGAGATATTCTCCATGGCAGGGTGGAAAGGGAGAAATATCTTGCTCTATTGCCAGTGAGAAGCAGCGTGGTGATTAATTAGCTTGCGCTTGTCTCTTACAAACTCCTGGCTCCTTCAATGATTTGCGGAAATGGGCGTGAGTGTGCTCGTGTGTGTGCGCGCACACACCTATTGGGTTTCTCTTCTCATTCGGTTGAGGACCACAACAGCAGGAAAGAGTCCCATTCTTTTTGCAGTGTTCTCTTTATCCCAGCTGAACATTCCGTCATTATTGGTGCCAGCTAAACCATTTATTGGAGAGTGGCCAGGCTCAATGAAGCACACACAAGCATGGCCATCACCCTGGACATGGACGCCCTCTCTCGTCTCACACACAGGCTCAGACTGTTTCTCTTGCTTTCCCTCACTCCCTCTCTCTTTCTCTCTCCCCCACTCGCTCTCTGTCTCTCTCCCTCCCCGCACTCAATCACTCCTTCTCTCTTTCCAATCTCTCTCCGCATTCCAGGCGCGTTCATTTTAAAGCTTTTCACTGTGGGGACTTGAAGACAACATCTGCTTGCGCTCTCCATAACCATAACTTACGCGTTTGTAATTGTGTTAGAGAGAGGGCTTCCAAATTCGCAAAGGCTTCACAAGAGGCCTGCTCAGAGCTCAAAGCAGTGCCCTTCTCTCAGGCAGACTCCTATTGACAAAAGGCCCAAAGCATGATGTACAACAGCAATAACTCACATCGCCTACCTTCCCATGCCGCCTCTGTTTTTAATATAGCTTCAGATCTGAGACAATATCTCTGCATAGTTGAAGGCCCCATCCCTTACTGGGAGAACTGTAATGGGTGGCAAAGGAGGAAGGGGGGTCTGGTGCTGGGGGGTGTTGTGTTGCCTGGGGTCGGCAAGAATGTCTGCTTTTATCAGAAAGAGTGAGATTTTATTGCTTGCCGCTTTTCCTGGAATGATATGTTTATGAAAAGCCTCCAAAACAGATGGCTGGGAAAATATAATCTCTCTCTGTCACTCAAAGTGTAGCAATGCTGTCTACATTCCCAACACCTCAATACACCATCGGCCCAACCCCTGCCAGAACCTCGGCCTGCGACGTATAGAGAGCCACCGCGCCCGGGCTCACGCTCAAAAACAAGGAGATTTGACAGTTAGGGGGGTCATCGAAAAAGGGAAAGGAAAAGTGTGCCAGGAAACTATAAGCTTTTATAGCTGATAATTCATCAGTCATTATCCCTGACCTTTTGTGCCTCCACTAAACTTCAGACAGGAAGGTAAAGTGTGACATTCGTGAAGGGAAAAGGTGTATCGCCCCTGTGATTACATTTTCACTTCTTTTACAGCTGTGCTCCGGCAGTACCTAGGCGGATGAATGAGGAAACGAAATTAGGCGTGGAGCACGGGCTTGACGATTTTACACTTTACTACTTTTTTTTTTTACAGTTAAGACGTTCGCTAAAACCTTTAAAGGTAAGCGACACTGTGACTGTTGTAACCTTCCACAAAGCGCTTTACCTGGAGTACTCTTCAAAAAAAGCCAGCCCCACAGATGTGTACCTTTCCAAATGAAAGGATTTCTCTCTCTCTGCTCTAATAAAAGCTTCCGTCAAATCAAATAAGTCAATTATTACCATTCAAACGTAAGCCAAGGTGCCGCATCGGGTTCGAGAATGAAGAGAGAGGAGAGCACTGTGAAAACAGATTTGCATCGCACTTAGGAGAACCCGCTGGTTCTTTCGGTATGTGGCACATAGGAGAAATGAATCTTTTTTTTATTTTTTTTTCCTTTGGCTTATTTGTGTGAACGCCCGTTCCTTGTTTTTCTGCTATTACTTTAAATCCGTTCTGACTGCAACACAAAGCCGTGGCTGTGTGGGGAGGCTGCATCTCACGGGCGGCTGGCATTTAGCGCCAGGTATCTCATCAGACTCCATTCTCATGCAAATAGCCTTAAAGATCAGCACAGCGGCTCTGTGCTGCGTGTGCTGCCTCCAGCCCGCTCACTCGACATGCACTCATCTCTCTCTCTCCCTCTCTCTTCTCTCTCTTCTCTGTCTCTCCCTCCCTCTCCCTCTCTCTCCTCTCTCTCTCTCCCTCTCTCTTCTCTCTTCTCTCTCTTTCCCTCTCTCTTCTCTCTCTCTCTCTCACTCTCTCTCTTCTCTGTCTCTCTCTCCCCTCCTCTCTTGCTCTCACTCTTGCTTTGCGTTCCCTCTCTCTCCTCTCTTGCTTGATGTCTCTCCCTCACTTTCCCTTTCACTCTCTCTTCTCTCTCTCTCCCTCTCTCTCCTCTGTCTCTCTCTCCCCTCCTCTCTTGCTCTCACTCTTGCTTTGCATTCCCTCTCTCTCCTCTCTTGCTTGATGTCTCTCCCTCACTTGCCCTTTCACTCTCTCTTCTCGCTCTTCTCTCTCTCTCCCTCTCTCTCCCTCTCTCTCTCTCTCCCCTCCTCTCTTGCTCTCACTCTTGCCTTGCGTTCCCTCTCTCTCCTCTCTTGCTTGATGTCTCTCCCTCACTTTCCCTCTCACTCTCTCACTTGCTCTCCTTTTCACTCTCTCTCTTTTTTGTTCACTCACTCTCTATCTCTCATGTGCAAATAAATGTTAATCTTTAATTACAGACTGCTCACACCAACACACATACACATGTTTATACACACCCCAACACCGACACACACACACACACATACACACATATAATATTAGTACTGTGGTATATGTGTATTATATTGTAAAAAGAAAAGAGAATGTATGGAAAAGACCTAGTGTGGAAGATCACTCATACATGCATGAGCATTTACATTGAGTGAGTCTCTAAACATTTTGTCTTGGATGTCGGAAAATTCTCTGCCCCAGCTGGCTTGGCGTTCTCTCTCTCAGGTGTGGAGATCGATTGAGAGGGACAGAATTCTTTCCCCGCGTGCTTTTAAGAAGCGGGACCGAGCCCAAGGCAGACTGACACCAGAGGAGAGGTCGCGCTGAGGTCACGGTAGGTTAAAGAGACACGCTGATGCGGTCTGACGTATCTACAGAACGATGAGCATGAGCGTGCACACACTCACACACACACACACACGCATATACAAGCACACACAGGCCCACATGACATACACACGCTCCCAAGAAACTTCTCATCTCCCCTTATGTTTAATTCAGTTGTGTCCTCAGATGCATTTTGGACACTAACGCCTGACTGCACGCTTCCTCTTTCAAAGGCTGGCCACAGCAGCGTGTCATCACAGTCACTGAGGGAATATGCAGTCACATCGCATTTTCATTTTAAGTCATGATGATTTGCCAAATTATTAGTGTCCATTAAGTAAGCATACCACTCTGAAAAAGTAACATTTCTGTTACAAAATTGAATAAAAATGAATATGCGTTTGATATGATAAAAGCATCTGTTGTAAGGCTTGTACTATATTTTAACCATGTGTGTTTTTATGATACATTGCAAAATATATGTGATTATATAATGGGTGTCACAACTGCACATATAACAAAAATTGCAATATATGGCTTTTTATATGAACAGCATGAAACGGAACAGAACCAGAATTTGTGGCTCTTTCAGTTCTCAGGTGAGGTCATGAATGATGTGTTTCCTTCTACTGTCGTTTCCAGTTGAACTGATGTCCTCATCATCATTTCCTTAATAATTTTAAGTCAAAACCTACCCAAAATATTCATAAAGTAATGATATCAAAATCAAAGACTACTAGAAAACAAAGCATTTTGCATACAACCATAGTAGCTGGCTTTGAAAAGGCACTGGATATTTGGTAGTTTTCATATACTGTATTATGGTGCCCGTGATACATGACATTTAACACAGATGCTTTGAGAGAGATGTATGCGACCAACAGGGAACCCCTCCACTCTTTCTTTCAGTCCTTCTGCCATGTTGTTTATTTGAGAATAAAGCTGTCTTTCTTTTACACACTTGAGAGTGGTTCACAATGCACTTTCCTCCTGTAAATGTGGTCGTCAGTCAGGCGGTGGCTCTCGTAACCGCATGAGGACTGTAGACACATGTGAAGCAAAGGCTGTCCAAAGTTCTGCAGGACAAGAACTCACCCCCAAAAAAAGATTTGTGGGATCTTGTTTTTTCCTCCCTGCCCTTGTAATAACCTCTCCCTATACCCACTCCACAAGCCCCTGAACACCCCCAGCAAAATATTTCCTTCGCAGCCAGCACATAAAAAGAACAAATAAAAAGAAGGGCCTCTCAGAGTCTCTTCGTACGTTACGGCCTGCTTGGAGATTATTTACTGGGAGCCAAAATGGAGCGCCCCAACCTTCGGTTATCCTGGCGAGCCTCAATCTCAACACAAAACGCTTCTGTGGTCACTGATGCGGCCTGTATCTCTGACGCACTTTACTGACCGCTTTCGAGAAACACCCACAATTACACGCGTGGCGCTGGCTCCACTGGTTACCTTATGGTGTGGAAAATCTATTCTGTGAAAGCTTTGTTTTTTTGGTTTTTTTTTTTCATGGGCACAGCATTGCTTGATTGTAAAATGGCAATAAAGCTTAGTGTTATTAATCACAAGCAGATGTTGGGGATAAACTCCCTTTTTTTGGCAGTTTATTTATAGTCCATACACGTCAAGGTGTTTCGGAGACCAGCAGAGACAGGATAGGAGAGAGGGGAGGGTTTATAGAGTATTCGTAGCGTCTGAGGAAACATCTAACTTCTAAATCTGCTTTTAGCAGGGTATATCTTTCCCTGAATGCTATTTATCCATCCTGCTGATTCATTCATTCATGGTGCTGCTCTACCTGATAGTTATGGAAGCGTGCCTGGTTTCCATGCTGTGGAGATGGACAGAGCGGGGAACCTGAAGGCTGTGGAACTATTACGCTTCTGGTGGGCTGCAGCAGAACATAAAGGACTGGCACTGAGACAAAAAGCATACTTAATATTTTGCATTACAGATGAACACATCTCCCTTTCTCTGTTTTTCTCTCTCTCTCAAACAACGGGTTTTATTTGTACGACATTAGCAAATTTGCTGCCAGAGTACTTTTACAAATATCATATACACAATCAAATATTATTCAAAACAAACAATCCTTTACTTCCCGTCTCTCTCCCTTTCTCTTTTGCTCTGTCTCTTTCTTTCTCCTTTTCTGACTCCTTCTGTCTGTCTCTCACTCTCCCCCTCTCTTTCTGTTTCTATGTCTCTCTCGTTTCTGTGCCATACTCCAAAGATAGGGCAAAACCAGCGCTCACTTTATATTTGGGTGATCAAATTACCTACAGCCCAGCTTTGGGTGATTGGCAACCTGCGATCACATCAGGCTAAACAAGAGGCCCGGTGGTGTGATGATGTTACGGCAATTAAAAAAAAACAATTGACAACTGCAGCCAGGATGCATCTCGAATTTGTTATAACTTAAACATTGGAATGCTTGCAAAAAGCCGGGGGCTACAAAGCTTTATTTGTTATGTGAAAGCAGAGGAGGTGCTGGCGTTGACAGAAAGGAGGTTAATAAAGCCCAGTATTCCAAAAAGAGAATCAGATTCTTTGTGTATTTGTTTATTTGGCTCTCTCACTTTTGGTGTTGTGCTCACATTTGGCAGTTGGTGGAACTGTAAACATGCTCTTTATTTACAGTACGATATAAGTGTGGGGGGGAGGTTGTTTTGTTTTTTTTTTTTTTTTGTAAGTGAGACGTCTCTGTCTTTCTCTGTGTGTTGCAAATGAACGGATTACTTGGAAAACTTCACTGAAACATGTAGTATAAATGATGTAATACAGTCTGTAAGCGGAAGATGAGCTGAGTTTTAATGTTTTACTTGAATGGAATTGTGGGTATCTGACATGACTCCCAGGGGAAGAATGTAAACAATGTTAGAAAATGTTTTTCATGCTATGACAAAAAAAGTTTTCTTAAAACTTAGAACTCTCTGTCTCTGTTTTGCTCTCCATGCCCCTCTCTCTCTTGCTTTAGAATATGAGCTTCTATCCTTGACATCCATTCTCTACTTCTTCTTATGTCTTTGTTTGTGTTTATAACCTCATCTGAAGAGACCAATGTATTTGATTTAATATGTATGACCAATTAGATGAAATACATAAGCAGTGCAATCTTAGCCCATGTTGTACCTCAAGGTGCGCTTGCAAGGTAGAGTCAAATGTTGGCCTGAAATGGCTGCACTTGAACAGAAGTGTAATGTTTGTCTTTTGCACCTGAATCTCTGAGTGTTGGAGGCCCAAATAGAGAGATTGAGAGAGAGAGGGAGCCAGAGATAGGAAAGAGGGAGGAGGCATCCATTCCTATCTCTTTAAAAGTGTCTTACGAGCAGACCCTTCACTTGGGTAGAGACGAGCCCCTGTTAATACAAGCACATCACTTGTTTCAGAGCAGGAAGGAGACCGGTCAAAGTTGGGCTCGCCTCGCCCTCCCCCATTTCCAGAGGACATTTCTGCTTAACGATTCCGTTCTCCCAGACTGAGCAGAAAACGGCACACACCTCTGTGGCAAAAAAAAAGAAAAACGATAATAAAGAAATGACTAGCAGACAGCTGGTGGACTCTTCTCCTTCAACAAATCACAGGAAACATCTATTTTCGATTGACCCCAGCCGTGACAATGGCATCGCCGTTTCCCGACGCCTCTCCTCCTGCCCGGCTGTTCCTCGGCCCATCACTCATTTCCGAGCGGCGTGCCACGCGACAGCGCAGACGAGGTGTACGACGCACAGGAGTGACACTAATGTGCCACACGTAGGGAGAAAACATTTAAATGACCCATTAAAGGGCTGAACGCGCACAATGAGGGGTGTCACGTCTCTGTCACGTCCCCGCCGTCACGCGGGGCGGGCCGAACCTGTTTGTTTGGCTCGGCGGCGGCGGCGGCAGTGGCGGCTGATCTCAGGTCAGTCTTTCCCGCAGGCTGTTTGAAGACAGCAGCGACTCTGCCGAGCGTCCCCCTTGAGCGGTGACTTCAGGCCCAAAGCGAGAGCAGGTGCTTTTGCTTTCTCTCTAAATAATGGCCTCTCCGAAGCAATTGAGGGCTGCGCCGGGGTCAGCGTTCAGACGCGGCCACAGCCGTCAAGGACAGGAGTCGCCCAAACCTGACAGAGAGGGTCACATAAGGGGGGCGGTGGTGGGGGGTCATGGACGTCCACAGGCACTGGCTGGGTCAGAGTGCCGCTAACTTTTGGCCCCGTCTCAAAATTGATATCTCCCAGGAAATGGGATTGGGAATGGGACAGAGAGACACTCAAGCACATACTCTGCCAGGGGGGACATCTGCCAAGACCAACCAGTCTTGCAGCGGTTACAATGGAACGCATTCACGACCATTAGTAAGATATCAGTATTAACATGCTCAGAGAGAAAAAAAACATTTTATATGACAGAAATAAGCCTCTCTTCTCCTCCACCCGAATGCAAGAAAGTGGAGATAAGCAAAATCTCATTAATTTTCCCAATATTAATCTCTAAAAAAAAAAAAAAATCTGTTTAGTCTGGATGTAAGGCTGAGCCGCTCCCTTCTGCGAGGGAGCTTTGTGTCGGATTTCGTCCTTGTTCATTTGTTCGTTTGATTGTTTGTTTGTCTGTTTGTTTGTTTGCGGGAGGGTTTGCTGATCCGAAGCCACTCGTCATAGGAGGCAGACAGGTTTGCAGTGTCGCTCCGACTCCGGGTTTGAGCGTGAATCGGAAACGCCCACCCAAGCCTCAAGGTGCTTAGCCATTGGCCACAAAACCGGGAGCTCAGTCTGTCAAGATCTCGACTCATTTGTTTTGGCTTCTTCCCCATTTATGTTTCATGATTAAGCAAACATTTAAATACAGCTGCGCAACTGAGGGGCGCTTCTATGATCCCCCTGAAATTCTGCAGCAGAATTCATCCTTTCGCTCTGATACCACCACGCACATTGGAGTGATATTTTTTGCCTACACTACTGTATTCCATGATTTAACATTTGTCATCAAATTCTAGAGAATTTCTTGCAGGAAGTACATTCTGTGGATCTTAGAGCAGCCATACAAAGGTCTTGACAAAAGATTTAGTTAAATATAATCAATATTGGTTGGTCTGTTTTTATTGTTCACAATGCTATTTTTGTATTCCCTGAACAATGTCAACACCAGATTAATATATATATATATATATATATATATACTCTGTTTGGGTTGCTGGAAAGTGATGGGTTAAATGGTGTTCAATCAGTATGCATAGATAGTTATTTGGTAAGGACTACAAAAAAATTACTTTTTCACCCTGCCAATACCCATACAGGGCCAAAACCATACCATCATTCCACTTATTTTTCTTCAAATTGGCAAGATAACATTGTTTTCCCCCAAAGTTCCTTTGATGTATTAATAGTTCTTGAGACATTCAAGAATTCCCCTTGTGTTCTATTTACTGGTTTGTTCTGTTATGTCCTGTCATTTCCTCTGCACACCCTTTTAAATTATACTGCAATGATATACTGCCACTGAGATTCAAGGTTAGGAGAGATTTAGGACTCTCTCTCAGATGAAGGAAAGGTGAGAGAAATCATTAATATGTAAAATATGTAACATCGAAATGCAAGCTTTCTTTTATGACAGTAGGCACAGATCATCAATCTGTTTACGTTCTGTTACCTTAGGAGAATTTAATTTACTTTTCATTCATTTGCTACCTGCACATAAAATCCAAACTTTCTTTAGAGCTAAAAATCAGTTATGTGATGGGGAGTCCTGCCTCTGTCTTAAAAATGTGTAAGAAATAATTAGATATCCTGTCCTATGATGTTATGCCCCAGTCTGCAGACTCGCAGTGTTACTGAGTCCGTGTATAGTGTGTGTGTGTGTGTGTGTGCCCGCCCCAGCGTGTACGCGTGCACGTGTGCCCGCGCGCCTTGGCCGTTCAGCGTAATTTCCTAACCAAGTTGGTTATATCTCCGAGCACCCACTACAACATTCATCCCACACGGTGCATGATTCAGACGTTACAGCTGCACTTGCATAATAACGATTGCAAACGATTAAATCAAGTGAGCTGTACTGCAGGACCGTCGTGAGCATGGCAGCAGCAGAAATAGGGCGCAGTTTGGAGGTGAAAGTGAGCCAAATTTCTGAAGCCGCAGGTTACAAAAAAGAAGCAACACGTGTTTGATTAGGACCCTGGGGTTTACGTTTTCTGAAAACAGTGGCGATGGATTTGGTCCAAGGCTGAAATGTTACGTGTATTTCGTGTTAGTTATGTAGTCAGCATCAGTCGGGAAAGACCAGCGTTTTCAGCACAAGGGACAGCGACCGTCGATATTAATGACAGTGAGGGGGTTCTACCAACTACTGTATTACGTTTTATTAAGCGTGTGAAATGAACCCATGGAGGGGCGGTGTCAACAGATACCCGGTTTGAAAACTTCAAATGACTGTTAGCGCATGATTGTCATCTATCAAATGTATTATTTTAAAGGGAACACCACAGTAATAACGTCAGATAAGCTCATCCATTCGTTGGTTAGGTATTAACCTGTATTTTTTACCAGCAAAAAAGAGACGCTTCGCGGTAAGCAAATATGGCAGTGTTCATTTGCAATATCGATTCCGTGACATCTTGAAATTGATCCATACGTTGTACATTGTGATGAACTCTCCCGAACGAACAATATGCTAGCTGTACTGTAGGACAAAGGGTAGTGGGACGGCATCGAGCCCTTGGTGGAGCTGTCACGGGAGAACCAAGTGTTTCTCACGAAAGTAATAAACCCATCGTTATTTATCTGCTTGATTTGGAATGCCCAGATTGAAATACGTAGAACGATCTGGCGGGCAAAGACATATTGTTCATTAAATTACCCGTTAAATGCTTATTATTATTACCACTGCAATAAATTCGCTTTGCAAAAGCCTTTGTTTCGGGAACATGCCGTGCATTCTAAACGCTTTGAATAGCAGAAAATGCCGAGGAGAGTCCACCGGGAACAACAATGACAACATAACTTAAAGGTTCGTAGCGATACATCCCGCTAAATATAATTACAATGATTTGTGTCTCCGCATTTCCCCTCTGTATTAAAAATATTGCTAAAATCAGTAAGTCGGGCGTGATCGCAGGCAGCCGCATTGTGAATGGACTGTCCCCCTGGGGAACGTTTCGAGAATAGACCACTGTTCCTTGCCAAAGAAAGCGAACTACTTCCATCCACTGTGCCGCGTTGTGCCGGCAGAGTGGGATGACATTAACTGGCCATTACAGTCAAAGAGAGAGCGAGGGACAGTGAGAAAAAGTGCGTCTCATTACTAATTAAGACATTGTTAGGGAAACACTCAAGGAGCACATGTATGATCGATGAGTAATGAGAACAAATAGGTACACGCATATACAGTACAGGCATGGACTGTCCATTATGAACGGTATGCGAAAGCGTAATGAACTCTGTGGGCCTTTAGTAGAAAAGAAATTGAATAAAAAAGTTGAAAAGACTTGCCGAGTTTATCATTTGGCAGTAGGGTCTCATTAACTCTGATATATGGTCCACTATTACAGACACAAATTAGCTGGTGTAAAAGAATACAGTTTTCCTTTCTTCTCCGACCAGGGTTTATTGATTCGCTCGACTCGACCGGGACACGAACTCAGATGAAACAGTAAGTAAAGCCAAAAACCTTACAAACAGCATGTGGTCGAGTGCTCAGATATACCTACCCTGTGGGTAAGGAATAAACTAATTGAAATATTTCTTACCACACAGGAACACACCACAGACAAATTTAACTCTAGCGCGCAGCCCGTTCCTATTTATGATCAGTTAAGCGGACCGCCTTTACATAGGGCAACATATGAACCACGGATGCCCGTGATGTTATAACGTTTTATTGTGATACGTTGGTTTGATTTTTTATGGTTAGACATGGTTCCGATTTACTCGTTTTTGGCGCGGTGTGTGTGTTCCTATTCTTGCGGGTGTGTGGGTGCGTGCGTGTCTGCGTTGGGGGTTCTTGAGCAGCTGGAACAACATTCCAGGACACCCGCCAATGCTCCACATGTTCAAACCCGCACGACGCCAGGACACAACTGCTGCAGCTGCACTTCTGCGAGCTACTTATCTTGGCGTCCCTCCGCTGCCGCAACACCAAAGCCCTTCTTGCACGGGCCCAGCACTCAGCAGCGCTTCTGGAACCATCCACTCCATTTCACATCACAACATGCGCGCGCTCTGAGTTTGACAGCTGTGTGTCATTGTCACGGTGAAATGCGGAGATCGGGAGGGAGCGTGCATGTGCGCGTCTTTGTGCTGTGTAGTGCACGCTGCTGTGCATTCGCCCGTACGGTATGCATGCTTGCGTCTTGGCTTGTTAACTGTCCAGCCTAACGCTGATGGGCGACAGTGACAAGTTGGTCTGGAGAGAAAACAAAGAATGCCCAAGTAATGTATTCCATGACAACCTCCTGCGTTTAGTCAGAGTGAGAAAATGGAATCTACTCACAGAGCGTCCCTGTCACAGAGCACCACTGGGCACGAACTCAACTAAAATATTCTGAAAAGAGAGTTATGCGGTGTCCTGAAATAATGGCCCTGGGTTCTCGGGGTTGATGCTGTGGATAATGATTGTGGCAGCCCTTTAAATGAAATGTGAAAAAAATGTGCTGAAAAAACATAATTATATAGAAGTCTACATTTTTTCAGTCAAGACAGAAAACGGTTCCTTCACTTTCAGGGCTGACAGTTTTACGTTTGCGTTTAACAAGGCATAAGGTGGGATTCTGCCCATTAAATTATGCACACGCACGCTCGCGCGCAGACACACGCACATATACATGCTGCTTTATATAGGAATAAGATGAGATATAGATATATAAGATAAGATCTGCTGTGTGTATGGTGTTAATTACATAACTAGTATCCCAGCAGAATTGGATAACTTAATGTACACTTTGATAGGCCTATGCATTATGCATCTCTTCGTTCACTTAATGGGGAGGGCGTATTATTGTGACCATAGATGGTTTTCCCATTTGATGCATTGTGCGCAGATTTATCTGTAAAGTAAGCTTTGTTGGCGATCCCTATGCAGTTGCCATTAGATACAGGGGCAGATTGATGGGTCGCATATAACTAATCCAATACAATAAATAATCGCCACAATAAAAATGCTTTATTACAATATTATAAAAACCACTCACCACTCCTCGCAGTGACAAGTGGATGGACACAACCAAAGAATCTTAAATATCCAATGGCTCACCATAAAATTGTATAAACAGACATTTGGAAGAGGTAGTGACTCAACATAATATTTCTGAATACGATTCCTTAATTGATGGAAAATGAATAATAACACGTGTCGTTTGTTCAATAGCTTTGGGTAAATGTGAAAGAGCTGAACCTATTCCTTTTTAGGAGTAATCGAGCAGCAAGTTCTGGTGCTGTAAGATGTCTCATTAAAATTGCGGACTGTTCCATTTGATCGTTTAAACGCACGTTCGTCCCCTTAGCAAATAGGGTACGAGTTTACACAGAAGGTTTGAACTGAACATGTGGGTGACGCTGTTGTTGGCGTTGTGCACGCCTGAGTATGTACCCCCTAAAACTTATATTTTTACGTGACAGTGTTTCGTGTATTTTCCCAAAATTGACTGACATCATTTTTGCATTTTTTTCCCACAGCGTACCTCACAATGCATATTATTACACAGATATGACATGCAGTAGCCTAGCTGTACGTTCCGGTGGTCGGACGAGGCTAGAGCACATCTGCAGAGTCATACGGCAAGGTTCCACCGAGATTAGAACGTTTTAAGGGAAAGTAAGATCTTGTAAATGTGTGTCCAGTTGTGTAGTCATACCCGTTTCTTTACTTTATATTACGAGGCCAACCCAACTGTGCGCCACTCCTGCGTGTCGGTGTGCGCCACTCGGAGGAGCTAAGTGACTTCATTCTTGCAAAATGACTACGTCAGTACCGAGAGGAGAACGAGATCTCTTAACCGAAAATAACGATAATAATTGTAACGCTGTCACTGAATTGTTGCGAAAAATACCACGGTCAAAGACTGGTCAATAAAACCAAATAAGAACCATCAGCACACGTCTTGCATCTACCCTTTTCCACTACACATACAATCGTGGGCTCGTCAGCACTGGAGCTGTCCGTCGCATAAAACGGTGGCATCTCTGGCGTCTGCACTAAGGCTCTCGCGCATATTCCATTCTTACGTAACCGAAGTTTTTCCATTGTGCCGTAACTGAAAACATTGTAACGTAAGATTGGTTTTGTGATGTTTTCCTGTCCATCATCAAAGAAGGAATTGAGTGGAAAATTCGCTGGACCGGACGAAGACAATGAATGTCTGTCCGCTTACAATGCATTCTCTAGATCCTCTCTACCTGTTCACAACCACATAAAGGCGGCTTTTAGGCATGTGCGAATTACACGTTTAGCGAGATTTGTGTGTATATTTATAAATAGAGGCGTTTTAGACCCCATGCACCACATGAAACCGCAATTGGAATGTAAGGGCTTAAATTTAAAGTAAGATCGTGCAAAATAATGGCATTATTGCTAATAACAATTAATGTTTCGAAGTCCCGTCGATGTCATGAGGACATTGTGTGACTCACAGTGGGCTAGGCACAAAGAGCTGTACAGGAGTGCTTTATGTTTTTCTTTATTTATAGTCCCTTTTTCTTGGTGGAAGGAACCATTCTGGGACTGAATCGAGAAAAGGGGGGTTGCGGGAGCGCAGTGTGCTGCCAAAATCGAATTCCCAGTATTTCTTCTCGCTCAAAACCTCCCCGCACTGCTCAGACCTCTTGGAGCCGACCCCGTCTGTTTAAACCGAAAGGACACCCAAACCGACTCCTCAATGCAAAAAATAAAAGGGTTGCTAGAAGCAGGGGCAAGGGGAACGGAGGTGTAAATAGAAAGCAAATGCGCTCAGTCTTTCTTTCTCCCTTTTATTTATTGAATGAATTTATGAACTTAAGTAATATATAAATACGGGGGGAAATCTCCAAAACGAGAGGCAAACGCTCGAGCTTTTGATATAATTTCTTTTCGAATAATATATGTATTCATATATATGTAAATATTTGCATTACTAGAATTATAGAAGGACCTACACTTGCGCAGCTCAAATATACTACAATTGTAGCTACTTCTGAAGCTTCTACTACGGCTACTACTAATAGCACTACTACTACAACTCCTCCCCGGCGAGAAGATGGCAACTTTAACGAACGGGCAGGTGGACAGCACGGGACACGGCGGCGCTGCCAGCACGAACGGGCTAGTGAACGGATTAAGCCACAGCCACAGTCCCGCGAGCTGCGCCACCATTCCCATGAAGGACCACGATGCCATCAAACTGTTCATCGGGCAAATCCCACGTAATCTGGACGAGAAGGACCTCCGACCGCTCTTCGAGGAATTTGGCAAGATCTACGAGCTCACCGTCCTTAAGGACCGCTTCACCGGCGTGCACAAAGGTGCGTTTCAATCTGTGTGAGTGCGAGAGCGGGGTTACCCTTTTTTTCTGCGGCTTCAGCTGTCCCGTCGACAACGTCTCTCTGTGTCTCCCTTCTCCTGTTCAGCCCAGATAGGAATAAAGCGTGCTAGATTTATTTGAAGCGTTTATTACTAAAAGTTACATCTGCGCGTGTAACTTTTTAAACCGGTGGTTAGATAAAACAGAAGGCAGATTTACATAACGCGATAATGTTTATTTTAACTTAGCATTCTATCGTTAGTCTTTCTCACCAGCTACAGTCGGCACGCCAGCAGAACCCCTCTGGGAAATGTACTATGGTAGTGCCATGGAGCAGCAAGGTGCCCAGGGATTTTATGCAACATTGCCAGAAACACTGAAACAGGCTTAAAGAATCTATCTGATTAGTCAAACTCTTTTTAAGTATTTTGCTACTCAGCATGTTGAAGCATGTGTTGAAACACGCATGGGTATAATCAGGTATCAACCAATCAGCGCCAAAACCTCTGCTACTGAGCCCCAGGTTCACGCTCTCTCGAGACATGATCGAGGAATTGGTGGTGAATAGCAAGGGACCCTTAGGAGTACTGCCTGTTAAGCCCTGAAAATTCTGTGAAGTCCTGTTTGATTATAGACAGGGAGGGAAAGAGGAAGGAAGGGTGTGAGTGTGGGTGTGTGTATGTGTGTGTGACAGAGAGAGAGAGATGTGGTGGCAGGGAATTTGTGACTGTACCTTTCTATTAGTGTGTTATTTACTTCATGAACACTTTCTTGAGATTTTAAAGGAGAGACTAAGCAAACTTATGCCAAACAGATCCCGGATGTTGCTTCAGTATTATTCTCTAGGGACGCCATCGATAAAATATCTGAAACTATGAATCTTGGCTGAAGTGTTCTGCGGTTTGCTGGAGGTGTTCCTCTTGTAACATGGATTTGAGGTGCCAGAAATACTAGTTATTTGTGTGCCTTTGTGTTTTTTATTACTATTTATTTCACATTCCAATTTCCATGCTCATCTTATTGCTATCATAATACAAATGACAGGCCTATGAGCTCTCAGTGCATTCAGTTATACAGAAATCAAATGTTTGATGGACTGTTCTAATTTTCCATCATGCCTGTCGTAATAGTTCTGGAAAATGTGCCCAGGTGGAGTTTTCCTACTGTAAAAAAAAAAAAAAAAAAAAATGAAAATCAGCAACAACAGAGAACATTAGCTACAGCTAATGGAGATGGCAGTACCTCGCTGTGGCGTGCATCGAATCAGTCCCTGCACAGACCTCCTTTCACAATGCATTCTGCCTGCTGAGAGGATTGCCTTTCAGCCCTGAGCAGCGGAGAGCCAGGTGTGCAGGGAGCTGTTATGTGGTGTTGAACATCAGGAGTTGAATGGTGGTGGGAGAAATGAGCGCATTGTTGTTTGCAGATGCGGTTTTGTGAGTGTGTGTGTGTGTGTGTGTGTGTGTGTGTGTGTGTGTGTGTGTGTGTGTGTGTGCAGGTGCAGGTATATGCGTGCATGTGAAATAATGCAGATCTTAGTACGCAAAACCTATTACAGAGAGAATTTGATTAGGTTGCTGGGTGCAATTTCCATTTATTATATTGTATTGTTGATGCATATATTAGCAACGGCAGATTTGGAAGAGTGCATTCTCATAAAAATCGTAGTCGTAAAGCTTTTTACACCAGGGTTGGGACCAATTCAGTTACGTCCCTGCATTTCATTTAACCTGGGGGGTCATTATTATTTAATCGAAGTGTCCCCTTGACCTGATATGCCTTCACTTGCAGACCTTTATATTCAGACAAAGGCGCCTTCGTTAGGCGCTAATAGAAAAGTCCCCATAAAAACAGGAGGAACACCGCTGCCCTCGGGGGCAGAGAGAGCCGGGCCGCCGCCATAAACAATACAACATTATACATGTGTTAGGAAATGATAATAATAAATAAATAAAGCGGGAGGGAGTGCAGGGGGTTATCTTTTATTAATAGCAGAGTCGCGGTCGTGATTCCCTGTCCGGTGGTTAATCACGTTGCCCATGACCTATGGGCCGCTTCGCCGGCTGATTCTAGGAACTGTCTCCGTCCTCGGATATATGGCCTCCCCCCTCAGCGGGGGCTTTCATTAGTGCGCCCTGCCTCCGCCGGCATGATATTTTAACTCATTTGAAGCTTGCTCCCTCGCTCACGGGCCCGGAGCGGTCGCTTTTCCCCTCCGCGATGCGGGGCAAGGCAGACATCCATTCACCCTCCTCCTCTTCCTCCTCGTTTGCTCTCATCCTTTACGCGTGTTTCTGTCGCTGGCCTCCTCTTTTCATTCACTCGCCCACCCCGCGCGCACACCTCCAATCCAATTTAAATCGGCCCTTTGTGGCCGTGACAAAGGAGGCACATCACCCCCAGCACCTAAGTGCCACGACCACAAGTCTAATAAAAAAAAAATCACAACTCCCTCGCAGATGAAGAATGTCAAAACAAACGGATTTAGCTCTTCGAAAAGAAGTAACAAAGCCCTCCCTCCTTTGTATAAATGAATAAATTAAAAAAAAAATCTTCCAATGGTATAAAATCACACTTTTTTCACCGTTTCCACTCAGACTAAATACTGCTGTCAGCGTAGGCTCAGTGTTGTACATGTGAATCTCAGCTTCATTCACTACCACACAAAGCCAGTTCAGAGGTATTTGTCAGTATTGCACATCTTTGCACGACAGACAACCAGTATTGCAGCAAAACAGACAGACTGCATTTAGAAATAAATTGTGTAGAATGAAACATAATTTGCAGCCTAGTGTGAGCAGACAAAATCACGCCAGTTACTCTTCCCTTGGAAATCTAATAGCAAAACATACTGCAATGTTATGCAAATGTGCTATTAATAACAGAAGTGCCATGGTAATGATCAGCGTAGATGTAGGGGGACTTTTATTGAATAAATTTGCTCCAGCTCTGTTCGCTGTCTTCCTCGTCTTATTGAATAATCCCGTATCATTCCCCAAAGAGGGACTTGTATTATTCCTTTAGGGGGGGAGGGAAGTCGTATGAGCAAGCTCCCCACTCACGCATACTTTTTCACATTAAGGCCGCAACACTGTCTTCTACATTAAAAAAAAAAACAAGGATAAACACGCTAGAAATATCATTGTCAAAATTTGCCTTAACCCCCCCCCCGTGGTCCTTTTGCTCTTTTTCATCATTATTGCTTGTTTTTATTGTCATCGCTATCATTGCCTGTGGCATAATGGGGTGGCTGGGGTAATGACTTCATGGGTATCACAATCTTCTTTGGAGGGTTAAATCCTACAGGAATGGGGGGTGCAGAGAAAGAGTGGGGGGGCAGGGAGAGGTGAAAGGGGACAGCACTATTTCTCTATGATTTTTTCTCCCCCGGTTCCTTGGCCGTGATAATAGAGGCCATTTATAACGGTCAGCGGTTGGTGCGGACAAGGCTGAGCGGGACTGAAGCATGAAGACTGTCCCCCCTTTTTTTTGCCTCCCCTGGCATGGGAATAAAGAGACAGCAGTTAGGTAACTCGCAGTAATTTGTGCTTTTCATTTCACCTCGGGTCTGCGGGGCTCACGCTGTGGGGGGGGGGGGTTGAGGCCAAATCCGCTGTATCCTTTGTCTCCACCGGTCTTAATCTGTGCGCCCCTTTTCATCGAAGGAACAAATAACCCTCGAGCACGGGCAGAGTCGCCCCCGCCTGGTGAGGAAGAATGTGTCCTTTTGTATGAGTTGGCCAATAATGGAATGCAGTTGTGAGGGGTTTTCTGTGAGAGAGCGCGGTGTGCTGTTGTGCCATAGGTCGGGTATGTAGCTAAGCAAACTCAGCGCCATCGAAGGGAGCCTGTGACACTCATGGGAGACATGGGTAGAGTGAAATGGCCTGTGTTAATGTTTCGGGGGGGGGGGTTTACAGACAGTTTCATGCTTCAAGGTGCAGCTTGTCAGCCCTGATGCCATGCCACTGGTGACACAAAAAACACTGTCAGCCAACACCTACCTCATCCGCCTCAAGGCAACAGCGCCCCCTCACTTGCCTAGAGGCCGAATAGGGAATAGCATTCGATACTTCCGTGGAGAGCATCTGAGCCCCAAATAAATGTCTTTTAATGTGCTTGTTTTAGTGTCTCTGTTGTCTTTAAAGAGGTGAGGAGAGAGGGCCAATTCTTTTTAGTAGGGTAGTAATGTAAATGTAAATCAATGAGGTTCTTTAGAGGGCCTTTCTATGACTGATGCTATGCAGAATTCCTGCCCAGATTCAGGTCAACCACAGTGTGCTTCGCCCCTCATTTTGAGTCGTGAAATAAGGGCAACATTGTGTCCTTTTGTTTTAGTCAGGCACTCAAAAGGAAGGTCAAAGCATGTAGAAGTTAGATTGACGCTGGGCCTAAGTTGAGGAGTTAGCCAGTCTTTCCCAACAAACTTCTTGCTAGAAACATCACGAGTATGCATAAGAGAATCCCTCGACATACCCTTCAACGAAATGTTTTCGCTGCTCACCGGTGGGTTCCCCTTTAAAAAGGAACAGAGAGAAAAGCCTCTGTGTTTTTCCGCTGGGCCGTGTTTATGCAGCGAGCGTTCGGTTGGAGGGAGATTTCACTGCCGTTGCATCATCCTCACTTTTCCCATGATCGGAATCAGTGTGTCTGCTCTGCCCTCTCGCTCCTACCCAAAAAAATCCACTCAAGGTCTTCGCTCGCACTTAGTTGCGCACCCACACCGAGCCTCACATTTTCACATTATTTCATTTAGGCCTGTTTATTTTCAGAGGACGCGACAGGGCTTACCACTGATGCGCTGCTTAAAAAAAAACGCAGGGGAGGGGGAAAGTTGGGAGGGATGTTAGTCTTTCTTTTTTTTTCTAAATGTTGTTTGAGAATGTTGTACTTCATCCCACAGCAGTAAGGCAGCCGAACACATCATAGAAAAATAAAAAACCTTTTAGCATCAGTTGTTGCATTGTGCAGTACACTTTTATCGACTTATATTAAACGTGAGCAACAGATGCAGGAAACCTTCCTTCTCAGATTTCTTTCCCTCCCACTTTTAGTTTGGTATAAAAAGGATTTAAGTGTTCTTTGTCCGAGCTTGTTTAATAGTTAAAAGCGAATGAACAATTGAAGTATTACATCACCATGTGTAATTATCAGCAAACAAAAAGAGCGGTGTAACCATATGGCGTAATGAAGACCTGACAGAATGGAAGCTTGCTGCTGAGTGTGTGTGTGTGTGTGTGTGCGCATGTGTGTGTGTGTGTGTGTGTGTGTGTGTGTGTGTGAGAGAGAGAGAGAGAGAGTGTATATATGCATTTGCTCAACCAGTGTGGGAAAAAAAGCTATGTCCTTGCAACTTCTTGAAATCACATCATATATAAATGAGCAGAGAAAACATGAAAAGTCAGATAAATAAATATGGAAATAGAAAGGGTGGTAGACTCATTTTTCAGCAGGACAGTTCTGACAGTGCTGGTGCTGCTGTTGTCCATTTATATTGAACCTGATTGTCACGGGGACAAGGCTTCAACCAAGCAGATAGTTGCTCATATTGAGCTATGGCGATTTAACAGAGCAGGGAAGTGTGTGTGTGTGCATGCGTGTGTGTGTGTAGGGTGGCAGTGGGGGGGTCACAGGAAGAGAACTGCAGAAATTTGCATGCTAACCATAGATCTAGACTCATAGAGATTTTCAAGGTAGGCGGCGTGTGGTGCCCAAGTCCTCTCCAGGCTGTAGACTTAATCTAACAGCTGACCTCCCTATTAATAGCAAACGGCATTACCAGTGTTGATTGTGGGACATGGTCCCTTTTGTGTCATCAGGTGAGCAATCAGAAGACACTACCATGAGCAGATTTAAAATTGTAGGCTAGAGGAAGGGACACAGAATTGATTTTTTTTCCTAGCCTTCGATTTCCTCCATGTCTTCCATTACTGGTGTGCAGCAGCAAAACTAGTGCTTCTGATCACCTTTGTTTTTTTTTTTGGTAAGGTAATAACAAACACTGTAATATTTTCATTCAGTACTTCAATTTTTATGTAATATACTGTACGTTAAACTTCTGAGGCCTGGCCTTGAATAACATCTAATGGTGCATGTCAGTTTTGAATTATAAATGTTCTCCGGTGGCATGCCCTTTCAAAAGAAAGTTATTCTGTTTCAGAGAACCCAGGGTTACCTACCACAATGTAGGTAAGTGATTTGGAGATTATTTACTAAGAATATTGAGCTGCACAGGGATTATATTGAGTGAATATTTATTGACTGGACATAAATAATTAATTCCAAGCTATCATAACAGAATAGCGTTTTCACAACGCTCCTCTAACATTGTGGCAACATGATACTGTAACACAGCAGCAACAATGCGAGAATGGTTTCTTGGTAGCTGGACTCAGGTGAAAAGTTGTGATCCTGTGCAATGCAATGAAAACAAAAACACCCTAGGAGATCTTTAAAAATGCATCTCGAATGGTCCTGTGAGAGAAAAAAAACCCAAGACGTGTTTGACTGAAGGTGTAAAGCACTTATAAATCAGCTTTGCAAGGCCTATTGGCCTAATGTGTGCTTGCAACATCTGACTTAACACTTTCACTCTCACATAATCTATTGATCTTTTCTTGAGGACTTCAACTCAATCTCAACATCCAATCAGATACAGTGTTGAGACAGGAATTTACAGCAAACTGCTAACAATGTTTCAGTGAACAGCCAAAAGACACATGCTGCCCGGCCCTACTTTAACTCAATCTAAACAATGTACAGTAACAGGCAAAAGTTTGGACACACCTAACCATAGAAGGGTTTTTCTTTGTTTGTACTATTTTCCACATTTTAGAATAAAAGAAAAGACATCAAAACTATGAAATAACATAAATGGAATTCATGTTATTTCATAGTTTTGACCAAAAAAGTGTTAGTTTTGATAGTTAAGATAGATTTGTCTATCTTATATTTTAGATTCTTCAAAGTAGCCAAAAAATATTTTTTTTAAAAATTTTGGAAAGAAATTCATACACAGGCATCAACTTCACTATTTATATTTATCTAAGAAACAAATTTCAAGCATTTAGGCATAAGTCTTTAGATCAAAATGTCTTGAATGCATGTTTCCCATTATCAGGTGTGTCCAAACCTTTGACTGTACAACAGAGGCTTAGCCATACCGTATAGAGATAGTCTAGAAGCACAACAGTTTTATGATGCTGGGAATAAATTCTTATTACAGGGGTTAGATTAATCGTTCCTGGCTTAACTTGAATATATTTTCTGAAATGTGGGGGAAATGAGCATGATGCTGCAAAAATCAAAAAGTAAAAAAAGGGGAAGCATTGAAACTGCCTTTAGGGATTCCTAAAATCAGCTTCCTGAATCATTTATGTTTCGCTTAACTTTGTGGTGTTTTATACATTCCCAGAAAAAGAAAAAGCTACATTAAATCTGCGTAAACAGCCTGGCTGTAAATGTTTTATCAGTGTAACCCTTTGCATGCAAGTGGTATAGTCAAACACCTTTCTGTAGCTGTGTGTTTACCTCCTGCTGAACCATAAGTGATCCTTTTCTTTTTGTAATAGCTTTTTGAAGGCTTGCAGTTCCAGGTATTCAATTTTGACCTAAGTGCCTGAAAGCATAGCTCTGTTGTGAGTAGAACTCTTTAGAAATATAAATTGTTTCCGTTTTCAGACACATCGCACCATCTAAGAGGTATCCAGTCGTGTGATAAATATTTAAAGGGCTCCGACTCTTATGAATGTTTTTAATCCTCGCGTCACGCCCTGCGCTGTTCCAGGTGCTGTCTGCGTGAACGTGGCTGGCAGTGCAAGTCCTGGTACACTGCAAGCTGAGTCACTCCCGATTTCACCTGCTGCGGTGGTGCTCTTTGGACACTTCCTGCTGGTTGTCCTAGCGTAGCTGCATTTGCAGACAGGGGGTTTAAGGGAATAGCATCATACCTTCAGTCTGATTTCTACTGGAGCATCTCACAGTTGAAATTGTTACATCCAAAATGAAGTAGCATGTTCGTCTATATGTAATATATGTCACAATATATGTTATATTTTAAGTAAATCTATAAAATGATCACCACTTTTATTCATGCCATGTGATCCATATGGTATAATTCAGAATCACTCTCAGGATAAGTCATTTTACAATGTTCTCTATAATATGTCTATAAAGTCCCATAAGTGAAAGCAGAAAAATTGATATATTTTGAATTATTGTGAATTTTATATTTGAAGTTTTTTGTAAGAGCTTCTACAAACTAGCATTAGTCATGCAGTTTTATCAAGCTACCACTGAAAAATATAAATGGCATGATAGGAACAGCACAGTGTACAACTACACACACATACAAATAGCAGATTGCTGCTGCTGCCAATCTCTTTTGAAATATTTTTCTCATTAGGGTTGGGCATTGCAGAAAAGCATTCCAGAATTTGTACTTGTGTTTTACAACATTAAAAGGCACTGCAGAAAGTAAAATTCTGTTCTGGAACAGGCACAGCCTAAATTCCTAAATTTTGCTTCATATCCTAGAATGGGGGATGGATATTCTAGAATGTGCCTTTGTGCCATAAAATGAGAATGTACTTTTTTTTTATTTTTTTTGAAAATGTCAATTTTTCAAAGCCTGGAAGAGGAACAAAGATCATATAATGTGTTTGTTTTTTTCTTCTGCTGGAGCAGGGACAGGCCTTCCAGAATGCTGCTTTATGTTCTAGAGTGTGGATGATAGGCCAAGACTGTTGATCTTTTTGGCGCTGTCCTGGAGTCAGTTTACCCCGGGCTTTTAAGACAGCCGACATGGAGACTACTACAGAGCGCACAGCATGTTCAGCCTCCTAGCTACCCACTCCCTCCTCGGGTTGGTAAGAAGATTAGCAAAGCAATGCTGAGAGGCCTCGCACAACAGTAGCGAGATGTGTGAGCGGGTTTATATCCCACAAACCGTGTATGATTTAGAGGTCCACTGAGCGCTGTTTTGGGCTGCAACTCCAGAGAAATCAATGCCACTTGGGTCACTGCAAGTACATACAGAAATCAATGGATTGGTGGCCCAAACTCACTCTCTCTCTCTCTCTCTCTCTCTCTCTCTCTCTCTCTCTCTCTCTCTCTCTCACACACACACACGCACACACACATATAAATTAACCCTAGCTTGATCTTTTTACTGGTAATCTCAAAAGTGAATCATCCAAACTATATTACTGGGGGGAAAGCTTACTGTTTGTGAGCTATTTTTATCTTAACTGTATGTTGAATCATTTCAGTTTCTGGATAAGATTGAAGATCTTGGTCTTTCCAATGAATTCGCATTAGGGAGCTGTGACCCAGAGCTGCGGTCGGAGTCTCGCTGTTTGTCTCCAATTATTTCCTCCTATTTGCATCATGTCCTGCCACAAGTATTCCCTGTACTACATTTGCCAGCTAGGCTTTAACCTTTGCCCTCATGTCAGGATTGCATTGTTCCCTCTGCCTCTAGTCAGATACCAAAGGGCCTTTCAGTGTGAACACCATTAAGGCTCCTTACTCGGCAATGATAAATTGCAGGTTTTCCCAGCTGCATTGTTGTTGTGGGGGACCCTCTTTTGTAGTAGCTGCCTCCTTTTTTTATCAGTAGTAGTATGAGTGGTTGTAGTAATGACAGCAATTGGAAACACATTATTTTTAATGGGTTTACCATTATTATTCATTATACGATGGCTGCCCAGAAAGTAATGCCCTGCTCGCTTCCTTCTCGGCCAAAATGCTCCGAAGAAAATTGAGGCACCCTTGGAATTAACAGATTTATCGGTTGCATGTCACCTATTATGGAGCATAAGGTGAAATCTTCAAGTACCAGGCATTTGATCGTTTTCTTGTAGATTTTATTTTTCACTTTTTATGGGGCATATTACATCCTCGTCATCTTAGCATCACTGGGAGGAGTATCAGAGAGCGCGTCCGCACAGCAGTGCAAGTTGTAGAATTCCTAACAACAATTGAAATATTGTGCAGTTGGTTGTCACAAAGGCAGCATTAGAGATATTTCGGGGTGGGGAGATTTTTTTGGTCCTGTTGTTTTTTTTTTTTTGTTTTTTTGTTTTTTTGAACACGGCACGAACTCCCAGGAGTAACGGAGTAACAGAGTGACGCGCTTTCCCCACGCACTGCTCCAGCTTATCTCCAGCTTCGGCGTGGTGTGTTATTCATCTCCACGTCATTTATTTACACGCAAACGGCGGAGCACGGCACTCCCGGGCAGGACGGCGGGGGCGACGCGTTATCGTCGGCGGCCGTGTAACGAGCAGGGAGGATTGGACAGGAAACGTGAGACCGGGGTCCGGTGGGAGCCGCTTCTGGGTGTGGAGGGTTGGGGAAGAGGAGGTGGGGAGTTGGGGGCAGGGGGTTGTTGTGAGACGCACAGGACTTTTATTAATGTTCTTTATTTCCCAGGCCTGAGAATGTAGCGTGTGATTTACAAGGCCCCTCTCAGGGAGGGGAAAGAGGGGATGGTAGGCGTGGTGAGCGGCTGCAGTGATTTGCGGCGCTGGCCTACAGGGGGGAAGAGCAAGACGCCTGAGCCGAGAAAAGCCGCATTTGTAGAACCCGGGCCAGAACCGGGCGGATGTGACACGGTACCTGCCCCATTCGGGTGCGAACCAGAGCGTGCCCGAAGACTTTCAACAGAACAGATGCATCCAGCTGATTTTAGCCTTAAACTACTGCACGTGCAGAAGAAAGCGAAAGTATACATTTTTTTTAATGTTCAGTTCTGATGTGCGGTAACACAGGAATTTTATTGACAAATGTACAGTTTGTCAAATTACAATTTCTCTTAATTGCGGATTGGCGTGATTTGAAAAGTGCTGATGTTTTTATTTTGGATTCCGGAACAAACAAATAGAACCTGGAACGGATCCCAGAATGCTCCCGGTCCCATGCTTTGAGGGTTAGCCACGCCCCCTCTCCGGAGCGACTTTTGGCAGAGTGGCACCCCCTGGGCCATGTGTTTTTCATCAATGATCAGCAGTAGCAGTGCAGTTTTTTCCACCAGTGGCTGTATGGCACGGGAGGCTGTGCTTTCGCCTGCGTCAGGTCTGTACCTGGAGTGGTGAGAAATGGGTCAAAGCCCTCTTCAAGACTCCTCTCAGAAAGCCTGAATTCCTTTTGCCCTTCTCCACCCCCCATAACATATCGTGTCAGTTTATTGAAATCAAAACACTTTTTTTTTTTTTCTCCGGCGTGCCTCATTTTTATTTCATGCAATAAATTAAAAATGCACCGAGTTGACTTGTAAAGTGGGGATGAGGCTTCTCAAAGTGCGTGTCAATTATTTAAGATGAAGATTGATTTAAAAATGAAGGAGGATGACAAAGTCAGACCCGGGAGGGTGAGGTGGGTGGCCGTGCGAATTACGGGGGGGTTGGACTTCCTGGTGCAGAGCTGAGCTGCCGAAGCTCCTGGGACACAGAGGACGCTCGTCTGTGACATGCAGCACTGACGAAAGGAGTGAGGGCATTTTTAGGGCAGTCAGCAGCAGTGACACCAGGGTTCAGGCCGTGCTCTGTCCCTCCAAAAAGCCGTGCCTAAAGCTCTGTGAGGTGGCAAACAGGACAGATGTATACTAAGTTCTGAGCTACTTTCCCCAATTATGTCACACTGTATAAAGGGCTCGGCAGCTTGAGTGCTCATAGTGATGATGTTACACAGGAAAGGAACGCAATAAAGTATGTGTATTGAAAGTATATATGACATGTATTTTTAAACATATTACAATATAGACCATAAATGACAAAATATATAAATTACCTTCACTGCCCACTGGCATATATACATATGTATAGTCTACATTATTAGTTTTTAATTATGAGAAAATTGATAATGAGAATGGCAGTTAGACCCATTTTTGTAGTATATGCTGCATATTTGTACATAAAAATATGTAGTCATTAAATGTGTGGTTCTTGCAATTTTTTCCGAAGGTCTAAATGCAGTGTACCAAAGAGCCAGTGCTTCTGTAGAGTTGTGTTTAGCGGCTCAGTGATTATAGTTACTGTTACTGTAGATATATTGCACTGCTATCTGCCTGTGTCTGAGCTCAGCATGGACCTTGACATATTAAATGCTCTTTCTAAATATTTGACAAACATTAATCCATCCAGTAGCGGATGCACAGTGAAATTAAGAATACATATATTGTGTTCTTTATATCTGCTCGCTTGTGTATATAAAACTACCCAGAATATGTTTTATGGCATGATATTAAAATACTAATTAATACTGTCATAACTATATATTAGTTAATATGTACTGCATATCTAGCGCTTTGCATTTGAATGTTGTTGTTTTTTTGCACTGAAATTTAAAGTTTGTTTTTCATGGTATACAGACATTCAGAAAAAAAGAACGTCTTTAGTTTTTATATTGTTTTCCTCAATCAATGTGTTAATTTACCACAGGAAACAGCCCTGTCCAAATAATAGGTCCTCACCTTTCATGGCTGATAACTTTAGCCTCTGGACTGAATTATCACTCCCCTTGCATGGTTCACAGCTTTAATCAATACGAGTAACAACTTTCTGGCCCATGTTTCCTTGTGTGAGGCCAGTGTGGTCTAACTGCCATTTTCTGTCACCTCTGATCAGTCGTCTGTCACATGTCATATACTGTAGAACCCTGCACGCTGGCTCTTAAAGGAGCAGTGTCTAAGCTTTATGGATCTATGTCAGCATTAGAGGCACAACTGTTACCATTGTATATTAATATTTCAGTTCGTTCATGTTTGACCCATGGCCATGTACAGTTGGGTGAATAATGTACATCTGTGCTTTAGTACCAGTACACACATTTTAACAGTGTGGTGGTTGACTGCTCCTCTGAGGGCAAGCAGTTTCTCAGCAAGTCCCTGTAAAAGCTTATGACATCATCACTGGGCGGAGCACGGGGGGTGCAGCAGGCCATGGAGATTGAGCTGGGAAGCAGCCTGCAAAGCAGAGAGCCTTCCATTTAACTGTAAGCAGCAAGGGCAGAATGTACAGCAAATGTACAAACACATAGTTCTGGAATCTGCATGTTTTTTTCAATGAATGATATTTTGTCACAGGGAAAGATAAAAAATCTGATTAAAATGAAAAAAGTATGTGGCTTGATAGTTTAGTGGCACTTTCACTGATAGAATTTTAATGTGTAAACTCAAATTGACTGCTTAGAAGTGATAAATATTCCTGGAATGACTGCTAAATATCAAGATAAAGAAGTACTGTCTACAGAGATTGCATTTTTCATTCACACAGAACTGTTTTAATAGTTATGTTGTGCAAATTAGAAGTTATGTTGGAGAAAATAATTCAGGGCAAATACATTGTATAATTGGATAGCTAAGTGGCTAGCTAGCTACTGTTGATTGCTAACACTGGTGTATAACTTACATTCAATATTTTTACTTTACGAAGCACTACAACTGTGAAAAATGATAAATACCTATCCAGATCACTAGTTAGCCACCAGGGTTTGTGTATGTTTTAGAGAAGGCACAAAATGACTGGGTCAGATTCTGAATATTGAATATTCAATCAGGTTATTGAAAAGATGAAATAGAAATTAAAGAAATGAAGAAAATGATGATGATTAAAATTAATAATTTTATAAATGCTTAGGCTTGCTCTGAAGGCCTAGAAGATCCTGACAGTTCCAGACTGTGCCAGAATATATAGCTCCTAATAAATCCTTGGAAGATGTAGCTACATACACAGAGCGAGTCACTAGTTCATATTATCTTTGTTGAAGGTGGGAAATAAAGTTTGTACACTGAAATACATCTATTTTTATGTCTGTTTGTCATCACATTCACAATACTTTGGCAAAACCTGGAAGCTTGCGCCATTAACAAAGGGGGGAGCCTCAGAAAATGTCTATTCAATACTACAACTATTCAATTCAGGTTTTGTGTATTTGGATGAAATAAAAGCAACTGAACTTTTTCATTCAACTCAAATTTTATATCAGAGTGTGTATTTGATGTATGTCAGGAGGACACAAATCGTGAAGTACGAAAGAAGAAAGTGTACCATCATTTCATCACGTAAGACTCCCGACTCCAGAACAGAGACTTCGGAAATCAGTTTGGATAGCGGCCCTCATGCCCTGAGGATAACCCGATTCAGTGCTTGCGGGTTGTTGTCTTTTTCGGCCACCTTTCGTGCGTCCACGCTCTTCAGCCGCGGGTCTGTCCCGTATGGGGCTGACGAGAAGGTGCAGAGGGGCAGGGCCGCCGGGGGACAGCGGCCAAGTGCCGTACGCGGTGTCTCCGGGAAGACGCCTGCCCATTAGAAGGACACACAGAGTACTTTGATTCTAAGCCAGGCCGGCCAGGCCGTGCCAGCTGACTGGACAGTTTTTTGGTAGATGGGGATGATGATAAAAGAGGGGCATGTAAAACAAAAAATACATTACTCCCTTCATTATTCCATTAGAAATTGAATTCATTTGAGGACCCAGAGCAGACCGGGGGTAAAGGATTACTGGGTGATTTGTGATATGTACAGACTCTGCTGTCCGATTTCCCTTGTTAATGCAGGGCTGGATGTTTGCTTAGGGTATGCAGAGCCATCATCGTGGCAGTCATGTTTGTAATGCTTATCCTTATGCTTTGTCATTGTGGCTTTTGTCAGTTAACTACATTACATTGATTGTATGAGACATAAAATTAGGGCACTTTCAAGGAAGGTGATCCTTCCAGTCGTAGCATGAGTTCACGTCCGTGTGTGTTTGCGTGTGTGTGTTTGCGTGTGTGTGTTTGCATGTGTGTTTGCATGTGTCTGCTTGTGTGTGTGTGTGTGTGTGTTTGCATGTGTGTGCTTATGTGTGTGTGTGTGAGTGTTTGCATGTGTGTGCTTGTGTCTGTGTACACAGAGCAGAGATACAGAGGCCACTCCGCATTGTACAGTAGCTTTGTGTGCCTCTGTCCTCAGGCACCCACTTGGAGGGATAAATAATACATTGCGCCCTACCTCTTTGTCATCCCTGTGTGTCACATGTTCCATCGGTGCTTGTTCCATCGGTACTTGTTGCTGCCATATTTGGACATGGCTGGGGTTGTGGAACACAGTTCAAGAGGGATGCTGTTGTGATTATGTTCTCGTAACACCATTTCAGGAAAATAAAAAATGAGAATTTGGGCCACAAATAGAAATGCAGTTATAGTTTGCTCTTAGGAGATGGCAAAATCACAGAGCTAGGCTATGATCCAGCTTGCCTCCCTATTCTCCCATTACCTTTGTAATGAGACAGCACAGTCTCAGATAATCAGAGCTGGGCACGTCTCTAAACTGAACCACAGTCTTGAGCAGCTGGGCCTTATTGATCTCCGTCCCTGATGTTTTTAAAGGGAGAGGAAGGGAGAGAGAGAGGGAGGGAAAGAGAGAGAGAGAGAGAGTGGGAGTCCCAAAGACAGGTGTCTCGCTCTCTGCAGATTGATCATCGCTGGCCTGCTTCCACCTGAGTCTTTGACCTTCTGTCCTTTACAGTAATTTATAGGTTGCATTTTCAGAGATTTAAACACTCTTGTCTCTGGCTATTGTGGTCCTGTGAGGGGAAATTACTGCTCTGCGTAGGGATGAGGCGTGTGCAAAAATCCCAGGGACAAATAGGAGTACACCCCCAACATTTTGGCGTCGCATTTAAGATCACAATGGTTTGTTATACCCCGGGTGGCCTTGATGATCGTTCTCTTTGCATACATTTATCCATATCTAGAACAGATCACTTTCATCCCATGCTGAATTCATTGTTTTCCTTGTTTGTTTGTTTTTTTCTTTTTGTTGGAACAATCTGGGGTGAAGTGCCTTGCTGAGGGGTAGAGTGTCAACGTTAATGTCCCTCAAACATAGCCCAGCCTCAGGGTGCCTACCCACAATCCTCTGCTGAAGACACCACGACACCACTAGGTCACAGATTCCCCCGTTCCTCAACCATCAACACTCCAGTTTCAGTTATTTATCAGTTTATCATTCTGTAAGAGCTCAGCTTCAAGGGAGAGAAAACCCATTGCTACACACTGAATATCAATCAACTACAAATAACCAGAAAACATGTTCAGCACCTTTGTTAGCCATAGATGCTTTGAAAGATGGTACCCTCTGATAGCGATTTTGGTGCTCATATTATGGTATTATTTATAGACGTATGTTCCTGCTGGGTGGCATTTATATGGCCCCAGTGTGTAGGAGCAGATCTCTCAGGGGCCATGTGTGGCCAACAGGCCCCGGTAGCCAGAGCTAAACTCAGGATATCTCCCCACTTGGCCATTCGGGGTGCAGCCCTCTACAACCAAAAGGGAATGATTGTGAGAGAACCACCTCTGCAAATTATTACAGATTTGCAATTTAATAGCTTCTGAGATCTTTTCCAAACCCCATGTGTAAGTCCCCTAAGTGCCAAAACCTATTAGTTTAGGTTTTTAATCACAGAACGAGAGATGAGAATGATTTCTTTTCTTACCCTCTTTACAGCCACCCCTCCCCCCCACACACACACACACACACACACACGTGCACACACACATATGTACGCACACATCTTGCTGTCTCCATGAACACTCACGCACATGTTCATACACATGTACACACACAAACAGACATACACCTCTGGTATGGTGGCAGGAGTCTGGTATCTGAAAAGGATAACAAGCTCACAGGAAATCCACAGCAAATGCAGGAATGTGTATGGTCCTAAACCAGCCACTGCGCTCGAAATATCTGTAGTTTGCCTCCACGGTCGCACTGACCACAAAAGCTTGTCTGGTGCTACAAAGTGCTGATAAACAAGGGTTTGAGTGTGTGAACATCGGATAATCTCATAAACAGCAACTATGAGGAGTAATCATGGAGACAGCATGCAAGGCCGTGCCAGAAGTCATGCCGTGGGGATCTGTAGAACGTAAAGCTTCTCCAGTCAAAGATGTTTAAAGAGCTGTTTCACCCTGTAAAATGGAAGCATCTGAGCATTTCCCCAAGCAAACAGCAAGCATCGTTTTGCGTGCGTTTTGTGTCTTTTTTTTTTTTTTCCTTTGTGTTAGTTCACGTTAGTCGCAAAAAGAAAAAGAGAGAGCTGAAGATTAAAAGCGATTAATTTTGTGTGGGTGGTTGTGTATTCCCAGGGTAGTAGTTTCCTTTGGCAGAGAGAGAGGAGAGCGGCGTCACCTTGAAACTGAATGCAGTGAGGAGCAGGGGTCACCGTGTCCATGCTGAAAAGAAGAGGGTGCACGAAAACATCGAGCTGCCCCTCTTGCTCTCTCTACATATCTACATCTCTCTCTCTCTCTCCCTCTCGTTCTCTCTAACTGTTTGTCTCTGTATAGCAGATAAGCCCGCGCCGGAGACTATAAAGGACTCCCCATCTGTGTATAAATAGCTTCCAATGAATTATTGAGGGACCTGGGTTTGCTAATAATCTCGCAGGACCCATCCGACAATGACAAGGAAGACAGAGGAAAAACAATTATGCAGGGTGATCCTAAACTGAAACGAGCTTGGGGGGGGTATGCTGGGAGCCGCCGGTGTGCTCAACACACCCACCCCACACAAAAAACCCCCCGCACATCTCCGCTAATAAAGCCAATTACGCCTCTCAAATCAATCCTCTGGGAGCGTCCTTCCCCGAGCCGAACGGGGGGGGAAGCAATGATTCATATTCAACTTCCTGGAACGTCCTCGCCATTCGCCGGGGACGGGTCGCCCCGTCCGCGGAGGCCTGAAGGACGGGGGGACGGGCGAGGACGAGGAATATTAAAGACTTGTTTGTCTTTAAGCGCATTAATGCGGGGAAAGGAGGCTGCGGGGGTCACGATCGGAGCAGCGCCAGCGGCGCGGGACGGGCGGGCGAGCGGGCGGACGGGCGTCGTTAATGCACGCACGCCCGCCGCTCGGGGCCCTGATTTAGATCCCCTGTCAACGGATGCGGCGGGGTACCAGTGCGTTTCGGCTGTCTCGTTTGATCCTCCCGAGGGCGGCGGTTCTCCCAGGCTCCGGCGGCCTGCTCCTTTCAGAGCTCCCTGCATTCTTCCGAACATGTCTTAAGATGCTGAACTTTTGCAGCGATGGCTTTTGCCTGCTCTTTGTAGATGCTGAGCTGTCAATACAGTGAGGAGGTAGCAGCCACCCTCGCCCTGGCTTCCATTGCATTTTGCTCATCCGTTCTTGGTAGGTACACTGTCACGTCCTCACCATATGACACGGTCAGCTGCCCAAGATGTTTGTCTCTGTAAATGAGCTGTGTTCCATTATTTGTTTGCTGGGCAGATGCTCTTATTAAGGGCGACTCGCGCAACTTTCATTTAGCGTATCATCCGTTTAATTCAAACAGCGAGATATTTACTGAAGCTAATTATGCTAATTATTATGCACTAGAACAGCAGTTTTCCACTCTAAATTTCCTACCTACAACCTCAGCAAGTCTACTTGCCTTTTCACAATCACACACGCGCACGAGTCACGGGAGGCATTTAATCACAAACAAGACCCTTCCCGTCGCATCAAGAGCATCCCGGTCAATGCACAAAGACTTCCAGTTGTTTTCCTATTCTGTGAATTTTGCTGAGGAGGCAGGCCTGGAAGATCTTTAAGCTCTGAGTGACGGTCTGTCAAAACGATTCAGCTCGCATTCGGGATGATTAGAATCAGGACCAACCCTGAAGCGTTTTTTTTTTTTTTTTTTTTTTTGCATTCCTGCGGTCATTCTAAGGGTTACAAGTTTACGGGCGTTCCTAATTTTGGAGAGCCCAGCGTTCTGGCAATGTGGGAGCCATGCTGCAGGACAGTCGAGTCACATGACCCCAGCCCTCTTCAGACCCCGCCCCGGCAGCCGGCAGCCCTCCGAGAGAGTGTGCCGGGGCTGGCCCACACTGCAGCCTGGGGACACTTCTAATGATGCATTTTCTACTCCATTGATTCAGCCACTGTGTCCCACAGTAAATCCTTCACATGCCACACATTAGAAAAGGGTCTTTTTTCCCCATCCAATCGATATGTGGGGCCGAGAGTTTCGCAGCCCGTAATCAGGTGAGACGGTGTTATCTGGTGGGACACGGTGGGATAATGCCATTTCAAGCTTCCTTTTTTGTTTTACCTCCATCTGTGAGCGGCGCAGGATTTGGGGTGGGTATTGCACTCAATTATGAATGCAATCACCATCATTTTATATTATTCTCTTTCAGTTCTATTTCATCCTACTAGAATAATATCACACTGAAGAAGAAGACTCATTAGTCCCAGAAACAGCTCCTGAATATTTAAGACGTATTTTATTGAATAAAAAAATCGGACTTGGTCTCAGCACTGTAATTGAAGATTTCTTTTTGGCACATCATTCTCTGAACTCATATTGCAGTCTACAAAGTGTGTTATTATTTAATCAGGGTATACTGCTTCCAATTAAATATTTTAAGAAGGTGGGGGGGGATCGCAGGAAGGTTCAGAAGTCCTTCAGCGCTTAGACCCTAGAGTGTAGACACAACCTGAAAGCGGTGTGCGCTGTGCTTCAGGTGAGGAGACATTTCTGTATTTACAGGAGGTGTGCTGAGGTAGGTTTTGATCACTTTTTCCTCTTGCATGTTAGAGAGTAGGATTCACCTGTGTGGTCTACAGCAGTTATCACTGAAGCTCTTGTTCAAATCAGATGTATCCTGAGATATTAAAACGTGCATAAACAAGACACATCCTTCACGTGCAAACCTTCTCTTCGCAGTCTGTCTGTTCTCTGAAAGCTGTGGCTGAAGGTTTGCGAACTAGTGATAGATGCTGTTGTTGTTGGAGGATTAGTCGTACGTATATGTTGACTTTTAAGGCATAAATACACTTACAGCCCTTGAAGCTTGGAGCTGAGCATCTGAAACTGTCCATTCAGCATCTGGAATTGACTGACATGAGCCTACTTACCATCATCAACATCAGTCAGAGCTGTCCCATTAGGAGCAATTTAAGACAGTAAGGAATATACAGTAACCTTATTCAGTTTTGTGGTAGCTTATGGGGCCTTTTTGCTGCTTTGCCCTTTGGCCTTATAATAACACCGGGAGCTATCCTTCGCTGTCCAAGGTTCTGCTGTCTCTTGATCGATGGCTGCTTTCTGTGAACGTTCATGAGCAGAGAGGCCTGGAACCGTTTCCAGAAGCAGTTCAATGTTTTGATTTTGCATGACCGGTTGTTAAAGTGAACGTGATTGCTCCGGTTAAGATATTAAGACCACATTTTTTAAAAATCTGTTAGATATGTTGCAGAAACTTTCATTTAATATTGGTTTAAATTACCATTACTGTTTCAAATAACGTTAGTAAAGGTTAGTTACTTAAGGCAATTTAAGCCTGTTTCACGTCTTTGCTGCCATCAAGTTAACAGCAGGATATTAGCTATATAAGAGTGTTCACTCAGTTGCTTTGTGGGCTGAGTGACTCTGCAGTCACCTGAGTTGTACACTGCAGCAAACCAGGCAGGACAGCACCACTGGCAGGGAAACAGTAAGTACAAGAGGGCATTAGAGAGAGGCTGTCACCATCAGCACACATAAGAGAGGGAAATGACAGTGGCCTAGAAAAGGAATTGCTGCTTGTTTTTTCTGAGGAGTTGTTTTCATTTTGTTTTTGGTTTTTTTTTTTTTTTTTTTTTTGGTTAAGCCCGAAACTTCAGTGAACTCCAGTGCACTCCCTTTGATTCGGGCTCCAGAGGCTTGTGCGTCTTTTTCTATTTCCCTTCTTTTCTTTCTCTCCCGCTTTTTTTCCCCCTCCTCTCCCCTCTATCAGTGGGTCTGCGTCCCTCATGGGTGTCTGCTGTAGCTCAGATAAGAGGCGAGTGTAGGACACAGGGGGATAGTGTTCACAGAAGCCAGGTGATCTTATCTTATCTCTCCCTCCCTCTTTCGCTGGCGTACTCGCTCCCCGCTACCTTTCTTGCCCTCCCTCTCTTTCTCTCCCTCTCTCTCTCTCCCTCTCTTTCTCTCCCTCTCTCTCTCTCTCTCTCTCTCACTCTCTCCCCCCAGCACTTGCTTTCTCTATCTCTGTCTCACTTCCTCTCACTCTCCCTTCTCTCTCCTCCTCCTCGTCTCTCCACCTCTACTCTTCCACGGAAACAGTTCTGCCAGCCTCCACCTTCCCATATGCTAGGTGGGGGAAGCGCAAACACTATCCTGCAAAATTCAACTACAGACTGAGAGCGGTCAAATTGGTTTGAGAAAGCAAGACAAACCCTCTGGTGTCCCTCATTCTCCTGTCTATAGACACTAGATTCTCCTCCTGCACTCAGAGGAGTGGAGACAAAAGAATATGTGCATGGGTCTGAGTCCAGAGGCTTTTTCTATAAGATGCAAAGAAAGAACTGGGAAAAGAACAATTGCTGGATTCTGCCATCTTTCTCTGTCCTTCGGCTTCAAAATGCACGCCAATACTTATAGTTTATCATTGTTATTTCTCCTGAAGAATGAAGAGGATTCTTCGAAGCCTCTTATTTTTTCTATTATGCCAGATGTCAGGGAGCAATGCCATGGTGAAATATTCAAACAAACAAATCAAAAAATGTTGTCTGCATAAGGATAAGGACCTTGGTAAGCAGTTATGTACATGCATCCAGTGAGGACTGTAGCAGTCCGTCAGAATGCCTTTTGGAATCCACAGAGCCACCACACCAGCGTAAAATAGAGTGAGTGTGTAGGATTCAGTCACCCATAGGAGTAGCGTCAGGGCCAGGAGTTGAGCCGGGGTAGAGGAGGAAAGAATAACTGTGTGTCAAAAAGTGCAGAGTCATGCTGGGGATCTGGCGCAACGTGACCACCCCGTGCATCGATCGGCACAGGGACGCTGTGGGAGCAGCGAGCGGCCGTGTCGCTCCGCCCCACCCCCCACCCCCCCCCCCCCTCGGCCTCCCTCTCGCACCACCTCCCGGCCCCAGAGCCTTTCTCGCCCGAGGGGGGCCCTCTCCTCTCCTGCCAGATCAATCCCGGCATCTTTCCGTGTTCAGCCTCAATAAATACAGCCTATTAAAGCATCAGGCCCATCCGGGATCGGGCTTAATCAATGCAGAGCCGTGCCCGGTTCCCTCCGTGCCAGGCTGCACGTTAAAAAAAAAAAACACACAAGGCGATAAACAGGCTCACAGATGCAGCCCCATCGCCGACGCTACACCGCACGTGTCAGCGGGCATGATGAAGAGGGCTGTGCGTAAACACCGGTGTTCCTCGTCACGAAGCGGACACTCTCGTGGACACCTCCTCCTTCCCTGCGTCACGGCGTTCCCCCAAACCGCTGTTGTTCCTCCTTCCGCGCGCTCCGTGTCCATCACCTGGGCGGTAACTGAGAGTGGAGGGCGGGAGTGCAGGGGCGGGGTGGACGTGCCGGCGGCGGCCTGTGTCTGTTGCCACAGCGGGGATGGGATGGAGAGGCGGGTAACTCGCCAGCGCGGAGGGACTGACAGAATGACAGCTACCCAGTACAGTTGCACAAACAGGCCTTCTCACACGTGCGTGCACCCTCTTGCACGAACGAGCAGCCGTGCACACATTCACACGTTCGAACATACATGAAGCACGCGTGCACATGATGGGTTTGCATGGCAAACAGCAGGCGTTTGGCTGTCTTTGTATTTTTTTCCCTTGAGTCCTCGGGGGAAACAAAAATGTATATGTGTATTTCCGCTTTCAAGACAGTGACAGTTTCTGTGTTTTTTTTCCCCTGCCTCTCTCTCTCTCCTTTCGCAGTTCCCTCTCCCTCTCTTTCTCATCCTCCCCCCCACTTCTCTAAATTAGTTCCAGAGCATGTGCGTTTCATAATCGTGTCTCTCTCTCTCTCTCTCCCTTCCTCCCCCTCTCTCTCTCTCTCTCTCTTTCTCTCTCTCTCTCAGGCTGCGCCTTCCTCACCTACTGTGCCAGGGAGTCGGCCCTGAAAGCCCAGAGCGCACTTCACGAGCAGAAGACCTTGCCAGGGGTAGGTTTACAAAAAAGCACGCACACGTGCCCCTCCCCCTCCCCTCCCCCCCCCCCCCACTCCTCGCTCTTTCTCTCTCTCCCTCTCTCATATTCCCTCTCTCCCTCTCCGTCTTGCCACTGCGGAGCTATCCCCTGGCAGAGGGCAACCACACCAGGAGTAAGAACAGCAAGGCTGCCCTATAAATAGTGTGTGTGTGGGTGTGTGTGCATATGTGTGGGTGAGTATGGATGGGGAGTGGGGGTCTTTTATGTGCTGTGTGAGTCTGTGTGCTGGCACGCATGTGCGCACATGAATGACAGGTTAGCCCCTCCCTATCCATCTGACCCCTGAGTTAGATCTGAGAGACCACTTGAATCATCTGTGTTTAATATTCATTACCCTCCCCTATAGGTTCTGTGGCTGTGACTCTTTGTAAGTCTTTTTACTTTTTTTCACGCTGCTTGGTTTTGTACAGTTTTGTTCACCTCAGGCTTTCCCTATTTTAATGACGACAGTCACCATGGTGACCAGGAGGCATTTTATAAGACTGATAATGACATCATGGTTATAGAGCAGTAGAGATGGAGGAAGTGTTCTAATTATGGGCTGCTTTTTGCTCAGAAGTGAACGGCCAATGAAAATGATATAAAGTTTAAGCCTTGTGAATCTGTGAATTAAAATAAAAAAGAGCATTCTAAATGAAAATGTAGGGTTAGCAGTGTCAGAGGGTACTTTTTGATTCATTTTCTCAGTAGTAAGACAAAGGCAATGGATCTTTCCGCTCTCCAAATATTTTTAATTGAAGTCACAGTGAATCACCATCATTCGATAAAGGATGCTAATTAGCAATCAGCCTAATGACACTAAATTCAGTGATGATGGTCTGGATGTTAATGAGCTGTATGTTTAGACAAACAGGTATAATTTCACTGGACAGATCTTAATGGGGAACAATCCTTTCACCACACAGTCTCTGAGAGCCTTTGATATCAGAACAGTGTTCAGAGAGGTGATTCTGAAAGCCAAGCAAATGAGTTCATTACTGATTAAGTGGAACTTGGCAAGAGAGATGAGAAACTGCATAAAAAAACTTTTTTATCTGGTGGAGAATCCGAAACACTTTCAGAAGTGGGGTTTTTTTTTCCCTGAACCACTTTCAGAAAGTCTCTCTCCGCTTCACTGGGCGTCTTGATGTTTGAAGAATTTTTTTTACCTTTTTTTTTGAAAGTTAAATCAAGAACATCTACCCCTCCCAAGCTAACGCTGAAACCAGAGAGTCTGTGGCTAAGACGGCAAAGGGGCGATGCTGGGAGGAAGGAGGACTGTCAAGGGTACATTGGATTACCAGCGCCCTTTGCAAAAGTTCACTCAGCGAGCCCCGAGGTCCGCCGGCCTGGGCGTAGTATCGACTGGGTAGACTTCTGTACATCTGGACCTTTCCAGGAGATCAGATTTTTCAGCTTGTGAAAGTACACAAGATTGATGATCATGGACCAAAAATTATTTGTCGCCGTGCTCTCATCGATTTGTTCAACTCAACTCCTGTAGCAGCTTGGTTTCCTGTTCAGCGGCTCGGTGCGCTGTCTGTCTCCAGATGACATCACTTTGTCTTGATCACGCTGTCTCTCTTTTCATGACTGATAAAGTCTTGCAAAAGGTTGTAGGGGTTCGCTCACTGGAACCCGGAGGAAGTGCCTGTTTGTCCATCCTGCCACCCTGGCTGTGCCAAGAACGATCAGGGCGGCATAGTATGTTAGACTATGACACCCACTGATAAATTTTGTTTGAATGGCGCCAAAGGCTGTGCTTTGAAAGCATAAAATCCAGGGAAAGTGCCTTGATTGGATGCAGGAAGCATTTATAATCTGTCCTGTAAAGGCCACTGACTCGGTTTAAACTTGATACGTCTAACTAATCACTTTCCCTGGGGTTCTGAAATACTTATTGACTTTTTTCCAGGAAATACAAAGTTAATTGTAAATTCCAATTTTATATATATAAATAAATATGTGTGTGTGTGTGTGTATGTCTGTGTGCAGCAAATGATCACTTTAAGATAAAGTACTGAGGCTGGCTTAGAGAACAGCTCTGGCTGCCCTTTAAACAGCATGCCCCCTGGACATTGCGGCTGTGCACTCCGTGCTGCTTGGTACATGGTATTAATTATAACTTCGCCAGGTTCAGACTCTCGCAGCAGTGTGATGCATCTGAAAGGTTTATTGATTCTGGCATGGCGCCCGCTTAGCAGGAGAGGGGTTGGGGGTTGGGGGGTGGGGGGGTCGGGGGGGGGTGCGCAGCCCGCCCGTGCTCACGAGGTACGCCCGACCGCCCGCATCGAGATCCAGAGGCGTAATCCCGAGAAGGAAAAGAGGTTGATAGGGTGACAGAGGACCGCGAGGCAACAATCATTAGGAGATAAGGTTAGCCGGTAATGCATGGCGTCCAGGAAAAATCGGTTATGCGAGAAGCCGGCGCCCGCGCCCTTCCTCCCCGCGGCGTACAGTAATACGAGCCCCCGCGTCGCCGAGTCAGGCGCTGCGGGGAGCCCTCCGCTGCCGCTCCTGCCGGGCCCGCCGACGGAAATCCCTTTCTGTCCCACTGCGGCGGGGGAATGATTCGGTGCACATGTGTACCGCTGTGATACACGCCTCTAATGGGATGGCTGTAATGGAACGAATGGCTCCAACACAACCCCCCGAAATACTCTTCGCCCCAACATAAATGAGAAGGCATGGTGGCAGTTAGGAAGGCAAGTTGGTGAGCTGGGGAGAAGTGGATGGGATGGGGGGATGGTCAGTAGGCAAAAGGGCGCTACAGTCAAATGATGCGGTAGGACATGACGGCATGTTCAGACGGCTGCAGTGTGTAATGAATCTGCCCCAGAGGACACCAGCTGTTTATACAGTCAGGCTCAAGCATGCAAACATATACACATGCATGCACACACACACACGTACACACACGCAAACATAATCAGTCATGTGCAAACATGCACATATGCAAATATAAAGACACATATATGTATACACACAAACACACACACACACTCACACATACACTCTTAAACACAGTGTGCTTCTGCATTAACAGAAGGTCAGAAATGCACACGGAGCGTCAGGTCCAGGAGTGCACATGGGACAGCATACACACTCGCAAACACTGCTCACACAAACACAGTTTTGGACTAAGGGCAGCTAGGGAGACTGGGGAAGGACAGACAGCAGGCGATGGGAGATGAAAAGAGAGAAAAGGGAAGAGAGGAGAGGAGGAGAGGACAGGGAGCGAAGGGAGGGGGCGGCCGGCGTGGCGCGGCGCGGCGGGTCTCCACGTCCCAGCCGTCCCCGGGACGTCTCGGGCGGGTGTGTTTTTTTTTTTGCGGTGGCCGATCGCCTAAGATAATGCACAGCCCCGGAAAAAAAAATCCATGCTATCGATTGACTCAGCGACCCACTTTCATGGCAGACTTTTCAATAACTTGCTGCAGTGGTCAATACCGCTGATCGCTTCCCACAGAGAGCAGGGGGGCCGCGCGCACCGCACGAGCTCCGCCGTGGCAACCGCGTCTCCGCCGGAGACCGGGGGAGGAGGAGGACGTTGTTATGGTAGCAAGGAGTGGTGGGGAAAGTTGCGCTTGCAGTTGCAGAGTGTCTGGTATTGGTTGTTACTGTTCCTATTCCAGCACAGGCCAGGCTTTAGATGCTACCTCTAGTGGATGACCCAAGCCAAAGGGTAGCTAATGACAGCTGCTGATTAATGCAGCCATTGCAGATAAAGCACGCAGCATGCCAAGTGCAGCAGCAGAGCGATGTTGCTTGCACCGTGCAACCCATAATAGCGTCGAAGAGTAACATAAGGAACATGCTACTGGGATGCCTAACTCGGACAGAAACGGGTTTTTGTCCGCGGTTTTTCCCTGTTTATTGAAGGGGGCATTCTCTCCTCTAATCTCATTCAAACCCTCGGCAGCAACAGCTTGGTGGCCAGCAACAGCGGACATGATAAAAAAAAAAAAAAAAGGCAGGAGCAGCGGGCAGCAGCGACTTGGGCAGCTTTTAATAATTGATGGCCGCGCCGGCCTCAGATTGGGCAGTAATTGCATTACAGGTCACTTCTCAATAGCAATTTGCGAAAGTTGTGGTGATGTGTGCTGGGCAGTAATCGATAGGCGCTGTCCGGGGTGCTGAATTCTTACACGCTTTTCCGCGGCGCTGAGGCCGGGAGCCAGCGATGTTCCGTCCACGCTTCCGCGGACAGCGAGCCGTCGTTACCGCCGCTACAGCGGCAGGATTATAACTTTAACGCAAGGTATCATCATCTGATTTTCCGCATCCCAGTTTCAGTGGAATTTTGTTCTGTTTTTTTTTTCTCAGCTCACATTTAACAATACCTAATCATGATATAATATAACGGTTTGAGTGGAAAGGGGGAATTATTTGTTTTGTTGTGCTTAGTATTCACAATGGCAAGAAGATGAAGAGTTTCACAAAAAGAGATGTCATAATCATGAATCACATTTTTAAATGCTGTGAACTAATTATAATGAGATTTTGTTATTTTAGAACTAGATAAGGCCAATCAGCTGCACTTGTTTGTGATAGGTCTTTGCAAGAATTTTACATGTATTTACATAGAATTTACAAGAATGAGGAGAACTGAGAGATGATTGACAGCCACCTATTTGCTCCCATACAATCAATGTGAGTTTTTCTAAGGCAGACAACAGTAGGTTGCCCAGTGTGTGGCACATTACCAGTGATAAGGAACACTCTCAAAGATGGATTTCAAAGGAGAAAGGACAGTGCTTTCACCAAAAAAGGGCAGAACTGTTTTCTTTCAAATTATTAACAGTTTTCCTTGCAATTATGATTTGAAATGCATGTCTGATTAGAGCTTCAGATTAATTTTAACTTCTGTGGAAAAAGTCAATAAGTATTTAAGGATGAACCCTGGAGAAAGCATCAAGCACACACCAGTAAAACTCCCCTTAGAAGGCAGATTTACACACTGTCTGTAAATCCTAGCAAACACTTTCCCTGAGTTTCATTTTCTCGTACAACATCCCTAGGTTTGCTTTAACAGTTATAACATGTAATACTGGGCACAGTGCTGGATCTATATGGGATAGACTCGCATACTATCCAGGGCATTTATATGAAGCTGTTTCAAACCACAGAAATCAGGACGAGCTCTGACCCTGTGAGCCCGGCCCCATGCATGGTTAACTTACCATTGTTACTCTGTTCATTTGGACAGATATTTAAAAGGAAGTAGACATAGAACACACATGCTACCCGCTCTAGCAGAAATTGCTGCATATGTCCAAGCAGTGTAGTTTGTTGTGTTCAACAAGCCGCATTTTAAGAATGTCCATTACGCTTCTTTCTCTCAACAGCGGCTGCTCATTAGGCTGCGTTAGAATAATACCGTTTTCCGCATCTGTCTACTTCACTGATTGTAATGGGCTGGAGGTCCCCCGTGGTTCATTTGAACTCAAATGGTCATTTCCTTGTCCGGGCCTGCACTGGCCTGTGTCAGCACTCCTGGAGTGTTTAAGGGGATAGTCCATCTACTGTATGCGGACTGCCCTGTCTATTAAACGCGTAAGCAGTTTTAATTCACGCACACCTCCAAACCCCCCGCAACCCCAAAGGTTTCCTCTACCTTTCTCTCGGTGTCTCCTACACCCCACCTCCTATGTGCGGTGCCTTCTCTCCCCTTTCTCTCCCCCTCTCTTTCTTTCTCTCTGTCACAATCGCTGTGTCATCCCTCCCGCTCTCCCTTCCTGTTTCTGAGTCCACAGTGGCAGGGGAGGGGGGAGAGGAGGAGAGGAGAGCGGAGGAGACAGTGGATTTTGCATGCTCTAAATACAGCCAGTACGTGCTGGATGGTGTCGTCGAGGGAAGGGGGGGGATGGGGGGTTCACAGAGTTTCTTACAGAATGGTATTTTTTTGGAGGGAGGGCGGGGATAGTCCCATTAGCTGCAATAGGAGAAGCGTGGCAGTTGGGGAGAAGGGGGGAGAGGGTGTCCAGTGATGTCCAGCCATGCCCTGGGTTTTCTGTTTTTTTTTGGACTGCCCTCTTGCTCTCTTTCCCTCTCTCCATCTCCCCATTTGTCTATTCTTCTTTTTCTCTCTCCTTCAAACATTTCTCGCTTTTTTTTTTTTTTTCCAGACTGTGCATCACCTCACATAAGTTTTGCTGGCATGGCATGGTTTGAAGGTTGCTAACTAAATATCAGTGACAGACATACATTAAGACAATAACAAAATGTCATTCAGTAAGTCAATAAGGACCGGCAGCTGTACCACCATAGACATAGCTTATAAACAATGTTTTATTAAAGAATAGGAAAAAATTCCTATTTTTGGTTGTTGCTTGCTCTTGTACAAGTACCATGTCCATCACAGTTCTTTAGTGCTGAGGATCCCTCTTGCTGATAATTTGGCCACCACTATGAAATGTCCCACTGCAGTGCTGGAACAGGCTCAGAATGTCCTCTTTTCTACACAGCCAGATCTGTCTTTGCTGAGCTGGCTGTGGGTCTGTCTGTGCTGATCTTTCAGTGCCAGCCTATCATTGCTGAGCTGTCTGTGTTGATCTGTCAGTGCTGAGCTGGGTGTTGCTCTATCAGTGCTGACCTATCCACACTGATCTCTCTTTGTTGTCCTGTCTGTGCTGAGCTGTGTGTTGGTCTATCAGTGTCAATCTGTCTGTATTGGTCTGTCTGTGCTGACCTATCCATGCTAATCTCTCTGTGCTGAGCTGTGTGTTGGTCCGTCAGTGCCAAGCTTTCTGTGTTGGTCTGTCTGTGCTGGCTTATCCATGCTGTGCTGTCTGGGCTGCCAGGCTGTGCTCAATGAGCCCGTACTATGCCTTGCTAAGGTCTGTTTCTGTTATGGTCGGCTGTTCAGACAGGCAGTGTGAGTGTTTGTGTGTGTGTGTGTGTGTGTTCGTGTATGTGTATGTGTATGTGTATGTGTATGTGTGTGTGCGCTCCTTTATGCATGTGTTCTTGCCTGTGTGTGCATTTGTGTTTCTGTGAGTGACACACAGTGATTCTGGTCGAGTTACAGTGTCCTGAACTCTCCTATCCGTGTCAGAGCGGTTCTGTCCCCAGGACATCAGTGTACGACAATGCCGCCAGCCTGGCAGAGGAAAACATTTCGTGCGCGTTTCTCTCTCCTCCTTAGTGTTTTTCCCTGCTGTAGCTACAGCTTCACATCCTCTCTCTCCCTCCACTCCTACCTCTCTCCTAATTTCATCCTTCTCTTATACTCTCTAGTCTTCTCCTCTTTTTCCCTCTCTTTTTTGTCTTCCTCTGTTATTTTTCACTTTCTCTTCATCTCTCACCCTGGGTCAGTCTTTTTCTTCAATCCTTTTCTTCCCTCTCTTCTTTGTTCCCTCTCTCACACCCCTCTCTCCCTCTTTATTATCGTAATTCTTCCTTTTTCCTTGTTATTTTCCCCTTTTCCTCTCACACCCCTTTCTGTCCCTTTTTTTTCTTGTGGCTCTTGTTTCCACTCCCTTCTCTTTTTCTTTCCCTCTATCCCTCTCTCTTTGTTTTCTCTCTCTTTCCCTCTCACCCTCTTTCACTCCCCCCTTTTTCACTTCTGCTCTTTTCCTGTTTCTCCATTCAATTCAGTTCAATTCAGCCCATACAAAGTACATGTTGCCAAAGCAACGAACAAAAAAACATGGAGCAAGAAATCAACCAGTGCTAAAAAAAACAGTACAGAAACAATTACGGTAATGTATAATAATAACAGTAATAATAATCATAATCATAACCATAACAATTTTATGCCATCCTCTGTCTCCCCACTCAATCACTTTCCTCTCTCTTTTTCACTCCCTTCCTCTGTCACTCTCCCCTTTCGCTCTCTTCTTTTCTCTCCTCCTCTCACCCCCGGTGAGCCCAGTCGCACTTTTCTCTGTGTCACCTTTCCACATGGAGGAGCAATCGGTCTGACAGAGTTCCCTCTCCTCTCCTCTCGGCTCTCGGATCCGACGGGACTCTCGCTGTCTGAGTCGAGAACGCTACAAAACTGTCGTGCGGCTTTAGCCCTCTCCTTCCTCCTCTCTCTCTTTGTTTGTTGTCTTTCTGCCTGCGTATTTGACAAAGCGTTACGACGCATGCCGGGGTAACGCATTGCCGCTGCGGTTTTTAAAATGAGTCCCGTTCTCCGTCATCGCACTTTTTGTTTTTTTTACAAGGCACTTTCTCTGAGAGAAAATCAGTGCTTGACCTTCCTGCGGTATCAGAATTTAGCATATGTATCTAATTTGAGCCTCATGTCAATTTCAGTCTCTCTGTCAAAAGACAATAAGTGTTTGAAAACCAAGGGTTTGGTTGGGCATACTGGCCAGGTGGATAACAAGGAAACGGTGTCTGCTGATTGTTAGTTGTGCCCAGCTGTATGCTTTTCTGTGGGTTTTTGTTCTTCTGATAACCATTCAAGGTGCCCGATAATGATGCAAAATATGTGAGTGTGCCCAAATGCTGTCACAACGGAAACAGAGCAATTAGAAAATGAGAATCAGATGATGATGCTGCACTGTATGAGTGCCAGCTGTAGTCTGCAACTCTCCGTCCAAACATACAGTTGGAGTGTTGCTTGTGTCTAACAGTTTGTTTGATTGAAGGTGTCACGCATGTGACTCAAAAGGCGTGAGAATCCTGCTAAATGAGGCATATACCAAGCTCTTCCAGAGTGTTAGCTTATCCACACAGGAAGCTGTTGGTGGGTCATACATTCTCGTTCGTCAAGCCGGATTCCCTGGTGCGTACTAGGCCTGTTACAGTGATGTCACCCAGTCAGTCCCCAGTCCTACGAGGGCTTGATTAAATGGTTGTAGTCAGTGATTTGGGGGGCGTTGTGGGGGCACCCTGACCTCTCAACTTTGACCCCGGAAGAGGTCGGGTATCAAACCAAGGTGCAGCCTCTTCCACAAAGTCACAACCATCTGTTCAGAGGAGCCCAAAATGCGTCCAACTAAGACACTTACAAAACTTTGGCAGGACTTGGCACTTGGTGCTGCATACTTTATGAATCAATGTCATACCATGAGAGAGGAAGAAAATGATTACGTTGCAAATGGGAGGAGGGGGGGGCACTGAGATAAAAAAAAAAATCACTTTGATGGATTGAGCCCTAGTGGGACAACCTTGTAGTGTTTTTGGACAGGAACCCAACTCTGTGATCCTTTGTTATTTTGATGATTATTTTTTTGTCATCTCTACAAGAGCTCGCTGCGAAGATGCACCAGGACAGATAGCTAATGATACAGTTTGGAGAAACTAATTACTACAAGTGATTAAAAAGAGAGACTTCGTCCTACCCCCACCGCGGCATCGGGGGGCTTCTAATTGCCTTGCCAAGTAAATGATGGCCAAAGATGCATGGTTTCGTCGCGCCTAATGGAGTCTACTGTGCAGCGGCAAAGAGATATGAGTCGGTGGCGAACCGGGGAGAGAGGGAGCTTCAGCACGCAGATGGTACAGGCTGTTCACAGCGAGCGGCCTGTTGTTTCTTTTGCGTTAAGGGCATCTGCAAAATTACGCAGATAGATGTATTCCCCGGGCCGCAAATTGAATCTCGCCACCGGAAAGGACCGAGCGGTTGCAGCCGGCGCTCCCGGAGCAGGCGCAGATCACGCGGGCGGTCGCGGAGAGAAGGAACTGCGCCCTTTTAATGTTGCGAGGCCGACGCTATTCGGCTGCGGGTTTCAGAGCCGTGACTCCCCCCCACCCGACTCTGACCGCACCCCTTGAAACTGTAAATGCGAATGACAAAACCGGGCGTGTAATTCGGCCGCGCTTCGCCTCGCTCCAAAGAGATCGCCTGGTCAGCAGCAGGTTTCCTTTTGGTTGTTTAGAATTAGCAGCTGTGTCCCTCTCACAAGGGATTCAGTCACTGTCCATGTTGACAAATTCATTTGAACTTAGCCAAGGCTCCCCCACCCCCAAACCCACCCCCGAAACCCCCTCCCGGGCTGACCCAGCTCCCCCTCCCACCCCTCCCCCATTTCCCAGCAGGCTGTTCTCTCTTCTGTGATCTGGCGGCCAGCAGGCCTCTCCACGGGGGCTGAGCGCCACTGAAATCACAGAGGAGAAACAATAAAACATCCACAGCTCGCTGAATGGCCCGGCTCCCCTCCCAGCCGTGATTGCTCCGGAGTCGTAAAAAAGACCCTCCAGTTTCTCAGAGCCCCTCCGGCCCTGAGCTCCGGTCTTCGGGGAGGGTCTAAGCCCCTCTCTGAACAGCGGCTCGCTCTGTTTGGATCAGCATTTAGAGCATGCAGACCCATTAGTGGCACGTCCCACTGAGTGCTCCCAAAGGGCTATATTAAAGGCGAGGATCTGCATACACAAGCTAACAGTGACACAAATCTTCAAAGGGTCATTCTCCGTCCCTTTACTGAAGGTATTCCCAATATGGGCAGCCATGCACACACATACACACACGCACGCACACACACACACATTCACGCACGCACTCGCACACACACACACATGCAAAGCTTGCCTCGTTTCAGTCAGGTCCCCTCACCTGTCCTGCGGCACTCATTGTTGCCGGGCCTCTCTCTGTCAGCTCATTCTGGGCCCACGCTGTGTCTGGGCGACCCACGGCTGCGAGTTCATTAGCCCGATCGCACCAGCTCTTTGAACGGGGCTCCGCGTGTGTGCGTCAGGGCCCTTTCTGATAGCGAGCAGCCAGCTGAGCGGCGTGATGACAGATTGGCCGGTGAACGCTCCTCTGAAGTCTCCCCCAAGTTAACTTGCCGACTTTTTTTTTTTTTTCCCCCCTTCTCTTCATCTCGTTACATCAGGACTTTAGGGCTCCTTTCATTAAAGTTTAACACTACAACTCTCTGTGAAGCTGGTTTTGATGAATTAAACAAGCTCTGCTATTCTGCACATTTTCTCTGTCTCTCTCCTCTGCCTCTTTCCATCTCTCATTCTCCCTCTCTCTCTCTCTCTCACCCCTCTCTGCAAGGGTCCTGAAATCTGTTCTTTTGTTCTTTTTCAGAGGCTCACGCCTCATCCCAGTTGTGTTGACCGTGGAGAATATTTGCCAACACTTTTAACAGGAGCCGAGCTGTCTTCATTACATATTTTCCTAGATGTTGAATATTGTAGTTGACTCGGTGAAGCTATTGTCTTTCCACTCAGTGAAAGTTTATGGAGTGTTTTGTGAAGTTGTAATGCCCATCCAATGACAACTAAGAGAAATGTGCATATGCTGAGTGGAAAAATGTACATCTAAGTGTGTGGGTTTGTTTTTGCGAGTCCATTCAGATGTGTGTGTGGCAGTGGCTGAAAAAGAAGAACAAGAACAAGAACAAGGGGTGGGGGGGCGAGTACATTGCGCACCAACTTTCAGCACATGGTGGGACAGCAGTTACACCCCTCCCTCAAGCATACTCTCTCACACACACACGCACACACACACACGCGCACACACACACACTCCCTCACGCATGCAGCGGTCTTATCCATCCCAGGTTGCACCAGCTGCAGCGGGCGCTCAAACAAATTGGCCCGATGATGTGAAAAAGATGGAAATGTCGTCTTGCCGCCATCAATCCAGCCCCCGTGCAGTACGGCGGAGGGCCGGGGAGAAATGGATCTGCCAGATCCGCCGGAGCCCGCAGTCAGAATCAGCCGACTGGCAGGAAATAACCCTCCCACCGCGCGGCCCGCGCGACGCCGCAGCTGCTCGAAAAAAACCCGGGGAAGGCGCAGACCGCTGCGCGGCGAGAGCTCCATCACTGACACCCTCCTGTCAACATTACGTCGGAGCCTGTCACAGGTTTATGCGCCCCGCGACCGATTGGCTCGTCACGAAAATGAGCGCAACACGTTGGTTATTACGCCGCGCGTGCCCCGTTTTGGGTTGTGCATGCGTCTGGGTGGAGGCAGCACGCAGTGACAGTCAGGAGTAGTCTTCTGTCCGCGTTTAATACAGCCAACAGTTTGCCCTTAAACTTGAGTAATGATGTTAAGTTCCACTGACACAACGGTATGAGCTTTGGCGGTCACAGACCTTAATGAAAAACGCTGCGTAAGAAACAAGCGTGCGATGAAACCCGATACGTGAAGGAAAGAGAGCGTTGTGCTTACGTTGAAGATTTAAGTTTAGAAGCAACTCTCCTGCAATGAACATATTACAGAAACTAAATGAAGCACATTTAGCAATGGCCTTCCTCTCCAAAGCAAAGTAGGCTATCTTTAAAAAAAAGAAGGAAGCCCACTGTGGCCTACTAATTGTGTCCTCTAAGAATTTATTGTACTCAGATTTCAATTACACCATCATGCAATTAACATTCCCCCACACCACCACTTTTGGAGCAAATACCTGAAAACAGTGCCAGCCATTTTTTGTTATCATCATTATTACATCTATTAGCTAGAAATCTGGATATTCGCCTTTTTACTGTTTCTCACCATTGTTATTTCATGCATGGGTACTCTCTGCTTGTTTTGTTTTACCCCCGCTATGATGTTGGCAGAGCAAATCACTATACTTTGTTCAATGACTTTAAAGGTACTTTAAACACTTGGCATACATTGATTGATTCCTCCATTCATCATTCTGCCAACGCCTGGCAAAAGCGAGCCTCTCATGGCAAGTTAAGTACAGTCATGAGGTGCGGCTAAAACTCGCAAAAAAATGGCCACTCTCTCAGTGGGGTGTTGCTGTGACCTCTGAAATTCTGGGGTAGCCCTCAAGGGCAAATAAGAATAACCCAACTCACGCATAGGGTAGTGGCCGCAAACTGCCATGCCACATCTATTGTGGTGACATTACGACCGAATGGTATTCAATCAAACTCAAACTGACCACGCTTTTTTTTTTTTTTTTGCACAAACAAATTGGACAAGGAGTACAGCATAATCACATATTAATCTTTCCCTGGGTTGTTCAAGTAGTTCAGTCCCACAGTTCACTTTCTGGAGGTGAACCATGCAGGTAAAAATCTGTACACTGTTGCCTTTTTCTGAAAAGATTACAGAAAGAGACTTATCTCAGTAGGACAGGGGCTACACATTGACAGGCCAGTTTGTATTAATAGGAGGATTCAGGAGGTGTCCTGTGAAGATTGGCATCTAATGCACAGACATGCACACATTGATCACATCATTTTGTATTAATTGATTTAGCCAACTCTGTAAACAAATTAAAAGGATCAGGGGAAAATAAGATTTCACCACATCTAGCAAGTGCCACCAAAAACTCATTTAAGAAATATATTACCAGGAGACCAAACTTCTGTCTAACCCTGTAGAAGTCAGCGAAACGACATTTAAAAACTTGCCCTGGAAATGAGACAATAAATCTTAACAGGGGAGGGAGGGTAAATAAGAAAGAAAGAAGGATGGATAAAGAAAAATGGCTGTTAAATGAATTCCTGCCAAGAAACTGTACAGTGCAGCTCACCGCATATGGCGACCAGTGATTAACTGGGTGCGACACTTTTATCCTTCCCCCCTGTCCACAGGAAATGTATGCAAGGTGATTGTGTGTTTTTTTCTGATTATTATTATTATTCCTTTTTTTTAGAGAGGATGCATATTTTTTAATACCTGGGTGCAATCTGCCCAGCGTCCGTGTCTGTCTCATCTATCAGGTGGCTGTAATGGAATGATTACCAGGAAACGCAGATCCATCATGTTAATTTGAAGGCAGGGCTTTTGTTGGGAGTTTTTTTTTTTTTTTCGAGCGTGACTGATTTCCAACCCAGACACGGGGGCTGCAGAGGTAGCGTGCAGGCTGAGAGATTAACGACAGTGGCCTGATGGGAAGTGTGTGTGTGTGTGTGTGTGTGTGTGTGTGTGTGTGTGTGTGTGCGTGAGTGCACGGTGTGTGTGTGTGTGTGTGTGTGTGCTCGTGTGTGTGTGTGCATGTATATAGGTGTGTTTGTTTGTGTGTGTGTGTGTGTGTGTGTGTGTGTGTGTGTGTGTGTGTGTGTGTGTGTGTGTGTGTGTGCGTGTTTATAGGTGTGTTTGTGTGTGTGTGTGTGTGTGTGTGTGTGTGTGCGTGTGCGTGAGTGCACGGTGTGTGTGTGTGTGTGCTCGTGTGTGTGTGTGCATGTATATAGGTGTGTTTGTGTGTGTGTGTGTGTGTGTGTGTGTGTGTGTGTGTGAGTGTGTGTGTGCATGTTTATAGGTGTGTTTGTGTGTGTGTGAGTGTGTGTATCTGCACACACATGTACATATGTGTGTAGGTTTGTGGGTATATGCACTCCAACACATGCTTGATTTTGTGATATATTGTAGGTGGTACTGTAGTCTTCCAGCCCGTCCATCCTTTTTCTGTAACCGCGTAATCTTTGTAGGGGGGGCTGCAGTGAGTCAATCCAGACAGGTGCAGGGTGCGAGCCAGGGCCACAGCCTTGATGAGACAGCATCGCAGGACACACACACACACACACACACACACAGAAATGAGAGCGAATACAATGAGAACAAACTCAGTATAAACAGAAGCAGATTCAGATCCAGGATCCTGGACCTGTCAGGCAACCACACGACTCACTGCCTCACTGTACTGCACAGATCTCCAGTCCAGTCTGCTAAATTGTTTTGCCCAGCTACGACTCACGGATTCACAGAAATTCTGTAGCAGTGTGAAGCAAGAAATGGATGTTTAACCGGTGTGTCATCATTTCCTGCTACACATCAATTCGTACAACCAGATAAGCTGTGTGTGCTAATGCCCTTAGAGTCAGTTGTGACAGTCGCAAACTCTATGTGAATATTTAGCCATATTATGTTACACTCAGTACTGAAAAACATTATATTGTAACGGGTTCTGCTACTGTAATTTGCTATGGTACCAAATTTTGATGACTCAGCAAAACAAAGACATTTTGTGTTTACTTCTTAGTGACCTTCAGCAAGAGCCCAGCTATGACACACTGACCCATCAGTAAAGGTCTAGATTCTAGATTCACCAAAGATACTGCGTATACTTAGAGTTGTTTAGCTCATTGTGTTGTGCCTTGCTGGCTATGAAAACCATGCATTGAAATCACAAATCTCCATTGTTACCAATGACTCAGTATCTTGTTCCTACGGTCTGACTACTTAGATATGGTGATTATCCTTGTGCCCAGTTAACATAGAATGTTCACTAGAACCATGAATAGGAATGAACACAGAATGGTCTGATGTGTACTCTGTGGATCAGGCCTTACAAATTTAATATTTCACTGTTTTATAACTTACAATATGTTCATAAATAATTGATAGAGTTGTATTAACCTGATGAAAACCGCTATGTACTAATTACATGTAATTAACAAATGGGAGCTTGTTCCAATATTTCAGAGCTTTATAGATGCATAATTATGTGTTATTAGATTAGTTTATTATTCACAACTGTAAATCATGTTAATTGGGTATCTCTGCTGTGATTCTTTCTCTTAGGGTTTATTGGTAGCAGTCGTTTTATTGCAATCATGTACATCATTTTGTTATACTCTGACTGTGCCTGACATTGTTGTAAGTTTAAATGCTGGAATACATGAGATATGTTGGTAGGTCAAATGTGGCCGGCGTCTTTTCCTCAGCGAGAGAAATATTTTGATACTCTCCATCGAGATCACACATAAATCCCATTACAGAGAATGAAATATTTCCTTTGTCAAGGCGGTCTTAAAAAATACAATCCAACAAAAAATGTCCTACAATCGGCAGTTCCGCGTGAGGAAAGCCATCTAATTTGGAAGAATTTATATGCAGGGTGTATATTACATTATATTACCGCAAGCAAAGGCTCTAAATTAAGGTGATTCATTGGGAAGGGAACAGGTCTTGGTTGAAAATGATGAGAATGCACAGCTTTTGACAATTTTATCCATTCTGTGATAAATAATTGAGTGACTCTGATGTGTTTCTGGGTGGTTTGGTGAATATTAACAGTGTAACATGCACACACAGACCCACTCACCCATACACACACACACACACCCACACACACCCACCCACCCATACACGCACACACACACACACCCACACACACCCACCCACCCATACACGCACACACACACACACACACACACACACACACACATCCAACCAACCCATACACACAAACACACATGGACATACATGGACACACGGACACACAGACACACACAGACACACAAGCACACACAGGCGGTATTCAAAGTGCTGTGCACACACACCCGTCACAGAGGTAGATATCCCACATCTGCTGTAGTACTCATTTGCAGCCCCTCGTGTTTAAGCAGTCTCGTGCTCTACATCTGTCTGGATTGATTCCTGTCACTGTTTCATCGTGTCTTCACTATAGATCTGCGTGCGGAGGCAAGCTGGAAAACCTAGTTAAGCAGCTGGTGTGTATGGAGCATTAATGAAAAGGTACTGGTTTGGAGGCTGAACTGAAAATCGGGCAATCCTACTGCAACTACTATTCATGTGCTTGCTAGGTATGCAGGACAATTTACAATAATGGATTTTCTGTTAAGGATTCCTTTTACAGCAATTTAGGTAAAGAGCTGTTACAGGTAAAGTGCACAACAGTAGTGTTCAGCTAAGTAGCCTTCTATGGAGAATGCTCTCTTTTGTTTAATGAAACCTGGGAAAGGCTGAATCCCAGATAAGTGGTGTAGGCTCCTTAGTTGCCTATTCCGCTTATCCCCAACTACTTTATCCTGCTCCCTTGCACCCACCCCCCACCCCATGGCCTCTGTGTTTGTCCCAGTCTCCCTCATGCTCTGCCCGCCCTCCCTCTCTCTCTGTCCCCGACCGCCCCCCACCGCCACTGTCTCTCCACGTCATTGTTCCTCACATTCCTCGGAGGTACAGGTAATTAACTGAAATCCCGTCTCCTCGGAGCGGGGGCTATCTGAGAACCGGCAGGCCTACTCACTTGTACGGGCCCGTTGCTAATTAGTGTCATCATTAGTGCAGAAGAGGAATCAGACTCGAGGAAAGCCATGTTAAACAGGTACGACCGGGCCAGGCCCGAGGTCTCGCCTCAGAGCGGGAGATCCTACACAGGGGGGGAAGCCGCACGGTGCACGGGGCTCAGATACGCACGTCTCTAATGCTTGTCTGAGCTAAGAAATGTACGCCTTTGTCTTCCCTGCGCGGCCGGGTAATCGGAATAGCTCTGCACTCAACTCGAGCCTTACCTGGGATTCAGTCCCTCAAGCTAGATTTCACAGTCATAATTGTAACTTTGTAATCACAATAGTCAACAGAAGAATGTTCACAAGTAACCTTGCAGGAGTCAGTCAGGGACTCGGTGCGCTTGGTTTCGTAGCCGACGGGGGTTTGTCCTTTTGTCCGACAAAAAAAAAAAAAAAACTTTTGAGTCCATTTCAAGCAAAATAGATATCCCGTACATGATTCACAGTAATTTAGGCCTACAAAGAATGTCCGCTGGAATTTATTTACTTCTCCGCTCTGCTTGATAATTGCATTTCGTCGAGGGAAGAGTGCCAAAAACGCAAAGCCTACTGTTCGAATCACAGGGAATTCAAAGGAGCGGAATGAGGCCAACGGAGGAACATGAAATTGCTGCCATAAATGTAACACCCACTATCCTCCTGATCAAAAAAAAAAAAAAAAAAAAATACGACAGAGGAAGAGAACAGCATTTTAGGATTCAAATGATCTCCTTTATTCACGCTGAAGGAGACACAGCTCATTTGGGAAGGCAACGTGATGTTGTGAGGTGGGGGGGGGGGGTGGGAACTTACAGTGTGTGGCATCTTTAATCAGGATACTAGCTGAGAACGAGACGTGGAATTTTTTTTTCACGGAAAAAAAGACTAAAACCCACGGAGGTTGTCAGAGGATGGTTTTGTTCCTTTATATTCCGCAGTGTTTTTTTTTTTCTTTCGGTGTTATAAGAAGTGTCTGCATAGGTCTGCTTCACCGCGAGAGCTCTCTGTCAAAAAAATACTGGAGCTCGGTTGGGCATCTTTCTCATTACATCCCTCCCTTTCTACATCACTTTCTTACTCTCCTTTCAAATGCCTCATGAATGTCTTCTCCATCTTTCTCTGTGCGAGTACCTGTGTAAAATATTCTTCCTGTTCCCTTTCTTTTCCCGTTCTCTTTTTCTTTTTCTCTCTCAGCCCCCCCAAAGCACACCTTCTTATCTTTTCAAGTGTCCTAACAGAGAATCCTCCTTTCCATTCACCAGGTATTTCTTTTCAGTTGCTGAAAAGTTTGAGATTTCACCTCGGCTTTGCATTCTAATAGTCATCATGAAATATTGAGCTCGGTTAGTATTCAGATGATTAAAATGTCCTTAAAAGGTTCGATTTAGCTCAATCAATGGTTCAATTATGTCATTGAAAGCTCAGTGGGAAGATACTTGTCACAAGCCTGGAAAAAGGCAATTAATGTCTTACTCATTTATGTATTTCTTTTTAGTATTTTGCATTATCAAGCTGAGGCCAAAAGGTTAAAAGGAAAGGTATATTTGTTGTGATTTGACTCATCTTCTGAGTAGTTTCCTTGAGTTTTTTTGTGGGGCAGGGGGGATTTTTCTTTTTTTTTTGGCAACCCTGCAGCGTTTGATTGAAGTCTGAAAACAGACCGTCACGTGACATTTGCAGTGTCACACCATTTTGGAGCACTGTGATCTTAATTAGAGTGAAATTTGGCCGGCGTTGAGATAATCAGAGGTCCAGCAGCGAGGGGAGAGTTGGCCAGGACGCTCGACGCGCTGTGCCAAGCTGAGGAACACACAACTTCGGCTGCCCCAGGAGGGAGCGGAGGAGACAGAAACGAACCCGCACGCCCACTCAACGCCACCGTGAGCCGGTGCGCGGCGGCCGCGGCCGGCGCCGGCCCACGCCACGGCCATCGCACGGCAAAGCGTCACATTATTTTAAAAGCTCTCACGTGCGGTCGCTTCAGCCAGGAAACGCTCGCGATCAAACGCCTGTGTAAACAAAAAGGGAGATTGTGTGTGTTTTTCATGACTGCGGCCCAGCACGTGAAGGAGGCCCTGCTCAGGAGAGAAAAGCATCCGCACAGCCCCCTTGCAGTGAGGTTCTCCTAGTTATTAGCAATGTCATTATGATGGCGTAACGTCCCATCTACTCCATTGGAGCATTGTGTAATGTCTGGGGACCCGGCGTGCCTAAACGGCGGGCAGTCCAGGACACGGGGGCTGTTGTTACCCGTCCTCTAGCAACGCAAGGCCACATGAAGTACAGAGATGGGAACGCCTTCACAAAACATAGCACAAACTCACAGGATACGCATCAAATTTGAGGCATGCCGCCAACAGCAGCAACAGAAAATCATATTGCCGCCTGCCGCCAGTGGTGACCAACTTTGAATGCCATTATTTGGGAAACTTTGGGCCCTAGAGTTTTCTGTAGACAGCTTGTTGCTTTGCATGCTGTCAGGTCTCACAGACCCTTTACAGTTGGCATGTAATTGTGCAATGCAGACTGAAACAACATCTTTTGTGGATTCATTCGTATGAAATTCCACATTTCTTTTTCTGCAGCCTTTTATCAGTACGTTTTCTGAGTGCTGATTAGAGTGAACCAGGACTATTACCAGTTGATTGAACCTAGTTAAAAGAGAAGGAGCACCTTCATTTCCCCTCTGAGCTTGCTGTTTTTTTTAATTGAACACATATATAAATGATCTACCTGGCAATTTGCCTAATTAGTGCTTTAAGCAGGCCACGTTCCGGCAGTGTAATGTTTTAGAAGCACACTTGGAAATCCCCATGCCAGACCTTGAAATATAATTCCAAAGTTGTCATGAAACTTTGAGGTCAGTTTTGAAATTAACTCACACGGTCATGCGAAATTTAAGCAAAAATAATCAAATCATTTAATTAATATTTCTGGACAATGATTCTTCAGAATGAGGGTTGATTCCCAATTTACTTGTTCTGAGCCGTAGTAGAGACTGATGGTCAAGTGTAGGCCCAGCTGTGTGGCATTATAATAATATTGTAACAGGAAAAACCCTGCCGCGATCTACACTACATCAGGGCAGCAACGTCAAGGCAGTCTCGTTTGTTAGCTGAGGATACCTTTCAGCCAGCCATTTGGGAACGAACAGGTGACCAGACAACTCATCTATCTTAATGACAAACTCCAGTTAACAGGGCCAATGTCACACACCCTGCTCCCCCAGTGGGCTGGGCAGCTCTTTGCCCGGGCCCAAAACGAGCCTGGGGCCTGCTGTCCAGTGAGCTTTTCCAGGTGAAGGGCAACTTCCAATCACACCCGCCTCCATTAGATTAAGCCCCTCCCTCCCCTGTTCCCGTAATTGCATTTGCCTGTTGCTGTGTGTTTAAGAATAGCCTTGGCCCCCACTGCCCTCCCCTCCCGGTTTCCCAGCTGCCTTTGGGGAGCGAACCGGCTAACAAGTCACCATGACAACCTGGGTGCATTGGAGACCTACGCTGCTATTCTCTGACTTTGCAGTTCCTGCCATTGCTGGGGTTTTTTTATTTTGTTTTGTTGTTGTTTTTTTGCCTCTCCAAGTTATTTTTGTGTTTGTTTACAGAGCCTCCAATCAAAATAAGCACAAATTTAATCTTGCATCATGAGTCACAGGTGATACCAGCACAATAAATATTACAGTTTGCTGTCTTCGGGTTTGGGGAAATCTTTCATGTCATGTATTATTTATGAATGCATATAGTTTGAGCAATACTGTACGCTGTAATGAATCATGGAACAACAGTGTAACAGATGGGGGTGAATTGATTGCTCCCTGCTCAACCCCGGGCAAGTGGACGGCAGGTTCACGTGTTAACACATTTCCTTGCGTCTGGAGAGTTTTGGGTTCAAATCCCAGGGGGGGAGAGAAACATGATGAATCTGCTCCGGTGAGGTCAGGTGTTTTTTCCCAGCATGCTCCGGCAAAGTGACATTTGATTGTCTTGTCCCGGGGGAGCGCTTGTCTTGTCCTTGGGGCGCTCTCTATTGGTGTTCAGCAGATGAAGAGCGTGCAGCTGGCGTGTTAAACTGGAGCCCTGGGACTTGGGGTGGCCAGAGATTGGCGGAGCTCGACCGCTCTCTAATTGGATAATATGCTCCATCAGGTCTCACCAAGCCCTCGCGGGACACCCTATTTGTTTTTTTGTTGTTCTCGTTGTTTTATCAGACAGGGACATTTTTCTGCGCACCGACATCGAAGTGTCGCTTTGTAACCCGCGACGAGGAGGGAGTTTTGATTTGGAGTGGGAGAGGGTCCAAAGTAAATCAAAACTACCGGCTGCCCACTAATCACAAATTACATACTCAGAACCGAGGGCGGACTCTCACCAGGCAGAACTGAAGGAGAAAAGTACCCCTGACAAGTAAGACACGCAGCTCTAAGTACCTATAAATTGCACTGGGCAGATGGGTCAAAGTTTTGATTTGGTCGCGACCCAAGTTAATAAATCTAAATTATTTAAGCCTCACAAGACCAGGTTCTTGGCGAAGGCCTCTTGTAATATCCTATAAATTGCGTCCTTGTTTCTGCTGGAATTGGAGCTCCGAGTCTTAACTCCCAGTAGACCCGAGGAGGGGTGGGAGGAAAAAAAAAAAAAAAAAAAGAAAAGCAATGGGGTAAAATAGCCGATCAATAAATCAATATGTTTTGCACCACCGAGTCAGACTGAACTAACACACACGCAGCTGAGAGTGGCACGGCGAGGAGTCACACTCGCCAAAAGACATTTTATTATTTTAGAGCTTTTTTTTTCTATTACCGGTTTTGGATCATTAAGCCATTGATTTTTTGTTTCACTGTGTAAGTGGTACGGTGGGCCCCTGGGACATTGCTGAAAGCCACCGGAGAGACCGAGCGGGGACTTTTTCTCTGCGCGTGTGATTCTTTTCTCCCGACTCACACAGCTTCCTTCCTCTGTGGAAAAATTAACATCTTCACTGTACTGTCTATATGCGCTACAACCGGATATCAGAGATATTCCTGTTTCAACCCTCATGAAAAAAAACTGATAAACTACCACTGTTAATTGGGTCCTTTTTTTTAGCGAAGTGCAAATCAGACAGGGCAGATAGCTTGTTATGAGTACAAAAACCTCAGGAACACTGAACGCAAAAAAAGCCCACAGAAGTTCAGTCCAGAGTAATTGCATAACTCCTTTGCTACAATGGTGCCTAGTGGAAGTATTGTCATACTGGTAGCATTGTGTAGAAAAAGAGGGTAGCGTTACTTTTTTAGATTGCAGAGCACTCTCTCATTTTCGGGGTGGTAATATCTCATCGAAGGGAGTACAAGTCACTGCTGGTTTCACAGGACTTACACTGTTTTTTGAATCATCCGTTTATAGATCATTCAATAGTGCAGACACATTTGGATGCACAGTATGCTTCCAACAGCCTTCGCTGCTGTACACTGTCCAATCAGCTGCAAGGAAAGTTCTCACACCGGAGATTTTAATCATTAACGGCACCTTTCCCCCAAATTCGGAACCTGTTCGTTATTTTTCCACCAGAAAATACAACCTGTTATTTGTATCTCTTCACATTTGTTGTCTATTCAAAATTGCACAACTGTGATTTTTCACGAGCATTAGTGAGTGAATTTTACCAGTAGAAGAATACCTATATGTTTGTAGGAAATTGTACAATGCTTATTTATAGAACTTCTCAATGGGTGTGCTTCTAGCTGTACATGCCAGTCTTACCCTGTCACACAAACACGCATTTAAAAACAAGCTGCTGATAGCTTGACTGTCAGGATGTAGGCTGTTGATAACCAGAACACAGTGTTTTAGTTGCTGTGAGTGTGAGAGTTCATTTTATTTTATGAGAGTGGTAAAGTAAAGCATATTTTTCATTACAGCTAAGAAATTCAGATGGTGCAAGTGAACAGTTCATTCTTTCCAATACCTCAGTGGCTTTTACCTGTAAGTATTGCATTTTTCAACAGGTCAAAGGCCTTTACTGTTTAAGTTGCAGATGAGCAAACATCAAATATCACCCTGTATTTACTTTAGAAATGGACTCCGTTAAAAAAATATAATTTCATTAAGGTAGCAAGGAAAAATTCAAACCATCTGTACATACCCAATATGTTACAGCCCAATATGTTTTCCTACATCTATTCACAGAAAGGATGAACATCCCATTGAACTGGTAGCTTTTTGGAAGTAACTGGATGAAGACTGAAATGCAGCCTAAAGTCATGTGGTTCAGCAGGACATCCATAATTATGTGTTAATAATTATGTGCCAGTGCCCACTTCTGTGTGAGAAAGAACCCTCCTACTTTTGGTTGCGTTCAGATACCAGTGTGCTATTCTTGCCTGCTCTCACTGCAGTCATGCCAGGCTAATACCTTTCCTTTGGTTGCTCAGCAACATAGGTCAGTTCTTACAAAAAAGACCCTTTTACTCATCAGCAACAGATTTAACTAATTGGTTTGCAGGAAGAAGTTTTTCACAAATGCAACTGAATTTGCAGCATTCATTTTACAGTAGACAGTTTCAATTAGCTTCACTTTCAATTGTTAGCTTGAACAAATTGGTGAATGCGCGAGAGATGCAAATACAGTAGGTTTTTTTTTAACTTGTGTTTTACTCTACCTCACTTGTAAGTCGCTTTGGATAAAAGCATCTGCCAAATGAATAAATGTAAATGTACTTTGCTAATCCTTTGCTGGGCAATTTCATGCAATAATCACTGAGTAACCAGGAAGTTGGCTAGCCCTAAAGAGTGAGCTGACCAGCAGTTCGATGTATTTTGACATGTAAGTGAAACTATTCATCAGTGTGTTGAAAATCCAGCAGTCATTTTAAGCAATAACTCTTCAATGCTTTTGTTTATGGGCCTAAACAATAGGCCATTTGTATGAATAACATCCAAATATTCTTCCTGGAGGAACTACAAAGCTTTTCATTCATTAATAAATCACTTTATTAATGTCTTTTGCACTGATGCATTTTGGGTTGTTTTGCTCAGTTGGAGCAGAACGTCAGCTAAGTGATTGAAATTATGTTCACTCACTCTTGAGTGTTCAGCTAACGGTGGGGGTGGTGGGGGGTTTGCGGGGGTGCTTCCACCTGAAGCCTACATTCTGTCTCCTTGCTGAAATCAGTACAATAATTCATACATCCCTCGCTGAGTGATGCAGTATTGTTTCTTGAAAGTTAAATATGTGGACGCACCTATGTATCCACCCCATGTGTATTGGATATTGAATATTTATACTAATGAATAATAACATGACTGCTCTTCGTCAAATGGCCTGAGGCACTCTACTCAGTTTTCTTAGGCTGCCAGAATTTGATTTTTTATTTTTTTTTGCTTTAATCTGAAAAGTTCAGGGGAAAAATATAAATATAGTCTCGCTTAAGCTTTTGCTAAAGTAAAAAAAAAATGCATGAGTAGATCATCACAGACCTGGACTTTCACCAGATTACATTACATTATTGTCATTTAGCAGATACTTGTATCCACAGAGCTGTACATAGGTTACAACTTTACATTTATACAGCTGGATATTTACTGAGGCAATTCTGGGTTAAGTGCCTTGCCCAAGGGTATAGCAGCAGTGCCTGAGAAGGGAATCGACCCAGCAACTTTCCGGTTATGAGCCCTGCTCCTTAATACTATGCCACACCCCCAGGTGATGGTTGCATTTGTAAGATACACGCTAAAAGTAAGGTACTGTATGCAATCCATTTGCAATCTACCATGACTGATTTTTAGCAGTAAATGTGTCAGGATTTAGGATGTGCAAAAATGTTGTAGAAAACATGGAGCGATTCGGAATGCCTTTCGTTTATGAAACAATATAAGTTCACCGTGTGAGAGAGCATTCAGCACTGGTGGCAATATTGTTGCTTGCCATTGTTCAGCATTGAAACCAGCAGCAGCTGACAGCCTTGTTTTCCTTGCAAAAAAAAAAAAAGAAAAAAAGAAACGATGTTGATATTGATGGCATGACAAAAGAAGGAACTGCCTTAAGCATATTGTACACGCTAGTGTTTTATTTCAATTCTGTTCTCTCCTGGAAGGAAATTCTATTTATGGGCTGAGGAAAATTGTGTATGTGTTCGATGTTAGTGGTTTTTTTTTTCCCTTGCATATGCTTGTGTTGCACTGTTTGATGCTGTGGTTGATATGTCAATCCACCTCCCCACTTTTCTGCTAAAGACAGTGAATGATCACAAAATATGACAATGCATATGGATATCATCCGATATCTAGAAATATCACGATATTTATATCTACTGTGTATCATTCACCTTTTTTCAGATATCTTTGATGCAGTTTTTTGCAGAAGTTTTTTTTGTCTGACAAACTTTCAATCTGTATTATGTCCAAGCAGAATTGTTAAGCTATACAGTGATGAGACTATAACTGTTAACTAATAGTTAGGCTATGGACACCCATTTTGGAGTTGGTGAAGCCCCTCTTTCCCATCACCAGTTGACAATACAGGTCAGCATAGTTTGACCGTTTTCACAACATTGGCTAACTGATTGAGGAATACTGTTTACAGTTACTGTCATTCTTGTCAGTAAAAATAACATGCCATAATAACACTTGTCAATGAATTGTGAAATGAAATTGTGTCCAAGCAGATTTGTTAAACTGTATAGTGATTAGACTATAGCTATTAATTAATAGTTAAACTATAGGCTATAACGTATAACTAATAGACTGTTAAGTAATACTGGCTGAAAGGAAATGACTAACTTTCAATTTATCATGTAGAGTATGACTACTTTGTGTTCTTTGTCCTTACAGAAACACTGCACTTGAAGAGGCAAAAGGAATTCATATTTTAAAAGGCCAAATTTGCATTAATGCAGAATTCTGTGAGAGCTTGATCAGTTCTGTTTGTTTTATTGCTGAAGGAAATCCCAAAAACCTTTATTTGGTTGTTTGTTTAACTCTATTGCTTACTTTGAAGTGTTTTTAGCTCAAATGTTACTCCAGTGCTATTTATAAATGCAATTAATATTGAGATTAAGAATGATCATTTTTTTAATCGCAAGATTAATTGAGCTCATTAAAAAAACACTGACAACCCACACAGACACACACATACACAAACACACACACTAAGCTTTTTCCCTCCCCTTCTTCTCTTTTCTCTCTTACTTGTTTTTGTGTCTCCAGTTTCACTAATTCTGTCTTTTTTAATCTCTCTCCTCAGTATCTCTCTCTCTCCTTCCTTCATTCTCTCTCTCTTTCCCTCTCTCTTCTTCAATCTCTCTTCTCTCTCTCTCTCTCTCTCTCTCTCTCTCTCTCTCTCTCTCTCTCTGTCTCTCTCTCTCTCTCCTCCCTCCTTCCTTCACTCCCTCTCTCGCGCTCTCTCTCTGTCTCTCTCTTTCCCCATTGCTGGTGAGCTGCCAGCCTGCAGTGTCCTCTTCCCCAGCAGACTCATTCTGAAGTGACTGAAGTGCTGCGTGCCTCACACTATTTTTAACTCAACAAAACACCGCCTTACCGAGGGACTCCACCCCCAGCCGTCCGTCTTTCGAGCTGGCGCTGGGTCAGCCACTGTGTCTGTTCGCACCCCCCCCTCCGCAGGCTGACCCCACCACGCTGCGGAAGTCTCTGGGAGGTATTAAAGGAAAAGACGGGCGTTTTGGCACCCGGAGCCGGGCCGATTCCGTTAGGCCCTGCTGCGTCTTGCGTTTGCTGCCCTTTCCAGGTCTGAAGAACCCCCCCGTGCAGCCAGTGCACACAGCATGTTTCTGTGGCCCTCGGCTCTCAGCTGCCGCAGTCATCGAGATCGAGGGAAGACACATACGCCCCCACCCCCCCGCCGTCTGAAGATTTACGGTGATTTCATCAGACCACTCCATAGAATGCTTTTTATTGCACGATTCATGTTAAAGGGCAGCTAACGGCTCAAAATTAATGTCTCGAACACATTTAGAGCCAACAATCTTTTGGCGCAGGCAGGTTCTCCAGCCACTGCACCCCATGGTTCCTGACCACACGTCTGCCTGTTAAGGTAACAGGAAACCCAGGAGTTAGATGTAGGTAGCCAGTGTGGTCCAAACCCTCAAATTTCTCCTTGCTTATTGGATAAAGTTGTGGCATCTGATTTTCACATTAGCAGCGGAAGAGTGCGGTTCCTGGACCCCCTCAGTGAGTGCTGCTACCGTGAGCCACCAATCACTGCCTTGGACGAACCAATCAAAAGCTTTTGATAGTAAAACACTGATTGGCTCAAGCGATTACAAAATAATAGCTCCACCCATTTCGGAGTTCATGAAGCCTCACTTTCCCATCACCAGTTGACACCACAGGTCAGCATCTTTTGAAGCTGAGAAGCACTGTCGGTTCCATTTTTACTGTATGTGCTGACTGACTGTTTGCACAGCATTGGCTAACTGACTGAGGAATACTATTTACAGTTAACGTCATTCTTGTCACCAGAAATAACATGGCCTAATAAAGCTTGTCAGTGAATTGTGAAATGGCAGATAACAATTTATTAGCCAGCTACAAGGGACACGCACAACAAGGTTCACAGGAATTGGATTCCTTCTCATATGCTAAAGCATGTACTGCCTTTGCACAGTACCACATGAGGAAATTAGAGGCATAGTTCACAAGGACGATTGTTTTGGCAGTTGAATTTTCCCTGTGCTCCCCTCCAGAGTGACAGTACAAGCTTACCTCTTTTTGAGCAGCCTTTTTCCCTAAAAAAAAAAAAAACTTTTCTAAGCCTGAGATATTTACAGCTCTTTTAAGACAGATTTTTTGCCATTAATAATGAAAATGAAATTCATCCTCCCACTAGAAAACACAACAGGCTCTATTTCAAACCTTGGCTGCCCTCACTGTGTCAGTGCGGGGCATCCACAAATTAAAGAGAGCAATTTAAGGAGAAGAAAAGGGGGCCTGCTCGAATTACAGGGTTTGGGGAAGGACATTATTTTATTAGCTTGAAGGGCAAAATATGGAATAGTCTTTCATTGCAGGGTACTTTTTTTGGAGGAGGATTCTTCTTCAAGCTCTGGTCTTTGTTGGGGGTGTCGTTTCTGCAAATGTTAATGACTTTAATCATTTTTCCATGGGACTGCAGTCCCATGAGTAGACAGCTAACTGTCTGAGACGCAACTGAACATTAAATAGATGCAGGGGCAGATGCATTGATTGAAGAGGATCACAATACACCAGTTACTAAATAAGTATATCCAAGCAGCTGTTTGTTGCAGTGAAATAGGCGCTTTTGTTTATTTTACTTGTGTGCAGAATTGTGTGCATGTGTGTGTCTGTTTCTGTGTGTTTATGTAAGTGTATGAGCATGCATGTGTATATGTAGATGCATACATGTTTGAAATCTTGTGTCGTATGTCAAAGTCAGAGTTTCCTCATTCTGAACTCTGTGAAAGTGTCTGAGCTCCATGGGAGTGTCAGTGGCTCCTCATTCTGAATTCTGTGAGAATGTTTCTCTTCTCATTCTGAACCTTGTGTGAGTGTCAGTCTTTCATTCTGAGCCCTTTGAGAGTGTTAGTCTCTCAATTTGAGCACTGTAAGAGTGTCAGTCTCTCATTCCTAGCCCTGTAGTAGTGTCAGTCTTTCATTCTGAGCTCTGTGAGAATGTGTCTCCTCTCATTCTGAACCTTGTGAGAGTGTCGTTCTCTCATTCTGAACCCTGTGAGAGTGTTAGTCTCTCAATTGGAGCACTGTGAGAGTGTCAGCCTCTCATTCTGAGCACTGTGAGAGTGTCAGCCTCTCATTCTGAGCCCTGTGAGAGTGTCAGTCTCTCATTCTGAGCCCTGTGAGAGTGTCAGTCTCTCATTTTGAGCTCTGTGAAAGTGTCAGTGAGTGTAACTACCTCCCAGCAGAATTGGATTTCTGATGTTTCTGAGGCTAAGCTCTCTATAAAACTCCTGCTGTGAGACTTGGCAACATTTGCACCTCTCTCTTCCCTTCTCCCTCCCTGTTCTATATTTAATCAGTCAGAGTAGGACGTGTGTGATGGTTGATGATGTGATGGGGGCAGGGGGTGGAAGGGAGGAGGGGGCACACGTGTGGGTACGTTGCGTGTACACACGCGCATGTATTTCTGCTTGCGCGTGTGCGTGGGTGTGGTTTTTTTTTTTTCCCCTGGTACTGCCAGAGCGGCGTTGTTTCGAGTGGAAATGAATGCCTGCAGAGGAAAAAACCTGCCCATCTCCCCAACAGAGGGCTCAAATCCATCTTCCTTTCCAAAGTGACACTCCAGTGCTCAAGTGTTTGCTCCGTTACAGGGAGGAGAGGAGATAGTCTGGACAGCGACAGGCCGGAGAGAAATTAGCGGCCAAGAACAGCTATAAACTCTGACTCAGTCCATCAAGACAGCGCACTATTTCCACAGTCCTTTTTTTTCTTCCTTTTGTCTTTCACATTTTTAATGCTCTCCGCCAAAGCAGTTTGTGCCAAGGTGCATGGGGTGGGAGGGGGTGGGTGAATAGACAGGAAGCCACCAGAGGTGGTGTAGTGGGGAACGCATTGCTGCAGACTCTGCTCTGCCAGGGAGAGAGAGGGTGACACATTTACGGATGGTTTTTCTACCTCCCTCTTTTCCTTACGGCCGAAGTTTGATCACCAGTCCGGTTCAGTGTAAACTTGCTTCGGAAATAAAAAACTCTGTATCAGTCAGGATCCTCTCTCTCTCTTTCATTGTCCCTCTCTCTCTCTCTCTCTCTCTCTCTCTCTCTCTCTCTCTCTCTCTCTCTCTCTCTCTCTCACACCTCTGTCTCACTATGCCTCTCTCTCTCACCTCTGTCTGTCTCTCTCTGTCTGTCTCAGTCCCTGTGTCTCACTCATGCTTTCTCTCTCACCTCTCTTTGTCTTGCTATACCTCTCTCTCACTGTCCCTCTCTCTCTCACTGTCCTTCTCTCTCTCACTCAAGCTCTCTCTCGCTCTCTCAGTCTCTCTATGCCTCTCTCTCTCTCTTTCTCTCTCACTGTCCTCTCATTCTTGCTCTTTCTCTCTCTTTTTCACTGTCTCTTTCACTGTCTAGCTTCTAATGAGAAGGGTTTCCTGTGATGGAATATAGTAGAAAAGAGCAGCAGGCATTGGAGGGGTGATGCAGTGGCCCCCTACCTCACTGCACCACAGGGGGCCCATTGTGTAGAGTGTGTGTGTGTGTGTGTGTGTGTGTGTGTGTGTGTGTGTGTCCACATGTGCATCATTGTGTGTGTGTGTGTGTTTATGTGTGTATGTGTTTATATATGTGTGTGTGTCCACATGTGCATCAATACATGTGTTTATGTGTTTGGTGTGTGTGTGTGTGTCCACATGTGCATCGATATCTGTATGTGTGCGTGTGTGTGTGTGTGTGTGTGTCCACATGTGCAATGTCTGTATGTGTGCGTGTGTGTGTGTGTGTGTGTGTGTCAGCAGCTGACTCCCTCAATCTAGAGTGACCCACCGTTTACAGAGCGAATCCGCACCGCCGTGTGGTCTTGCGCGGGTTCCTCTCAGCAGCGGGGAGATCTTAATTGCGAGCTCCTTTCCTGACTGTTGGGTACGGCTTCAGTCCGGCGCCCGCCCCTCCTATCTTAATCTCTCCCGCGTCTGCCGGCTGATTCTCTCCCCTATCTCTCCATCTCCCTCTGCCCTTCTTAAAGGAGCTGTACAAGGACGAGGCTGAGTGACTGACAGACAGGCCATTACCCCCCTCCGCCCCAACCGCCCACACCCCGCCGCTGATAATACGGTCTGAGCTGCCGCATCAAACCAGGGGGAAAGAGGGAACAGGACTGGGGAAAAAGAGGGGGTGGAGAAAGGGAGAAAAGAAAGACAGAAGAAGCTATATAAAGCTTATAAATAATCTCAAAGCAATTACCCGCGCTCACTTAGTCCCTCAACTTCTAAGTCAGAGAGAAAGGAGGAAGTAAGGGAGAGATGGAGGGGGGCCGAGAGAGAGAGTGAGAGTGAGAAGGAGAGAGAGAGAAAATTTTTCCCATTTCCCAGTTTGACAGCTTTTGAACTTATTTTTCATTTTTTATTCATTAGATAAGTAAAAGCACATACACTGATGGCGCAATGGAGTTGTAGTTTGATTTATGCCCGGTTCTGGGAGAAAGCGGGATTTACGAGCCACTCTTACCACATAATCTTCGCAGCAAGGCGAGAGCACTGGGAAGAGTATCGAGCAGAGCACTAAGAACATTCTGTCCCTCTCGATCCCTTCACGCCTCTCTCTCTCACCCCCTCCCTCCCCCTACCCCCTTCCCCTCTCACCCTGACTCTCTGCTGTCTTGTCTTCTCCCTCTCCCAGCTAAATGACGTGATTTCTTTATGCCAGGCGTTGTTGTCACTATGAATATGCAGCATTGCCGCTATAGAGAAACCCGTTCTCCCTACGTATTTTTGTGCACTTGAATATGAGTGTCAGGATACGGGGACCCGTGAATGTTGCGCTGTGTGTTTTCCTGTGTGCGCTCGTCTGTGTTCGCACGCACGGGCGCGAGTCGCGATGTGCACGAGCGCGTTCATGCGTGAGCGCATATGTGTGTGCATGCGTGTGTGCGTGTGTGTGTGTGTGTGTGTGTGTGTGTGTGTGTGTGTGTGTGGCTGCGCATGAGGTCGTGTGTGGGATGGCCTGTGCCATGATGCGGGGGATACAGCCTGCCCCAGGTGAGCGCGGCTCTGTCTCCGCGGGTACGGCTGAGTGCTTTAAAATGGGTCTCCCTGCACAGCGGATTTTGACCCCCCCGCTGCCGCCAGCAGTAACATACAGCATTTCGAGTGAGGCGATGCACAATATTGACTCACAATGTAGAACTCACTGCATTTGGACATATTATAACGACCTTCTATGAAGGGTTAATATGTATTATACGTATAATAATACGTATGATTACATACTACGTAATTACTACATGTCGCTACTTCCTTCCTTACCACGTAAACCCTTTATAAAAATTGCATAACACTTAGACTAGAGTCCACACAGACTGTCATAGGATGTGCTCTGACACTGCCCACATTAGCAGCTACATTACAAATGCCGTTCTGATTTGGTATATCACTGTAAACATATTTTGGTGATCTAGCACACCCTTTGACAGTCTGTGTCAGTTGGCATAAGTGTTTATGAATGGTTATGCAATGCTTATGAAGGCCTCATGTTCTTACAATGGTGCTTTATAGTTGTGATATCAGATTCTTATTAAAAAGTATCACTACACACAAGAAGAGGAATTATATTGTATTCATATATACATATATATTTTTAACATGCAAGGAATATATTTACATTATTTGTCAAAGTACACAATGTGGATCACAGTTACAGTTGTTCATTTAGCAGATGCTTTTATCCAAAGCAGCTTAGAGTACATTGGAGGTATACATTTCATCGTTATGTGTGTTCCCTGGGAATCAAGTCCACAGCTCTGGCATTGCTGGTGTCATGCTGTACCAGTTGAGCCACAGGAACACATAGGATCAGGATATAGGTGGTCATCCAGGGGATAGGTGGATATACGACAAAGGTTGATATCTGTGTGGGCTGTTCACGAGACAAAATGGGGGCTGAATTTCCCGACGGAGGAAACAAAGTGCCAGGTGCTAAGTGTGAGCTCTGCTGAAATTAAATACGTTCGCACCCCTCTGCTGTGAACCGCACTCCTCACCCCTTCATTGGGCTTCAGCAGTGAAATCGTGGCCCAAGCAGGAACGTTGGGCAGCCTTCGGTTGATTGAGCAGTGTTTAGACCACAGGACGCGCTTTACCTTCAGATTGCACAGAAATCGATAGCGATGCTCCAAACTTTGCACACACGTTCGCACATCCCCCCTTGACTTCGCCCCGGTTTCGATCTTTAGCCTGAGAATATTTCATATCATTCTGTCAAATATATGCATGTTTCTGTGGTTTCGCGCTGAATTACAAATGAGAGAGGGGTTTTGCTGTGCTCTCAAATGCATTTTTGATATATTTCATGGAAATGACTGTGTTCATCAAAAGAACATAATGGTTTCTACATGAGGGCATAGTTAATTTACAAGTCATTATTTAACACTGATGTAGAATTTTTCTTATGGCTCAAATTTGCAATTTTGTTATTAGCAATCCTTTATACTAGGCAGATTTGCTGGATGTTTTTTGCAAACATTAATGCCTTAACTCTTATTTTTTTCTTGCTTCATATGGTCTTAGTGTTTTACCTTAATAAGTGTTAACAGGGATAATCTTACTGGGTTTATTTATAATATTATAAATTTGTTATATTCCACTAGCTTTTCGCTGTGCAGTATGTCCATAAAGGCGGCTTAGTGAATTATACCAAGCAGGACTTTTCTCATTTTCATTAGCCCTGCCTTTTGTGAAAGTGTGCAATTTTCATCAATACCCTTTAAATCTAGTGCCAAACACAGCTAATTTTTCAGAGTTCTCAATTATGTGATTGAACCCTACAGAGACACTTGAGTCTAGCTCATAAAAAAAAAAAAAAGTTTGAAACTTCAAGTTGCTAATTGATTCTGCAGGTAATTTGAAATATCAAGCTCTTAGGGGGCCTAAGCTTGAATTAGGTAAATATAGTCCTGCAAGATTAGTAAGGGTTCAATTAAGTAATTCAGGGCTCAGCTTTGGATTACACAGTGGCAGTAATACTCGGGAAATGGCCAGAGATCTCTACATTTAAAAGCATTCTGAGCTCATTGGGGTCAGCGGGAGTTCTGTCTCTCTTCGTACCACAAGAACGTCTGGCAAGATCTCTCCAGCAGAGTGCCGGGCTGGGTGAGCCTGTGGGGGTGTGTGTGTGTGTGTGTGTGTGTATGTGTGTGAGGTTATGAGCATTTGTGTGTGTGTATGTATGTGTATGTGTGTATGTGTCGAGGGTATGAGCATTTGTGTGTGTGTGTGTGTGTGTGTGTGTGTGTGTGTGTGTGTGTGTGTGTGTGCATACATGTGTGTCTGTGTGTGCGTTTGTCACTCTGCAGGGGGGGGGGGGTAAAGGGCGAAAGGGAGGGAAGAATATTTGGAGGAAGTGATTGCAATCTTTTTTTAGCTGTAAGTGTATCTTATTCCTGCGTAATTCAGAGCTTGAACTTGGCAGGCCCCGGAAAGAGAGTGAGTGAGAGAAAGGAGGAGAGCGTGTGTGAGAGAGAGAGAGAGAGGAAGGAAGGGGGGTAGATTCCCTGAAATGAATTGGCTAGATGGGCGAGGGGAGGCAGGGTTGTTGAGGTTCGTATTTTGAATAATTTAGCGGGACAAAAACTTGCGCAGGGACCCATGTGAATTCAAAAGAAAGGAATTCATCTATCCATCTGTGTGAGACGGGAATAAATAAGGAAAGAGAGACAGAACGGGTCAAAGGGCACGAGAACCCATAAGGACAGTATTCAAGTACTGTGTCTAGAAAGGGAAAGTTTTTCTTTCAAGAACGGACCTAACTTTCTCTACACAGCATTACTCCGCATGCAGACCTGAAAATGATCCGACCTGCACATCACCAGCTAAATCCATTTTATTATCGAGAGAGAATCGCCCGGGCGCTCGGAGAGTACGGCAGAGTGAGAAAACGAACGAGAAAGCCAAAGGAGGTGAGGAGAGACGGCGTGATGTCACCCAGTGTGAGAATGTAGTCACATGCTCCCACAGCATCCTCCCTCTCCTGCTCTCCCGCTCGTAGCTGTGTGATCATATTAGCATGTCATTGTGAGGGGAGTCATCTCACCGTGGGTGCGTCTATGGGGGGAGACAGACTGTACATAGTTATTACTCTTCATTACGTTTTTATTTATTTGCTATGCAGACAGCCGCGTTCCTGAGCGACTGGAAACACAAACGGGGCGTAGCGTAAACAGCGATCCCGGCTCGCCGCGTTTTCGGGAGCGCCCGCTCACCCGGCCCGCCCGCCGTTAAAACAAGAGGCGCGTTATAACCGCACGTCCGTTTTAACCGGATCGAGGGCCGTGTCACGCTCTGGCGCCAGCGGGCTGTGGGTTCTGTATCGCCGTCCGGGGTGTGTCTGTAGGTGCAGCTTTAGCAGGGTGTGACCCTGTGAAGAATCTGGCCTCGTGCTTTAATTCAGTCTAACCACTATGCACTTTGTCCTTACGTTTGAACGTTTAAGGAAATATTACAGCTTTTCATTTGCTAGACAATCTTTTGTTTTTGTTAATTACAGCTGTCGGCAGACTCTTAATGACGTCTGGCTGAAGAATGTAAGGCTTGCTTTAAAGTGATTTCTCAAAGACGTGAAACAAACCGCATTGCGGTTAGATTGAGTCGAGGCGTAAGGCCCGCCCACTCGCTGGTGCTCCTTTTGCTCCTCCCTGAGCAAACTCTGTGTGCCGCTGGGGCACGATTTGTTTTGGCGCGTGACAGAAGGGGCGTCGCGGGCCCCCGCGGCCCGGCCGGGGGCCTTTGTTCTGCTCGGTGTTCTGCGTCACATATTTCCCAGAATGCCGCCCGCTCGTTACCATGCCAGGGTGGCGCACGGCCGCCCCTCCGTGATTGATCTTTGTGAGCAGCGGCTGTGCCCACAAGCCCCGGGCTTCCTTTCGCCGGATTCCGCCAGGCCTCATTGGCCTGACAGGGCCAATCCACCGCTGCCAAAGCTTTTAAAACAATACATTATGTAAATGGGACACCACAAATTGAGCGTACGGCCGAGTAGTACGAGGGAACAGGAGCGTAACAAAAACAGATGACTCGGCATCTTTTTAACCCCCCCGCCCCACCCCAACCTCCCTTTTTCTCTCTCTCTGTCGTGTATGTGTCTGTGGCTCTCAGCACACACACAAAAAGTACAATTTTCAAAAAGGAGGAGACACTGAGAGCTGTAGCATTCCGGGAGGCAGGCAGCATTCCATGGGGGTGGGAGGGAGGGGGCGTGAATCCGCTGAGGTGATTTGCGCACGGTTGTTGTCGTGCGGGCGGCGGCGGCGGCTAACTCGGCGTAGCCCCGCGTTTCGTCCCACCTCGGATCCTCGCTCCATCATTGAGGTCCTTATGAATCCGTCAAAGCGCACTCAAATTTAGGATACTGATACTGGGTTGGGTAAAACTAGGACACAAACTGCAAGCGCTGAATAATAATGACGCTGGTGAATCCCTGTGGTGGAGCTGTCGCAAGCCAGTTAGGGTACCTCCGCGATGGCGGGGTGTGCTGTTGAATGTAAGAGCCCCCGCTCAGTCTCCCCCACCCACCCAGAGCCCCACCAAGCCCCCCCAAGCCCCTCAAGCCCCCCATGCCCTCCCAAAACAGCAGTGTGACAAACAGTGTGTGTGTGGTATTTCAAGGAGTGGGGGGGGAGTTGGGGAGGTGCTCCTTTGTTTGCCCTTCAGAAGATAGATTTCCACAAATTATATGTGTGTGGATGGGTTGCGCGGGTACAATTACTCTGTAGTAGCGTTGGGTGGGGGGGGGATGGGGACGACAAAACGAGAGAAAGCCAATCCTGTCCCTGCGAGAGGGGAGTGAGAGAGCCACCTCGCCTCTCGCCCCGACCGCCTCACCGGCCACATTGCAGTGGCGTTTTCCTTTTTTCGCCCGCGTATCCGTTTCGCGCCAGACTCCTTTCTTCATGTTCCTTCCATCTCTGTTGTTTAGATGCTTCACGCTTAGGTGCCGTGGCCCCCCTGATCCCCGTCTTCAGGTTATGTAATCAACAGCAGATTGCCCGATTTGCGCCGAGGGGGTCACGGGCGAAGATCCCTCTGTATTCTTCATCCCTCTGGAAAAATGCGTGCGTTCTGAGTGGATGTGTTTACCGCGGCCCCACAACTGATAGAGATAACTTTGTGTATCAGCACAAACACAAAGAGAAGCAGCCACAGCGCCGCTGGCAGAATGTATAAGCACTTTTGATAGAACTTGTGCGTGCTTGTGTGCTTTTGTGTGTGTATGCGTGTGTGTGTGTGTGTGCGCGTGTGTGCTTGTGTGTGTATGTGTGCATCTGCGTGTGCTTGTGTGTGTTTCTTTGGGGGTGTGTGTGGGCACACGTGTGAACGTTTGTGAGCATGTGCACGTGTAAGAGTGTGTGTATTTGTACGTGTTCGTGCGTGTGTGAGTGTACGACTCTGTGTGCATGCATGTGCGTGCGTGTGTGTGAGCATGTGCTTGTGTGTGTAAGAGTGTACCTGTATTTCGGCGTCTGTGTTCATAAGTGTGCGAGTGTTTCTGTGTGCATGCGTGTGTGTGTGCGCGTGTGTCCGTGTGCGAGTGGGTGTGCATATGTGTGCGCGTGCGAGTGGGCGTGCCTGTTCACGCTTGCACAGGGACATGCATTAGTCTCTCAATGCCATTGTGTAATTGCACTCCATTGTGTAAAATTGAGGAGGAGAACCGTTTTTCTCCACCATCGCTAAGCGGTGAAAATGAAAGGGGAATCTGAGCCGCGTACACTGCTCAATGCTGCCATCTAGCTGTGGCTGCAGGAAGCCCCAGGAAAGATCTGCCTCCTGTGAAATCACGTACTTTATCTAAGATCTAGAAAGAGGACCCGACCTAGTGGAGTGCTACAGAATTTACTTTCCTAGGGGAAGGGGGCTGCAAAATAAATTCTTCCACAAATGCATGTTGTAGCGATACAAGTCAAATAACGCATCCATAAGTGGTCTTCAGTGGTGTTTTAAAAGCCGTGTGTAGATTCAACATCACTCTCCAAACTATATAGTTCAAACGTATATGAATATATGATCTACACCATCAAAATATGATACCACATGATACTACCAAAGCATTAAAATTCACTGTCTCTGTAATAGACATGCATCTCAGTGTGGAAATACTGTGCAAGAGACGCAATTTGGCCATACACTGTCTGTGTACAGCAGGCAAAGTAAACCACTGAAGTGCATGTGGGGATCAGCTACAGAAATACCCAGAGGGGGAGAGAGGGGGTTGATATGAGAACGATACTGTGACCTTGCGTTGCTCCCTGATCTATGTCCTGATCTCGCCGTCTCCCAGAAATGTGTTGATGAATCGGCTGCTGCCCCCCACCCACCCTTTTCGGCGCTGTCCCCCCCCTCTCTCTCTCTCTGTCTCTTGCAGCGATTTATCGGCGGTAAAGCCCAGCTAATGTTTTTAATGTTGTTTGATGCATTATTTATTCGTTTCGGCCTGCCTCGGCCACACCGCTGGGAGAGGGGGGGAGTCGGGGAAGGAAGAGCAGAGAGAGAGAGAGAGAGAGAGAGAGGGAAGTGCAAGAAGAGGAGAGGAGACAAAGAGAAGGGTGAGAAAGAGGAAGAGAGGGAAGAAGGGAGGGAGGAAAAGAGAGGAAAGGAGACAAAGTAAGAGGTGCTAAAAGTGTGAGAGGACATTTCTGTCAGTGTGGGGGATTGCGATATTAAGGAGACAAGAAGGAGAGTTTTTTTTTAACTTGTTTAAATAACTGTTTATTTTTTACTGTATTATATACATAGTCTTATCTGTTATGTGGACTGCAGAATCTGTAAAATGGTCTGAATTTGAGAGCGAGACACAGCTACAGGGAAAAGCAGAAGGAAAGAAAGAAAGGGCCGCGAGCCAGCACAGGGCCTCTCGTCCGCACTCGTGTGACGGAATTCAGACAGGACGGGACACGGGACTGACGCGCATATTCACCCCGGGAATGGGCGCCCGCTTGATCAGATCCCTCCTTTTGTCCCCTCCCTGTCTCGTGTCTCCCCCCTCCCTGACCTTTTTGTGGGCCGTAATTAAAATCCCCCCCTTGCAGCCGTGACTGAAGGCTTTGACAGTGGCTCGCGCCGCCTCTGTCCGCTTGGCACTCTGAATCACAGAGATGGATTGGGCTAAATGGCCTGCCGGCAGATTGGCGTCCTGTCTGGGGCAGGGGGTGGGGGTGGGGGTGATGGGGGGGTGCTGCTTCCGGCCACAGAAGTGGGGGTGAGCTCCCACTTTATGGGCCGCACAGGGGCGCGGAGGAGGGTGCCGTCAAATCCGAGCGTGCGGATGCGAGTGCGTGACGAAGCCGCACTCTCATGCCGGCGCCCCGTCCTTACTCCTGACCTCACCTTCTCTGTCTCTCTCTCCCCTCGGATCCAAAATCAGAATCCCGTAGCTGCGGGGTGAAAACCGAGTCTCCTCTCTCTCTCTCTCTCTCTCTCTCGCCCTCTCCGTCTCTCTCTGTCTTTCTCTCCATCTCCCTGAAGGCCGCGTTCATCCTTGTGGGCGGCGTGCTGTCTTTACTCGTCTTCGCTTCAGCCCTCCCGGCCTCCCCTCTAACGCCCCCCGTTCGGTCGGCACACGCTTCCCCCCCTCTCCCGTCCTCTGTGGCGTGTCGCTTTGCCCCCTCCCTCCTTCCCTCCCTTCCCCCCCCTCCGCCCCACCTTGCTTCTGGCGGCGTGGCGATTGGCATTATTAAAAATTGATTGGCACCGACCATTTCACGGCGCTCATGTATTATTGAGCCGCGGTTGGCGGGGGACCCGGTGCGATTGATGGCGGAGAAATGAAACGGTTGGAGTGGCGCAAAAGGTTCCTCGGGGGGGGGGGCGGGACAGTGGCCGTGTGGCACGCCGTGAGCCTGACCGTGCCCGTGCGCACGGCCGGGAGCGATGGCGGTCATCTCGAGTCCACGCTGCCCTCCGTCTCCTTCTGCTATCGCTCCCATGATGCCCCCGGCCCCTCCCACTCCAGGCTGTTGTGGTTTCTCGGGGGGGCCTCTGATGCATGCCTCACCCACCCCGACACAGTGACAAGGCACCTCACAGCCACAAACAAGTAACCAAACAAGAAAATGAGTGTAATAGTTTTAAATAATGATGGTATGCTGAAAAGAGTTCATTTTCAGACATGAATTCTAACCTTCTTTTTCTCTCTCTCTCCCCCTCCCCCTCTCTCTCCCTCTGTCCCAATCTTTCTTTCTCTCTCCCTCTGTCCCTCTCTCTTTCTCTCTCTCCCTCCCACTCACTTCATCTGTCCCTCTCTGTTTCTCTCTCTCTCTCTCTTTCTCTCCCTCTGTCCCTCTCCCTCTCCTTCTGTCTCTGCCTCTCCCCCTCTCTCTCTTTCTCTCCCCCTTCCCTCTCTTTTGTCTCTCCGAGCAGATGAACAGACCAATCCAGGTGAAGCCGGCGGACAGCGAGAGCCGGGGAGGTAGTGCTCCACTTTTTACTGTCACCGTCGCCTCAGATTAGCGTCACGATTATCCTGCGCCGCCGCCGGTGCTTCCATTCTCCTGCGTCCCGCGTTTAATCCGGCGCCTTTATGCCAGCCGACAAGCTTACGATATAAACGGTGCTGGGAAAATCGCAGTATATGTGTGCAGGTCATCAGCAGCTCCCGTGACCGTTCTTCAGCAGGGGGTTATATTCTCATCAGAGTTTTATTCTCTCCGTTTCCTATACCTCTGTTGTTTTACTCGATCAAACCTGTGATAACAGCCTCTTTTGCACTGAAAATAGAACTCACTGAGAGAGAGAGAGAAAGAGAGAGAGAGAGATTGACATACTTTTACCTCTGTGTTGCTTGGTATTCTCTAAGTGTGATTGATGGCTTCACACTGGGAGAGAGACAAACACAATGTAGGGGTTCTTGGGAAGGACATACATCTCTTTTCTCTGGGTATACTGGTTTGAGGAACCAAGCTTCTGACCAGACGGTTGTATGTTCAATTCCCAGGGTTCAATTCCTAGCCTTCATAGCCTTCAGCAAAGTATCTAACCAAAATTGCTTCAGGAAATATCTAGCTGTATAAATAGACACGTTATAAAATGTAAGTTATATAAGTTGCCTTAGGTAACATCATCTATGAAGCATATAAATAATTTATAGTCAAAACAGGACAATTACATAAAGCGTTGCAGCAATAATATATCTTGTAACTGTTATAATAAGGCGAGGAAATAAATGCTGCAAAACTGACTTGATTACTTTAAAAAATGATTATATAGATGAGGGGAAGGAGTCTGTATGGCAGCATGTATCCTGTTTACCTTCTAAAGTGGGTAGGAACTGCAGAACTACAGTCATGCTGATAAACAAATAAGCACAGAGAAGCAGTATACTTCCACATATAGTGTGATGTAAATATAACACATTCATTCACACACATTCACATACAGTACCAGTCAAAAGTCTGGACACACCTGATTAAGATAATGAAACATGCATTCAAAGACATTTTAATCTAAAGACTTATGCTTAAATGCTTGAAATTTGTTTCTTAGACAAATATAAATAGTGAAGTTGATGTATGAATTTCTTTCCAAAAAAAAAACTTTTAAAAATATTTTTGGTTACTTTGAAGAATCTAAAATACAGTAGTTTTGATTTTTTTGTTCACTGCACAATTCCATTTGTGTTATTTCATAGTTTTGATGTCTTTACTATTTTTCTAAGATGTGGAAAATAGTAAAAATAAAGAAAAAAACCTTCCATGAGTAGGTGTGTCTACACTTTTGACTACATGCACACAGCTTCATACACGCACTCACGCTGATGCACGCAAGCACACAGGCACACAAAAACATATATACTCATCTTCATAGACGCACAGTAATAAATACAATAATGCGCACATATGCCCGCGCACACACACCCCGACTCACACACATGCATAAGCACACACACACACACCTTCGTATATATACCCACTAATAGACACACTCATTGGGGCTCGCAGGAACACGCATGCACATCCAGAGTGTTCATTTCAGGCTGTCATCCATCATGAAGAGAAATGGGCCTCTCATCCAGTAAACTCTCCCTCCGTCCCCTCCTTTAGCGGCGTCCTAGAGAGCGGATTCCGCCGCGCTCCCCAGAGCTGCAGAAACTCGGGGAGATCAGCGCCAGAACCCACCGCTCCCTCTGATCCGGGATCAGAAAATCCGGCCCCCAAATCCATAATCCAAATTGATGTAGTGAGATAGTGCCCCTAATCACTGATCTCAGATCAGTTTGGTTTTTTTTTTTTTTTTTGTGGTTTTGGATATCATCGGGGTTATGTTTATCTGATTATAGATCAGGTCTTGGAGGACACTGTCAATCTCGAGTGTCAGAGAATATCCTGATCCAGGGTCAGCGTTTGGATGTGCTCGCTGCCGACACCAGGAATTTGAATCTGCCTGGCAAGCTGAAATTCAGAGCAGGGATTTGGCGCCCAGCAATCTCTGTGCCAGCACACAAGCTTACTACACGTGTGCAGTTTCATGGAGGGATTGGTGTTAGGGAAAGCGTTTGGCTGCACCAAGCCTTGAGCGGATCGCCCATCCACTGAAGATTCCTAAAAGGAAGAAATGGGCTAATTTGCTGGTTCTACTATTAGATAATAAAACCCAAGCAAACCGCATGATTGGACTAACCAACCATATATATAAAGAAGCTTTGCTTGAACCAGTCAACATATTTTACACTTTGCACTGTATGTGCATCTTTCCCAGGGGTTCATTTTCAAACACTTTATGACTACAAAAAAGACAGGAATTTCATGTTTTAGGTTGAGGTACGTGTTACATGAAGTGTGTGGTAAAGTAGTGGAAGTGTTTCCGAGGAAGGCCCCGGGCGGCGTTCGAAGGCATCCGTCTGTGGCGGGGGTCAAGCACGCCCCCGCCCCCAGCAGCAGGGCTCCCAGCAGGCTAGCAGGGGTTAATTGTCAAATCAAGGTTGTGCTGCCGGACATAATTGCACCGTGAGCTCGGGCCACTCTGACCTCAGCCCTGCGTGCGCAAGGCGGGAGAGGAGACGGAGGCAAGAGATGAAGTCATCACATCCCCACTCAGAACTCAATTAAAGAGGGGAGTGCATGGGCGTGTGTGTGTGTGTGTGAGGGTTCACGTGTTAGCTGAACTGTGCTGGACGGGGCTCGAGGAAGCAACCATATACAGCTACTGAGATACAGAAAATTCTGTCAGGACAATAGCCAGTGTAGTCATATTTGGGATCTTGTATGAATTATAGCAAATTTGCTGCGTGTGTGGCTTATTATTGCAGAAGCCTGCTGTTAAAAGTGGTCCTATCGGCAGCCCTGTTATTATCTCGGACAGTGCTGCCCCTGACTGTGTTACTGATGTCCTCGTTTGAATGTGAAAGGCTTCTCAGTGGCAGGGGTGGGATCTCGGCTCTGTGAGCCCCTGCCCTGAGAACGCGGCACCGGTCAGTAAATGAAGCCGGACATAAGCAGCACAGCGGCTAACAGATGGTCGGGGCGGAGGTTCGTCTCCCCGTCCAAAAAATCGGGCCGCGTGTTTACACCCGTCTCGTGACCCCCCGGGAGTGAAGGGGAGGGGTGGTTTAACAGCTCTTGCGCGTGGGACTCCTGCCCCTCTTTGTTTGCTCCGCACGTCACTCTGATTTCTCCCCCTCGCTCCGCAACTCCAGCCCCAGCCCCCGCCCCCCTGACCTGGTAGCACGGTGCAGACACAGACGCCGGGTCCTGCCGCACACAGAGCCCGGCAGAGCCGCCGCATCTGCCAGCCAGCCTCCCCCGAAAGCCAGCCCCGGTTAATTGAGACAGAGGGAGCGCGGCGGTCTGAACGAGGACGAAGGGAGGAGGAGAGAGATGAACACCGAAAGGGTTCACTGGGACGGGGGGGGGGGGAGCGTGACAGAGAGGAATAAGGATGGAGGAACCGAGGAGGAGGAGGAGAAGAGGAGGGGGGGGCAGGGGGAAATAAAGATGGAAGGACTCATCAGGGGAGATTGAGAGAGGGATTGCTGCTGGATAAAGAAGAAGCATCCTCTCCGGCGGTGTACTTACTCCCAGCATCCCGGCTTTTATTACCTCTCGAAAATGAACATCGGGTCCCAAGGTGAAACCGGGATCACTTAGCACCAGCGAGCGCCGCGGTGTCAGGAACACAGACCAGACCGGGAAAAACTATTTACGGCCATCTTTTTAGACGTGGGTGGTCGGGTAGTTTGGAGGTTAGGGAGCCGGGCTTGTGACCGCAGAGGTACTGTCACTGTGTGCTCGAGCAGCATACACCGAGTTTCTGAGCTGCCTCAGTAAATATCCACCCATACAAAAGGATCATTTTTAAAACATAAGCATTGCCAGAGGCTCTGAATTTGGCTGTCCAACAAATACAGCTCTGTGAGGAATTGTGATGTGCGCTGCATACCAAATGTAAACGTTTTATTAATGTAAGAAGTATAACATATATCATAGCATAGAGTTAATGTGATCCAGACCTAAATATGTATGGATATTGGTTTTCAGTATTAACTGTCCATGGTTGATACAGCAAACCTCTCCATTCAGGGGCTCAGACAGCGCTTACTAGACAAAAATATAATCCCGTGCTTGTATTGTATTATTACCTAAATATACATATTAATCTGTTCTTTGTGGCATTATTGCATTATTTTTATTATTTATTATAACATTATTGCATTATTATCTGTGTAATGTATTCTCAGAGTATGGCAATGGTCTCCTGTATCTACCGTTATTGGTTTACACAGTGGAAAGAGCGTTCGTGGAATCTGTGAGAGGAAGTCCTGGCATGGAAACAGCATACGCGCCGCTGTTTATGATTCCATGTGAGTTTTCCAGATAACAGCACATAGATTTCAGATTAATAGAATCAAAGCCCCAAAAAAAAAAAAAACCCCACTGGAACGCCCCGTGTTGCGCCGGCTATGAAAGCAAACACATAGATCTGAACAGCATGATGCAAACTCGGTGCAACAGAACACAGTCGAAATTAAACTTGTGAAGGTGACCCCCGCGCTCTCCGAGTCGGCACGATCTCGCCCCCCGTTCCCCCACAGAGGTCCAAACGGTGCAGATAGACCTGCCCCCGGCAACTGATCTCAGATCAGTATCCATCCAATAGGATTAGGGACGGATGCAGTGATCGCGGATTGGTTGTTCGGGGCAGGAGGCGCCCCAGAGCGATCGGGATGCAGAGTTTGTTCCTGCCGTCCTTCATGTGTCGCTGTGAGGCAGCAAAACGAGGGGATTTTCTGTGATGCAGATGTCAGTCAATCAGTCCATCAGAGCTGAGTCGGAGGAATCCAAATTTGAACGCACAAATTAATTTTTTTCACAGTACCCTTCACAAAAACTTTCTCATATTGTGCTTGCAAAGCAAAACAGAGATGTCATTTTAATAAATTACTAATAATAATAATAATCATCATTTTTGGTTTTACCACAGTATCAAACACAATGCACACACGCAATCAGAATGAGGCACAAAGAAAGAGAGCCAGAATATGAAGCTCATAGATACTGAACCAAAGTCAGTCTAAAAAAATTATCATTTGTTTAAAAGACACTCTTGTCCATAAGATTACCTACCTTATATATCATTCATTTATACATCTGGAAACTTACTGAAGCAAGGAGGGGTCAGAACCATGATCAAGACAGCAGTGCCTCACCTGAGATGCAAACTGTCAACCTTTAGGTTACAGTCCTTACCGCTAGGCCAAATTGGACGAGTCTTAGGGCGCTCATGGGTGTGCCCGAGGCAAGGTCAGTGTCACTGCAGATTGTTTCAAGCTTTGAATCACCAGTAGGTGACAGGAGGTGGCGTTCCCTCATCCTGGCTGAACACACGCAGGCAGAGTGAGAGACAGAGACAGAGATGACTGGTATCAGACCCCACAGTAAGAGAGTCTCTCCTGGAAGGAGACTGCGTGACTGCGTGTGTCAGTGTGAGACCCACTGTCAGGGGTCAGCGTCGCGTGAGACGCCGGGGTGTACTTCCTGTGACCCCCTGGGTCAGAAAGCAGGAGGAGTCAGTGCCCATTCTTGAAACTCCGGGGTGGCTTCGGTTACTCAGACAGCTAATCAGAAGCGCCCCTTCAGGGGCACAAAACGTCTTCAGTCACCTCAGGGGCCTGAGAACACCTCTTCTCCCTCTCTCTCCCTGTCCTCCCCCTCTTCCTCAGTCCCTCCGAACCCCCCCGTCCACCCCCCCGCCCCTCCTCGCCGGCACTTGTAAGCACTCCCTTCCCTTGCGAGGCCGGAGTGGAGATTCGTCTTGTTGACTGGGCAAGGACGTCCTGTCAGGAGGCAGCGGCGGCGGCAGACCCCAAACACACACGGGGCCTCATTAATATCCCGCCCGCCCCCATCCATCTCTGCCCCTCCTCGCGGGGGCACGGGGGGATGCCGGGGAGGGGAGGAACGAGCGCAAGGGCTGATCATCCTAATTTAACAGCTCTCCCGGGCAGCGGGAAGGACAAATGTTTATTTAACACCCCTGTTTATGGCCAAGGAAAGGCCCTGCGTGTATGCGTGCACACACACACTCACACTCGCATACTCACACTCACTCACATGCATAAACATATTCACACACACACACACACACACACACCCATACTCACACTCGCATGCGTAAACACACACACAGGCATGTTTTAACATAAACACACACATACATTCATGGTCACACTCTCGTTCATTCACACTTACACACATGTATACACACACTCACACACATATACACATGTACATAGACACACACACACACACACTTATATGCACACACCCTTGCACAAATAAACACACTCACATACAAACCTATTCACAAACACATTCACAAAAAAGCATGCATGTACACATGCATACACAAATACACATGCTCACACACACACACGCCTACACCCATCTGCTCATTACAGGCTGACAGTTTCTGCTGCTCCCATGGCCAGTTAAAGGTGTCAAGAGGAAACAATGGTTTGGACACCATGGGCAGCGGTCTGCTCCCCTTGGCCAAATTATACCCAGCTCTAATTGAAATTCAGTTTAAATCCAAGTTTAGTGTTGCACCCAGGTTCTGTGTCTAGAGATAGCAGGGGATGTTTTCAGCACCATGGAGAGAGCTCACGTCTGTCTATCTCCGGAATTGGCATGGCTAAAAAAAAAAAAAAAAAATTAAACGGAACACCACAGCAATACTAATGGCTAAAAGAAGAATTGCAAAAACAATGCGCTTTTGTTCTGCAAATTTTGATCTATGACTCTATTTAACTACAGTTCATAAGTGCCAAGTCTAAATCGAAGGGCCGCAATAAATGAGCATTCTAAAGGCTGTGATCTCGCCCAAGAAAAAACGTCATGAATTATCATCAACATTAATAAACATTACCTTTGAGGGATGAAAATGCTTGGAAATATTTAGAGTCCCTTAGTCCCAATACCAGAGATGTTTTGCTGAATACATAAAACTGCCCGTTATCTAACTGTCTAAATCATTATTTTTTCATCACCTCACTATTTGCAATAAAAAAAAAACATCCAGGAGCACTAGCATAATGGCACCAGTGTTGATCTCGGTGGTCTAGCCGAAGTATGCAAATAACATATATGGCAGTTAAAGATGGTAACAGTGCTCATGTAATGATGCCAGAGTGCACAGTGGCCAGTGCCCAATGCTAGCCATTATCTTTATAGCACCAAGAAAAATTACCATTGCTCACATTATTTATATAATTTTCATGTGGTGTTTTTTCAAGTGACCAATAATCTTGACAGTATGCAATTGGTAACACACAAGTCATATTTGTATCCGCTGGATAATCAATTGTTCTCCTCTTTTCAAACTGTTAAAGACCAGATATGTCCAGATCTAAGATTTTAACTGTAATACCATTGTAATGCCATTTAACGCATCACTTTAATGACATGCAAATCAGGAGCAGGGTCACTGTTACTGTCTTTGATGGCAAATGCCAAAGATGTCAGTATACCCTTTTATGCATCGATCAATACAACAGTATCTGTTTCGGTCAGGTTAAGCATCACAGTACATTTTTATGCATATATTCCAAGACTATGAATACTAACAGGACTCTCTATACCTTACATCAATAGTTCTGTTCCTGCTTTGTTGAACCTTGAAAGTTCCAGTGAGCACAGGTGCTTATGAATACACATAAGACTATTACTTGTCTTGTTCTGATTATAATCATTATGGATATGAGTGGAATTGCTGTAACAGCCAGCCAATCATTAAGAACCAAAATACATTAAAACCCTGCCTGTGGATGAATATTCATTGAGGACAGCCAGTACTGGAACTCCTTAAACAAAACAGGAGCAAGTGCAGAAAATGAGGTGTTGCAAGTCATTAGGTACCTCTGCCTGTGCCTCTCAGACACACACATGTACACACACACACACACACACACACACACACCTCACGCAGTTCCTGGGAATGACCTCCTGCTCTTTGTTTCAGAAGACAGAAAACTCTTTGTGGGAATGCTCAACAAGCAGCAGTCTGAGGATGACGTGCGACGTCTTTTTGAGTCTTTTGGTAACATTGAGGAGTGCACCATTCTAAGAGGTCCTGATGGAAACAGCAAAGGTGTGCCTCAGTTGTTCCATAAAAATCTTGTCTCTGAGTTGATAATTAATTACCAGTTGTTCTGTATATTAGACATTGGTAGTGGCTCTGTCAGTATATATTTATTCTACTTATTATTATATCATATTATATTAATAATATTCTGTTGTGAATTGGTTTGATTTGCATTTATTCTTTGATGCATGGTTACCCTAAACTTTCTCTATAGATTTAGTTCTACTTTGACATTATCTAGCAGGGTCCTTAGAACTTCTTTTTGGAGCCAGTTTTTGGTTGCGCATGTGTATGTTTATGGGTGTGCATACATATGGGCTGTGCTTATGCAAGTGTGAGAGCATGGATGTGCATGTATACAGTGTATTGTTTTGTGTGTGTGCATGCATACATGCCTGTACACATGCACATGTGTATGGAGTGCGTGTGCGTGACTGTGCTTGTGGGCATTCATGTGTACGTGTGTGTGTGTGTGTGTGTGTGTGTGTGTGTGTGTGTGTGTGTGTGGGTGGACTGTCACTGACTCCCTCTCTCTCTGCGTTTCTAAGGTTGTGCCTTTGTGAAGTACTCCTCCCACGCCGAGGCTCAGGCAGCTATCAGCGCTCTGCATGGCAGCCAGACCATGCCTGTGAGTACTGTCCTGCCACACACACACACACACACACACACACACACACACACACACACACACACACACACAGCAAGACACACACACACACACACACACACAGCAAAACACACACACACACCGCAGCACATTTATTACAGACTTACACCGGCTATGACACACTTGAGACGCACTCAAGATAGTCCAAAACAAACACGCAGCATCAAACTGAGGCACACAGAGGGACACACACTGACGTGCCAGCAATATGCTGTGTCACACCGTAGGTGTAATCCCCCAAACACGCTGAGGTGCCAGGTCATACCGTTCTCATTAGTAGTGATGCAGTGACTCACACTTACACGCACTGACATACGCTGACATGTTTTAAAACACCATGGAGTGGCAGCAACAGAACAGCCGTACGTGTTCAAACACACATGAGTGCTGAGTTCAGAGGTCAGTGCTGTGAGATTGTCAAACAAGGTAATAGGCTGAATAGCTGAATAGCCTGAAACTACATGCAGCTTTAGGTGCAGCTCCTTGCAACTAGAGTTGCATGTGACAGCATTGTAGACAGCAACTGAATCCATGCAACTGAATCTATTCAATACCTAATATATATATATGTCTGTCTGTGCAGATTGTCGCATCATCCTCTGGGCCCTTGAAAGAAAAACTAATAAAATGTTGAGGCAAATTCCAGTTTGTATGCAGCTTGAGGATTTTTCTGTGAAGGATAATCCCAGTACTGTAATGCTTGCACTCTGGTGTGCAAGGCGTACCTGGGTGTGGGTATCCATACAGAGGAGGTGACCTTAATGTCCCAGGAGGCTGTGGTTTACCCGGAGAGCTGCGTGACTTTGACCGGACAGCCCCGTGGCTCTGATCAGACCTGTGCGTGTGTGTGTGTGTGTGTTTCCCAGGGCGCCTCCTCCAGCCTGGTGGTCAAGTTCGCCGACACGGACAAGGAGCGCACCATCCGCCGCATGCAGCAGATGGCCGGCCAGATGGGCATCTTCAACCCAATGGCGCTGCAGTTCGGGGCCTACGGAGCGTACGCACAGGCAGTAAGTGAAGGAGACGTCCTGCCTCTGTGTGTGGTTACTGTGAGCTGTCCTGTATCCTGTCTCTGTGTGGTTACTGTGAGCTGTCCTGTGTCCTGTCTCTGTGTGGTTACTGTGAGCTGTCCCATGCTCTGTCTCTGTGTGGTTACTGTGAGCTGTCCCGTGCTCTGTCTCTGTGTGGTTACTGTGAGCTGTCCTGTGTCCTGTCTCTGTGTGGTTACTGTGAGCTGTCCCGTGCTGTCTCTGTGTGGTCACTGTGAGCTGTCCCGTGCTCTGTCTCTGTGTGGTTACTGTGAGCTGTCCTGTATCCTGTCTCTGTGTGGTTACTGTGAGCTGTCCCATGCTGTCTTTGTGTGGTTACTGTGAGCTGTCCTGTATCCTGTCTATGTGTGGTTACTGTGAGCTGTCCTATGCTCTTTCTCTGTGTAGTTACTGTGACCTGTGACATATTTGGTCTCTGTGTGCTTACAGTAACCTGTCCCATGCTCTGTCTGTGTGGTTGCAGCAAGCTGTCCCATGTCCTCTTTCTGTCTGGTTACAGAGAGCTGTCCCTGCCCCATCATTTTGATTCTTATGATTGTGACTACCATCATAATCATAATATCACAAGAAGAACATTTCTTCTCTGTAATTCCTCCTGTTCCACACACACACAATTCCACACTCCCCATCTCCCAAGCTCACACACACATATTCCTTAGTGGTCACGGATATGTAGACTTGTGTGATCTATCAGTATGTCCGGATAGTCTCTCTATCGCTCTCCCTCTCCCTCCCTCGCTGTATCAGTGCAGCTGTTGCTCTCTCCCCTGTCTGTATGTCACGGTGTGTCTGCTCTTACTGTCTGTGAAATGATCTCCGCATCTCCATATGTCAAGCCTGTCAGTCATGCTGATTTGCAGCCAGCGTATTTTGTGTTTCAGAGTCTCCCTCTCTCTCCCTCCCTCTCCCTCTCCCTCTCCCTGTACCACTCCCTCTCACGTTCCTTCTCTCTCCCTCTCCCTCTCTCTTCCTCCCACTCCCTCTCCCTCTCCCTGTATCACTCCCTCTCTCCCTCCCTCCCTCTCCCTATCCCTCCCTCTCCTTTTCTCTCCCTCCCTCTCCCTCTCCCTCTCTCTCCATCCCTCTCCCACTGCCTCTCTCTTCCTCCCTCTCCCTCCCTCTCCCTCTCTCTCCCTCTCACTCCCTCTCTTCCTCCCTCTCCCTCTCTCTCCCTCTCACTCCCTCTCTCCCTCTCTCTCTCTCTCCCTCTCTCCCTCTCTCTTCCTCCCACTCCCTCCCCCTCTCCCTCTCCCTCTGTCTCCCTCTCTCTTCCTCCCACTCCCTCTCCCCCTCTCTTTCCCTCTCTGTCCCTCCCTGCCCCTCTCTCTTCCAGCAGGTCCAGCAGCAGGCAGCCCTGATGGCGTCGGTCGGGCAGGGCGGGTACCTTAGCCCCATGGCAGCCTTCGCTGCCGCTCAGATGCAGCACATGGCCACAATCAACGGCCTGCCCGGCGGACCAATGACACCCACCTCAGGTGAGGCCTTGCTTCCTATTCACTCAGCTGGAGCAAGACACGCCCCTTGCCGAGCAGCTCTGAACAAAAAGGCCACGTCCAATGTTTTAATTTCTCTGTCCCAACACCTCCCTCTCCCCACCTTTGCCCTCTCCCTCTCCTGTACCTTCCCTCCCTGCCTCCTCCTCTCTCGCTCTCTCTCTCTCTCACTCTCACTCTCCCTCTCTCTCTCTCTCGCTCCCTCTCTCTCAGGTGGCAGCACGCCCCCAGGTATCACTGCCCCCACGGTGACCAGCATCCCCTCCCCCATCAGCGTCAACGGCTTCACGGGCCTGCCCCCCCCTCAGGCCAACGGGCAGCCCCCCGCCGAGGCCGTCTTCACCAACGGGATACACCCGTACCCAGGTGAGACCCGGACACACACCCCCACGCCGTGACGCGTTAGGCCAGCCGCCATCCCAGCGTCCGGCGCTTTGAGATGCTGGGAAAAGGAGCACTGTGTGCTGAAAGCCTTTGGCAGCATCATCAGCTTCTTCTTCTCTCCTTCCTCTTCACCTGCATCATCATCATCACCACCACCATCACGCCGATGCTTGAGACGACATCATCAAAACGATTATTTTACTTAGTGTTGAGAGTTAATTGCGATCAGTGTTGGCAAAGGCATCAGACTTGTGTGCCACACAGCCTTCCGGCGCCATGTTTGGACTTCTAAAAGAGATCATACACCTCCACACTTTGCATTGTACTGCGCGCAGCACGAGAGAGAAATTGAAAAATTATGCAGATTGCGAAGTGCATGTCTCCCCCAGCCTGTATCTTTTACCTGACCCCTTATCTGTCACAAAACTGTCAAGGCAATTGGGCATAATGTAATCTAAATAGCTGCTATGCAAATAGTTTGTAGCAATTCATTACTCTCCCCTGTGATTGTAATCACGAAACGCCCTAGTATGTAAGTGCTTATATCGATTGTACCCTTGACATGCAGCCCAGCTGAGTTGATTACTGTCCGTACTGTGTTTACAGTAGCCGCTGACTCTCGCTCCACATCTGTCATTGAGTGTCTCTCCCCCCTGTGCTCCAGAAAGGAGGAAATGCTCTTCCAATGTCTCACAGTTTTGCAGGAGATCATTTTTAGAGAGGACTCGGAGAAGGGCGAAGTGGGCGTGGCTCAGCGGAGTTGTTTTGGGGTTCAGGGGAGCTGCTTCCTGTCCTCTCTCACTGAAGGTACCCAGCCCACCCCACCCAACCCCCATCCTCTCCGCCCCCCCCCACCCCCTCCACCCCGACATTTCAAAGCCTTAGCCCGTCGATGTCCTCACCCGTTCCATTAGTGTCCTAGTGGTGGTAGTTGTGTTGCACTGGTGTATTAGTGCATAGTGGTGTGGCTATGATGTGCAGTGCTGTCGGTATATTATGTAATAGTGCTGTTCTGGTACGTAGCACACTATTGTTGTGTGGTGTGTTCCTGTTGTGCCACTCTTCCTTTCGTGGCATCGGAATCAGAAAAATGACTTTAAAGACTTAGCCGTCTGATCTCTCATGTAGTTTCAGTCAGTTGCATGTACCACCCTCTGTTTAGAACTATATGCTGAACACCTGAGTAAGTGTGTCTTCTTTTGTTTTAGTGGATGGAAAATTACAAATCGATCAGGCATCCAAACTTATTACAGATGAACCAAACCAAATGTAAAGTTGTAGAGGTGTGCGGAGAGGGATATTGAGATGATCGGGGTCTGCCGGTCGAAATGAATCCGCAGGCAGCATTACTTCAGTGAGGCTGTGAGGAGGTAGACTGGAGCTGACCTGGTGCCAGGCAGCGTTTGGGGTGTTACAGTAACTTCAGCTCAGCTTTGTTTGATGTACGGTGTGGAGGTGTGGATCCATATTCTTTCGGTTCCGCTCGTTGCAGACTGTTTGTGCAACTTTCCTCGTCTGGAAAACTTTCGCGAGACCTCTGTCTCACCCCTCAGGCGCTAGCGTTTGGGGAGAGTGCAGGAGGGGGGGGGGTGGAAGAGGGGGAGTTGTGAGACGCAGTTCCTTGCAGACCCACACGTTGCCTGCGCCCCCCCCTCCCGACTGTCTCTTTCCCTCTAACCTGCCTGTTATCTCCCTCTCCCTCTCTCGCTCCCTCTGTCTCTGTCTCAGCAGCACAGAGTCCCACAGCGGCCGACCCTCTCCAGCAGGCCTATGCAGGAGTCCAGCAGTACGCAGGTCCGTCACGGAGACAGCCCCTCGGCGCGCGTGTGCGTGTGTGCGCGTGTGTGTGTGCGTGTGCACACGTGCGTGCGGCTGCATGTGTGTGTGTTATGCATGCACGGAGTGCCCAAATGTGACAGAAAATATGTTTATTTAACATGCATTTTACCACATTATTTATTCACTGTATTTTCCTAACACTTATCTAAAAGACTACTTAACTCATTAACTGATGAATATGTCTAATGCGTTACCAACTCTAAGTACTCTTTTGTCAGCGGCCATACGTTGAATCTCCCTGTAGCCGTTTCCTGTCTAATGGTAGGGAGGTAGGCCTGGGCTTGGTTCGCCCACAGATGGGACATCATATGGAAAAACATGTTGCAGCTGGACGTGCTCCTGGTGAATGAGGCATCCTTCTGGATCACTGCCTCAGTTTAGTGATGGAGATGTTGTGTTGTCGTTTATTTCTATATTTACTAAATGCTGTTACATGTATTAAATCTTCCATTTAATTTCAACTTTTGAATTTTTTTGTACAATAAGTACTGTCACAAATGTTCCATTACGTACATGTTTCATACATACAAGGTTAACATTTGAAATATTTGCTAAACATTAATAGTCTCCCACATTTATTAATTTAAATTCCAAATGAAGAATCGGGAGGAGAATTTTCAGACAAATCCCTCATCCCTTGACAAACCGGTCCTGTCCATGACTATTAAAATCACACTCACCACCTCCTTTCGGTGTCAGCTGTTCACGGCATCCCTCCCTCACCCCATCTCCCCCCTCTCTTTTCCCTGTTTATGATGGTGCACACGCGGGGGTCAGCAACCTCGGCCCACAGCCAGCTGTGATCCCTTTGTCGGACTCTGAGCCAAGCGATAGTACAGCTATAACCACTTCAAACGCAACCTTAAAGCTTTGATCATATGGAAATTCATATCTACTGAATTGACATTTATGTGAATGAGCTCTGCCCATCTGGAATGCATGAGACACCAGGATGTAAAAATGGACAGGGTAATAATTGGGGATATAATCTGCAGTTCTGGTCTTATGCTTTAGTACAATGCTTTAGTAGACTGCGGTACTACATTAAATGATATAGTGCTATGTCATCTGGCTTCATGTGACTTCTGTAACAGCAGAAGCATTTAAGACATGAAATAAAGACAAAATGAATGAAATAAGTATTGAATGTATGAAACATGAAATACTTCAGATGGTTGTCAAATTATTTATAAACATTCATGAAATATTTCATACATTTAATATATGTATGCAACATGGAATATATGAAATATTTGTTTAAGAAAAGTATTTGGATGAAAAATTAGGCAAATTATATTCAACATGTTCAGCTCAACAGTAAATTATACAGATTTAGATTATACAGATTTTACAGCCTCTGGCTGCTGAAATGCTAGATACAAGGAAATACTAATGAAATCACCAGCACGCACAAACTGAGGGCCAGTGCAGTTTAAATTTAATTTTTAGTAGCAGCATTAAAAAAAAAAACTTAAGGATGTGTTACTGCAACAGTACCTACATCAGCTTGTACTCCAAGAAACAGCATTCAAATCACTTTTATGTGTCTGCAGTTTCCCCAGAGTACAAGCTGTACAAGGCATTGTTGTTGAAATGCATGCTTATGTATGAAAAATATTAAATGTCTGAAAAATTATGTACAATTTCAAACCCTTGCTTAATGTTCAGAAATAATAAATAAAACATTTAAGTTTTTCTTTTCTTTGCTCAAATCCTAAAAAAGTGGTATTTTTCCAGCAGTAGACAAAGTGAAATTTGTCTTAAATGGGTGGGTGGTGGAGGTTGGTTTAAAATGTCACATTTGGAACCCTGTGTGTGCATGTGTGTGTGTAGATGTGATCTCTGTAGGGACCTTATGTGCTGCCGGTGTGTCTGTGTGTGTGTTTGTGCATGCAAGTGTATGTACATAACCTCTGCAGGGTACTTTACATACTGCGAGTGTGTGAGTGTGTGTAGATGTAATCTCCGTAGCGTACCTTATGCACTGCCAATGTGTGTGTGTGTGAGAGAGAGTGTGTGTGTGGATGTAACCTCTGCAGGGTCCCTTATGCACTGCCTGTGTGTGTGTGTGTGTGTGTGTGTGTGTGAGTGTGTGTGTGTGTGTGTGTGAGTGTGCGTAGATGTAACCTCTGCAGGGTTCCTTATGCACTGCCGGTGTGTGTGTGTGTCTCAGCAGCCTACCCTGCTGCATATGGACAGATCAGCCAGGCCTTCCCCCAGCCTCCCCCCCTCATCCCTCAGCAACAGAGAGAAGGTGAGGCTGGCCGCACAAATACACTGCACACGCACGCACACACAGGCACACAGGCACACACACACACACACACAGTATGTCAACATACTTCACAGAAACTCGCAGGCACACCTACGCAAACACACATACAATATGAAAACACATATCACGCACATACATACATACATGACAAGTCCTGTACAGATACACAAAAAACACTCGTGCACAAACATACACACACCTACAAACATACACATATAATGTACGCACATACTCACACACATACACAGAAAGCAGAGACCTCACTTAGTGACATTCACACACAAACACAGAAACATTGGTCTTGTTGTTTTTGCTAATGTGTTCCAGTGCTGAAATGACTTGTTGGTGTGTTTTGTCTCTAAATATCTCGTTAGAGCATCCCTAGTTCTTTTAGAGCATTCTCCTTCCTTTTTTCTGGTCTCACTGTCTCTTCTCTTTCTGTTTGTGTCTCTGTTTCCCCACCTTGAACTCCTTTTCTTACCCACACCTGCTGTAATGCCTTTTCTCCAATTATATTCCCCTTTACCCACTAATTCTCATCACGTCTCCCTGTTCTGCTTTGCTGTAACCTAAAATCTTACTTCCTACTTACTTCTGTCCATCCCTCGCTCCTGTGCATTTGTTTCTCTTTTTTTTTGGTCTGTTCATTATCCCTCACACCCTCTCTCTCCTTTGCGGTCATCTCTCTTCCCTCACTTCTCAATACTTCCGCGTCTTTGGTATTTCCCCTTCTGTCTTCTGTTCATTTCATCTCTCCCCCCTCTCCCCTGCTTCTCACCGTCTGGCCCCTCTCTTTCTCATTCCTACTCTTTCTCTCTTCCCTCTTCTCTCTTCCTCATTTCTGCTCTTTCTCTGTCTCTCTATCTTTCTCTTTCCCTCCTCTCTCTTTCTTTCTCTCTCTCTCTCACTCCAGGCCCGGAGGGGTGTAACCTGTTTATCTACCACCTCCCTCAGGAGTTTGGAGATGGCGAACTCATGCAGATGTTCCTGCCTTTCGGTAATGTCATCTCCTCCAAAGTGTTTGTGGATCGGGCGACAAACCAAAGTAAATGCTTTGGTGGGTAAAAACGATAAAAACCTGTAAAGATTATTATCATCATTTTTACTAATAACTTTCTTTTACCTCATTTTACTGCAGCCAAGATTTCAGCAAAAAAAGTTTCAGAAAAAAGTAATTCTGAATTCTGAGCACCTTAGACACTGTCTGCCAATATTGATGGATGCATTTATAGTATTGGGTGGGGGTAGGCATGGTAGGATTAAGGTAGTCCTGTGAACTAACATTCTCTTTCAGAAATCTCCTTTTTGTTTTAGTTAACAAATTAGGACACATTTTTTCTCTTTCCTTGATTCAGAATGAAGGCACTTGTCAATGATGGGGCATTCTGCCAGCAGTTTTTTTTTTGAGTACTGAAAGAATTTTAAAAATCATTGTGAATTAACAGGCTCTATCATAATAACACCATTCCGTCAGTAAGGCACAAAGACCCATTTGTTGAGTAACTTCACTGCAAATCTGCAATTGCTATTATGTTGCTCCTCACCTGACAGTTTTGTAGGTATGCATGTTGCAATGCGAGGAATTGGATTCATAGTGGGGAAATCTCCATTTCCTCCCTCTAGAACACCACACTGTGTCAGCCTGTAACATGACCTCTCTCAAATGCACAAGTGATGGGCTACCAAAGCATGTACAGGTGGCTGCCCTGAAACATTTAAGCCATTTAAATGGGGATATTCATCAACATTTTAGTTCAATGTGAGTGTATGCCCTCTCAATTTGTGTCTGCCATCGGTTCCCAGAATGCTCAGTAAAGCTGCAGTCATGCCTATTTTGCCTGTTAGCATGCAGCTTGTGTAATGCTGAAATGGACACCAATTCAAATTCCACACAGTAAGACACAAACTAGTTCACTGTACAAAGAGTAGACTGTATCAATAGTTTGGCTAATTGCTTAGAGTCTGTATATATTTGTATATTTGTTGTAACCGAGAATGGTTTTAAAGAGCAACACAATTTTCAGATGTAGCATAACCTGACAGAAGGAACAGTGAGGTAATGCACAGTGAGCTTTTTTTAGGGTTAGATAGCCTGAAGTTAGTCAGCCAAATTACTTTGTTTTCATATGTAATATGAATATGTGAAGAAACAAGGTCTGTGAAGAAAAAAATCTTCTCAATAAGCATCCCTACCTTGGTAAACATAAGGAGCAACATATTCAATTTTAGATTTTCAGTGAAGTTTTCCTTCAAGCCCTGCAGATTATCAGATATTATTTTCACTTAATACCTTTCACTGTCACTTCTTACAGGCAAATATCTAAGAAACAAAATGTTTTCAGTTACTACTGAACAAACAATTTGGATGAAGTGTACCTAAATGTAATTATTGATGCATGAAATACCTAAAACAAAACAGGCTTTCAGATGAAATTGATGTTGTGCAACATTGATGGTAACTGAAAGGTGATTAAAAAATGTTTAGATCCTTGCCTCAAGTAGTACGTTTGGTGTCATACCCAAATAATGAGGTTATGTCCTAAAAAAGGCATTGACATCATTGCATAATGCAATAACTTGTGGTGCATCATTAACCTGTAAAACAACAGAACGCTCCTCAGTTCAAACTCATTATTGACACAATTGCTGAATCAGCTATCATGCTTTTGAAAATGTTAGAGATCTATTATTTAAGCCTCGAATTTGTAATTGTGCTCCTTTCATTTTATGGATTCCTGCAGTATGTAATGTGTCTGAGCTGCCAACGTTAATTTGCGAGGGGAAAAATGGGGTTCATAGCATGAACTCAAATGTTGATATTTCTGGTTGAAGCTACAACCAGGAGCCCTTGGGGTGGCTGTAGACATGCCCTGTCCTGACACAGATTAACCTTGTAGAACTGAGACCTACCAGGACAGGGTGGGTATCCCATGACAGTTAAGCGGTATTGTGTGTTGTGTGGTCAACAGTATATGTGTAGTGGGTGTCATGTGATAGTGCTGGTGGTTGCAGTCTGTAATTCTTTAAGGATAAACTAGATTTTTACATGATGTCATGTTGTGTTCTCTGTTTAACACCCAAATTAAAATGAAATCGGTGGATTCCCTTGAAAAATAAAATAACCTCCTGTGTGCTCCCTCCTCTCTCTGTGTCTCCCTCCTCCCCATCTCATTCGGCCGAACTTCCTTCGGCTCCGTCCTAACCCCTGACCGATTCTGTCTTCCCCCCTCCTTTTTTTCTCTTTCTTTCTCTTGCTTCCTTTGTCTTGTCTCTAACCTTGGAACGTAAAACTCCCGGCCTTCTCCACCCTCTGTTTCCTGTCTCTTTTTCTTCTTCCCCTTGGCCGGACGCTAACCTAACCGCCACCCCTCCTCCTCTCTCGCCATCTCTCTCTCTCTCTATCTCTCTCTCCCCCTCCCTCCTCTGGACTCGTCTTCCCCTCTCTCACCCCTCTCCGCCTCCAGGGTTTGTGAGCTTTGACAACCCCGCCAGCGCCCAGGCGGCCATCCAGTCAATGAACGGCTTTCAGATCGGCATGAAGAGACTCAAAGTGCAGCTGAAAAGGCCAAAGGACGCCAACCGCCCCTACTAGCCCCCCCCGACCCCCTCACTTCGCCCCCGCCGGCGAAGACCGCTGGAGCACACAGGAACAAACAGGTGAGGCCAGCCCCGTCCTCTGATTGGTCGCCGGATCAATTTGTGTATTTATTCATTGGCCAGCTGATTTTTAGGCGTGGAAGTTCATCTGCTGTTACACTGTTTGAATTTGGAGTGTGCTGGAGTCAGTGTCAATGTTTAAGACTGAGGGTTCAGGGCCAGCTCTCCCCCTCTCTCTCTCTCTCTCTCTCTCTCTCTCTCTGTCTCTCCCTGGAGAGAGAAGGTGCAGTGAAGTGAATAGCATTTGTCCTCCTCCTGCATATATTTCTGATGTCTCTCTCAACCCCTCATCCCTTTATCTCCGTGATGGAGAATCTGCATAACGTCATTTGTTCACTGCAGTGATGCCGTTAGTCAGGGGGACTTATTACCCGTTCACACTGCTAGTGAAGCATCTCAGCTGAAGCGCCCTGTTTTATTGTTTGTTTGTTTATTTGTGAAGTCTTTTGTCGAAAGCTTGAAGGATAGCGGAGTTTAAGTGAGGCGCAATGCTAGGACCCCCGCCACTACACAGCCCTGCTCCTTCATCTAATAATGTCTGCCTCTGCTGCCTCTCTGCACTGATGCTGATGGTGGTTAATGTCACAACAGATTGTGTTGATGAAATTTTTATTGCACTTCTAATTCTGTATTCAGTGTGGCAACGGTTACTATAGGATTGTCTGAGGGATTGACACCTTTAAACTTACAGTGCATTCTTTGCTGTATGTGCTGTTATGCATGGGGCCTCATTATATGCAGTTTTGTATCTTTCCTTTTAAAGTTGCTCCATTCCATCTGCCGAATGACTAGGTGTAAGTGTTTTTAAAAATCATGATTGTGCAGTAGATTTCCATTACAACTGGAGGCTCAAGATAGACCCAGTGTGTGTTAAACATCAGAAGCAGTTATCTGGGGGGTGTGCTAAGCTGCTAATTAAATTAAAAGACTTTGCCATGTATGAAATAACATGTTGATTTATTTATGATCTAGGTTTTATGGAGTCGGGGAGCATGTTGGCGACATGAAAAAAAAGACATTGAAATAAAAGAAAACAGATTCAAAGGGGCGCTGGAACTGAACTGCTACAAAACAGAACTGAACCGTGAAGGATCAAATCGCAGAACTTGAATACTTCTACTGGATGTAACTTTTGGGCCTCGGCGGAGTGCAGAGTGTGGGGGCTTGGGTGTCAGTGGGTCTCGACACTCTCCCAACACCAACCTATCTGGACCAGGCCGGCCCATTACAGTGAATGACTTCAACAAAAAACAAAACAAGAAAAAAAAAAAAAAACTGACTCACGCAGAGCAGTGCTTGCAGAAGAGAAGATGTGGCAGGTCCAGATGCATTTAAAAGACCTTTTTTTTGGGAAAAACAAGAAAACATTTAATGAGAGCTCGCGAGAAGAGCTCAAACCAACGAGGAACTAGCTCGCGAGGGAAATAACTTTTTAAAGAATGGTTTCAGAAGACGCTAATAAAACAAATAGCAGCCCCATTTCAGAGGAAAAGGAACCTTTCTAAGGGGATACGATATTTCAGGACACAAACTCACCGCGATTCGGTTGGCCATCTTTACTTGGAGTGCCTGTCCGTTTCCAGGGGATGCTGTTGCCACGGTGAGCTGTAGCAACAATCTCCAGGGAGTCTTACCTGTCATTCCTCAGTTGATTTAGGGACCAAATGACCAAACGTTTTTATCACTTAAAGACTTGTAGCTGTATCATACTCGGACCATCGCATCTCTTTTGCTGTTTGAACAGGCTAAAGAGTTATGTTTGAAAAAAAGACAAATGTAAAATGACTATATATATATACAATATGTATACTGTATATACATACATATATATTACTGGTATGCTTTCTAAAAATGGCAAAACTATTTCAGATCGCCTGTGAGGACACTCACTACGCTAGTTTACAATAACTGCTCAATATCAGAATATTTATTTTTTTCTCTTTCCTTTCAACTGAACCTGAACAAACCCAATAGTTAAATGAACATAATATATATGTGTGTACAAAATATATGAACATGTTTATATTTACAGTACATATATATGTATAACATACACATGCAAAAAGTATTCATTTATATCTGCGCATATATATGAATACATATGTTACTCATAAACTTCTATATGTATTTATATGCATATATTTTATATATATGTGTGTGTATATAGAACTGCTATTGAACCTAATATGTAGAACTGTAATTTTATTGTAGATTTTAGCTGGGTTCCAACACTGCTCTTGCCAAACTGCTTGGATTAACTGGGAAGAATCGCAATTCTGGCAGCTCCCAAACTGCAGGCATTCCACTCTCTACTGAAATATATGTGCTTACATATATATATATTTATATATATGTGTGTATATTAATATCTGTACATATGTGTATATGTTATTTGAAACCGCGAGAGGTGACTTCTCAGAACAACTTCAATAACAACAAGGCTGTCTGATCTTTCCTTAAGAAACCGGGGGGGGGGGCTCCTATCCCAAACATATCCTTCCCCTTTGATGTATGCGCTGCTCACACACACAGAGGGAAAACACGAAAGAGCCCGCCTTTAAAACTTGAATGAAAACCTACATATCACCAGTTCTCCATTTCTCCTGGATATGCGCACGCCCGTGGCCCAGCCGCCGCCTCTCCCAGAAGTCCTCTTGTCGCCTGACACACCTGCCATCACCACATGTGCATTATGTCGCAGGATTGCAATTTACATGATGTCAAAAATGTAAAAAAAACGCAGTCAGATCAGCTCAGCTCAGCCGAACCCCCTCGAAAGCATTGCCAAATAAGCCAGAGAAAAGAAAGAACAAATTACGGCTTTACTGCTTTTTCCTATTGTGATGCCAGGTGCCGAATGAGAAGCAAGGCAGCGATTTTAAAGGGATCGGCAGCGGCCTGCCAGTGTGCGCATATTCATGAAAGATGAAAATAATCCAGTTACAACAGCGTGCCCCTCCCTATCTGGTTCATCTTCCCAGAATCCCTTACATCCACTGTAACTCCAACACCCAATCTAGGGTTTTTCTTTTTTTTTTTGCTCTTGAAAGTTCTGAAAATAAAAACATTAACCCCTGAAATATATGCAACCCTAATCGGCCTGCGAAGGTATGAAAACAGTGATCTCGAGCCTTTTCCCTGATTCTCACTGCTGTTGTCCCTGAAGCAACTGTTTAAAAATCTGAAAAAAAGCCATCCCACGTGTAATTTGAACGTTCACCTATGAATGATCAATATTACACTTCGATCAGCCCCCTGGATGCTTATAGCATCTTTAAGCGGGGGGGATTCGTGATATGAGTGAACCAGACAGTGAGGGAAACGTGCATCTCTCTGTGTTTGGGTGTTCAGCAGTTTGCAGTGATTCCTTTGTGATTTGGGTGGAACTGTACACAAGCCCCCAAAAATGGAGTTTTTCGCATTTTGGGTGCCATAGAAGCCCACCTTGCCTGAACCTCCCACCCCAAGAAGACAGACAGACCTTAAGGATGTCTAACCCTCCCTCTCTCCATCAGCTCGACGAAGTAACGGCTGCAACTGTTTACATAAAACGACTCAATATAAGAAAATGTTTTAAAAAAATTACAAAAAAAAACAAATGAGAGACAGAGCAGAGCTTTTAATATATATAAATCAATGAATATATGTAAATGTTTCTTTTTTTGTTGCTCTGTTTTTTCTCTGTAAATAGGTTTGCATATTTTATAGGACTTTTACTTCTACCTACAAGGACTGGGTAAAGATTAAACTTTAAATACTTTAGAAAAAAGACAACAGAAAAAAAGAATACTCAATAAAACCAGGTAACGAGGAGTAGTAGTGGTCTATGGCATGAGGAGAGGACGTGCAATCCAGGTTTTAAACTAGAGATCAGTCAGGGAGTGCATTGACTTCAATACAAAGAAAACCAGATGTACCTTTATGTACACATTCAGATACACATTTATTTATTTACACATTATTTATTTATCTATTTATGTATTTATTTATTTATTCCAGGCTGTTTTCTACCAAACTGCCAGCAATTTCTTCCTGTTGTATTATTTATTTTAAAGCTTTTTTTAAAGCTGAAGAGTATCAGCTGAGAGTTATGTTTCTGTGAGCAGATAGGAGTTTGTTGTTACTGTTTTGCATTCTCAGAACAATAGGGATTAATTATATTGGCCAAAGTACTCCTTTCTACAGTGGTCAATGCTTATTCAATGTGCAGAGCTTCTCCTGAAATCAAAATTTAACTTTATTTTGAGCTCCAACATTTCCCCCAAACATAGAAAAAAAATTGACGGATGAGAAATTCTCTGAGGTTCTTAATTCTTAATTCCTATTTCCTAAACTAACAGCTGGCTCCTTTTAACCCATTCAGCACCAGTGGCCTGCAAACATCAAGCTCAAGTGCAACTGACCTTTTCAAACCTGGTTTTGAAGCTGTGAAGCTCATCACATTTTTGAAATTGACAGAATAATATTAAGAATTCTGTATAATTTGATTTTAGTAAGTATTAAGTACCTATATGCTTGCATGGTTGACTGGAGGAGGCTTCTAGGATTAAGGTACGAGGTTCATAATGCTGAATTGTGCATGTAAGTACTTTATACATGAGATGAAGAATTTAGCTCTCCTTTAATGAACATTCCTAAAGGAGGGGATTATATGACTGATGTTTATCCAATCCACCCTGTCACTATCAGCTCACAGAACATGTCCCAGCATGCTCTTGGTGCCAACTAGAACTGTGTTTTTTTGCGCTATGAACGCAGCATGAAACACGGGGCGTGCTTTAGAGTTTTGGTCAGGTTTGTTTGGCTCCTGACTGGATTTCGTCTACGCGATCCTCTCGACCTCCTGTTGTGGTCAGAGCACAAAAAAAAAAAAAACATCGCCTTGACCATTCTCTCAATGGTGGTTCACAGTTCTGTATGGCAGGACTCTTCACACACTACTTCACTCCCACTGGAATCTGCGCTAATCCATAGCCGTCGATATACCAATAACACATCAGAAGCATTTTCATGGCTCCGTGGGAGGCTGACCACTGAGTAACCCCCCCCCCCCCAGCCACCACTCTGGGGTCTGAAGTGCTTACCGCTTAAGATTACCGCTATCCCACTGATAAGAACCCATAGGCTTCTAATCCGAAGTACTGACTTCACCTTATTGATCTGAAGGAAATAAAAACAATATTTCTGCCATTGAAAATATGTTCCAACTACGGCTGCAGGTTGAATAGGAAAATTTATGTTATTGGATATGATGTAATAAGATGGGATAACCATATGCAGTACTGGTACACTGATTAAAATCTGCAAGATTTATGGGGGGGAACAGGAGCAATTGGATTGCAAGAGTTAAGGAATAAACTAGAAACAAATTCTCTATGCAGGAAGGTGGGGGTGGGAGTGTTGTGTGTTTTGAGTGCCACCTGTCTGTTACTGTGAGACAGGCTTCTCACTGGACAGCGCGCTTCACTGGTCCCGCCCTGTCTCTTTCGGACTGCCTAAATCTCTGGTCCCTGGACTCTTTATGTAATTTACTGAATGATGCGTCTCAGCTTAGCCCGAAATAAAGCACAGTCTAGAATCAAGGCCATTCCTCTGTGTGATTTTCTGCTGCAGTCTTCCTGTTCACTTCCACACACCACGTGTCTGTACTTCCTTGTGTGTTTTTCATTTACCAATGGCGGCATAGTGATCACTGTACACACTGAATCTGGTGTGCAAAGCAAGCCTCATCTGAATTACACAAGAATATCATTGAAATCATTTAAAACAGACAAATAAAGATCACGGAAAAGGAGAAGAGGAGGGGAAAGAGAGGAGGACGAGGCTGAAAGGTGATGGATGGACAACAGGATGTGACACCATGAATTGAGCTAATGGCTGTATTTAGTACAGTGCCCAAGGCGGCAATATCGCTACCAAGCACTTGTAGCGCAACACACAGAAAAGGGCTTTTGGGGGAAAAACTATTAAATTGGTCAAACCAGGCGGCAAGTTGGTGCAGTGGATACCTCGGTCACCTCACACCCCCGGGGTAGGCTGATTCTCCAGCTTTTCCTCCCAGAGCCCCTAAACATGCTGTCTAGGTTAATTGGTATACCTAAATTATCTCGCACAGGCGGTCTCACCTTTCTCCTGCCTGCTGGGTCCAGCTCCAGCTTACTACAACTCTCTACAGAACAAAGCAGCAACTGATAATGAATGAATGGAAACCAGTGCAACCAAAAATCAAAGTCAATGAAATAGCAAGACAGTGCAGATAGAATAGAGTAGACGATGAGACAACGCGAGATAGTAAAACCATGATTATGTGATACAGGGGGAAACTGCTTTTCAAAATGAAGAATGTGGTTGGGTAAAATCAACAGCAAACAATCCTGGCATTTGTCAACTGCAAAAACTAAATCACAGCAAGGTGACAAAGTCGGAAAAATGACTGTTGCGTTTCTACAGCGTGACAGCAAACCACTAAAATCATATTGTTTAGTTAATAAACCCCATTTCAAGCAATTTGGTGAAGTAAATTGCATGTTCATTCAAATTAGACTGCAAGTTAGTTATTGTTAATAGATCCACTTTGAAGCAGTGCATTGTGGGTAGGCAGCAAAGAATGAAACCTCAAATGTCCCAAGTGAGCAAGCCAGAGGTAACGGTGACAAGCTAAAACTCCTCTGCAAGAAGAAACCAGGGGGAACCAGACTCGGTACATCCATAAACCCCTCTGCTAATCCAGGGCCCACATTCATCTTGTCCCAGTGATGACTAGCTCGGTTAAGTGTTAACACATGGATGGATGACCGTCTACCCTGTGCTTAGCGTGACATAAGCCAGTGAGGGCACGGCCTAACCATCTAAACAGATTGAGGGGCCTTATTACCCTAGTGCAACTGTGCACGAGTCAACCCTCTTAAAAGATCAGCAACAGGGATTAGTACACGGTGATCTCATTTGCTCGCTCAGACGTTCAATGAGATTGACGGCCTTAAAAGGGATCAGCCCAGAGATGTCCCTGGGTCAGTTGGACACGGGAAGATTTGCTGGCCTGATCAGGAATCCATAACCGGGACCTGCGCATCAATTTTAAAACTAAAAAGGCAAAAAAAATATGCTTTCATCTGCCGAGACCTTGCTTGCTTCCTTATACAATGCGGCACATTTCACCAGTTAAGTCTCTGTTCTTCTAATCTAAATAGCAAAGTATCCGGACACTTGTTAATCAGGTCAAGCGGGGTTATAGAAGATTAACAGGCATTTTATGTACACCAGGACATGACCATTAAAGACATTAAAATTTGCTTGAAATAGTAAAATCTGCTTGTGAATGGATCTGGAACCTTGTAATATTTTTCCTGTTTTTTTTTTTTTTTAGTTTCAGTGAGCACGCTTGCAATTGCTTTAGTGGAGCAGACGGATATTTTGAGTGCAGTAACAGCTGCTGCAGGGCAAGGTGCTGTACAGTAGTCCAGTCCAGACAGGACAAATGTGGGAATCCATTCTTCACTATTGTTCAGAGACAGAGCTGTCTGTTTGGCCATATACACCGTAGCAGAAAAGGGCCGCTCTGCAAATGCTTCTGACACATTTCAGATAAAAAAAAACAGGGTCAAAGAGTTCATTTTGCCACCCTTTTTTTGTTTTGTTTCTACGGCATGGATTTAATTCAGCAACTGGTAATGCTTAAGCTTAGGCTGCATGTAGTCTTTGCTCCATGTCAGTGAATTATTGACCAAGTATGCAAACATCATTCATTCTAGAGAAGGACAAAAACTCTGACAAGAATGTGAGACGGTACTAAGGTTAGAAGTTTATTTACATTAGGCACACATACGTATTTAAATACAATAAAAAAGAATTTTAAAGCTTTCGTGATCTGGCTTTCAGCATCAACCAAAAGACAACAAGACGCATTAAAACGGATTCAAGTGCAACTGAAGTCTAAATTAGATGAATGATTAAAAACAACTTGCTGTTTTGGGTGTTTTTCAGCACTGTAGTGCAAGGACAGTTCTCAAACAGAGGCTGGGGGGGAAAGCACGCAAGCACACAAAGACGCAAGCGCAACGACTTTCAAACAGTGCTGGGGCTTCTCATCTTAAAAGCCTCCGGCTTTCCCAAAACCGAAGCGAAGTCAATGTTAATAAGGCTTGTTAACATTGTAGTCGGTTGACTCAGAGTTAGCCCTCGGGGACTCGGTTGTGTCTTTTGAGAGAACGTTCAAGGAAATCTGTCCCCAGCGTTGCACGCGCTAGGCTACCACAGAGTGGGCTGTCTCCCCCTTTGCTGGGGGGCGGGGGTGGGGGCAGGGGGGGTGCCCTCACATCAACAGATGAAGAAGATGTCCTCCAGGATCTGGCTCTCCTCGGTGTCTTCGTCCGGGACGCAGAATGACAGGGACCCCCGTGGGCCCCAGAGGGACGGCAGGGCGGACAGAGGGTTCCTCTGAGGCTTCAGGGTGCTGTGGGGCCGGCGCCCAGGACGGGGCCTGGCAGGGAGCCTGCTTCGGACCGGGACAGAGATGGGGCTCAAGACGTCCAGGAGCTCGATCAGAGACGTGTCCATGCTACGGACAGGAAACAGCGGAGAGAGTCAGAACTGCAAACACGCTGGGCGACACCCGAGGAAACGGAAAATGCCGACCCGTTTCCAGGAGCCAGGTAAGCATCCCAATAACATGCGGCCCGTTTCCCGTGACAGATGACAGCAGAGTGGATTGACAGTCGACCGACTGAATCGCGCCGGCCTGTTGAATTGTTTTAAAGGCTTAGGGGAAAACCTGATTTGCGCCATGCAAATAAAGCCAATTTGAAGTCGGAGTCAGAGGGAAAAAGGAGAAGGAGAAAGAGAGGCAGCACGTTAACTGGATTTGTGACTTGAAGGAGATATCTATGCTGATTAGTAAATTCTATCTGGAAACAAGCTCTACTTTGGCTATGCCAATGAAGTAGATTTGAATTTCTAAGAGTGAGGGAGAGAGAGAGATAGGGAGAGGACGGCAGGGAGCAGGGAGGAACAAAAGGCGAGAGGGGGTCAGGGCCTCGTGGGGAAACATCAGTATGCCGACAGACTTCTCCACCATGTGAATATTTCACTACATTGGAGCATATGCATGATGGAACAGATTGTACCGCAGACTGTGGGCTTGGGTTTTTCAAGGACACCGTCCTGACTCGTTCCGGCTGCAGCTCCGCCCGCTACACCCCCAGCTTTAAATTAGAGACAAATTCATTTGAACCTTTAAACAGGGCTGCAGGTGAAAACGCGTGGGGAAAACGAGCTCGGGGGCCACGCGTTCCTCTCGTTTCGGCATTTCAAGGGCGCCGAGTTTGGACGCCAGCGCTCGACCTGGTTTACTGTCATGTGCGACACACTACAAGTTTAGCTGTAGGCGCATAACTCCAGCACACAAATGTTTGTGTCTCTGCTCATGATTCAACTGCTAGGTTTTGATAATGTCATGAGTTTACTATAATAAAATGTAGAATAACCAACTTCCCCTGGTTCTTTATGAAACCAGAATAATAAGTATAAAGTTATTCATTGGAACCTACAGAAACTAGCACTTGGAGGGTCCTAGCCCAGAGGATTTGGCTGGGATTCCCATGGGTTACTACAGGTGTCAGAGAAAATGTGAGACTTATTTATTCATGCATAGTCTACTGGAAGATCTGTAAGTATATAAATAAATAAAGAACGAGATAAAGCTAATAGAGATTCAAACCCACAGTCTGGCTTCTTGATAAATTATTCAGCATGTACACAGACAGACAAGTGCGTTTCAGATTTAAAACATGAATTCGTGAGCCGCGCGCCTCTGATGTTGCTAACATAATTCTCTGCTCATTCCGGTCGGCGGAGATTTGCATTCGTGCATTCCTGAGGCGCGAGTGGGTGCCCCCGTGCGCGTGCCTGCCGGTGCGAGTGCGTCCGTGTGCGAGTGTGTGCGCAGATGCCTCATTCTGGGGTACCTTCACACATTGGTACCTCACACTTTTCTCCAAGGCGCCTTCAGAGAACAGAGCGAGCAGACGGCACCAAACGCCTCTTTGGCACGCTAGACACAGTCAGCCCCTCTCAAAAACATGACATGTCCTCCCCAGGCTGAAACGGCGAGTGTTTTGAGAAAACAATTTCTCCGCTCTTTATTTAAAAACCTCACCGTTTTATTCCTGAAGTGCAGGGATATCTGCTGACAAAGGAAAAGCAGCAGGATAAGAGAAGAGAAAAGCCTGACACCACAAGCACACTTGGCAGAAGGGGGGGCGTAAAGGTATTACCACATGAGAAAAAAAAAAACTGAAGTCAAAGTAAGTAAATCTGTCTACTTCATTTGGTCTCCTTGTGCCTGTCAATACCAGTTAGTTGAGAAGAAGCTGGCACGAATGGGGGGGGGCAGGGAGGGACTTCGGCCAGGCTCGTGCTCGAAATGTGAGAATTTGCATTTTTATTTGTTGATTTATTTAACGGACAGCCCTCTCAAACAGCCATCCATCAACAGACGACACCGCCAATATGAATAATGCATCTCCTACCGGCGGCCACAATCTATAACAAGGCAAGGGGGGTACGGTTTGGGCAAAGGAGGGGGCCGGGGGAGGGGGCTCAGAAGCTGGGAGGAAGTGCTAGAGAGAATGCAAATGGCCTTGGTGAAGTAATATTTACCCAAGGCCTTTATTGCTTTTCTCAAGGTTCAACAGCGAGTGGCCATGGGACATTAATATCACTTAGTGGGGGATGGTTCTGTAGTTCTCTGCTTTGCGTTCATCTTTCAGCGTGTCCGAGAGGGCGTTGACGCTTTGGGTCACGGTGGTGAAAGAGAGGGGAACCCAAGTGAACTCCGGGACCGGGAGCACGGTCGCCCGTTTTCACACGGGCGTAAAGGAATTCTCCCGGGATGGCTGCTCCGTTTAACCATTCTGGCAGCGATGAGATTAACTCAACCAAACCTGAACACAAAGTAAAACCACCCCCCACCCAACCCCCTCTTTAAAAGAAGCTGCCAAGGATATACGCGGAACACGGGTTCCCAGAGTGCTCTGGTGTGGGCAACTGCGGTTTGTTCTGGGGGCCACAAAAAAAATCCATCGCCAATGCTCTGGGAGAATATCTCAAAAGGTTCCCCAGGTCAGGGCTCTTCCTTGTATTTAAGACCCTGACCCTCTGCAGGCAGGAGGGGTTTCTTTCAAACATTCCAAAATCATTCTCTTCGTTCCCTTCAGACCCAGTTAGCTAGCTTGGAATCCAAAAAAAAAAAAAAACAAACTAATCGTTTTGGGGTTTTTTTGTTAAGAGATGAACCTAAACAAAAGACAGACTGTTTACCATCTCCTCTCCTTTTTCTCCCCCCCTCTTTAGTTATTTTATCCCCCTCTCTCCCTCTCTCTCCCACCCTCTCATTAAAGATGGCCGTCACGCCTGAGTGACCCTTTCATTTACAGCCTGCATGGTAATATAAAAATCCGATAATGGCGGACGCGGGCGCCCAGCATGTCAATTTCCCGCTGATCAATAGCAGGCAGCGGGGTGACGGAGCCGGGCGAGAGCGGGGCAGGGTGGGGGGTTTTGGGGGGGGGGGGAATCGCCGTCCGCCGACAGCAGGAGAATTCTCTAATTACTGGCAGGCTCCATCGAACCAGCGCGCCTTTAGGGGAGGGATTAAAAATTTACACAGGCTACAACTTCTGCAATTATTATTTTTTTTTTTTAACCCCCACCTCATACCCAGTTTCTGATTTTTGATGAACCGGGTACGTGACCGCAGCCGCGAGACTGTGTTCGTAGAGGGTTCTAACATTCTACGTAGGCCACGTTGGATGGAGATGGAGTTTTGCGGGTTTTCTCTGCGTTTTGGAACCGCTCCCCCTTTGTGTGTGTGGCTCACAAACCTCATTAGTGGACGGCCTACATTTTCTTTGTGAAATGCATCAGGGAGGGGCGTCAGTGTGGGGAGCAGTCAGGTACATGGAAGTCTACCGAGAAGGCTGCTTTGAGCAAGATGCTTAATGTGAACAGCTTCAGTAAACATCCAGCTGTGTAAATGGGCAGTGTGTCAAAGAGGGCACCTGCCCAGGAAATAAAAGCCAGGGCTAACAGCCGTACGCTCCCGTGACCATGGTTACCATCGCCGGCTATCAACTACACCCTACGAGGAATGCTTTGACAGAACAAATCTATGTAATATCTGCTGCTCCTTAGTATGTCACATTTTGCATTGACAGGCACAAGATAAATAGAAAGACTGAAACATTCAGGGCAACCTTGGGTTACATGGATTTCATAAGTGTGCCTCTTCAGTTGTCTGAGATTGGGTTTATTGTCTGCAGTGCTCTGATACTCATGTATTCCCTTGTACGTGCCAACTTGGTATTGAAATGGTCATGCAGTGTGTTTTTTATATATATATATATATATATATATATATATATATATATATATATATATATATATATATATATATAAAAAGGCTTAAGAATCATGCGGGCTGTCCCTCTGCTTCGTGTTTGAATATTGAGAATATCTGACGTGATTTCGACTGATTGAAAAAGGCACCTGGATAAGTGAACCTGCCTCGTTTCCTTTCGCAATAAATTCTGAAGACTCTCAAAGTCTCCCGTCGAGCAGTTTCATGTCGCAATTTGCATTCATCTGCATCTTCGCCGGGAGTTAAGCGTACAGGCATTCATCATACCGGGACTCCTGTATCAATGGTGGCCCGATGTAAACTCATGCTGACTTCAGTGAGACCGTGCTAGGGTTGGGTGATGTCAGAATTTTCCTTTTTTCTGTGTGGGTGGGAGGGGGGTGGGGGATATGATTACAAAGTTTGCTGTAAGGTGACAACTTTCACTTTAAATTATCAGTAAATTGTTTGTTATATTGCTTATACTGAGGCTAGACTAACCTGACAATACAGAGCAAAACATGAATGTCAAAATCCTTTTAAAGTTTGATTTTTGAAGAACTGTGAGGAACTGAATCAACCAGTGCATTGGCAATGTTGAGCAGGCTGCTGTCACTGCCATACCTAACCCTATCGATGCAAACTAAACACGATGGCAAATTCACAAGTGGGAATGAAAGTTTGTCGTATTCCCATCTTTTAATGGAACATGCCTCCAGCAAAGTCAATCAGTAACATCATTGCCATCAACCGGCTCTCCTCCTTCATTAGGGATGAAACTGAAAAAGTGCCAAAAGGGCGCAGTTGTGAATTTTTTCTCTCGGTACAAGATGATCCATTCTTCCATCCATACACAATCCAGTCTATCAGCTATGTACACTTATCTCTCAGGGTCACAGGAAACACCCTAACAGTGGCTTTCCCCTCCATTTTATGACGAAACAGCAAGTGATTAATGTAATACCCCCACCACTGTTGGTCAGGTGGTGATTAGCACTGGCAATGCTATGTATAGTACTTTGCTTACTCCCTTAGCTGTTGAATGTGGTTTCAGAAAACGTGCGGTTTTCAGCCGAGATAGCATAGGCAAATACCACAGAAATAAAAACAACTTGCACTCAACTTCGCTTAACTAGAAAACAAGCTGACTGAAGGTCACCATTTAGTGTTATAAATAAACATACATAAATTCATTGATACCGCGATTATGAAAAATAATCACCTGTGAAATATCACCTATCCACCCCTGGATGTTTCTAGAAGGAAGCACGCTCCTCGGGGTAAGGCATTCCCCAGCAGTGCCACCGAGGGTCCCGCCACAGCGGATTTTAAGGGGCCGGTGCTGTGTCGGACAAGTGGCTCGGCCTGCCAGCCTGCCGGACCACCTGGGTCTCACACCCTTCACCTCTCGCACAAACAAAACCCTTAAAATGACACGGTCCATCGATCCCCGCCCCCCCCTACAAAATCAGATTCAGGATGAATAATGCAAGGGCTGCCTTCCGAATGGTCAGCCTCAATAAAGCTGCATTTTCCGCACATGCATTAATACCAGCACTTCTCAGGCGCTTGTTAGCGTAAGCAACATTGTGTCGCTGGAGTTTCACTGCGCTGCCTCCCATTGTAAGACAGGTCAAAAACAAAAAAAAAACAAGCGCAGGGATGGGGCTTTGGGCCTAATACAAGCCTGCCTTTAGGCAAAGAGAAGGGGGGGGTCTTTTCCATGTTAAAGCTCTTCTTCATTAAAAAGGGGGCAGTCTATGGTGCTGGTAACAGTGAGTATGGAGTAGGGTGAAGGCAAGGTCACTGGTGCTCCTAGCAAGAGACTTCATCTGGCTTCCATTACACAAAGACAACACTATGTAGATATTTAGACAAAACAATCAATTACAACCTACTCTGTTAAATGCACTGTAAATAGCCATAACCAAGTAATTTACATGCAATTTCTCTGAAAGCTTTGGGAGAAAATGGATTTTGTCCACGGTGATGGATCTGTGGAGTCCTCAAAAGCAAAAATTAAGATTTTGAACACTTAGTCCCCAGTTTTCAGTGGATAAAACAAACAACAAAAGTAACTGATTGCTTTTGATCGGAATGCACAATTACTTGCTTCACGAGCGCATACTGTGTGTTTTAAAACCATCTCCCTCAAGAAAATAACTGCAGGAATGAAAACAATTTCACTTGAATTTTCCTAGCAGGTTACCAACCACAAAAACAAGTATTTTACAACGAGACGTACGAAACAAAAAAAAAAAACTCGAGAAAAGGCATCCAATTAATTCCCTTTAGACTTAAAGGGAAAACATAATGAATTTTCTTCCCTCTCTTTGAGAGCGGCATAAAGCAGGCTGATTCATCCTCTCGCCTCTTCCTTATTACTGGAGGAGAAGTGCCGCATCCCCCCCAACCTTGAGCAGAGGAAGCTCAATGTTCAATTACACCTGCTGCTGGGCCCTGCTACAGCTAATGGGACGCAGCTTGGCTTCCGCCATGCCCCGGCGCTACCGACGAAATCTTCATTTACCCCATCGAACGGCCGCGATGCTTCTGCTCTACGCCGCACGCGTTACCCTTTCCTTCTTTCCTTGTTTATACGTCATTTGCCATCTCCAAAACACCCCCAACCCCCCCAGGCGTGCACACACACTCACTCACACACCTCCCCCCCGATCTCATAAGCGTTCTCGATCACGGAGGCTGAGCTTCCAGACGTAATTAAACAGACCCCTGTATTGTGCAGTCGGGGAACAGGGGCCCCGGTGGCGCCGCTCATCCGAAATGTCGTCTTTCAACTGGTTCGCTCACCGTAATAAATCATGTTTGTTTAATTACATTTATAGGCCCACGCCTTTTTTCGGGGGCAGGGGGGGTTGCTGAGCACCGATTTTTGGGTAAAGAGAATTAGTCATGATTTCTTCTTGACTGAGGGCACGCGATAGCAGACAGAGTCCAGTTTGACTTGGTGCGACCCTGATCTGATGCCTCGGCTTTCAGCCTTCCATAAGGAATAGGCATATTGGGGCTTTTCAAGGCTATAAAGACGAATAGACTAATTGGGTAGATTAATGAAATACAGCTTTGATCTGGATTTAATTTTCACTTTTCTCATAACCATTAATCTAATGAATTATTAACATCAAGAAAACGAAAATGTGTAATTGCAATTTGATTAACTATTTTCACGTGTATGTGTAAAATTGATGAACTACATAATGCAGTTATTACGTACAATGTTTCCTTTGGGTTCCAAGAAGGTAGCCACTAAGACACACTGACAATCACACAATGGGGAAAAATGAGCATTAATGCATACAAATACATCAGATATTGTCCATTTCTGACATAGGGGAGCTTTCCAAATACAATAACAATTTAAACCTTACACAGAACACACTTCACATTATTACATTTATCATACTGTGCAGAACTGCCAGGACAGATCTATTCCTTCATTCCTGACAGTACAACAATTCAATCTGTTTCTTAATTAACTAATTCAGAAATGTAATCATCTACAAAGAAGCCGCTGGCAGCCTAAGAATTTTGGTTTTGAGATTATTAGGCATGGAAATGTTATTTGTGAATGTTACAGTTAATTGCTGTGGATAAAGTTGTCCATCTTCTCACATAACAGTGAAGCTTATTTAAAAAATTATACAAATAGGAGAAAAACAACATTGCAGAGGCCTTGTGTCCCATTGTAAGAGGATGTGAGGATTTGGGGTTGCAGGTTAATGTACATTAATCTGTAATGTAGATCAGCATCTCCCAAACCTCTCCTGGAGGACCCCTTGTCCTGCATGTTTTAGATCTCTCCCTGCTCCAATGCAGCTGATTCAAATGACCAGTTTGTTATTAAGCAGCTTCAGGAGTTCATAATAAGCAGCTTCAGGAGTTGATCATTTGAATCAGCTGTGTTGGAGCAGGGAGAGATCTAAAACATGCAGGACAAGGGGTCCTCCAGGAGAGGTTTGGGAAACGCTGATGTAGATTAGTGAGCAGGAAGGAAAACAGGAGATATCTGGACAGGCAGAGGTGGGCCTTCGGAAGGGCACTCACCGGGCATGAGGGGTCCTGGGAAGGGTAGGGGACAGGACTGGGGCTGGGATAGGCTTGACTTGGGTTTGGGAAACAACAGGGGAGGTGGCAGCATCCCTCCGGGACATAGCCAGGGCCTCTGAGAGGAGAAGACAATCAAAATATTAGCAATTCTGACACGGACCACCTTAACTACTATACTCTAGAACTTTCCAAGCCTAGGATAGATTTAATGACAGAATGCCTTTTTATCACCCATTCCACATGAAAATATAGACAACCATATGGTCAAATATGAAGTAATTTTGTTTTGAACACATGTCAATGTTAGTACACCACCATGTGCACAGTTTCATTTGATTAGTGTCCATTTAGGACATTCCCCTCACAACCAGCTACTGCATGCTAAACCACAAATTGCTTACGCACATATACACACGTTGCTTACCCCTTGAATGTGAAGGGAGGGCTGTCTTCTCTTCACGTTGCAACATTCCACCCTCCAGCTGAGCTGTATGTCTGCCCACGTCCTCCACTCCATTAGGGGGCACACTGACAGTCTCCTGTGTAACTGTTCCACTGTGGACAAATAATCACATTTACGTTTTACTGAGTGACCGCCTTACAGAGCGGATGTTTACTTCATATCCCCTCTCCCAACGTCTCGCTCTCCCTCTGCCTTTTCCCCTAACAGTCCCTCTCTGTGCCCGAATTGAGCGGGAGTGTTGACAACAGATATCACTAAGGATTGCGGCGGGTGGGGGGGGACGCAGGGCAGAAACGATTAACTTGTCTTAGCAGCGTGTCGGTTCCCCATTTCTCTTTCATCCCCGCGTAATTCCTCATAACAAAAGCGAAGATTGGTATTCCTGTCAAAGAGGCCCAGACTCTCCCACCCTGGGCTCAGAGCAGGGCAGGCCGCAGTCTGGAGAGCTCTCTGAATTATTCAACGGCTTTTCGTCAGAGAGGATTCCTGGAGGGAGAAAACTCATTTTAAACACCTTTAATTCCCCCTAATTATGCCAGGGTGGCGCATTAATCAACCGCCGGGCGACATCGAGCGATGACAGCCCTGTCACCCCTCTCCCCCCCCCCGCACGACTCCTCTGTCGCACCCGGTGTTCAGGCCCTCGATCCCAGACGGCAAAGAGCACGTGCAGACAGGAGCGGAGAGCAGGGAAGGCCCGGGCAGGAGGCGAACGCTTACACGCATGCACAAAGTGGCAGGAATGCAAACGCACTGCCCATGGAAAAATCTGAAAAAAAATCTGGAAAGTAGGTCTGCCACTCTCCGTTTCTGACCAGACCCCATGCACCAAACTTTTTTTAATGAGAGTTCTTCAAACATGAGATCATCAAACACTCAAACAACAACATTTGGCAAGATCTGGTATACCAGTCATGAAAAAGTGCCGACCACATGCAGATGTAGTGATGGACCATGAACCGTGTTCTGGTTTTTGACCGTTACGAGTGCAGTGTGGATGTGTGCACTCTTACCATGTTCCTTGGTTGCGTTCCCCCAATGCACCGCACAGAGCCCCATTTGCGGCTTCCAGCTCGGCTGCTGCCTCCTGGAACCTGTAACCAGCACATCAGCAATGACGATCGGTAACCAATAACCACAGTCACTACTGTATTCATTGGCTTGGCAATTCACATTCAGGTTGTTCTCAACTGAAAATAATGTTATATATTTATCTTTACCCTTAAAAGACGTTGTACAACATGTGTCTCCGCAGTGTATGGTGGTACAATGTGTGTTTGTATGTGTCTGAAAAAACTCCTATACTGAAACCCAGAGAGATCACCAAAAATATTCCCCACATTTCAGCAGCCCTGAATGCAGAGTGCTGTAGACAGTTCATCCGCAGGTGAAGTATACGCCTGGAGGAGAAGCACTGATTCCAAAATACTGAGCCTGATACTAGCTATTAAAGAAAATGCCACCTGTTTCTGCGATAAGGATTTTTCAACAGAGAGTCGCTTTGACTAATCTGAACAGCACTCTGCTTTTCTAGGAAAGAGGTAAAACGAAATCATTTGCCTGCATCTGGGCCACTTCATTAGGTCTGAGGGTAAGTCTGAGGGTACAACAACAGGGCTGGGAGTCAGACTGGTGCATGGTACATTACATTACATTATTGGCATTTAGCAGACGCTGTTACCCAGAGCGACATACATCAATTACAGGTTTTTTTTTTTTTTTTACGATGTTATCCATTTATACAGCTCAATATTTACTGAGGCAATTGTGGGTTAAGTACCTGCCCAAGGGTACAGCAGCAGTGCCCAGTGCCCCTGTGGGGAATCGAACCGGCAACCTTTCGGTTACGAGTTCCGCTCCTTAACCACTATGCTACACTGCCGCCCCACAGTGCAGGGGTCCTACCTGGTGAAGTCGAGGCGGGACTGGCGCAGCTGCTGGCTCTGCCGGATCAGCCTCTCCTCCTGCCGGGCCAGCTGTGCCTGCAGGCGCTCCCGCTGCACCTCCAGCTCCATCTTCTGCAGCAGGAGCCATTGCTTCCTCTCCTCCCAGTCCACCTGGCCATTAGGGGGCGCTGCGGCCATCGCCGCCCCTCCCGAGCCCGCGGCGCCGGCTGAACGTGCAGCCGGGGCGGAGCCCCCGCCGTTCCTGTCCTCCGCCAGCGCTCTACGGGACACGGCGTCCTCCGCGCCCTGGCTTTCCTCGTCTTCCCTGTCGTTCTCCGCAGCAGTGGACCGGCAGGTGCAGCACCGCTCCACGGTCCCCCGGCGTTCGTTCGCCTCTCTGCCCGAGCCCCCTCTCTTGGAAAGGCACCCCGGTCGAGGTTCGCTCCGCGCTGCCCGGGACCCCCTTTTCTGGGACCCTCCCTCGTTTAGGTCGCTGTCCTGCCCGCTGTTGGATAAGCTCTGCGTGGGCGTGGCACTCTGGGGTCTCTCCCTGCGCGAGGACTTCCCTTGGCTCCTCCCCTTTGCCTTGCCACTCCCAGGCTCTGTCCCCACCCCTGGGTGTCCCATTACGGGCGACTTCGGGGAGGAGCCGTTCAGACCCACCGCTCCTCCCGCGGGCAGGACTGGGTAGGAGCCACTGAGACCCGGCCCAGCTCCGCCCACCGTGGGCAGGCCCAGATAAGAGCCATCCATACCTGCCATTTCTCCTCTCCCTGCCCACTGCCTGACGGGGCCATCACTGACCTGCAAAAGTCAGGGAAGCAAAACGATTAGGACACCGACGGCGGGGTTAACCACTTGTTGCCGTTTCATCCCGACACAGTCATTCTGCGGACCAAAACAATCTTCGAACACAAATGAGTAATAAGACAAAGAGAATAAAATGCAGTGCTGAGCTCTGCTCACTGAGTCAAGCCCAAGAAGTTGGAGCAAGAAGAGCATTCGGAGCAGAAGCAAAGCCTTGTGTTCTTTTTCTTTTCTTTTCTTCAGAGGACAAAAATGAGACACTGACTAATTCAATAAAGGTCACAGAGCATGTAAACGCACATTACTCAACGGCGAGATTTCAGCGAGGGTGACACGCTCATTGAAGACATAATATTTCCGGGCAGGAGCGCGGGGTTGCGGACACACGTCTGGTCACAGGCTGCAGGCTCACATTGAGGATGAGACAGCGCAACTGTAACCTTGAGAGAGATGCCTACCTTCACCCATCGCTACTTTCTCAGCTACAGAAATTGGCAAAGTCTAAGATGAAAACTACTTAAATAAGCCGGGATAGAAGAGAACGCTGAGCAAATAAAGTAATGACAGTGATTAACAATCCAATACGAAGGCCGCCCCGATTTCTCCTCTGAGCTGAATACGTGACCACTGTCAAATGAAAATTCGAACTCATCAGGGTTTACAACCAAATAGCCTTTACCAGGGTTAAAATAAATAATATAAACCCAGAACAAAAACCAGGACATTAAAATTTTATTTTAAGTTATTTAAAGTTTAAGTTATTCAAATCAGAAACCCTCCAACGACAGGCAAAAAAATCAAGGCCTGGTTTTTCCTCTGAGAAGCACGTGTGGGTGGGGGAAGGGGGGGTGTCTACAAGACGAAAGAAAGAGAAAAGAGGAAACAGACAGCAATCAGTTGGGGCCAGAGTCAATGAATAGGGACAGAGCAATCAAGCAAACGTGTCAGGGATGCCGGCAAAAGACCAAAGGACAAGGACTAATCGCTATTGGCATTTCTCACCTCCGGAACAGCAAGAACCTCGCTGCGTGTAGGCACGGATTACCGTCAACGCGGGGGACTCTAAAGAAACTTTGCCCCCGCGTTAGAAAAAACAGCCTCTGATGATACGGCACCAGCGCCTTGAGAAGGAAGAAGCCCAGAGGTCTCAGCACGCGCCCGTCGCCTCGTGTGACTGACAGTACAAAGTGTGAAACCCCTGAGTACTGGCCGAGCGCAGCCTCTGTTGCTAGGCCCCCACAGGAATCAGAGATGGGTGCGCATAATCCAACACCACTGTTATTAGTGGACAGCCCCCCTCGTTAATTTAGAAACTAAACACCCCTGACCACATCTGTTATTAGGATGGGCTATCTAGAGGCCGGGAGGGGGGGATGTGAGGTGTCTCCTTGCTGATGGGTGGCAGATTTAAGAAGAGGGGGGTGTGTAGAACACCCCCGGTGGTGGTATCAACACTCTGGGGTGTGCAGATGAGCCTCTTGCTCCAGGCCTGCGATCCCCCTTTCTCTTTCTCTCCCCGTCTCTCTCCATCCCTCCATCTCTACAAAGCGTGGAGAGCTCCAGGGAACACCACTCAGCTGTCACTCTGACGGGCCGTTCCGAGCGGGAGCGGGGTCTAACACGGCACGGAAATCCGAACGACAGCGCACATCAAACGTCCCGCCACGCTTTGGAGAGCGTCCGCGGCGGCCGCAGGCGAGGCGCGCCGATCTCGCTTCCGACACCAATCTGTGAAGCGCGGGCAGCAACATCCTTCAAACGCGATCCGTCAACGACGCCGCTAATTTGGAGGTCGATACAGCGACTTCAATCGCTCGCGTCGCCTCGAACGAGAGGAGCGGGTCGATAAGACGAGGCGGGCGGACAGACGGACGCACACAAACGCAGGCGGAGGAACTGGGGCGTACCTTGTAGTTGGAGTGCGACTGGTTGAGCTGGGTGATGGAACGGTTGAGCTTCTCCTGCTGCTGAGCCAGGTACTGCTGGTAAAGCGCCAGCAGCTCCTGGCACTCCCGGTACTGCTGCTGCAGGCCTGGGGGACAGGGTCAAAGAAGCACGGACACACAGATGGACAACCCAGGTAACTGCTTCTTACTACACCTACAAACACATCCTGACCCCAAGCATCCCAAAAACCGGGTGCAGGGGCAAAGATGAGTAGAAGAAATTCAGAACTCAAAATGGTCACACTCTGACAGTGATCCCCCATAAAAAACTGCATTGTCTACACTGGGCCTATTCGATGCATGGTCCCAGAGGGCCATCGCATCGGCAGACTGTCACTCTAGCCAGGTACTTGAGGTCCTAAATCAGCTCATCATCGTCTTGATTGAGCCAATTTGGACTACCTCTGCTACTTCTGGGAGCATTGGCTACTGAAAGCGAGCTTGAGAAGTTTTGAGATCACGGGCCTCTGGGCCTTTCAGAGCAGACTGGAGTAGCCATCTCAATGGACAGACAGTTTTTCCGGTCATCATGTGACGAGCTTGAACACAAGTTCAATGATTTCAATGATGGCCGGGTCTGCCTATGACTGGATCTCTCTCTGTGTCACGCTGGTCCTCACCAAAAATTACCACCCCGCTCCTGGGGAAAGAAAAAAAAAGCACAGCACTCTTTCCTTCTGCTCTGGACCCACGGGCGGGCAGAGATAAAGTTTTTCGGGCGGGGGCTCTGCAGAGCTCCCCCGACCCAGCTGGGCCAGGCGCCAGGCTGTCAGCGGAGGAGCGGACGGGGAGCTGGCACCGGCGCTCCAGCAGGCGGAATCAATCTGGGCCGCGGAACCGGCCGTCGCGGCTGACGGGGCCGCTAATGACAGCGCCGCGCCGGAAACCCGGCAGACAATGCCCCCGCAGCCGCTCGGCCCATAAATCCACGCAGCCGCCCCGAAACTTTCTCCGCCGAGTTAGATGGGTCCCCCACCCCACCCCACCCCACCCCCCCGGGCCACAATCATTTACGCACCCGGCTGACAAGTTCATCCTGCCAACTTCGCAGAGAAGGAGGAAGGAATGGAAAAAAAGAAAAAAGCTGCAGCTCTGGTTAGGGGTCGGGGTCAGGAGGTCAATACCTGTCAAATGTGATTTAAAGTGGAATTTGCATTTAGGCATTGGGCAGATGCTCTTATCAAGAGACACTGAAAATTTCACGTGAATTACTAGGTGCATTTGGAAATGAATATGATATTGTGAATCACGCACTCCAATACAGCCTCACAAACAGATTCTTTCCTTAGTTGCACTGTATCGCATGGTATTTTCCACATTACTTACTAAATACACATGGCCATTATGCAGTGCACCTAAGAAAAGGTAAGGCCTTTACTTCAAAAATTGAAACAAAGAGAGATGCTAACGTTCTCCACTACAGTGATCCTAACCGTACAAAATGATGTTTGGAATGGCCAATGAACATTAACCAAATCGCTGAATAATATGCCACCCATGATTTCAGATTCTGCTTAAGGATTTAACGGGTTCGAGCAAAAGGAAAAAATTTCAGATAAACAAAGTGGGTCTTAATAGCTATTTTACATATCAAATTGCATCATTATTTTGATGAGAATTTTGGTTTCAATGGGGTACGTTGCACAGATTAGAAAATAGAATTGAGAATTACAGAGTTGGAACCGAAACGGAACTGAGACGAATGCAATTGGTTTGGAAGCGAGCACCATCCCCTGACACCATATTCAATCCCCACTCAATGCTGAAATGGAAACTCATTGGTACAACGAACTACATACACACTCACCTTTGTACCAACAAGAGAATTCCAATAATTCAATAGACAGATCAAGCGTAAACATAAATTAATACATTAATTTGAGCATGGGGCGAGAGAGGGAAAAAAAAAAAATCACATTGCTTTGTAATCTGGACCAACTGCAGTGCAACTGATAAAATTCTCTTCAACCCTGAGCCAAGAGCCACTGCTTTGGCCGACGGCCAATCAGAGTGTTACATACGCCTTACATCGAGAGTAACCAGGAGCGACAGTTTCTCCTCCCCATCCAAAAATACCAAAATCTGAGTTTGCATTCAATATTTCCAGACAGAATTGTCAACATGATTCACTTCCCTTGTCAGCAGATGCTGAAATAAAATAATGAATTCCATTTCAAGGTGGAAAGGCAACACACAATAGGAATATTTTAACTGAGTGCGCATGGCAAGCCCGAACAAACTGCTGGCCGCAATAAAAATCAATGGAGGGGGACGTCCAAACTTTAGACAAACACTGCCTAAATCAAAGTCTCTACAGTTCTCTTTGGGCTGAGCGTGATATGAAAAATGAATACATTTTAACAAATCAACCCTTCAGAGCAACAACCAATTATGTGCAGTCCAGACCACCGTAAAATATGTCTCCCTGCCCTAAGATTTCTGCTTCTGAGATACAGAATTTCAATACCATCCGGAAATCAAATATGGGACTCTCTTATGGAGTAAAATATTACACCAAAGTCTTGTCTACAATATATATGCAACTGCCAACAAACTGAGGAAGCAATGCATTACTTAAAAAAGAGTAATGACATCTATAACTACATCCTATATTTATCGACTGTGCACTGCAATGTTTTTGAAGCAAACTCCATGTAAGAGCATTTGCACTGATGAATTTTAACTGCATCACCTCTTAAATGTGCACCTTGGAATGCCAAACACAGGTTTGGAAAATAAACTTCCTAATCTAACTCGTTGGGCAATCTTTAAATTGTTCAACGTACAGAAATCAAGTAATGATTTTATAAAGCACCGATGGATATATTCCCCCGATAACCCCAATCTCTGAAGATAAGATGGAAGCGATTGTGGAGAAATTATACTTTACAAGTCTTTTTAAATCTGTTTGCCTTTGGTTTCCCCTTAACCTTTAAAAACTGTTCTAAATCCTCATCTCAAAGGTGTCTTTATGACTTTCTGTACTTTAAAGGCAACCCAGCTTTCATCTCCATCTCCGTTGGGTCCCTTCATAGATTTTTTCGCTCAAATCTCCTTTTAATAGAGTTTAGAAGTTTAGTGTAAATGCCAAGTTCAGAACTAAAGTGCATTTAATTGAGTTGTGCATTCCTAATTTCTGGGCTTCGGTGCCAATTGTGCAATTATCTGACTGCAATTTCTCTTCATACTTCATGGCGTTGCACTAAATTGACAGTTATATTAGCCCCATTCTCAGAGCTGAGTGGAATTGTCAAGACTGTAGAGTTGCAAAGGGGTGGAAATGTTCCAGCAAAGACCGTTGAATTTTCAAGGGCTGTTTGGTAGTCTTGAGAATTTTCAATACGGGTTTCATTAGTGAGCGACAAAATTTTGCCCGTTTGGCATATATCTCACCACTTCTGACCCGCTGAAAGAAGATGAAGGCATTTAATAATGCTGAACTACTGAGAGCTAAAGCTACCTAAAAAACAAACAACTTAAAAAAGAATGTTGAGCAGTGGTGGAGCTGAGTCTAACTTGGGCATCCTAATGTTGCTTACAAAGGATGCCATGTTAGGCCTAGCTGTGGAGGAAATGTTTTCCCAGCTGACAGATTTTGACTACAATGGTGTATACAAACATAAAACTACTACATTACTAACTGTTATACCATAATATTTGACTGTACGGAAATGCAACCCCTTGAGGCAAATGAGGGCCTTCAATGCTGCCTGCTCCTTACTCCAAATGGCTCAACAGTGCAAGGTATTCTCAACAAAGGAATTTCATGGAAACACAAGAGAAAAAATCTGCTTTAGCATTCTCAAAACCTCAACTTCAATACCCCCCACCAACAAAAAAAGAGGTCATAAAAACATCCCACCATGCTTTAAAGGGCACCTTCTGCGGGAAACTACACACTTTTCATAGCTTCCTTGTATGTAATTTTAAACAATGAGCTATATCCTGAACTGATATAACAAACATTTTGAGCTTCAGTAACTGAACTGAGTTCTTTAGGGCAGTAGAATGCCTTGACCTTGGAAACCTTGTTATACTTTGTTTACATGTCAATGCCTAATTAGCTGGCTAGCTAGCCATCCAGCTACCCACATTTGCTTACCGCTAACTATGACATTAGCTAGCTCTTTTTAATGGTCTAAATGGTAAACCATAGACCATGTACTGTGTAGAATTCGATAGACAAAACTTACTCGCCAACTAGTTACAACTCTGAACAGCTTATGATCCAACTAGATAGCTACGATGTCAGAACAAACAGGTAGCAAACAACCCTCATTGCAGCCAACATTTATCAAAATAAAAACAATGATTTTAAGTTAAATCAATACATAGGGCTGGTACACAATATTGACAAAAATCAGTTTTGAAAACACCTTTGGTACGATTTTCGTACCAACAGCAGCTTTCGTGGCATGTATGAAAATTTAATCACGGCCACCAACTGAGGTAGCTGCTGCAAAAAGAGCTAGGGACAGAAAGCGAGTTTATTATTCTTTGATTTCTGCTGTATTGTTTATAGCTATATGCAAAACAGTGGCTTGCCTGCCTATTGAGCAGCGAGTTGCCGCAGAGGTGACAAACACACCCACAGCTGGCAGTGATCAATGGAGAGGAGGATCCTCTAATGTGGTGGCAAAGCAAGGAAAGCCGCTTTCCTCTGATGGCAGCCTGCGTCAGATGGTGCGCGCGTGTTTCTGTGACGCAAGCGCACTGTCAAAAATTGTAGGGAATATTATGACTCACTCCTTATACCAGGGAAAGACAACATGCTGGCGTTTCTTGTCAAAAATGTGTATCTGACTAAACTCCAGAAAGCAACACAGTACAGTTGCTTAGTAGTGTGATATTATTATTAGATTTGAGGGTACAATTTACAATTACCATGTAGTCTGAAACAGTTGAACTGGTAACTGCACACACAGTTCCCAAATGAACATTCTGATGAAGAACAAAGGAAAAAAGAAAGGAGAACTATAAAATCGTGATCAGTGAAGTAAAGCAAGAAACAGTCTGTTTCACCGAAATCTGCCAGTCTGCAATCATTATAAGCTGCCACCTTACGGCAAAGTTTCTATTGGGCCTATGCTAATTTATTTGTGGAAAAAGCCTGATGCCAGAAGCATTCTTTCACAACTCAAACACAAGTCTTACACTGTCCTCTACTGCCAGTCTAGCTGTCAGTCAAAAGACCAATGCTAGCTTTGTTGTGCTGTAGCTAATAATTCTCGGGTAGAAAGAAATAATAATGGCTGAAGTGAATCCGCTCCATTGTTCTTTGTTCTTGGTAAGAGAAGGAGAGAAAGTAACAAAAGGGAACAAACTGATTTAATGTGGTACACCAAAAACAAGTCAGTTTGTAAAAGATACCATTCAACAATGTCCATTCCTAAGTGTATTCAGGCGCACAAGCCTAAAAATACATAAAATACGTAATTTGCTTGGAAATAAAGACTTGTACTATTCAGTAATCAAACTGCTTACAATAGTTCTGTAGTTCAGTGCTGGTATTTGTTTAATACGTACTGAATCGTGACAGACACAAACATATTGTCTTCCTCAAAAACAGCAACAACTGTTAATACAGGTCAGTCGAGGCTGTATTACGAAGGGAGCAGAGAGGCAATAATGTGAAAACACAATGCGTTTCAAGCCTTAAAACAGCAGGGTGGGGACACGGCCGATCACATCTTCACATTTACACGGTATGGATAGTAATATTGTGTATCACAATATTTCACTCAACAGGAAGATGCAAAAATCAGACCAAACCTACACGACAAGGAGGCATCGGAGTAAATTAAAACAATGGTAACATCCAATCATTGACATGCATACAACTGGAATGCCTGATCAGTGTATACTGCACTCAGCGCCTCATCCAATGAAGCAACGGCAATTTTCTAGCATTCTTTGTTCACAGTACAGCTAAGATTTCCCTGATAAACCAATGTGTGAGAACACAGATTTCAGATGACCTGTGAGACAGCTATCGGCAGACGAGCCAATTCCTTGGTAAACATTGCCCCCTACAGTTTACAGGTTGCAAAAGCACTTTATGAAACAGGAGTTTGCATGAGATTTTTGCATAGGTTTTTGGGTCAAGCTATGGTCAATGCACATTCACGTTTGAGCAACTGTTCATATGTTGAAAAAGTCAACTGTATACACCAAGCTCAAAGCAAGTATTTGCACTAAAGCAATCTCAAAAAGGAAAGGACCACTACAACAAATATTTGTACAATCCTCAGAAGTCGTCTTGCTCAAGAGACCTGAACCCACATCCCTCAGTTCAGACTTAGCCTGAGGTAAATAAGCAAATGATACCGCCCACACAAAGCTCTAGTGCAACAATTCATAAACGACAGCCAGGAGTGTCACCTCAAGCAGCTCCAGAGTATGTGTGTGGGTTTGTCCAAGAGTACTGCACGGATATCCAAGTATCACTTCAAATAACCAAGTGACCTGAAATGCAACACCAAGCTGGGTGAACACATAGCTGGGACAGAGTCCTCTAATAAAATTGTAAGCAGTATGAAAGACACCAATGACTATAATACAGTGGAACTTTAAAACCTGCAAAAATCGCCCAGTAGTGTGGAAGGCACATAGGTGAGACTGAACACGGGAAAGGTACTCTCTCCCTCTACTTTTAGGCATCTTATAAGTAATTATAGAGGGCAGTGGAATGATACTCTTTCGCTCTGAGGTCTCTTAAACTCAAGCTCTGCCAATTAGACTGGGCACTGGTGGGAAGTGGAAGGATATGCCATTTCCCTCTGTGCTTAAGTCTCTTAAACTGAAGCTCTTACAGTGACATTGGGCAGTGAAAGGATACTCTCTCGCTCCTGGACGATGAGCTGGTTCTGTTCCTCCAGCTGTTGGATTTTGCGCTCAAAGGACTCCTGCTCCTCCTTCAGCCTCTGCTCCGTCTCATCCTTCTCCTCGCTCACCCTGTAAGGGGTCAGACATGAATTAGGTCAGAGCGAGTGCACGCAAACACACACACAGTCTCACCACCCAGACAACTTCTCCATAGCAACAGACATGTCTAAGTCTTCCCAAAGACACCAACTCGCTTTTGTTTCACTTAACTCTTGTTTCACAAAGACTAAGCCTCTACCTAGCCAGCTCTTCGATGAGGTTGGCGATGCGCCGCTTGTCCTCCGGGCAGAGGTCCTTCAGAGAGGCGCTACTTTTGCTTTGGGTGGCCAGAGACGGTGCCTGCATAAAATGACAGGAATCCTGCTGCTCAGACCAGGGGCTTCAAACAGCAGGAATGTAGTCAAAGCTATTATAGAACAGCCCAGCTGTAAATTAAGAATAATAAGAACCGCAATGCAACCAGAGTCCTATTTATGAGATTCAAGAAAACTCAATCTCTTTATGTAAATGAAGAAAATGCAATAATGCAAACAAGAAATGAAATTCTAAATATATTTCACTACCCTGCATTTATCAGAATAAACACATCAACACAGAACTGAGGACTACGGCTGAGACATTAAACAATAAAAATTTCAATAATAATGCTATAATAAAACTTGCTACAGAATAAGATGCTCAATCAATGACAATAAAGCCACAAAACTGATAAAAGGCAAGGCATACAGTACCAGTTTGGACACACTTTTCTTCCTTTATTTTTACTATTTTCCACATGTTAGAATAATATTTAAGTCATCAAAACTACGAAATAACACAAATGGAATTATGTAGTGACCAAAAAGTGTTACAAATTAAAACTATGTTACATTGTAGATTCTTCAAAATAGCCAAAAAATAATTTTAAATTAAGTATTTTCTCAGGATAAAAATTCATACATAGGCATCAACTTCACTATTTATATTTGTCTAAGAAGCTAATTTCAAGCATTTAAGCATAAGTCTTTAGATCAAAATGTCTTTGAATGCATGTTTCCCACTATTTTAATCAGGTGTGTCCAAACTTTTGCCTCGCACTGTATAAACAACTAATAATGAAAACTATAACAGAGAAGCAGCAGCCACAACTTATTGCCCCTCCTTGCATGTAGTGTTGTGTTAGTCCTGTAGGAGGTGCTGTGACGGTCAGACAGGCCCACCTGTTGGCTAATGGCACAAGCTGTGGGCTGGTAAGGGCTCGGAGCAGACGACCTAACAGTTCCCACGGTAGCAGTAGTTGGGTGGAGCTCGGCTTTCACCTTAGAGGGGGGCAAGGAGGCCTTGGACTGACTGCCAGGCCGCATGCCCTGCTTGACCCTCCCTTCACTGGGGAACCCAGCTCCTATGCTGCTCGTAACCTCGCCAGCATGCCCTGCTCTCATCTTTCCTTTCCTCATGTTGCTGCAACCCGGCCCCACCTTCGCCCCTGGCCGTAGGTTTCCTTCTCTGCTCACACCTTAAGGCAGACAGAGACACACACAAATATGGAGAAGAGGGTGGATCACCAGGAGAACCAGAAAGGGGCAAAGAAAGCACTGGTGATGGCCCACATCTGCAGTTAGGACTCAACGTCTTGACTCCTAACTAATTCTTGAGCGTCATGGTGCAGTAATGCCCAGGAGAAGAACAGTAAATGCAAGAGTGCCGTCTTGTGGCCAACGCCTAGAAAAACGTTTCGCTGGCCTTTATTGGAAAAGCTTGCTTGTGATGCATTTCGCCATTCACTTAGCACACAAAAGCTGAGCGACTGGTCGTAGCAAGCTATGTATCAGATCAAAATTTGTTGCTGCGTCATTTTCTGTTCTCACCTGGGACGAACACCATGGGCTGATCTTCATCAGACGCTTTTAAATTGAAGTCAAGACGGAAATAACAACCAGTATAGTTTGCGAGTTAACTAACAAGTAACGTTAACAAGCTCGAAAGGTAAAGATAAAACACAAACTTTATGGATGGCCTACGTTAGCATGCTACCTGACAGATTTGTATTGCCACTTAGCTAGCTAGCCAGGTAACTGTCATGGCAAAGTCACAAACTGTTGTAACTTGCAGCCATCTACAGGTGTGATCAACTTAAACAAGCTATATATCTTTCCAATGTCCGTGCCAACTGCTAGACAGTTAATGTTAGCGACATAATAATACATGGAACAACCGCTAACGTGACATTACACGTACCAAGCAATGACAGTTGCACTAATCAACACGAGAAAATTAACGTTACCTTAAGACAGATAACGTAACTAAGATAGTACTACCCAGCATGAACGGCAGCTAAATTAGCCGGACTATGTTAGCTAGAAGGCTCCACTTCCTGTTCGATTTTATAATCCCACCGAATAGACAGCTAGCTGATTATGCTACTAGCTAGCTAGCTGGCTGTAGCAATCCAAACAGCATTTTATCATTAGCTACTGACCACACACAGTTCGCATTTGATAACTAGACTAGCTAGCCAGTGACCACAGAGCTAGGCAGTGCTGTCTTAGTCTCTTCATAACTTGTTCGCTGTCAACATGAAATGAAACTACATCTGCCGAAACAATACGACCTTTTTACTCAGATCTGCAGCCCTGAAAGTAAATAATATATACGACAAATGTATGCAAGGATACTATCTTTAATCCAATAAATCCCGGCGGTTCTCTCGCCGCCAGACACATCCGCCATATTGAAACAACCGCCACTCCCAGGTAGCCAAGCGTTGCGAAGAAATTTTAGTCCCGCCTTCCTGCTACCCTCTGATTTGCTTTCGTAAAATATGTCCATGATTAATTTGCTATTTACCCTGTCGATCAATATATTTCCGGAACATGCTCTTCGTGTTCTTACAAAACTACATTTCCCTGGATCCATTAACGTAGCCTGGTTACTGGGCATGGGACTAAATGAAAATAATGAATGAATTAGCTAGCATGATTGTTGGCTATGCTGTCTGAGTTTTTACTTTCGCTAGATGAAAGCTTGCTCTATTATTGCTAGTTAATCTGTTTAATGAAATAATATAAAATTTCTGCCATGGAGGATGTCAGGGACGTAAAGGGATTTAAAGGGTTTGTGGAAAGACTGACACTTGGAATTACACGGGTGCTCGGTGAGAGTGAATGATGTTTAACTGATATTTTGATATTCATCAAATAGCTTATTTGATAAATATCTGTCTATTTCTGTACGGATACTTACTAGCAGGATACCATTAATCCTTCTGGTTAATGTTAGAAAAATGGTTGAACGAGGCGAAAGACCTGCAAAAATTCGCGAGCTACCTTGCATGTTTTCTAGATATATAAATTATCTAGCCATACAACATATGCACTGGATAGGATGAAGCTAATCAGATAGCTAAATACAAAGTAACAGATTGCTAACTCACGAGATATAATAGATTGTAGCTAGTATGAGCTATCATCTAATCAGCGACTAACTAAAGCTTTACAGAAAATATTTCTGTAACTAATTTAAAGCTGACGTCCAGATTCCGGAGGTGTATAAAAGCATATGCTTAAATAATAATCACATATGGAATTCAGACTGATGTCACAACTGTGCTTACTCTTAAGAAGTGTTATGGATAATCCTGTTGTCAACCAAATGCAGAGGGTCTTCCGGGTGTGACGGACGTGCGGTTTGTGGAAAGGGAGCCGGCGGAGAAGCGTTATCTGCTGTCCTGGGAAAAAGTGAGTGTATGTTTGTGTTGGGCCTGAGAATAATTGTTTAGAATCACTTAATGATTGTGCTGTGTGTTTTACAGAAAAATAACTGCCTTCTGCCCGAGGACCTGAGAGATTTCTATCTTACTACAGATGGCTTCACTCTGTCCTGGAGCTCCAGACTGGAAGGTAGGATGCTTCCTCTAATTTGTTTAAAAACAATTCAGATTTTTTTATTTGAAAAAATCTAGATAAGGTGAGTGTTGAAAGCAATAAACATTTCCGTTGTGTTCTTTTCCAAAGATATTTTCTCAATAATGCCAGATTCATTTGAAACATGCTGTACAGACATAGAAATAATAATAAATGCAAAGCAATTGATTTTTTTTTTTTTTTTCAGAAAACAACACTTGGTGCACTCTAACAATGTTTCCCTCAGTTTCTGAGCATTCTCGTCATAGGACAGTATCAAAATAAAGCACAATGCTTTTTTGTAGTTGTAGATGAAGGCTTCCAGCAGAGTGATAGTGACCAAGCCAGAGCCGCAATTCTGATTGACTGACGTGAGGTGTTTGCAGGTCAGCCGGTGCCTCTGGGCAGCATGGTAATCAACAGTGTGGCAAAGCTTCTGCCGTTGTGCCAGTCTACGCTCTACTGCCTTCCCAATGCACCAACACTGGCTGACCTGGACAGCGAGGAGGAAACAGAAGGTGAGACGAGGAAAAGGTCATTGAGGTGATTTCGAGGCCAGGAGAAAGAAGTACTTTGGACATCCTTTTCAATTTCACCCTGTAGGAAGCCTTTCTTCAGGCCTCTTAGGATTACTGGAGTGACAGGAGAAGGATACAAAGAAAGACGGTGACATTTGAAAAAGACAGCTTTCGCTTACCTGGTGTACAGTCTATTCCACTGTCTCACATGGATGCTCTCTCATATGGACAATGCCCCCCTGCAGGATCGGAAGACCAGCCAGAGGCACCCCACTTTGACTCCCGTAGCCGCATCTTTGAGCTGGATCCCTGTGGGGGGAATGGCAAGGTCTGCCTCGTCTTCAACAACTGCACCCCAGGTATCCCCATCATATCGTCTGTTTTCTTATTGCAGTGTTTAATGTGTGGTTTGATTTGTCTTTCCATAAAGGGCGGCTGTTGGCCATTCTCAGAAAAAATATCCAGAGTTGATCTTAGCATTAGTATTAGCATGTAGCACATGTGTAGCAGCTTGATTTGCATTTTATGTTTTGTAGGAGACAGCATAATGATTTGGACATAAACCTGAGGGAAAGTGCTTAAATGGACATACTGAACACAGAGAGTCAGTTAAAAGGCTGATTTATAAATATTTCATAAGTTGAACAAAAGTGCATTCTCAGGGGTTTTATTTTGGCAAAGGACATTCCCACCTTGATTTTTTTTCCTGAATTTTTGTCCTTCTTCTTTTTGTCAATTTCTTTTTTCCCTTTCATACAGTTTCCATCACAGCAATAAGTGCTCTTGGAAAATTGAAACAGACTGAAAAATATCATATATATAAAAAACATCATATATATGAGGTCTATTTTTATATGACTTTCAGTTAAAACATCAGACAAATTTACAAGCTGAGTATTGATTGACATTTAAGTCCCCTGCTCAAGTTGTTCTTCCTTCTCCACGTCCTCTCGCCACCTCTACCTCTCCACCCAGTAGTCTGTCTCCCTTGACCACTCATACTCACTGTCTCCTTCATACCCTACAAGGTGAGGAGGCTGAACAGAGTGAGGTGTGGTTCCTGGACAGAGCACTGTATTGGCACTACCTCACCTCCTCCTTCACGGCCTACTACCGGCTCATGATCACCCACCTGGGCCTGCCTGAATGGCAGTACAACTTCACGCCATACGGTCCCAGTCCACAGGCCAAGGTAAGTGCGGCCACACACCACTGATTATTTATTTTGTTTAGGCCTTTAAAGCATATGCGGGCTCCCGAGTGGCTCAGGCGGTAAAAGCACTCATTCTGAGTGTAGACTGAGCACTACGGCCCGGGTTCGAACCCAACCGTGTCACTAGCCGACAGTGACCAGGAGCTCACAGGCGGAACACATTGCCTTTGTTCCACCGAGGGTAGGGGTGTGTACGTCGGCAGGGGCTTCGGTCCCGTTAGCAACAGCGACCCCTGCTGGTTGATCGGGCGCCTGTGGTCCACATGCCAAAGCTGCATACGAAATGTCTTCCTCCAACTCATCTCTGTGCTAGCTTAGCTTGTGGACCGCAGTGCGAAAAGCAGCAGCGGCTGACATCACGTGTCTCGGAGGAGGACACGTGCTTGTCCACGCTCTCCCAGATTGACAGTGGGGGTTGTGCAATGGGACCGAACATCGATGTTGACAAATTGGACATTCCAGAATTCAGGGAATTGGCCGTTCCAAATTGGGGAGAAAATGGAAAAATGGGGAAAAAAAGCGTATGTAACTCAATAATGAGCTAAGTCCTGTGTACTGGAAATGTTTACATTAGTGTGTGTGCTGTGCGGTAGCACCAAGCACACAGCAAGCCAACAGCCCAAACCAGGCAGATTCATAAACATTTATTGGAAGTCCAACCATACACTTTCACTAGGTTTTACCCTTTAAGATTTCCTTCCTGATTGCCTTTAAAAATATGTTTATATGAGACCAGATGGAGTATCTTGGAAGTTCAGTTGACAAGAAACACTTGTAAGGCAGTAACTCACAGCATGTAAATTGTCTTGAAGTGCATTTTTTTATTTGTTTCATTCACAGATCAGTATTTTGACAGCTATAGTTGGTGGAGGCTCAAAGCGTTCAATGTTACAAGTATGAGACTTTATACAAAACAACAACAGAATTTCTTCAGTGACAAAGCAGTCATGTCAACATCAATATCAACATCAGTAACATGCAGAAGATAATTACTACATTATGAACTTGGTGGAGGTAGGGTTAGGGGAGGGCATTTCTGAAGATGAGACTCAGGCTTACCACTGGAGGTCTTGGGTGTCAGTCCTCTGCAGTGGAGCAGATTCTGTTAAGTTATAAATGCACCCAAGCAAATTATTCAGTAAATTAGAACAGTGAATCCAGTCCCACCAGGCAAATGCAAAACGTTGTTCTGATAATCCCGTTGTGCCAATTGGGCTGCATGAACAGCCCTGAGGGACTGGCATGGATACAGCACACTCGCTGATCGGTGATGACAGCAACGGGTGTGACTGCACTAATCCAACGTGGCTGTGGTGCTCCTCTCTTCACAGCAGTGGGCCTACCTGTACCGGCCCCTCACTGCACACAGTGACCCCCACATCGACCCGACTGGCGAGCCAATCGTCAACAAGCTGGACCCGAGCAAGGCATTCCGGGGCAAAGCCAAGCAGCCCGTGCCCAAGAAGAAGTCCTCCGCCCCAAGCGCTGGCGGCACGGGCACCCCAAAGGCACAGGGTGGCTCGGGGAGACAAGGGGGGACCCGCAAGTGAAGGCGCCGCTCCTTGGCAAGTTTTGGGAGAGCGGATCCAAATGCTTCCAGCCTCCTCTCCAGGTTCCCCTCTGCTTGTAATGAACCCCATACCAAGCTAAGAGAGTGGGTGGAGAGCAGTCCTGCCTTCCTTTTCCCCAGAGTGTGTGTGTGTGTGTGTGTGTGTGTATATGTTTGTATGTGTGTGTGTGTGTGTGTGTGTGTGTGTGTGCACTCGCACATGTGTGTGCATATACTTGTCTCTAGCTATGTCTGCATGTGTTTTTTCTTTGGCAAACATCCCAGGCACCATTGAGGCCATTCTTTCCATTGCATGAAGAAAATCTGTATATACGAGTTTATTTATTTCGTTTAGGAGTAGCATATTTGAATTCTTTGCTGTATGTATTTATTAAAGTTTTTTTTCTTGCCGAGGACTGAGTGTACTTGTTTTTCTCTGCTATTTTTCAAGTAGAGAAATCGCAAAAGAGCATCAGGTAAAGTTATTTCAGACTGTGGGCAATTTCACAGTTGGAGTCTTTTGGGATAAGTTTGTGTTCAGCTCATGTTACAGGTGGGTAGAGTTGCAGTTTATCTTCCTGGTTTATTTCTTGACCCTTAGGTTCATAAGTACAAGTTGTGCTTCTTATCAAACCACTCTATCCTGTTTACTGTGTGAATGTCCCCACAAACACACACGAGACAATTCACAGGGACTTTCAAGTGGATGAACAAATATTTGCTGTCAAAAAGCATAACCAGCTACCGAGCCAAGTTTATGATCAACGCAGTGACCTCCCAGCTATCCATCTGTATATCCGTTAAAGGACAGTTTTAGTGTTACTGCTGTATTGTTAGTACCATTTTTTCAAATAATAATAATTTGATTGTTAAAATTTTTGGTTTGCTCTAATGTTACCATCTCAAGCTTCATTCAGACTAGCTACATTAAGAGGGCTGATGTTTAATGTAGAGATCTAGGCAGGGCGCTGGTACCTGAAGGGCTGTGCCCATCGGTCAAGAGTATAATCCTGACCACCACCCCACATAGCCTCCCCCAAACATTCCTGCAGCTGCGCCAACGCCTTTTCACGGCAGAACGGTGTCCGGGAATGGTCACCTGGGGTGCACGGCGCACGCGGAGGTCCCATTCAGACGCCGCGAGAGCACCCGAGGGGCGGTGGGGGCGGAACCCGGAGCTCGTCTCCCGGTCCCTCCTGCGCCGGCGAGGGCGTGGCGTCGCTCACACGGGCACACCGCTGCTGCCAGTCTTCCTCGGCCCCGCCTCTCCTGGAGGGGCCCCGCTCTCCTGGTGCGAGGGGTGGTGCAGTTCCACAAACGCCTTGTAGACCACGGCTCCCGTCACGCTTCCCACCATGGGGGCCACCACGGGCACCCAGAACCACCTGTTCCCCGCCCTGAGGGGCACACCCGGGGGATGTCAGTTAAAAGTATAGACAGGAGAACTGCACATCTACGTACCAGGGACATGGATTTGCACACCACCCTCAAACAGAACCAGGCTGGTGAAATTGAGCAGGAAACCAAAATCGTGACCAAAACACTTTATACTTCATAAATTACTTTGTCTCTTGCTGTAGATCCATGAAAAAATAATCCCGATTACATACACTTCAAAGAACTGAAGTTAAACACTGATTGGCACAGGTAATAAAGTAAAACCAATTAAAGGTATTGCACTCCGTGGCACAAACTACATATAGCGTAGTAGACGTGGTTTGATAAAGTGAGGGAGAACAGCCACTTGTCTATCTGAACTGTTCTTCAACTGCTTTCTTAGCACTGTCCTTCTGTCGCTGGGTGGTGGTTGCATACCCATTCTACCGTTCTCATTACCCCCGTACCTGAAGACCTCCGGCCCCCAGCCGGCCAAAGCAGTGAAGATGCGGGGGGCCAGATCACGGGATGGGTTGATGGCATAGCCGCTGTTGCTCCCCAGAGAGACCCCGATTAGAAGTACAAGAAGTCCCACAGCCAGGGGTTCGCTGCCAGGCGGGGCCGGCTGGTTCCTCTGGTCCGACAGAGCCATGAGGCAGACCAGCAGCATGGCTGTCCCCAGCACCTGAGACACAGCGCAGAAGCAATGCTGGATATGCAGGTATGACAATTGAATCTCCTCAGGGCTATCATTAAATGATATTTATAAGAATTGTAAAATATGATCTCTATATAAGACCACATAAAAAATCTGTGTAGTAGGTCTGCATTGGTCTTCTTCTTTGCTTTTGTTTGTGTCGGGGTTTCTGTGCTCACCTGATCCAGGAATCCTGCAGGTATGGAGAGGTAGGGCGCAGGGTAGGTTGCAAAGATGCCGGCCGTAGCCTTGGGACCAGAGACAGTGAAATTACCCCCACAGTAGTGAAAGATGGCATCTGGATGCACAGCAAGAGGAGGCCAGTTACAAAAAGCTGTATGATACTGCTAAACCACATGCTACACTACTTTGCTCATTTCTCAGTTCCTGTTTGGGGAATATGAAGCTTGGCTGATGAGTGATGGACGAGGCCAAAATCAGTGAAGCTGACATCTGTTATTAATGACTCACTTAATAAACCATTCATAGTGTTGTGCTGTGGAAAGAAAAGCATTTTGATGGTTGGTTTATATGAGTGGCTTACAGTGCATGGTAGAGCCACTCATTGTGAAGCCTAATGCCTTCCTTATTAAGCAAAAGTATTTTAACGTAATAGTTATATGGGAGGGTGGGGGGTGGGGGTTGGGGGGAGTTGGAGCCTTACCATAGTAAAGGGAATAGATGGTCCCAGCTGCAGAAAAGGAGGCCAGCATTTGAGCCGCAAGGTAAAGGGGTAGCATCTTCCAGCTGAGACGGCCAAACAGACACATGGCAAAGGAAACAGCTGCGTTCATGTGGGCACCTGGTCACCCAGAGAGAGAATCTCCTGTTTGTATCTGCAGCCCAGAGACTTTTGAATACATACAGAGCTGCGGAATGCACTGGGTACGCTACCTGAGACCTTGCCGGCGATGTGCACGCCCATGGCGACTCCCAGACCAAAGCCAAGGTTGATGCTCAGGTAATCCCCAAACACTCCTCCCCCTGTGACCACCTGTGCCACAGATCCCAGGCCAAATACCTGCAGCACAGTCGTTCGACATTCAACAGCAGATGGAAACAGATCAAACAGCTGCAAGCTGGGGCTCTGCACTTACACCCTTGAGTAAGATATTTAAAGAAGAGGAATGTTTCACACCGCAATACCATTTCAGCACCATAGAACACAAAATGCCCTTGATCCGTGCTCTCTCCTGCCATGATCTACTGTATCAATCTCCCAGTATCAGAGATGTGGGTGTTCCTTTGTATTAATTTCAACCTCCATAGCGCAAACCAACTGTTTGAACAGGTTATTCATAAAAAATTGTTGCCTTGGACAATGTCCTGTTACTGTAAGCAAGTCAGGAATGACCAATGATAATTCACCACAATGTCAAAAAATTCAAGGGAATCTACTTTGGTTCTTGCACCTTCAAAATACAAACCATATTGCAACAAATTCATTGAAATATCTGACATCTCTGCTTATGAATATTTAAATCATATTCTTTTCTTTAATATATTCATTCCACCTGAAACTTTGTTGCATGTTTGATACTTTGTTACATGTTTGGTACAATTTTCTGAGTTTAGTTGTCATTGAAACTATTGACAAATGATTAAAAAAACAGTTGCTTAGATAATTTATCATGTGTGGCATATTGTGATTACATTTGCTGAAATGCATATACTATCGTTAACAGAATAGTAGGTCACAGTTACGAACACTAAACCCACAAAAATGAATGCTGAGGTATGGTGAGCAATAATGGTTCACACAAACATGTCTTCTGAAGTCTGGTGCTGGTCACATGTACTAAGAATAGGATTTATGTTGGGAGCAGGTGGTGGTTTTACTGGGCTTTTAGTCAGACACACATGTGATCAGTGCTGGAGTGTGGATAAAAGGCATGGAACTCAAAGAAATAATGATAGAACTTGTAACTTCTGCCATTTTACATTCCCAGTGCCACAAACAAGTCAAAGTCAGTAATGAGCATGTGACTCCAATATTTTTACCACCTTTCCTTAGGCAAGAGGAAAAAAAAAACACTGTTGTCACAGACGATGACTGCCAACCTGTCTTCTCTAGGCCCTTCAGGAGACAATGAACCATGTGATCAGAAACTCGTGGTTCCAGTAAGACTAGTGGTGTGACCATGGCTGACAGGGCCAGGGACATTACAGAGAACATATCCCAATAATTCCACATCTCTCATGAAGGAAAACCAAGGCATTTATGGTGGTAGTAATATCTGTATTAGCAGTGGTAGCATTAACAGCACAGAAGGCAAAGTTTTTAATTACTACTCCATGGATGGTCCAACTAATGCTAAAAAAAACTCAGAACACCCCAACTTTAGTATCAGTTTATTTATTCAGAATACCAGATTAGCAGGACATCAAAAATCTCACAAAATGTTTAATATACACATCACAGCGTTAGTTTCAATGAATGGTTAAGTTAGTGTGCTTTTTGTACAAGCAGCAGAGATCAAGTCCAAGGGTAAAATCTGGATGATTCTTTCTTACCATCATGACATAGGTGCCAAGAGTTTCTGCAAGTCCCACTCGGACGTTTTCATTCTTAATCCGAAATGTGAAGGGCATTTCTCCAACCAGCTGATCCGCACCGGCTCCCTCTTCTGCTGACTTCAGTCTGTCTTTCATTCTCTCTCTCTGTCTCCTTTTCTCTGTACGTCTGGCACTCTCTCTCTCTCTCTCTCTGCCCCTTCAGATTCACGGGCAAGTTCAAAATGCTTTACTGGTTGTCGAGGTTACACAAGCTTCCCTAAAAGATTACAACAGTGGGCAAAAAGAACTCCACAGCAAGGCACAATTAGGGAAATTAACAGCCCCCAACTGTTGCTTTTTAAAGACTCCCTCTCCCTTTGTCTCCGTCGCTCTCCCCCGTGCACTTTCAGATCTGCTAGTCTGCAGCCTTATATGGTGCCACTTGGCCTCCGCCCCCCCTCCCACCCCTCAAACAGGCCTATGTCTTTAGAGGCAGTGGGATGGTTTCTAAGTGGGGGAGGGGAGAGGGGGTAGTTTTAAATGCATCCACAGTTTATTTGTATTTTTTGCTTGTGAGCTCTTTTTTGCATTCATTCTGTGTGGACATAAAGGAAACCATGCTTAAATTTGTATGCTTAGATTTCAATGTGGCAATGAGGCAAACAGAGTAAACTGGTACAGATGCATACACACACAGGAACATGCATATTGGCTGGAGGCTGGATCCACGGTGCAGTCTTGTTCCTTTTATTTTGTATCATTCCTTCAGCCTTTCATACCAGGGCTACATAGTTAAACTGTCTGCTCACGTAAGTTGTTTAACATGTTTTCATACATCATTCTGGTGAATGATGCTTGATCCAGGGAGTATGGACAGAAAACATTCAAGAAAACACTCCAAGGAGGAGCAGATAGAAACATACTCTCTGCAGCAGTTTTCTGCACTTACAACAGGGGCTAATTTGACCAGTTCATTTTTATCAGGGAATTTTCCCATTAAGATGTGCAGGCCACTGGTAGCAGCATGTGAGAGTTAGATACCGTTGTCTTGGTAACCCATGCTGACACCACCCCATTCTCAGAACATTCCGTCTTTTTTTTTACAGACCCTGACCCCACATGACAGTGTACAGTACACCCTTCAGGGGTGATAAATACACAAGCAGAGAATCATATCGCACAAGTCATAGTCGCAGTCTTTCAATGCTGACCCGCCTCTCTCAATCTCTTAGAATAATCTCATGTCATGCTAGGTCCCCTGTATGTTTCACAATCCTTACACCAACTGTCCCTCTTCAATCTAACCACATTGCACTTGAATATAAGGTGTTACTTTTTCATTTCTTGCAAACTTTCCCTTATGATTCAGCTGCCTTGCTCATAACACTGTACAAGAAACAAAAACAACAATGCTTCTTCAAATACCTTATACAAAATTAAGTAACATGGCTAGAGCTACATCTGTAAATAATAGGCTACTATCTTTACTATCACAGATGAAACAGTGCGACTAGAGACGGCAAATTTACAGGTGATATGCTGGCCGAAGGCTACCCACAGCTGATCCGAGAAAAACGATCATCACCTTTATCATCAAATCATTTACAGATGTATTTCACCTGAACTTTTTTTTTTTTTTCCCCTTTGCACAACCCTGTTTGAAATCACCAACTGTGCATTCGCCACATCTCACTGCTGTGACCTCTGCAGCGGTGCAGCAGTGCTGAAGCAAGATCATGCAATGCAATCCTCCAATACACTCACATGCAAGACAATGCACTGCAAGTCCCATAGTCCTCCACAGTTAAATGAGTGACAGTGGCAGAAGAGGTGTACTTCCACTGATGTAATCAAAGAAACTCACAGGCACCTGATGAATTGCTGAATAAAACGGGGCCTGACAGCAATGAGACGGGAAAAACCTGGACTTATCCCACCAATAGTGAGCTAATATGATTGAATGTTCAACCAATCAGGAATGTGTCTATGAATCTTAGAATGTGGTTTTTTTTTTTTTTTTTTTGCTGCTTCTATTTCTTTTACAGAGCTGTAGTAGATTTATCCGTGAGATACAGACTGAGGTGGCAGAAATCTCACCCTATTTTATAACTATCCTGACCCTTTGTCTCTACTGAGATTGCGTTACCTGTATATCACATTAAATAATCTCAAAGACAAACAACTGGTTTTAATGCAATTACAACTGCCAATCACTTTGTTATAATCTGACTTACGCAATAAGACAACCTCTGTGCTTTTGCCAACATTAAAGTGTAAAGTTAAAAATTAAAAGCATGCAAAGTGTACTGTAATATTACAACAGTCTCAGCTGCTGATGGATGACCCTTACATAAATTTACAAGCTTGTCATGAATACAGGTTTGAGACAATTATTCATTCATAAGCAGGTTTTCTACCTCTACGATTTCTTGACCACCAATGTAGTTGTAATAGTAATCATATTATTATGCTACTGTTGTTGTTGGAGATGTTGACATACTATATAAGTGTCTGTCAAAATATAGTAATAATCCCCTTTTGTAAAGAAATTTTTTAAAAAAAAACTTTGATTTAACAGCAAACTGCAAATATTAATTGTGCTAACTTGTACTGATAGCATGCCCAAGACAGTAAAGGAACAGTCTTCACTCCCACAAACAGTACAGGCATATAACTAACATGTTTACAGACCGTGTATTTAATTGGACTTATTCTTGTTCACAAAAACACACATATGCATTCCATTCACAGACATTCCCCAGTGCATGCTGGGCAAGCAGGAACAGGAACATGTAAAACAAACAAAATTACAATTATCACAGCATCCAACTAGCCAAAATTTTAAGTATAAGAAACAAGAACATTTGGGCACAAGAGGGACTCTTGCCTCAACAGCTTTCTTAGGAATTGGAGGCAGTAAATTTATGCAAGCCACTATGATTTTGCCATTTCTTTTTTTGTTTGTCTGCCTTTTGCAATTTTTGCTATGTGGAATACAGTGAAATATCTGAATAGCAACATAATATAGAACACATTTTTGCTCAGACAGGAATATTAATGATCAGCAGATCAGCAAAATACTCAAAGTAATTCAATTTTCTTCTTTTACAGTGCATAGCAGTTAACTGCTAGCAAACCTTAAATGCCCTACTTAAAAAAGTATTGAAATAAAAAGCTATCCATGCCATTGATGAACATAATGTAATTAAAAGAAATTTCCAAATATAATCTCTCTGAAGGTGCTTTGCATTCCCCATTTATTTCTTTTTTCATATGGTCCACATCTAACATTCTGTTAATAAAAAAGCCCTATATACCTTTGTTACTTTGGGTACCTCTTCTAGATGGAAAAAACTGTGAAAGAAATGTGGTGCATTTTTAAAACGATTATTCTGGATGTACAGTGTAAATTCATTCCACAAGTGAGAAAAGGGAAGCTGAAAAACAAGCATCCACAGTGGATGAATAAGTCCTTACGGGACAGTTTGAAACAAAAAAGGAAATTATTTAGAAAATACAAGTTGGAGAGCTCAGAGAGTGATAAGATTGAATACAGTAATATGCAAGCTCAAGTTAAGAAAAAAATGAGGGAAGCTAAAAGGCGTTTTGAAAGACAGATTGCACTAGATGCAAAGAGCAACTCTAAACACTTTTTTCAATATTACGGTCGAAAAAGGATAGTCAAGGATGAAATAAGAGGTATAAAAAATAAGGATGGAATTATGGTTTATGATAACAAAGCTACTGCTGATACACTAAACAGTTACTTTGTGGAGAGTTTCACTAGTGAAGTGTTTTCGCATATGCCTTCAGGTGCAGTCAGTTCTCAGAGACTTATGGAGGAAATTGATTTAAATGATGCAGAAGTACTAGATAAACTTCAAAAACTTAAAACAAATAAGGCAGCAGGCCCTGATGGAATATATCCAAGAGTTCTCAGAGAACTAGCAGAGGTAGTTTACAAGCCTCTGACAGTTATTTTAAGCAATCCCTTAAAACTGGAGAAATACCAGATGACTGGAAACATGGCAGTATAGTACCTATCTACAAGAAGGGAGACCGGACTGATCCAGGAAATTATAGGCCTGTCAGCGTAACTTGTATCTAAAATGTTACGCTGACAGGCCTATAAAATGATAGCCAACATGGTTTTAGCAGAGGGAGGTCATGCTTAACAAACCTCCTGGACTTCTTTGAGGAAGCTACATCATGTTTGGACTCAAACCAAGCTTATGATATTATCTATTTGGACTTTCAAAAGGCATCTGACAAAGTTCCGCATGAGAGGCTCATACTGAAAATGAAATCTGCAGGAATTACAGGAGCTATCACTGAGTGGGTTCAAAGTTTGTTGTCTAGTAGAAAGCAGACTGTAACTGTGGGAGGAATTGTATCAGAACAGGGTCCTGTACAAAGTGGAGCCCCACAGGGATCGGTGTTGGGGCCTTTGCTATTTCTTACATACATAAATGATCTTGATGCAGAGGTTAGTAGTAAAATAGTAAAATTTACAGATGATACAAAACTAGGGGGTCTAGCCAACAGTACAGAATCAACTAAGGTAATACAGGAAGACCTAAACATCATCCAAAAGTGGGCAGATACCTGGCAGATGACATTCAATTTAGATAAATGTAAAGTCTTGCATGTGGGAAATAAGGACCTTAGACAAGACTACTTCATGGGTGGAAAAAAACTAGAATGTGCTCAATTTGAAAAAGACTTGGGAGTAATAGTTGACCCAAGCTTAACAGGATCTAGACAGTGTGCTGTAGCAGTAAAAAAGGCCAACAGGATGCTAGGATATATAGCCAAAAGTATTGAGTATAAATCTAAGGAGGTTATATTGAAATTATACAATGTCTTAGTCAGACCTCACTTGGAATACTGTGTGCAGTTTTGGGCACCGCACGATAAAAAAGATATTGAAGCTCTTGAAAAAGTTCAAAGAAGGGCAACTAAATTAGTTCCTGGCATGAAATATAAAAGCTATGAGGAAAGACTCAGGTTATTTAACCTATTCAGACTTAGCGAGAGGGGGCATAGGGGTAACCTTTTGGTTACAAGCCCTGCTTGTTTCCACTATGTTACACTGCTGCCACATCAATGATGGTACATCATTGAACCATTTGGCCAGTGTGCTCAGTGCAGACATTTTTCTTGCAAAACATTCCAAAGCATAGCCAAATCCACAACGGCACTGGCATGTGATGCTGCCTTTGTACCTGGAGGCCTCCTTTTCCAAGGTGGCCATGTGACCTGGATCAAAAGCTCTCACCTGTTTCAGAAAGTCAGAGTGCCCCTGCAATATATTTTTGTTGAGTTTGCTCCCTGTCTGATTGTACAAACCTTTTAGCATGTAACACCTAATCAAAGTAATAAGAGTAGGCTCCATGACAAAGCTCTTAGTTTGCAGCAAAGCTGATTTGCAAGTCTTATAAGTATACAAAGTCTACTTAGGGACAGTCTTCTCAGTTAAAAGGAACCTGCTCTGAGAGACAGGACCACATTGAAGCTAGGGATCTCCATGTCTTGTAAGAAGCAGTTGATTAGTAAGTATTGCTACAGAAACTGTGTCAGCTAGGTAGGAAAGGAGTGATGCAATAAAAACATTGCTTTGATTCTCTTTGAAAACCCTCCAAGTGTTTTCATTGTCAGGTAAGTTCGAACACTTTTTGTAGATGCTTCAGGAGACCATCAAAAAGCTGTTTACTTACTCATGTTATCCACAATGCGGGATGCCGGTAACTAACTATATGTCAATGTTTTATGAGGGCGTTTGTCAACAGTGTTCGCATCCCGTCCGTATTTCACATGCAGTGGTCTCCACTCACGCAAACTTTTCCACTCCACTTGGTAGTATTCAACTCATGCGGCAAACTGCAGAAGTGCTTTCAAAACGTTTATTGTGCATTGTTGAAAGACGAGATCGCTACGATATAACGAGGAGGAGGTTGAAATCCAACAACATCTTTACACTGGAGAGTTTATTAAAGCATATAATTAACGAACAACTGTTTGGATTTTTCGTTGAGAAATTAAACCGTTCGAAGGCATCATGTAGCATGACGCATGTAGGCCTACGTATGTGCCTGCACGTGCTTTTGCATGGCTATCCAACTAATGTTAACTAGCTAAGTAATGTTAGGTAGACTGCTACCTAGCTGTCAAATACGAAATTACGCGCTCGCCTACTTTTTGGACTGTCTCCATTTGAATTACACTTTACAGTCTTCCGTGTCTTTCCTCCGTGTATATAGGCCTACTGATCTAGGCATATTCTATGGCTGGACTAAAAATGTAAAAAAAAAAAAAAAAAAAAAGTCTCTTCTTGGACCTTTCAAATGTCTTTGAATCCTGATGATAGATTTAAGTGGAAGTGTTGACTGCAGGTCCATTGGCGAACTCAGCACCTCGTCTGAATGATTAACAAATGAGCTTTACATACCAATTAGGTGAATTGTGCTGCTTTCAATGGGCTTACTACATTAAAGGACACCTAAAAACGACCGTTGCTGTTAGATATAGCTTGCGACGTGCCTTGCTATCAGCGGAAAAAGCCTATTCATTAATTGGAACAAGATTACATGGCTTACATTTGTTACTACTAAGCATTTTATTCTTACTAGTGACAATAAAATGACCTCGTTAATATCATTTAATGTATGTCACCTTTTAACTAGTGAACAGTGTTAGTCAACAAGGTAGCCTTTCTAGCGACAACTGATATTAAATAATAATACGGCCCGCCATACTCATGCGCTCGATTAACCAGTGGGAGCAACCAGTGAAGTTAACGTAGATGATTTATATTTTCTTTGTTGACCAATAGTAACATGTCAGGGCTGTGTCTGAACCTGTGCATCCAGGAGGATTACAGAGGGGGAGTTGGGTGTTAACCCCCCGCCGCATATTCTGTTAGCACACGCGGTGTTCTCGTTGTTTCTTTGTATTTTCTTCCTTATCAGAAATGCCAAGACGAATTTTGTTAAACTGCCTCCCGGGTTGGTCACCAGATGGCCACATTGTGTTTTGTATGTCTCATCTAGTCCAGGTGTTTCACCTGTGCTGATTAGTTAGTGTTTGTGTCTGCGTTCACTGATATTTAATTTATGCCTTTTATTCCTGTCCTTTCCCAGTCTTGAGTAGCCATACGCCTGCCTGCCTACGTCCGTCCAAGCCTGTTGGTATTTTGCGAGTGTCCAGTAAATAACTATTTTTGAACCAAACATCGAGTCGTCTCTGCTTTTGGGTTCAGTCTACGTCTTGTCACACTTTGCACAATTTGTCCTTGATCGCTAACCATGCGTTTAGGCACGTATGGAGGTTTAATCGATCTAATTCACCCATTCCTATAGAAATCCTTCGACCTCAAAGAACACTATCCGCTTTACATTAGCTGTCGGACGCTGTTCCAGTGTGGGTTGCTGGTGGTTGCCCAGTGTTTGTATGGAAGAGTAGCAGTCGGTAAGCAAACCGATCCGTGTTCACATTTCAGACAGTTTAACAAATGCACAGTTCATTTCAAATTCAAACTTGTCTAAGAAAGCTCATCCAGATCAAATTCAATTTATTATGAGTGCAATTTACTGAGCATGCTTCACTTGCTTCGCACGTTTCCCTGGATGAATGCAGTTGGAAGCCAATGTTTCACTTGTAGCCTAATGACAGTGGATAATGTAGCCTATTCGGCTACACAGTTGCGGCTAGCATAGTTTACGTATCATTCATTTATACGTTTAAGTATCTGTGATGTAATTCTGGATTAGCACCCGGTACTGCTTAACACATTAAGATACACTTCTCCCCAGCGTTGGTTCCATGGGTAGCGTTCTTATGCCAATCATCAGTGTGCTCCCAGTGTGGTAATGCTCTCCATCTGTAAACCACGTTGTCCATCTCTAAAGCGCCCTGGCAGAACAAGCTGTGCTCCGTGCTTTTGAAGAAGCCTCTGGAGTGTTGCATGATTTGACTTACTGTTACTGTAGGTATTTGGTGTGAAGGAGAGGGACGTATGGTTGATGTCTCCTGAGATCAGTGTGGAAGAAGGTGTCCATACATTTTATTGTGGGAATACTCATTACATTACACTGCGTGGTATTTAGCAAATGCTCCTATCCAGAGCGACTTCCATCTCAGTACTTTCCCTGGGAGTTTTGAAGTCAGCTTTTTGGAGGGGTTGCAGTGTGAGAATTCAGTATGGTAGATTTGCTGTATATACCCTACACCTGTTAAGGTCATCGGTGGCTGTAGCTGGAAATTTATAAAGTCTCTGAGAACTGAACCCCTTTATATTGAAGATATAAATTGAACCCCTTTATATTGAAGATTTATATTGAATTATGCATATTTGTTTAAAAAAATCCATCTTAATCATGGGAAGCTTTCAGGCAAGCACTGAACATATTTGCAACATAGTGTCTTGATTGAAATAAGGATCAAGAGTACAAAGTCCAACTGATTTAGATTGGGCAAAGTGTTACTGGAAATAGATTTAGAGCTGGGAGGTTGTGCTGCAACCAAACACAATGAACAACGTGACTTATTTGTTTTATGGTGAACATTCAATAGCAAATTTTACACTTCAACGTGATATCCATGTTAAAGCCATTGTTTCCACAGCATTGATTCCTACTAGGAATTTTAAACAGTGCAAGTGCAATTGATCTGTAACTACACAAATGCTATCAAAAGCCAACCCGTGAAGAAGTTTGCAGATCTCCTCTTCAAACATCTGCTGTACTTCGCCCTTCTCTATCTCTCTCAATTGGCAGTGAACACAGTAACAAACTAACTACACGTGGCATCCAGTTGAAGCAATTGCAAGTGACCCTCCAGGTCAAAAGATGAAACAGATTGAAACACAAATCAATTTCTTGTAACAATAAAATGCAGCTCATAAGGTGGATGAAATAATGGGAAATGTAAAGCAAATTAGCACTGGTGACACGTAAAACCATTTTACATTATACATTGCAGTCATTTGGCAGATGCTCTCATCCAGAGCGACCTACATTGGTTACAGTTTTTACATGGTCTCCATTCATACAGCTGGATATTTACTAAGGTAGTCCTGTGTTAGCTACCTTGCACAAGGGTACAGCAACAGTGCCCCAGTGGGGAATCAAACCAGCAACCTTTTGATTACAAGCCCTGCTCGTTACCACTATGCTACACTGTCACCCCTTGATATTATATGAAGTAGAAAAGGTAAAGACTACTGCTACTCACATTCAAAGTTACAGCTTAGGCTGTGGCAGCTCTCAGTGCTAGCTATGATAGAAGCAAATGAGTGCTAATGCATCTTTATTGATGTAAGTTCAGTTATACAGTTATTAAATGGAGGGTATTTTTGCTTGCTTACTACCACAATGTTCTGATGTTTTTTGTAGCTTATCCCTATACATTCTAATAATTAAGTGGCCTTATGGAATAATCTGCATCTACTTTGACCTGGTTATTCTTGTACAAACCAAACAATAAATGTATTTTAATACTGTACCACAGTGATAGTTAATGTTCAGTCACTTCAGTGACTACCACTGACGTATTCGAAAAAATATATTTACTGTCTTGTTTTTCTGAATACTTTATCTAAACAAGGTGCTGTTTTGTTCAGGATAGTTAATACATCATGCATTTGCAATGGTCTTTTTTTCAAGGTCATTAGTGTTCTGTCAAACATTGTAAGTACAGTTTGGCTAAAAATTAAAAAAACATGTATGCAAATCTTCCATAGTAGCATAATCCGTTTTCCCTATTGTCTAAAATGTTTTATGAACACTGGCACTTACTCACCAGTTTATTCTAAACTGATGAGTCTGTAATCTTTAATATGGCACCAGTCTTCTTGAATTTCACAATGTACATGCTCAGCCACTGATGTCCCACATTTCGACAAACAGGTGTGGGGGGGAAAGAAAAGGAAAATGTGCGAATTCCACTAACTGTAGCCAGGGCAGAACAATGTTAAAGCTCAAAGTGCAGATACCTAGGACGTGAGGTTAATTTTAACTAGTTAGCTGGCAGTCCAGGTGAGTCTTCAGTTAATCAGCCAAGTCTGTCTGGCAGTATCTACATCAGGGATGTTAAGGCCTACTTCTCATCAGATAACATGCAAACTGATGTTGTGTTAAATTGTAAATGATATGGAGACTATTTCAGTAGGTTTTTGTTGACTACTGAAGTTATACTGCAATTTTAACATTGTGATTAATCCTTTGGTCAGGAGCTTTGCTAGCCTGCTAGCTTTCACACCCAGCCAAGATGGCTGTGATCTATTTTCTGCCAAGGGCAGTAAGTGACCTGCTGTTGGCTACAATGAACAGATGCGGCTATTGGCAAGAAGAGGCCAATGGAGATGCATAAAAGGAGGACCAGAACATTTTTGATGATATCATATGGCAGAAAAAGTATGATGAAGATGGAAAAAAATGAAAAAAAAAAAAGATATGGAAGAAAGTTGAAATTGTCCAAATGAGCCTTTATTGTGTGGCCATATGAGAGTGCATCCAAATCCAAAAAAGTTTGTTTAAATGAGGATAGTCGGTGCAGAATTAAATGTCTGTAATGATTCAGACCCCAAGATCATTGTGTTTATTTCTGTCTTGGCGCAGTATAAGTATTGGGTTCCCCCCCCTACCCTGTAACATGTTGGATGGCATGCCTGCCATCCCAGGTTCATTTCAAATGAAGCTACAGTATGTTACTCCAGTTTAATTTTTAATCCTCAAACAACCATCAGCCAGGTTGATCATTTTTTTTGTCTGTGCAACCATAATACAAAAGAGTTCACTGTCTCTGTTTTCATGCATGGGGTATACTATGAATTCACACCAATAAAATTGAAATGTAAAATTCAACTTGATAATTGTAACATTAGTACTGGGGAGTATAGCTATTTAACACAAGCATTCTGATACATTACATTATTGACATTTAGCAAACACTTATCTAAAGCAACTTGCATACATTTTTTTTTTTACATGATACCCATTTATACAGCTGGATATTTACTGAGGCAGCTGTAGGTTAAGTACCTTGCCTGGTGCCCCAGCAGGGAATCTAATCAGCAAACTTTCAGTTACGAATCCTGCTCCTTACCATAGTATGCTACACTGCTGGGGCATTGCTGTTTTACCCTAGGGAAAGTTACCTAACCCACAATTACCTCTGTAAATATTACATTCCATTATTATTGGCAGTTAGCAGACGCTCTTATCCAGAGCAACTTACATAAGTTACAATGTTATCCATTTATACAGCTGGATATTTACAGAGGCAATTTGGGGTTAAGTACCTTGCCTAAGGGTACAACAGCAGTGTCTCAGCAGGGAATCGAACCGGCAACCTTTGGTCACGAGTCCTGTTCCTTAACCACTATGCTACGCTACCGCCCCAGCTGAAATATCCAGCTGAATGAACAGATAAAATTATCAGCTATGTGAGTCGTTCTGGATAAGAGCATCTGCTAAATGACAATAAGGTAATGTAATTGTACTTCTTACTTTCCATTGTGATTCTCTCAGGTTCAGATGGAGTGGATGTGGAACATCTTCTCACACCCACTGTGGGCATTTTGCGCACTGGTCTTGGGGCTTGTGATGTGGGCACAGCGGAGGCGCTTGTGGGAACCGCGAGCCTGTCACGTGGAACTTAAAGGGAAGACGGCCATCGTCACTGGAGCAAATACAGGTGATATCGAACCCTGTTCGTCGTTTCAGCAACTCATTTTAATCTTATTCACCACAGTGTTGTGAAACATAGGCATCTTAAAAAGCTAGTTTGAAGAGAACTTTGTCACACTTCAAAAAATTCAATTTGCTTTTGATAAACTTATCAGCTAATAAGCTTTCTTTAAGAATTAGATCTGTTTATTTTACTCCCCACCCTTTTCCTTGTAACGTTGTGGTGATCTCTTTTCTGCTCACTGATAAGGTGAGACATATATGCACATGTGAGATTAACTCATGGGAATGTTTCAGCATTGAGTGCCAATATGAAAACACAGGAGGGAATTTTTAATATGACTTACACTCCTGTTCCAATGATTTTTGTTATTATTGAGTATTTTGCATTTTTCTGGTTTTATGGTTTCCATGGTTGCTGCAAAAGTAAATAGCCAAGCACCGGGGGAATAAGTCAGACCGGGCTTGTATCCCCCAGGTGAGTCCATGTATTGCAAAGAACCCTTAAAATATTATAGATTTTAAGGGTAATTTTAAAAAATATATGGTCACTATGATAAGAACATATGTGGTCTTCTATAGGTTTTGAATGTGTAATGTTACTGTGTGTCAAAAGGGTCGTAGATATGAGGATATATTTTAATTTGATCTAAGATCAGCCATTAGCTTGTTGTAGCTAACATTTTGTTTACACTAGGATAGCCAGTGAGCAGTTATTTTATTATGTGGGTCTGCTATTTGTTGTTACCATTTCTTATTGTTTTGATTGGTTGAATTTTAATATAGAGACTAGGCATGTATCATCCAGACACCCAATGAGCTTGTTGAATGAGCAATAAATCAGATCATCTGGGTGAATGATCACCAATGTCCACCTGTCTTCACTGTAGTCAATGCTAGCCAGCTGCTGCCACCATCCAACAACGCAACACAAAGCAGAGACTTAATTATCACTATAGGCCATTGAGCAGGGGTTTTATAAACTTTAGGGGACTGACAATGAAGCTAGAAATTGGAAAATTGTCATTGTTTAATGTTAAAGAAAGAACCCACCCGCTACATTTAGTGCCATTCAAATGGTAGCGGTTACACGTGTCTGTTTTGGATTGGATGGTTGGCAGTTTGTTCTGGGCTCAAGTCTTCTCATTGTCTTTGTAAGGAAGCAGTTCTGTCTTTAACATCAACGCTACATGCTCTACTAGCACATGGGTCAGTGATTATGACAGTGCTTTCCAGCTGTGTCAAATTCATTTTCTGTATTGCCATATAGGGTCCTGATAACTTTGTCATGCAGTACTTCTAATATTGTTGACTCTGTATGGTTTTTTGTATTGTATTGTACCTCACTTGTAAGTTGCTTTGGATAAAAGTGTCTGCCAAATGAATAAATGTAAATGTAATACAAGCTGTCATTATCCATGTCACTGTGACTACAGGGTTTTCAGATTCACTTGGGTTCAACTCTGGGTATCAAATTTAAGTAGGTACATGTCTGATTCCTACACAATAGGTTTTTTCTTCATGTGAGTGACTGTCAAAAAGTTAAGACCATCTGTTTGTCCAAGAAAGGTGGAACCAATCTAATTATAAATGCTCAAGTTAAGGACAAGCTTCATACCAATATCATTGCATTTCCCACTGCAGCGCCTGCTTTGATCGATCCATTCGATTAATATTTCTCAATATTCCTGGAAAGACTGAGAAACAGTGTTGCATATTTCTACTAACCTTGTCCTGCATTTCCCTCCCTCTCTCTCTCTCTCTCTCTCTCTCTCTCTGTCTCTCTCTCTCTCTCTCTCTCTCTCTCCCTCCCTCCCTCCCTCCCTCAGGGATAGGGAAGTTCGTTGCCCTGGACTTTGCCCGCCGTGGTGCCCGCGTGATCCTCGCTTGCCGCAGCGAGGCGAGGGGGTCGGCGGCCATGAGGGAGATCCGCCAGCGCAGCGGGAACGAGGACGTCCACCTGCGCCTGGTGGACACCTCCTCCCTCACCTCCGTCAGAGAGTTCGCCGACAGAATTCTCAAGGAGGAGAAACAGCTACACATCCTGGTCAACAACGCCGGGGCCTCAGGTGCAGTTCAGTTCAGGATGCACACCAGTTGGACAAATATTTATGCATGTATTGCACCTATGTGTGCCTCCTCAATGTCCTAGTAGTGATCCTGTCTGTATATCTGTCTGTCTGTATATACAAATGGATATCCATGGCATTCTTATGTGTGTGTTGTCATCCAGGTCTGCCCACACAGATCACCTCAGATGGGCTGGAGGTGTCTTTTGCCACCAACCACGTGGGACCCTTCCTGCTCACCAACCTGCTCTTAGGTCAGGCAGTGCTCCTTTCTGTCCAGTCTTATGAACTGTTTAACACATTGATAGTGCTGCCAAAGTCGTCATTGATATTGCCAGTGTTGGCAAATTTTATTTTTGCTTTCAGTACCATTAGCATGAGTTTACGTTATGCTATCATAGATAACTCTTCTTCTGTTTCTGTGTCTTCCCCACTCTCTCTCTCTCGCTAACCCTCCTTTCTCTCTCAGATCTGATGAAGCGCTCTGCCCCAGCGCGCATTGTGACCGTGTCCTCAGCCAGCCACTGGAGGGGGGCGGTTGACTTCTCTCACTTTCACGGTGACAACCTTACATATTTGGTCGCCCGTGTCTACAGCCACACCAAGCTCTACAACATCATCTGCACCAATGAGCTGGCTCGCAGGCTGCAGGGTACAGGTACTTCCAGCAGGGGGCAGGACGTCATGACGGAGCAGAAGGAGTGGGTTGCTTGAGAACTGGGAGCCATGGAGAGATGAGGTGGAAGAGAGGACAGAAAATCATGAAAAGGGGGGATGGACAAAGCTTTCAGATCACCTGTCGATGAATACTATACTGACCAATACTGACCGGTGTGGTACATCAGTAATGTGCTGATTGGCAGTGGAATTCAGCACTTCATTCAGCCTTTCTTTTCACTCCACACTCCGTATGTGTGTGTGTGTCTGTGTGTGTTTCAGGAGTGACAGCAAATTCCTTGCACCCAGGCGTAGTTATGACAGATGTAACGCGACACCACAACTGGCTGGTGAGATTCCTCCTCAAGCTGGTGGGAATTTTCTTCTTCAAGGTAACCGCAAGGCTGAACAGTATCGTTACTGCGGCGGAAAGCCACTGTGGTCGATGCCACATTTAGCTGCCTCTCTGTTGTGCCTCTGGAAATGATAGAATTAATATCACTATTTGTCAGCTGTATATGAAATCTGAATGTGAAACTCAAACCTTACCTGCCATCACCTACAGCAACAGTTTAGGTGTAGTTGACAAGGAAATTGCATGTGCATCTGCATGTAGGTGTACTGTATAATCCTAGTATGTGCCTTTATTACATTATAAAGGAATATTTAAATTGCGGTGTGACAATACACTTTTTTTTTTAGGTACTCCTCCTAATAGCGAATTAGTCCCCATTTTGCCCTCAGAGCAGCCTGAATTTTTCTTTTTTTTTTTTTCCTCCCATTTTTCCATGTTCTCCCCAATTAGGAATGGCCAATTTCCCGAATTTGGAATGCCCAATTTGTCATCGATGTTCGGTCCCATTGCACAACCCCCGCTGTCAATCCAGGAGAGCGTGGACAAGCACGTGCCCTCCTCCAAGACACATGATGTCAGCCGCTGCTTCTTTTCGTTCTGCGGCCCACAAGCCAAGCTAGCACAGAGATGAGTCGGAGGAAGACATTTCATATGCAGCTTTTGGCACGTGGACCACAGGCGCCCGATCGACCAGCAGGGATCACTGTTGCTAATGGGACCAAAGCCCCTGCCGACGTACCACCCCTATCCCCGGCGGAACAAAGCCAATGTGCTCCGCCTGTGAGCTCCCGGTCACTGTCGGCTAGTGACACGGCCAGGATCGAACCCGGGCCGTAGCGTGCAGTCTACACTCGGAATGAGTGCTTTTACCGACTGAGCCACTCGGGAGCCCCAGAGCAGCCTGAATTTATTGGGGAATGGTGCAGCACAGTACTGCACAGGGATGCTTCCAATGTTAACTCCAGCGCTTTCCATAGTTGTTGCAAATTGGCTGGGGGGGTGGGTCTCTACTCTGGATAGCTCCTTCCATCTCATCTCACAGATTTTTTTGATTGGGCTGAGACCTGTTTACATGGGAATTCATTGTCATGTTCCCGGAACCATTCCTGGACAATCCTAATCTTGTGGCATGGAGCATTATATCCTGCTGAAGAGCCCATTTGCAGGTGGATACACTGCTGCCATGAAGGGATGCACCTGGTCAGCAATGATGTTCATTTATCCTGTGACGCTCAAATGTTGCTCTACTCATGTCAAGGGACCTAATGCATACTGCAAAAACACAGCCCATACCAGTGCACAGCCACCACCAGCCCGCATTGGTGACACCCAGCAGGACGGATCCCTGGACTCCACTGTCCAGTGTTTGTGTTCCTTATGCCACTGCAACTTCTGTGTTTTCCGACGGGAGTGAAATTGGGTTAGGTGGTATTTCACTGACCTTGATGTCTCTGTTTCTGTCTCTGTCCACGTAGTCTGCCAAGGGAGGGGCGGTGAGCACCATCTACTGTGCCGTGTCTGAGGAGGTGGAGGGAATCACTGGGAAGTACTTCGACAGCGACTGCTCTCTGGTTCTCCCCGCCCCCCTTGCCAGAGACCCCGCTCTGGCTGTCAAAGTCTTTGAGTTCTGCGAGAGACTAACAGCCAAGCTTGAGGAAAAGAAGCCAGCTGGAAGAACCCTATCAACACTTCAATCAATCTGAACGCAGCAGACTAGTAACTGATAATTGCTATGGACAGTTGTGAAGTTACGCACAAATTCTGTGGACTGTTAAGTTTTAGTCTTCATTTTTCATAGAGGTCACCATCACAAAATAAGGATGCTTACAGGCATTATATCTTGATTGTCCTAAATTATGTTACATGACTCCATCTTATCCGTACCTTGATTCCAGTCTACTCCATTATGATGGTTTGGCCAGATGCTCTTATCCAGAGGGACTTGCGTAGCTTACATTCCTACAGGGTTATTAGTGTTACCAGTTGGAGCAACCAGTGAAACCAACTGAAGTGATTTAATTTTATTTATTGACCAATCATAACATGTTAGGGCTGTGTCTGTACCAGTGGGTCCAGGAGGTACAGCATTAACAGAAGGAGAGCGAACAGTATTAACCTGCTGCAACACTCTTTGGTTATTGCCTGTAGTGTTCTCATTGTTTACAGTGTACAACAGCCCATCCTCAATCACTGTGTGTTGGTTTGAGTGTTCCAGCATGTGTTTACTTCTTCTTAATCGAGTTCATTCATTCATACAGTGTAGATATCCTCAGACTTCGAAAGACATACTCTGTACTATTTCTGCTGTCGGTCTCTTTTCCAGGTTGGGTTGTTGCTGGTGGCTGGTTGCCCCATATTTGGTATATTCAATTATGAAAACAAGTCAATCTCAGTATAATGTCATTGTAACTGTATTTTTGAACTTGACCTGGTGTTTTCATAAAGAAAAATATATTGTGGCTACGGAAGAGCATTGAAGAGGAGCAGTTGGTAGGGAAACAGACCTGTGTTCAGTTTGTTTATCAATTTAACAAATGCATCATTCAGCTCAGAAAGACAGATTTCATTGTCTATTAAAGCTCACCCAGTTCAGTTCCATTATGAGATTAGTTTGCCAAGATAATGTTCTCCATGTATAAACAACATCCTCCATCTATAAACCACCTTGGCAGAACAGGCTCCAGTCTGCTTTCACAGTAGCCTCTAAAAGCTGTGTGTGCCTCAGGTGAAATGGGCAAGTGAGAGATGTTTGGGGTAAAACTGACCACATTATTATTGGTTTGAGAAAATGTTGGCGTCGCCACTGAAATGAGCATCTTTTGTGTTTGCATGCAACTAATCCAGCAAGTCTATATTGCTTACTGTCACTGGACATTTGACATAGGCCTGTTAAGTAGGCAGGTAATGTTAAGGACAGACAACTGTGGTTAAAGTCTCCTAGATCAGTAAGAGAGAAAATGTACCTGTCTGAGGAATATGGGTCATTTTGGCAATACTCTTCCCATCAGTTTTTACTGATGTTCTGTGTTTCATGAAACTGTTCCACGATTCAAAATTCTTTAAAAACAGTATTACCCCAAGAAATAATGTTGACAAGAAGACAAAAAATTAGGTTGAACACGTTTTCTTTTCTTTTCATTTTCTTTCTTCCGATATCAGACCCCTAGTCCTGCCAGTATCCATGATGTAGGCTACCACAAGTCCGAGTGAAATGTCGCTGATATAAAAAGGATCCGTAACTGGCTGAAGCCTACAGAACTCTAGAGTCAGCATAATGTAAGGAGCGAATTTACGAAACTAACAAATTGATTGGGCGACAAAAAAAACTGCCAATTAAAGATGTAACGTTACCTAGCTTGTTAAGACAATAGCTCAACTTTCGTCGCATAATTTCAATTGTGTTGCAGGATTCATTAGCTGGCCAGTTAACGAGCTAGCCAACAATATGGCTTTTGAGACATTTTCGTTTATATCAGAGACTAGTAACGTTATACGGTCAAATATAGTTTTGACGTATTACAATAACTGGGCTACTTACCGTTACGTTAAGATGCCTTAATTTAGTAAAACGACATGGTCGGTGACACAGGACAGCGAATTGAAGGAGCGCGTTTATTCTTTTAATGACGTTAATTTTCTTACAAGTGGCTTTAAGTTCTAAGAAAATTGTCACTAGTGAGATGCCAGAGACGGTGTCCGTAGTTCAGTGCCATGTTAAAAAAATGTTAAAAACGGATTTCCATTTACTAGTTGCATTTCCGTTCTCACAGCTACTGCAATTTTCATACTAGTGACGTTTGCTTGGGTGTACTATTATGAGTAAAGTTTTCACTACTAAAAATTTTGTTCGAACTAGAAAGAATGTAGTGTTAAGTTCTCACATGTGACGTTTATTTTCTTACTAGTGACATATATTCTTACTGGTAAGCATTTTATTAGAACTTGTATCTTTAAATTTGTCCACTAGTATTTTGATATCACCAGTTTAATTAGTAACATTCAAAAATAGTCTCTGTAACGGGGTAGAGGGGACTCCAAAAGGGAGGAGTTGAAAGACGATTTTGGAAAGCATGACACGAAACGGCACCTGTGTGTCACTTCGGGCCTTAACTGGCCTCATGAGAAGCGGATAACAAGCGTTATTTAAACCCTATCCACCTACCAGCTGCTAAAGATTATTCATATTTGCGCAATGTTTTCTACAAACATCATTATTATTATTATTCTTGTTGCTGTTATTATTTCTCAACTCTTAAGTGCTTGTCATATTTTTTGTTATATGTCACATGTAATATGCAGTGTTCTGCGGTAGAGTGGAGATTGGATACGTTAATGTACAGAGTTGAACAAATCTGAACAAATTACCATGTTAAATTTCATGCAACAGCAGTGAAAAAAGAAAATATTCAATATTGATTCCTCTCTTTCCCGTTATGTTTTGTGTCGATTCACGATAGTAGGGAACTGACGAGGAATTAATTCAATCAGGTTGCAGATTTAATCTAGCTGCAAAGCACTTAATGTTGAGGAAACGAAACAAAATAAACCATTATGCCAAAATAAAATGCGACATAAAAAATTAAAATATTTTAACATTAGGCTTATCTGTAAAAGACCGATAGTCCAATGTTAGGGTAAAGGATCCAGACTCCAAAGATGCAGCTAGTTCTGCTTCTTCTCATTTGCTATGCTATATGTGTTACTCAAGACGGTTGCCAAGACTCAAGACGTAGACATCAATATTTCGTGGACACAGTGCTAACACGTTTGTGTTTTTCGTGGACAAAACGCGTTACAGTGTAACATGTTTCCTTATGAATTTATGCGTTTCGTAGCACAGAAGGCATTCTGCCTACGAAAGCAAAACATTGATGTCTATGAAAGTTCAAGCAGCATTTGCTTTCGTGGACGGATTGCCTTCTGTAACTGCGGAGTCACTTAATATATTGTGCTAAATCCCTTTCGTGCACATCATACTTTAAGTAATATAGCAAAACAGTTAAGTGCACAAAATGAACATTCGGTGGCACGGAATGATGATAGTATAAACGCATTCTGCATTTCATGCCACAACAGCATGAATGCTGGCTATAGGACATGTATTACGTGGACAGAAATACTTTTGTCTACAAAAAGAGTTTCTTTCGTCCATATAGTGCGTAGTGCATTCAGCCTTTTGTCCACAAAATGAAAAGCACAACGGTCAATTCAGTGCAGGAATTATCCGTTTTGTTTTCTGTGCACGAAAGTATGCGCTCTCTTCAATATTTCGTGGACACAATGCTAACGCGTTTGTGTTTTTCGTGGACAAAAGGCGTTATGGTGTTATATGGTTTCGTAATGAATTCATGCGTTTCGTAGCACACAAGGCATCCTGTCCATGAAAAAATGTCTGTTACATTCGGCGCCCCATACTTAAATGTGTTTTCAGCTTTAAACAGCTAAGTAGGTGTGTGCCAAGTAAATGAACTAGCTTGAACTATCTTTCAAGCGTGTGTGTGTGTGTGTGTGTGGGTGGGATTAGGCAATCACACTGTCTCATATTTGAAAAGAAAACAAATCAGTTTTGGTCTAAATTTGATATTTTTACCTTTTTCAGCCTCCATTCTTACTGCCGGGTCAAATTGACCCGAACAGTAATATAAACATGCGGGGGCGGGTTGTAAACGCCTTAAATTTGTAATTTTCCATTTACATGTTCATTACACTAATTAAGCCCAGCAGAAAAGGTTTCATGCTCCAAAAATTATTAAAAATATTTTTCCTGTATTTTTAAACTTTGAAACGGGTCAATTTGACCCGCAACATAACAGGAGGGTTAAATGAGAGCTGAACGTGACATCGAGATATAGCCCGTACATATTATACACTTCAGACTTTAAGACCGCGCGGTTTACACCTTCGCTGAAGCTACGACCTTGGATTTTGATCATATTATAGTTTTTCATTATGTAGACAGTCGTGTGCTGAAATGATTAATTTTTCCGGTGCTTTCAAGTGACTGAGTTTAGTTTATGTTTTGTGAGATTCGTGAAGATTGATTTTGCGACTTACGTGGTTTCGTCTCACAACTCCGAAATGGAGTGGATGTGGACTGATGTCTTCTCGCATCCGCTGTGGGCATTTTCCACGCTGATCTTAGGGCTTGTGGTGCGGGCACAGCGGAGGGGCCCGTGGGACCCGCGAGCCTGTCCCGTGGAACTGAAAGGGAAGACAGCCATCGTTACTGGAGCAAATACAGGTGAATATATGTTGTCTGTTTTTAAAGTACGTCGTACAACTTTGTCATTTAACTTAATGAGGTGTACCATGACGTTGAGAAACACACACATAATCTAGTTCATACACCACGGTCACGAATGTGAAATTTAGTATGCTTTCAATAAACAAGTTCACAAGCTTGGCTGGGTTCTTTAACTTAGTCTAGTGTTTAATGAAACTAATGGAATATTTCTTCTGTACATTTATTCCTTTTGAAAGTGAATTCATAAATAATATAGCTTACACATAAGCGTGGTTACATTACAAGATGCTGCTGTATGTTGGGGGGGAATATTTTCTTTCCACAGAGAAAAAAGCAAAAGGCATTTCTAGAAGGAGTGACTCTATCAGCCGCCTCTGTATTTAATACAAGGTATTTCTACAAATTGAAAATCGTTCTGAACATAGATAGATCCTTCTCATTCTACCTTACTACTTCTACAACGATAGACAGGAACGTATTGTGACAAGTCAGAGAGATATTTTTAAAGCCATGTCTCTAACAGGCAATAGTAAGCCATGGCACAGAACATCATGATTTATTGGAAAGTTGAGATACTGGTGATGTTAGAAGGAGGCTGCTTTCGCTTACAGGTGTTTGTTGATGAACTAATAGCAGCACATGCCTACGTAATTATTCTTTTCAAAGATGAAAAAAAACATTACACACTGAGTGTAAAACAAGGCTGTTTTACAGTGTTAAGCTATAGACAGAACACAGTCCATTTTTGTAAGATAGCTAATAATCTGTTTAGATTAGATTTCGCTTCCCACACCTTGTAAAGTTGTAATAATCTCTTTTCAGCTCGCGGCTCAGGTGAGGCACAAGATTTATTCACTGGAACGTTTTCTGCATTTCGAGTACCAATATGAAAACAGGATGGAATTGAAAAGTGTATGTATGTCTGTTTTAGAACGCATGACAGAGATTTTGCTTTGGGCAGAGGTCAGATGTGCATTAAGTGCACTCCTCCATAGTTTAGCAGACTTTATAAGATAGATAGATAGATAGATAATACTTTATTGATCCAAAAAGGAAATTGCCTTGCCAACAGTCAAGTATGTTGGAACAGAGGTACTCAACATAAAATAAAATAAACATAGGACAATAAGAACAATAAATAGATGTATGACAATAAATAGAACAATAAATGCTGCAACTGCAAACTGCACCATTAGTTTGCAGTTGCAGTGGAAGCAGTTCTATCTTTAACATACAGTCTTTGCTAGCACATGAGGCGGTGATTCCCACTATGCTCTCCAGATGTTTACTGTTAACATATCTTTCATTTTTTGGTTTGAAGTTTCCCAGCTGGGTCTTGGTTTATTCATCTGGGCTCAAATGACTTTGAGATGAATCTCCATGCTTTTCCATGAACTCGGAAGTAATTTATGGGTGTACATTTTTGACTCCTACACAATAGTTTTTTCTTTGTGTGAGTGGCCGTCAAAAAATTAAGGCACTGAGTATCCGAGAAAAATCTAATTACTAATCTAATTAATTACTCAAGGTTATACTTTAATTTTTCAATTCAGTTAATATTACTCAATATACTGAAAAACAGCCCTGCATATTTCTACTAACCTTGTCCTGCATTTCTCTCTCTCTCTCTCTCTCTCTCTCTCTCTCTCTCTGTCCCTCCCTCCCTCCCTCCCTCAGGGATAGGGAAGTTCGTTGCCCTGGACTTTGCCCGCCGTGGTGCCCGCGTGATCCTCGCTTGCCGCAGCGAGGCGAGGGGGTCGGCGGCCATGAGGGAGATCCGCCAGCGCAGCGGGAACGAGGACGTCCACCTGCGCCTGGTGGACACCTCCTCCCTCACCTCCGTCAGAGAGTTCGCCGACAGAATTCTCAAGGAGGAGAAACAGCTACACATCCTGGTCAACAACGCCGGGGCCTCAGGTGCAGTTCAGTTCAGGATGCACACCAGTTGGACAAATATTTATGCATGTATTGCACCTATGTGTGCCTCCTCAATGTCCTAGTAGTGATCCTGTCTGTATATCTGTCTGTCTGTATATACAAATGAATATCCATGGCATTCTTATGTGTGTGTTGTCATCCAGGTCTGCCCACACAGATCACCTCAGATGGGCTGGAGGTGTCCTTTGCCACCAACCACGTGGGACCCTTCCTGCTCACCAACCTGCTCTTAGGTCAGGCAGTGCTCCTTTCTGTCCAGTCTTATGAGCTCTGTTGCCACATCGGTACTGCTGCCGAAGTCATCACTGTTAAAACTGATGCTGTTGGTGAGGTTGGTTTTTGCTGTCAGTGCCTGTAGTGTGAGTTTACCTTTTGCTATCCATAGATAACTCTGCTTCTGTGTCTTCCCCACTCTCTCTCTCGCTAACCCTCCTTTCTCTCTCAGATCTGATGAAGCGCTCTGCCCCAGCGCGCATTGTGACCGTGTCCTCAGCCAACCACTGGAGGGGCACAGTTGACTTCTCGCATTTTCGTGGTGACAACATTTCCTATGGGATGGACACTGTCTACAACCACACCAAGCTACACAACATCATCTGCACCAATGAGCTGGCTCGCAGGCTGCAGGGTACAGGTACTTCCAGCAGGGGGCAGGACGTCATGACGGAGCAGAAGGAGTGGGTTGCTTGAGAACTGGGAGCCATGGAGAGATGAGGTGGAAGAGAGGACAGAAAATCATGAAAAGGGGGGATGGACAAAGCTTTCAGATCACCTGTCGATGAATACTATGTTGACCAATATTGACCGGTGTGGTACATCAGTAATGTGCTGATTGGCAGTAGAATTCAGCACTTCATTCAGCCTTTCACTTCACTCCACACTCCGTATGTGTGTGTGTGTGTGTCCGTGTGTGTGTGTGTGTGTGTGTGTGTGTGTGTATGCGTGTGCGTTTCAGGAGTGACAGCCAACTCCTTGCACCCAGGCGTAGTTATGACGGAGGTGATGCGACACTACAACTTGCTGATGAGATTCCTCTTCAACCTGGTGGGAATTTTCTTCTTCAAGGTAACCGTAAGGCTCAACAGGAGCATGGCCAGTTCTGGCAGCCAGCTGCATGGCCAGGATGTCACATCTGCTTTCCACAGCCTCACTAAAGATCACACTGCCCACCTGTTTAATCTTTTTCAATGCTCATATGGAGTTGCAAAATCAAATTGGATGTTGAGAGGTTTTTGAAACTTCTTTCACTTCATGCACTGCACGCTGCCTATTGTAAAAGTAATAGCTGTTATGATTTATGCACACAGTTTGAGTTTGAGTTTATGATGGATAGGTGGGTCTCAGAGAAAGGGAGGCAGATGGAGAAAGGAAAACAGTCACTAGGACATTACTGGAAGAGTGCCTCTGGATAGATTTGGAATTGGCGGCGTAGATTTCACAGTGTCGACCCCTTACAGAACTGTGATGGGAATACAAAAAAACAACCAAGCAAAACTGAGGGCTCTAGTTATGATCCTGGACACATCTGTTCCACAACTTAGTGGACTTTGCCTTCAGATGTATTTAATCTGCTAACAGCTTACTAGTTATACCTGTTATGCTACATGCCAAAAGAGCACACTCCATTCTTATCTAAAGGTCTAAATGTTCCATGGGAATGCAGAACAAACTGTACTCTTTTTGTTTTACTTAGAATTTGTTCAAACTAGAGTAGACTTCAGAAATTTGAACTTGAATTTTTGGAATTGAATTTAGAAATACAAAAAGGGTTCAGATGTTTTGAGTGAAGCTAGCTGCTACGTTCATAGTAGACAAGGAAAGAAAATGGGCTGTAAGGGATGAATGAAACATTATAGTTATGTCATACGACCCCCAACTGGTCCTTTGAATTTTATGTAAATGAATAACTTTGACCTCTGAGTCTGAAAGCTGTTGGTATTCTTTATTATGGTAGCTTGTAGATGCTATCATTCCACAGCCAAGAGAGAGACAGAGAGAGAGAGAGCAAAGGACAGGGATAGGAAAGAGGGAGACAGGAGAGATTTTGTTTTGTTTTCAGATTGCATCAGAGCAGGACAATAAAAGTTCTACAAGTTGTATACTGTAAGGTCACAGAGTTCCTGTTTTTTCTACACACCTCACTTCTCAATATTTCACCCAGGCTGCAAGTGAGAAAGTGAAAGATTTGTCTAAACTCAAATATTATTCAGCTCTTTGTTGCTGATAACAATGCCTCTGTATCATTCTGTGTATGGGGAAACATGGGTGGGGGTGGGGGCGGTACAAGTTGATCTTGAACTTTTATCAGTGTTGTACTTAATTGTTTTAAATCTTTGTGTTAGTGAGGGAACCATACACTGTTCTCTATATATAGCAAATGGAGACAACTGATCTGTGACGGGCTGAAAAAATGACAATATAATGTATGCATACACCTCCTTTCTGTAGATGTCCTGAATCCCTTGCATTTAGGGTGATGGTCACGCTCAGACTTAAAATCTCATACGTTTTAAGGTCTTAAAGATGGAACATGGAAGTTGCACCCTCTTGCACCCACCCTCCTGCCCACAGTGGCTGGCGGTGAATATCAGGATATTTACCTCTCACCCAAAACTCCCTAACTGCAACTGCAGCTTCACCTTTTTTTTGTTGACAGGAATGGAATTTGGGTAGAAGGTATTTTGCTGATCATGACCTTGACATCTTTGTTTCTGTCTCTGTCCCCGCAGTCTGCCAAGGAAGGGGCGGTGAGCACCATCTACTGTGCCGTGTCCGAGGAGGTGGAGGGAATCACTGGGAAGTACTTCGACAGCGACTGCTCTCTGGTTCTCCCCGCCCCCCTTGCCAGAGACCCCGCACTGGCCGTCAAGGACTTTGAGTTCTGCGAGAGACTAACAGCCAAGCTGTGAGCTTGCACAAAGGAAAGGAAGCCAACTGAAGGAACCCTGCTAACATGCCAGTCTGAATGCAGCCATCTCCTGGTAATTGCCCTGCACAGTGGTGACGCTTTTCCCAAATGCTGTGGGCTGATGTGATGTTATGCCCTTAACCAGAGAATTCACTTAAAGGACGTAAACAAAATGAGTGGCCACACCACCCTGTGACCCTCTTCTACCTGATGGCTGGATATGATTTTCCAGATAAGATGTATGAAATGATGGCTACAATGAATGCGGGCAAAAATGTATTGTGGTGACATCACACGTTGCCCAGAAAAGATGAATGAATCAGAACAGAAGAATGACTGTTGCACAGGTGTACTTGTATGTCAGTCTAATTTATGGGAAGGGAACTTGGATTTCCTCAGAAAAAACATCATCTTTTCACAGCATCATCATTCTGAAAACATTTGCAACCACAGGCAAAGCCAGAAAATGAGTAACATGCACTTTCCTGTACACAAAATCTGCCGTATATGTCTCACAGCAAACTCGAAAAACATTTTATTAGTAGTTGCTACTTTTAGTCTTCAGTACCAAGACATATCTAGTTAGGGAAAATTGTTTCTGAAGTTTGGATCAATGACGTTACAATTCCTTTATCCACAATCCTGTCCCTCACAATTACTCTAATTTATTCTTACTTTAATTGTGGCATTGTTCCAAACTAAGTTATAGTGTATTCCATTACTACAGCATATCCGTACCTTGATTCCAGTCTGATGCCTTATATTAGGCTAGCAGACACTCTGCCTACACTGTCGGGGTGCAACACCAACGCCCCACCTGGAAATTCAACCTGCAACCTTTGGATTATGAGCCCTGTTCTTGACCACTATGCCACGCTGTTGCCTGTCTCCACAGCTTTATTTGCCCAACCCTTAATGACCCAAAACGAAACACAGTAAGTAAACTGAAGATGGTTGTATTGTCTGGAGCAGGAACTTGCAAGAAGCTCTCTCAGAGAGCACTGAGGCTGGACACTAGCGTCTGAACGGGGTGCTCTGTGCTGCCCTACTCCTTCGCAACCAACTGCTGCGGGCACATGTTCAAACATATGATCCAAGTTCAAAGATGCCGTCGTCTGAGTTTGACGATACAACACACAGGCATGGTAAAGCTTAAGGCATCTCCCATCAGATATGCATGCCACTCTGCAAGGTATAGAAGTCATAGTGATGAATGGGTCAGTAGATATGTACGTATGAACGGGCCAGTGTATATATATGACCCCACATATGCAGGGTCAAACACATATGGATTCTTTTATTTTGCAGGATTGGGGGAAGGGAAAAAATTTAAATTAGATTGGAAAACTGAAGGAAACACTAAATGCTGAACTAAAAGATGAAGAGAATATATAATGATCAGCAAAACAATGGGAATGACATAAGACATTACTTATCAGAAATTAGTGTCAGCACCCACCTCCTACTTATGAAGCATGTTCAGAATTTCATGTGTATTGGACAGACGTCCCAGGAGCACCACCAGTAGATCATTAACCTGCCAGAGATGAAATGTAGGAATCTCCCAAATTAAAAAAAAAGATACTTCACTCCTTTCATTTAGTGGTGTGTTACTTTACCAACAGTTTTCAACCAGTAAACCTAGAATTACATTCCTTCCAAATGACAGGTAAGTTGAAGATTGCTGGGATGGGGGAGTTATCTGTATGTTAGAGATGCAGATATTCTGTGCAGCATGAAAACAGGTAAATCATTAATATGTTATCTAGTTGCACTAAAAGCCTGGAGATGCCTCACAAAGTAAGGCATGGTGTGTGTGAGTGCATGTATGTGCGTGCATGCACGTCCCATAAAGAAAGTTAAATCACAAGCTGCAAATGGCCACACTTCAAAAAAAACAGTTTATGTATTACACCCTTCCTTTTGCGGGATATAATGTTTAAACAGCAAATTATTGCTTTTTGAGCATGGTACAATCAGTTCAGGGGACAGATACCAGAGACTAGCATTCCAGTGCATTAGATTCATAAATAACAAATAAGTTACTCTATGAGATGAAAACCAATTAAATTATGATTTCATGTAGAGTTTCTGCATAAATTTTTCTGTCCAGATGTCTCTTATGAGTCCACATGCAAGATGACTCACCAGTCTGGATTACAGCAGGGAGCTACTATATGTGGCAATACTGTCAGTCAGCTTGCATGGCTCAAAGATACTGGGACAAATGCAGCACTCTGATTACTCTGCTATCCACGATTGTTGTTATTGTCCTGCTCTCTGGGGTTAACCACTCATTTGCCATTTCGACTATGTATATTTTTCTTGTTTTAAAAATGTATAAAGAAATGCGTCCACGCATGGTAGCATTGCATGTTAATGTATCTGGGGTCCAGATGGTGAAAGGTTTGATTCCCAGAAAAAAAAATCTAAAAAAAGGTGTCTGCTACCCAAATAAACACCAAAATGTAGTGTATTTTTGGGCTGTAATAAATATCCCTGTCAGGAAGTGTTTTTAATTGTGCTAGCCAGCTAAATGAGTAAATTGAATAAATGCAAACAAAAGTTCACATTCTGTATAACACAAAGGGTTGAAATACATACAACTATATTTATGTTATAGCTAAATGAACAGCTTTATGTAGAGTGATTTGTATCCAGATGTAATAAGATACTCTAAATATTTAATGTTTGTTTGAACAGGTAAAAGGTATTCATTTCAGTTTTATGACCCATCAACATATGTACACACTTTAGTAGCAAAAGTAACAAGGGTTGCAGTTTGGGCTGAATAGCTTTTAAGAGAATTCTTTGGTTGTTAGGGGTCCTTATGACAAGGTATTTTAAGTGTACTCTTAAGCCATAAAAGGTTTTATAAATCACTATCAGGTAGACTGTCCAACTGAGAAAGGCTTGATTATGCTTAAATCTTTCCATATTTTATGTAACTCACACAGTCAGTTTTTTTTATGATGGCCACTGATCTTCTGATTATATTCATAGCTTCTTCTTTATTACCTTTCAAATTCTCAGAATATAGCATTTATGCAGAGAAGAACCCATATTCTATATAACTTGTTGATTGAGTCAAACAGATACAACTTTCAAAGAAAGAGGTGTGAAATAAAACATTACCGCTTTTTGACACTTTGTGCAAAATGCAGACCCAAGTAGAGCTCAGTTTGGACCAGCCTGTAATTTTCATTTTTGAATTTTTATACTGAATTGTAATATTAATTCTTAGATTATGATACAAATGCTATGTTTACTATATTCTGACAGTGAGATTTCATTTGTCAAACTACATTTAATCGTTAGTTCAGCTGTCACCAGTGTCTTCTAAATATGTTACTTTAAAATGCACCAAGGGCAGTGCACTTCAGGAAGAAACAGGGAAAGTACCAGCCATTAAAAGATTATTGTCTTGATGCATGATTGGATTGTGTAACTAAATATGTTCCTTGCATTCCACTTTCAGATAAATGCTGAATGTAATGCATGCTATTTATCTCAAGTGTTGACTTTTTTCCAGAAAACAATCCTAATTGTCTTTTAAGATAGCATAATGCAATAAAATGATAAAATAAAAAAAAAACTGATGCCTCAATGAAATGATAAATCACTTTATTTACTTGAATACATGAACAACAGACATTCTTTCTCTCAATCAATCCTCTGTCCTTTTCAGATTGCCATACTCTGTGCAACAATGCTGGTCTTGCTTCTTATTTTGCTGCATGCAAGAACAAAATATAACATGTATTAATTCACAGCAATGTTAGATTACATTTACATTTGGCTATTTCTCACAGCTAAAGGCACATCCTCATCCAGGGTTAATTACAAAGGTTACAATTTTAATATAATGCAATGATCTAATAATACAATTATGAAATAAGACAGCTGGGTATTTGCTGGGGCAAAGTTAGTTATCTCAGGTGAATATAAATTGAGCCTTAGTTCTACTGCTATTACTTATTCCAGCCTATGACTTTCAAGTAACCAGTCCCTCAGTGCTGCTCAACTTTGTCAATGTTTTCTGTCAATGGGCACACAGTGAGTACGTAAAAAGCGTATCTCTGCGTGGCTTTTTTTCACCTTTCTCGGTCTCTGTCAGCATCTCGTGAAGGATCTCTCCCAGCGCCGGGGCCACACGGTCCAGCTGCTTGGCAGTCAGTCGCACCCCGATTTCCACCGACTTCCCCTTCATCACACAAGCAGACACACACGCACACGTGCCGTCAAAAGTGATGCGAGCATTCAGAGGGCGGGAAGACAGAGGTGTAGTCCTCACGCTTTGTTTGGTTTGTTTAGTAGATAGACATTACATTACGTTATTGGCGTTTATCAGACGCTCTTATCCAGAGCGACTTACATCGGTTGCAGTGTTTTTACAACATTATCCATTTATACAGCTGGATATTTACTGAGGCAATTGTGGGTTAAGTACCTTGCCCAAGGGTACAGCAGCAGTGCCCCAGCGGGGGATTGAACCAGCAGCCTTTCAGTTACGAGTCCAACTCAACCACTAAGCTACACTGCCACTGCCTAGGACACCTAGGGTGATCTGTTAAGCCTTGGGGGAAAGAGCTTTTATGGTGGCAGAGTGCATGGAATTTGCACGTGATGCGTTCTGGATACATTCAAGTAAATACTTCGTATTTTGGGAATCGGCCCTCTGTGAGCTCACACGGGCACAGTCAGAGTCTTACCTGGGCTCCTGCCATCTCCTCACTCTGGTCTGGGCTGGTCACTTCTTCAAACTGCCCCTCCTCTGACCTAGGTTCCAGGTCCACTGACTTCTTGCCAGCTTTTCCTTTCTCCTGCAGACACACACATACACACGCAATTACACAGTTACAGAGAGACATCATGCATACAAAAACCCATACAAAAACATACCCAAACAAACTCACACACATGGACGCTGCACTGAGGAAAAGACAGATGTGAAGTCCACAAGTTTAAAAGTTATGTCTGCACAGAGTAACACATCCTCCACACTGATAAAATCTCGAGACAAAACCCTTGTGAAGCTGAACTGTGTGGCAAATGGGTTCCATATGGGAACGCTGAGCTCCCCTGAGGCGTATCGACATGGAGCAGCCCTGTTTCCTCTTTCTCACCATCATCTCCCTCATCTCTTTGGGGCTGAAGAAGGTGAAGTGTCCCTCCGCCTGCTCCACCAGCATGGCAACAAGGCAAGCCGCAACGAGACAGCCAACCACTCTGCTGCGCATCATCCTTGCACTCGCTGTGTAGGGGTCCTGGGGTCAAGGGTCAACACAGACACAAGCTGGTCAACACACACAGCCAAAAAAAGCAAGCAGTCAACTGCCATGGCAAGGGCTACAGTGAGTCATTAAGTTTTGGTTGGCGGTATGGTTTGGTGTAAGGTTTCAGCTGAGGTCAGTCAAGGAAAGAGGTACAAGGTAAGCAACAGTGCATAAACTGTGGAATTAAGTAATGTTTTTATAATCTCTAAAAGCACAGCAGGAGTAAAACGTATACTTTCTAACAACATTAAAAGTATTTCTTATCCCAAAAAGATTTCCATTTACAACCTCTCAAAAATGATTATCGTTTGACGGAGCAAAATGGTTGAAGTTACATGAACGTATATGTTTTCAATTTCTGTCAAGAGGGGTGAGAGTGATTGTATCACTAAAAATTTAAATGCCTCAATGGTTGCCAATGAAAAGTAAAAGTTGGATAAACAAACCTTGCCTACATTCTAAGATTACTGCGTGAGGCTCAGACACATACTTCAGAAAAGTGACCACCCAAAATGAATTTAACTAGTTCTCAACCAAAGGCAGAACTGAATCATAATCGGGAGATGAAAATTTCACATTTGCATAATTGCCCCGCAGAACATTTGTTACTCAGATGCATGGCTGTGCAAATGGTTTGACTAAACTGCAGCCCTGGAGGACAAATTCAGATGACATGGCGGTTGACAAGCGATCATTCAGGCTGTGTGCCTTTTTTACCCCCTCAAGGAAAGCTACCAAGTTGTTATGCTGTGTGTGCAGAGAATAAAACAAACTGGAAGAAAGCGTTGTACTCACTCGAGCTGTGAAAGTCCCTGTGTAGTTTGCAGTTCCTCAGAGTTTAGTCACCCACAGTGCAGCTGTTTTCTCTGCCTCCATAAGGAGAATGTGGGCTTTATATTGATCGGCTTTACATCACTTATTGTCATTTATTGTCTTCTGACGTCCGGTTTTCAACAATTCCATTATCTACTTTTTGTGACCCCATGGAAACAGATGGGAATTCCAGGAATCTGCCTCATTTATTTGTAAACTTGTCTTTAATGGCCTAAAAAGCTTTGGCAAGGTGAAAGCAATTCTGCGATGTTTTACCCTCAACTTTCCTCATGGTTCTATTTTTAGAAAATCATGAAATCATACATACAGGGTAACAGTGTGGGGCCTCATATTAGTCCCATTTTTTCTACGTCTGAATAAAAAAGTACATCCAGTCAAAGATGATAAAGACATCTAAAATATTTTCCTTGTTTATAATTATATTAACATCCAGGGATTGTGCAGTCTGAGGTCACAGGAGTGTGAAATGTATAATTAAAATGTTAGTTTCATAACACACCAAGTTAATTATTTGGATAAAAATACTAGGATTTGGGGATGACAATGGAAAGGTTATCAGAAGTATGGTATCACCCAATTTTTGTCAATTTTGTCATTAAAAACACAATAAAAAAAACAATCAAAATAAAAACGTGTATTAACGTGTATTATTTAGCAGATGAAATGCAGGCCTCTACAGTTATTTACTAAAGCCATAGTTATTTTTCCCCATGTTTGTTTCGTGCTGCAGGATGTTTGTCCAGGTGTCGCCGTCTTGGCGGTGGGTCGTCATGCCACCTGCTGTGCTGACAAATGGGAGTGTGAGCAGTTACCCCCATTTTGTTTGGAGGACAACAAATTTGGGGCAAGATAGATTTGGATAGATAGCTTTGTTGCACTGAGAAGGTTTATAGAAACCCTCTTGGCTGCACCAACACCGAAAACAATGGTTTGTTGGTTTTTGTATTATGCTGATGAAAAAATTACATATCATATGCATGTCATATTGTACACCGTGTTCCTGTGAAAAGAGTAGTTAGAACCTTTTAAAGTGGTGGATTGTGAGACTTTGTGTAGTAGTCTCTCAACAGCTCTGTCCACACTAAAGGGGGCTGTTCAGTGAGATCTGGTAATAAATTCTCTCAACTCTGGGTGTAACCCTGTCCACGAGAGGGTTTATGGCTGTGGGTACTGATGTCTGCCGTCATGTTTGATGCAACATAGATTTATTTCTTGGTAACAGTTAACTCAGGGAGCTCTTAAAGGATCGATTTCCTGTTGTGGCACTTGAGACGGTTCCTGTGTGTGGTAAAGACTGAATGCAGTCATTTGAAAAGTCTCCACTACTTTCCTGTGGGCTGGAAGCAAAACAAACATATTGAACATATTGTCTGCACGTTTTGCCAATAGTCACATAGGGGCCCCTTTTAAACTTTTTTTATAGGGATGAAGTCACCAGAAATCATAGTCTCTTTGATGCTCCTTGGGGTCAAAATTATAATGTCTCTCTGTAGAACATGAAGAAGGAGTTGTGAAGAGAGTTATGCTCCTATTTGTGCAGGGCCGTAAGACTTCCCCACAGAGATCTAGACAGCAGAAATGCTGTAGTTCATTAGAAGATGGCATTAGTCTCCTCAACAGTCTTTCTTGCACATGCCATACTTGCCAATACTTGGAAGAAATACTTGCAACATTTTAACAGTGTGCGTCTACAATGAAGTCATACAGGGAAATGCTGGTAGAGTTTGATTTCATGTTGATTCATGGTGCCAAAGGAATTGCCAACCCCCATTAACGTACTGTCTACGAGCATGGCGCTACAATGTCTCGGCAGCAGAATTAGCGGAATGAGGGTTTTTATTTTGACAGCTGGTGACATCCATATTTCGCGAAACTGATTGATTTTTTTTTTTTTTTAGTTTTCCGCGACCACCTTTTGGCTTTACAAATGGTTGTTAATTAGATTTTTAGAATTCAGAGTGTGAATACACTAAAATTAGTTGATCTCTGCAATTCAAATCAAAACGACAAAATGTATTTGTTGAGTGTACACCGACTGCCTACAAAAACTCCATTCGGCAGAGAAAACAATCTCCGACAGATGGCGCGCCTTCAGTCCTCGAGCTTACTTTATTCTCGCGATATTTGGGACTATAACTACTTGCGGTGTGGGCACCCGATGAACATGAGAATTCTTTAACACGCTGTCGCGGATAGTAGAGGACGCATCGTCTGCAGCACCCGGACATTTCTAATCATGGTGAGAATTTAAATTATGTATGCATTACAATATTTTGAAAATAAAAGTGACGTCCCATGTATGTGCCTAAATATGTTAACTGATTAGGGAAGAGTACATGTGTGAGTTTTAAGGGTCCAAAACGCGCTCAGCTGCGTAGTCCTTGGGTCAGTGATTTAGTAGCTCTCTAGTTAAGCATTTGTAGCTAGTACTGGGAGGGCTCGCTGGAGAGGAGGCCTTGGACCAAAATGTATGTCCGATCTCTTCCATCCTAAGTAAGCAATAATTTCTCGTTGGCATGTCTTCCTTGCCGAGTAATGGTGTAAACAGGTGTAAATGTAGCAGGTATTTTAATATGACAGTATTGATTTCACCGATGTTAGCCAGACCGCAGGCCGGGGTCTACATTGTGAGACCACGTGTTGGCAGTCGGCATGCGGCCGGGTAGCTTGTTCCCCCTTTGCAGCAAGGAGTAGCCAGCTATCGATACATTATACACGGGTCTGTTATGCCGTGTAGCGAGAGAGGTGATATTCTAGCTAAGCGGAATCCGCTAGATAACAGCGGAATCATGTATTAGATGGTTACCTCTGCTTTGATTTCACCTCACGCGAGTCGCCACGTGGTTGCAGCATATCTGGTTACTGAGTTGGTGCCGGCATGCTGACGCTGGTGCTTTTGGGGTGACCCGAAGTAACTGCTCATTTGTGTAGCCAGTTGCAAATTGTGTAGCCAGTAGCTTTTCCGTGGTGACTTCGCATAAATTGACAAAATCATGACTAACAGTCGATATATTTTACGTAGTCTGATGGATTCAAGCGAAACGTTAGTGTTGAAGCTTCAACTTGCGTTATCAAGTGAGCTATTGTGCAGAAAACTTTACAAATTGAAAAGATTCAGCTGTAATGTTGCTAGCAAGGTCTAAATTGGCAAGTTTAGTTGCCAATTTAAGTTGCCGTTTTCGCCATACATTCTTACACTTGGCTCTCTCCTAGGTGCTGTTACACGTGCTGTTTGAGCATGCGGCAGGCTATGCTCTCTTCGCCGTCAAGGAAGTGGAGGAGATTGGCATGCTACTTCCACAGGTCGGTGCATTTTAACAAACATTATTCATCTCCCTTTTTGAAACCAGATGATTAGTATTTTAAGTTATGGCAGCATTTTGTACATTGTGTGGTGTGTTTCCTGTAAGCCCGTGCAGGCAGGACTGTTCTAGTAGCTCATACTCAGATCGTCCTGTATTGGCTTCAGTGTAGGTGTAGCTGTTCGACTGTTTTAAGTGTGTCTCCCTGATTTCTTTCTCCTAGGTGGAGGATAGTGTTCTGAATATTGGGAAGTTTAACAATGTGGTCAAGCTGGCTGCCTTCCTCCCCTTTAAGTCAGCCCAGTCAGCCTTGGAGAATATCAATGCTATCTCTGAAGGTGAGGAGATGGGGACCTGTGAATTACCTGCTTCACCACTGAGGGACTTCTGTCATTCCTGCAGTAGATGGGCTCAGATGTGGTGATGTTCTCATAATCTGTCAATCCACTGATAAACAGTGATGTCAGCATAACTTCAGACTGAACCTCTGAGCCAGATCAGCATTCACACAATTGTAAATGCAGGGGCTAATTTTTGGCCGTGCTGAAGCTTCTTAATTTATCAGAGCTGGTTTAGCTACATTACCAGTAATTTGGTTAATGACAGAGGTGGAAGAAGTCTCTGTTCCAGGGATGATTTTGTGTGGGTGTGATCTCTCTGGACAGGAGTTGTGCATGCAGATCTAAAGTTGTTCCTTGAGACAAACCTGCCCCCTGGTGGTAAGAAGAAGAATGTCCTGGGTGTGTCTGATGCGAAGATTGGAGCAGCACTGCAGGAGGAGCTTGGGCTGTCCATCCAGACGGGTGGGGTCGTGGCCGAGATACTCAGAGGTGAGAACGGACACACATGATGGCTAGTTCCAGCATTATTGCACTTGATAGTTTTACCTGGACTCCAGAAACCCCATACCTGTTACTTTGGAGTACTGAAAAACGTCAGCTAGATAATTGCATAGTTGAGTGCTTTATTCCCTAGGGAGAAGATAAGTTGCATTTACTCACTACATGTCTTTACCTAAAGGAGCTGTTTTGCATTTGTCTGGCTGGCTGGGGATGGTGGTAATTTGTATGCAGCCTATAACCTATAAGCCTATAGCCTATAAGCCTATCGTACATGAACATGGGTTTGACTGGTGTAAGTGATGCAGTTGGTGATGATAAATTACTTTTTGATGTACTTTAGGTCTGGCAGTCACCTTTAATGCCCTGTCTAAGTATTACTCCAGTCATTGGTTCATTTGTGCAAGAAAGTTTGGTCTGTTATCCAGCGCCTCTGACACATTGAGGGTTTTGTGGAGTAATGAATTTATCCATTTTGGCCTCGTACTCTGGGGGTACAGAGTCTGCTCTGTGGTGGTGATGCAATCTACACTGACCCCTGTGATGCCTTTCAGAAAGCCTGCACAGGCTGGGTACCGGGGGGGATGCAGAGTACCGTTAACCATTTCCTGCCGTCCTCGTCAGGGGTTCGCTTGCACTTCCACGCCCTGGTGAAGGGGCTCACGGCCCAGGCGGCCTCGAAGGCGCAGCTCGGTTTGGGCCACAGCTACTCCAGGGCGAAGGTCAAGTTCAATGTGAACCGGGCCGACAACATGATCATCCAGTCCATCGCCCTGCTGGACCAGCTGGATAAGGACATCAACACCTTCGCCATGCGCGTGCGGTACGCCCCCCTCGCTGTCCTGCATTGGATTTCCATTTTAGAATAAACTTTGCAGACCAGTTTGAAGTGTAGTCTCGTGTCTGGTACCTGCCTGACTTTTAGTGGGAGGTTGAGAATGGCTTAAAAATACAGGCCCCGGGCAATGAAATGCTGCATGCTGGTGTTCTGTTGTTGCACCCTCCCAATGCTTACCACAGACAGTGCCCTTTGCGCTGGCTGTATAGAAAGAGGAGGAACAGTAACTCCCCCCTTACCGCCCCTCACATGCAGGGCAGGGTCATTCCGATTCTGTCCTGCGGGGGGCGACACCGAGGGGGGAGACAGCCCATTGTGTTGATCATCTGATCAAAGTACATGGTTCTCACTTCTGTTGCGTGGAATTTTTGCCTGCCCTTTTCTTGGGAGTCAGTAAGGACTTTTCTGATCACTTTTGTTTCCTGCCCTGGCAGTCTGTCGGTCTGTGGATCTGTCTGCTTTTTTTCCCCTGTTGCCTGTTCTGTACTCATCCTCTCTGCTGCCTCCTCTCTCTGGTGTGCAGCGAGTGGTACGGTTACCACTTCCCAGAGCTGATCAAGATCGTGTCGGATAATGCCACATACTGCCACCTGGCCCGTCTCATCGGCAATCGCAAGGAGCTGACCGAGGAGAGTCTGGAGGCACTGGAGGAGGTGGTGATGGACAGCGCCAAAGCCCAGGCCATCCTGGAGGCTTCCCGCAGCTCCATGGGTCAGTATCAGCAGTGGACCACACTGACCAGTCCTGCAAATGTGCATTTGGGGTGGATGGCATTTTGCATCTGAGTGTACCGCATGCTTTGAATATGCATGGAGCTAACAGGGTCCTCTTAACTGTACAGGTATGGACATCTCCCCCATTGACCTGATCAACATCGAGAGCTTCTCCAGCAGAGTGGTCTCCCTGGTGAACTACAGGCAGGAGCTGCAGGAGTACCTGCGCTCCAAAATGGGCCAGGTGGCCCCCAACTTGGCTGCCCTCATCGGTGAAGTGGTACGTGCGGCCTGTAAGCTTGCCCATCCCCCCCAATCCTCTCCCCACCTGTCACCAAGGGACACATGATGTTATACCAAATCTGTCAATCCACTGATCTCTGTGATGACAGCCTCTAGGTGCTGATCCGTCCCGCCTCCATCAGTCTTTCTGGTGTTTTCCATGGCTGACCAGCCTGTTTCACTGTCCTGAGAAGTTGCAGTGCCTTCTCTGTGATTTGATACACATGGTTTCTTGTCTTAGACCAGTTTTGCTTGTTCTGTGTATGAGATGGGTTTTTGTTTTTGAAGAGAGTTTGGAATTGCACTCTTCCAGGACTGGGCTTGCTGAAGTACAGCTCTCGCTCGCTGAACACTTCCCTTCTGTCACCTCATTCACACAGATCACAGCGGTTGGATCTCAACTTGTATTAACGCATTCCTCCCCTTCTCTCACCCAGGTCGGGGCCCGTCTGATCTCTCACGCCGGCAGCCTGACCAACCTGGCCAAGTACCCTGCCTCCACAGTGCAGATCCTGGGCGCGGAGAAAGCCCTGTTCAGGTATTTGCCCGCCCCTCTGCGGGGGCGAAGGGTGGCTGTGGTGATGGCAGGGCCGGGGCAGAGCCGAGACGGGTGAGGGGGGCGTTCATGCCCCCCGGTGATCCTTAACTCCCCCCAAAGCACCCCACAGTCTGAGCGGCCACCCAGGGCGCTGAAAGAGGTAGTTAAACTCAGATGCATATATGAGGATGAATGGCCAAGCCAGTTTACTTTGAGTGGTAACTGCTCTGAGATTAAGATTGGTAGGATATAATCTGAAGTACAGTTGGAATAGAAAAAGGTACATATTTTAGATGATGTTTAGGTGACGTCCGGCTTGGTCACCCAACTGGATCGGGTCTTCAGTGCAGATGCAGCTGCCGTTAGTGGTTGGGGTAGAGGTATGTAGTATTAACCGCTAAGCTGGATTCACCCCTACAACCCAGAGCCCTGAAGACTCGAGGGAACACCCCCAAATACGGCCTGATCTTCCACTCGACCTTCATCGGCCGCGCCGCTGCCAAGAACAAGGGGCGCATCTCCCGGTACCTGGCCAACAAGTGCACCATCGCCTCGCGCATTGACTGCTTCTCAGGTAAGACAGAGTCCGGAGTTGGAGGGGAGCGTTACGCAATGGATTAAAAACATGACCGAGTTTGTTCAAACAGTGCCCCCTTCTGGAAGGAGGAATCATCTGCTGGTTATTTGCAGTGATGCTCATATTTTTCGTCAACAGTATTCCTCCCCTTGGGGTGGATGTTGAGAGATTAAACACTGAGCAAAGCCCGCATTCAATCTTCCTTTGACCCCAGCGGTCAGTCCATCCCACTGTCGTTGACTGTCCCTTTCCTGTGTCCCAGAGGTGCCCACCAGCGTGTTTGGCGACAAGCTGAGGGACCAGGTTGAGGAGCGTCTGTCCTTCTACGAGACGGGTGATGCGCCACGCAAAAACGTGGATGTCATGAAGGAGGCAGTGAAAGAGGTGAGGAGAATTTCCTGGGCTCTGGGCTCCAGCCTCCAGAAGCCGCAGCATGCCAGTGGCCCTCTGTGTGATAAAACTCCAGACGTGCAGCTGGACATGCTAAGCATTTTGAGATTGGCCATTTTTCTTGCACCTGGTACATCTGACTGAACACTCCTCCCCTTGACATTCAACTTAAATACCTGTTGATCTTGGCTGGAGATCGTACTGTTGTCGGCATTTCATTTTATGTTAAGGTATTGATTTCCGTGGACAGACCTATTGTGCTTTAACAGAGTCAAGCCTGAATGCTTGGCTTAGAGCCAGGTGACCTGCTGTGAGTGATGACTCCTCTTTCCCGACTCCTAATATGGGGGTAAAAACTGATTTAATGAGCCTGACACAGCACACACCTGTAGACCCACGTCACAGTAACGCAGTGGGTCTCACTGTAGCCCGACTGGAAAGGTTTAAATGACCTTGACCTGCTACCCCTTCAGTGCATGAATCCGTTCAGAGGCTTGGAGAGGGGTCATTATAAGGGTATCCTTTGCTTCTGCTCTTAGTTTTTCATAGAGCAACCCTGGGTGCTTCAGGTACTGTGTGTTGCATGTAGACTGAAAGGTTTGAGTTGAGTCAAGTGGATTTGCTGACCTTCTCGGTTAAAACCCCCATCAGGCCGGAGAGGTGGCAGCTGAGATCAAGAGAAAGCTGGAGAAGAAAGAGCGGAAACGAAAGAAGCGCGAAAAGAAGCTTGCGGCGCTCTCCACGGCGGAGGGCGAGGAGGAGGAGGAGAGCAAGGTCAAGAGCAACGGCGAGGTAAGCCATCCGCCACCGCGGCGCTTCAGTCTCCGGGACTCCACGCATGACTGATTTATGGCTTGACCCAGCACATGGTCCTGTCATAGTGTACGACATGCGAGATTAACCCTCTCCGAACCATTGGCGGGTCTCTTGCCGTAGGCCCGTTCACTGAAGTGGGTGGGACATCATGCTTAGAATGGTCACGTTCCTGTCTCCGAAACTGATGCAACTGGATCATGCCCCACAGAGTGCTAAAACCACATCCTTTTTTTTTTTTTTGTTCCCTCTCGCTTCCCCCAGACCGCCGAGAACGGAGACGCGGAAGCCGTCAAGAAGAAGAAAAAGAAAAAGAAGCAGGAGGAAGAGGTGGAAGAGGAGGGGACGGAGACAAACGGTGTGGAGGACACACCTGCGCCCAAGAAAAAGAAAAAGCAGGAGGTGGTGGAGGAAGAGGCGGCGGAGACGAACGGTATGGAGGACACACCTGCGCCCAAGAAGAAAAAGAACAAGAAGCAGGAAGAGTCCGTGGAGGAAGAGGCGGCGGAGACGCAAATGGAGCCAGAGCCTGTGGAAGAGGCAGCGATGGAGACCGCGGAGGTTACGCCAGAGACGCCACAGACCGAGAAGAAGAAAAAGAAGAAAAAAATTAAGACTGGGGATGAATAGCAAATTCCTCCAAAACTGGACTGTGTTTTTTTCCATGTTTTTTGTTGGTTCTGTACAGTTTTATTTTGAATTATGTAATTCAGTGTGTTCTTTACAAAGCCTTGGACTTGCTTAACATTCAGTTGGTTTGGAAATGCAGGCAGCACTTGGCTGCCTTTATTTCCCCCAGTGTTTTTTGTTTGTTGCTTTAAACTGTGAAGGCATGTTTCTGCTGAGTTCCTCAGTGTTTTTCTGTTAAGCAGTCTCAAAGCACTTTACACTGAAGCTGAATGTATATAAATGTTTTCTGCTCTGCGCGTGCCTTGGTGTCCAGTCGATGCTCATTACTGTACGGCACCCTGATCTTGCACAGGCCTGTCACTGCCTTATTTCAAACACCTGCCATGGATTGGTCCCCTCTGTTTGCACAGGGTTCATGGGCCTGTATCATGTAGACTGTTGGTCTTGCATAATGGTGAATTCTGTTCAGTCATGCCAATTCAGTTCAGTCATGCCAAGTGGCACTGTATTTTCTGTTGTGGGTACAACTAAAGCAGTTTTATGAGCATTTTATTGTACTGTCTTCCAATCTCAGAAACAAGACCAAAGGTTTATCTTTTCCTTCTGTGCTCCTAAATATCAGTCTCCATATTTTGGTTAATAACATTTTTGTCTTGTAACCATGACTTAAGATATGTTGCCCTTGGAGTTGGGAATTTTTAACCCTAGATAATCTGGGATAAAATGCCATTGAAAACAAGACACATGCCATCCCTTTGAAGAATGCTGTGCTGGTGCTGAATTAAGCTTGTTGGAATGAACAGTTAGGTCATCTACCTCTCTGTAAAGGTGATAAGGCCTTTTGTAGAGGGTTTGAGAACATATAGAACAGAATAGCTGCATTATATGAAATTTTATTATCAAAAAGGCATGGTGTGTGAACTTTTTAAGTGTATATTGCTGAACATATGTTGCCACACAAAGTATGAAAATTAATTTGCTGTGGCAGCTGAATTACTCTTGTGCTTAAGCTTCTGTTTTATATGAAACCATTACAAGTATCATTTGGGTTGTCATACAAAGTAAATGCTTTTGACAAATGTTTTTTAAAGAGTTCTATGCATCTGTCATTAAAGTTTATTAAAGCCCAGAGGCTGTGTAACAGGAGGTGCAGTCCTGCAACTGCATTTCCTTCAGGAGCTCAAGGGACCACTGGTTATGTTGAAAGCAGAATATTATGAACTTGACAAAAACATTTGTGGCCAATCCCATTTGTGTAATAAAATCATACACAATTCTGTGGACATGACTTTTTCCTATTAGGTGATTTTTTTTCAGATCAGGTATGGAGTCCCAGATGTACAATGGCTATGTGTACATCTTATTTCACTGTGTGGTTCCATATTAATACTGTTAGCTAAGGTGCTCTGTGTAATAGCATCACTGGTTCATTCAATGTGGCCTTTAAAATGTAGGGGGAGCACAATCAAACATTCTGTCTTGAGATACTGAATATTCTAATAAAATCAACATACACATCCATAGTAAATGGTATAAGGATCTTCTGCAAAGACAGAACAAGACACTATAAACTGTTCAGAACTTTTATTTGGTGGGCAACAAGGATTAAAACTTAAAAATATACCAAATGGTTGAGCTTTAAGGGGGAAGGAAGGAAGGGGGTCATAAAGTTTTAGCCAATGGAAAAATTGGGCAGGGCAGTAAATCCACTAATGGTAAAGGTGGGAAGGACTTCAGCCACCATATAGAAAATGTTCACAGGCTGAAAGGGGGTGGGGCAAGCTACAAAAATGGTTCTAAAAAAGGCTTCACCTTCAAATGATGCTTAATAATGACAATTTAGATCATTCTTAGTTCAAAAAGCCTTGTATGTATATTAAAAAATGTCCATGTATCATGGTGCCAGTTACAATTCAAGTATAATCCCCCTCCTATTCTGAAGTTTTTTTACATAAGTTCTCTCCTTTAAATTCCTTTTTTTTTCTGTTCTTAAATGTATTTCATAGCTTCCTAGTTTTGAAGTAAACAAAAACATCCTTCAAAAACAAAATGCAGAAACCACATTTCATGTTATACTATTACATATATATACTGTATAAATACATACATAAATATTTTACATACAACAGCCAAAATTTGGAAAAAGGAAAAGAAAGTAAAAGAACTAGGGGAGGGGGGGTGGTAGTGTGTATTTGTTAGCTTCACACTAAAAATGGTTTGTCCCACTCGGGTCTGATCAGTCAACGGTTCACGGGTGAGCCCTCAGCCGGGGCCAGCGGAGGTGGGAGAGGGGAGCGGGGGTGGGGTGGGAGCTTGTGACCCCCCCCGGACCCCTCTCAGTTGCCCCAGTAGGGGGAGCTGCCATAGCTGGACTTGTTGGCCTGGGTCTTCTGCTGCATGCTGCTGGACTGGCTGCGCTGGCTTGGGCCAACCTGCAGAGGGAGCCAAAGACAAAAAGCTCAGTTAACTGTTCTGGTGCAAAAACACCACTGTTGCCCAGCAGTGAATACTCCCATTCCCCTAGATCAGTGTCAATCCTGCTCCTGGAGGCCCACTGTCCTGCATATCCTCTATCTATCCTTGCTCCAAACACACCTGATTAGTGTGATTAACATGCTCTTGATTAAATCGGGAGTGCTCAGCTAATCAAAAGTGCCGCTGATGAGTCCAGTCAGGTAGGTAGAGCAAGGATAGACAGAATATATGCAGGACAGGGTGCCGCCAGGAGCAGGATTGAGAATCAGTGCCCTAGATCACAACTGTGGTTCAGTTTTGTGGCATTAAGCAAGAACCATCACACAGGTGTGTTAGTTCTGATTCAGTCCCTCTCTTTATGTACGTTAATCTCACCTCACCTTCAGCATCCTCTGCTTTTGCAGAAGACAGAAGTCTGTCACATGTAATCCTATGCCACACCTGCACATTTCTGACACTACAAATCCCACAGTGCACCAGGACAGAAGAGAGTGAACGGAGGGTAGGCGTTATCTCACATGCCTCAGGAGGCTGAAAGTGACTGACGAGGGGACCCTAGCCAATATAACCCATCTACCCCCGTGGGAGCAGAACTGATCACGTTGCACCCCTGTGAACCCCTGGTCATCGCCGGCCAATGACAGCCCGGGGTTGAGGCGGGGTCAGGGCCCCGGGACCGGCGTGCGGCAGGTGCAGGTACCTGGCTGTCCTGCGTGAGGTGGTGGTGTAGCAGCTGGGAGTGCGGCTGCTGGTGCGCCGGCAGGATGTGGAGGAAAGGGGCCGGGGCGTAGCCGGGGGCCGCCCCGGGGTTCAGGGGTCCCGTGCCCCCCAGCGCGGAGGGCAGGCTGAAGGGCGGGGGCGTCCCAGCATGAAAACCCTGTTTGTCAAAAGACTGGAGCGGGACAGGGGGACAGAGTCAACAGTGTGGACACGAGGAAAGGGCCATCGTTGGCCCTTCTTACTTTGGCTACCGAGGGCAACCTGAAAACGCTAATTGATGAATGATTTCCATCTCACCTGGGTCTTGTTGTAAACAGATCCGCTGATATCTGGTACTCCAGAGTTGCTGGACGTCACAGACACTCCTTGAGAAAACAAACAGGAGGAGGTTGTGCTTGGGTCAGTGATCATTTAGAATGGCAGATATTACTACATTCTCCAAGCCCCAAGTACCTGCAGGATCTGAGTATCATAACTGACCTGAAGTCAACATCTGGTCACAGGGCACCATCACCAGATGTGGCATGTTTACATAAGTTTAAATGAAAGTCATTACAACATGCCAGGAGCTCCTTGACTAGAGAAACTGGACCAACAGCAAAAATGTATTCCGCCTTACTGTATATGAACAAGCCACCTGTACACAAGCGTGATTTGTGTGTTTGAGATGTGTGTATGAGAAGCGGCAGTGTGCTCTGTGTGTGTGTGTGTGTGTGTGTGTGTGTGTGTGTGTGTGTGTGTGTGTGTGTGTGTGTGTGTGTGTGTGTGTGTGTGTGTGCGCGCCCTACCTTTCCCTGGCCCGGAGGCCGCAGACTTGGCCTGAGCTTGGGAGGAGCCGCTGTAACCCCCTTTGCTGTAGTCCCCTCCGGCCTGGCCCTGCGTCAGGTCATCATACCCTGTGGAGAGGGACAGTCACCCTTCCGTAAACACGATGGCGCTGGTCATTACAGCATTGTGTGGTGCGCTTGTGTTGACATGTGGTCTGTGTCAACTGTCACTCCTGTGACTTTCAGGCGTTACGTTACAATTACTGTCATTTAGCAGATGCTCTTACCCAAAGTGACACAGGTTACAATTTTTTACATGTTATCCATTTGTACAGCTGAACGGGCTGAAAAGGCTTTAAAGCTCTTTCTCTGGAAGCTGCTCTACGTAAAAAGCATCTGCTGGTTACAAAAACAAAAACAAATGCCTAGCATCAGACTTAGGGCCACCAGATTGACACACAAGGATGAAACTGGTGGCATCATTAACATACAGACCACACAGCAAGGAAGAGTGACAGAGCAACTGATGGACTACAGCGCTCCATCTGTTCTGCTTTAATCCAGGATCCCTTACTGAGAACAGTAACATTACATTATTGTCATTTAGCAGATGCTCTTATCCAAAGCGACTTACATAGATTAGTTTTTTTTTCTTTTTTTTACGTATTATCCATTTATACAGCTGGATATTTACTGAGGCAATTACTGGTTAAGTACCTTGCCCCAGCAGTGCCTCAGCAGCGAATCAAGCCAGCAAAATTTCAGTTATGAGCCCTGCACCTTACCCGCTATGCTACACTGCCGCCCTGACGATGCTGCTGACAATCACATGAGCGGGCACAAGCAAAGACGGGCTAATCGAGTACATATAATCGCATCGCACGAGCTGAAAACCCCGAGCCGTTCACACGGATGGAGCCGGCGGCCCACCTGAGCTGTAGGTGTGCTGCCCGTAGCCGCTGGGCTGCTGGAACGGGGTGGAGGGGTTGCTGAGCCCCACGCCGTGCTGCTTGGCCGAGGCGGGCGGCACGAACATGGTGGGGCCGTACTGGAAGGCGCTGGGCACGCCCGGCACGCCGGGGTAGTAGGGCAGGCCGGTGTAGCTGTAGCCCGGGGGCAGCGCGGGGTTGAGGAAGGCCTGCTGGGCGCTGTGGTGGCCCTGCTGCTGCTGCTGCTGCTGCTGGGGCTGCTGCTGGGCCTGGCTCTGCGCCTGGCTCTGCGCCTGCGGGGGCTGCGGGGCCTGGGCCGGGTGCGGCGCCGACAAGCTGGTGGGAGGGGCCGGGGACGCCGAGTCGCCCCTGCCGAATTTCGTCACTTCACCTGTAGGGGGCAGCAGAGAGGCACGTGGGTGGGTTGTTAAGTGATAACCGCAGGTGTATTTACACAGAGAGATGAGATGAGAGGAGCGGGCGTGGGGGAGGAGGAAGCGGGCATGTCTCTGTATAAGGGGAGCCTACAGAAACAGAACGGGGAAGGTGCAGCTGAGAACGGATCCAGGTGAGGTTACCTGAGTAAGGGCTATTGGCTAGAGCCGTCCCGTCTCTGCCTGCAAGCGTTGGGAATGTGATTCCATAGTAATCCTGTGCCGACAAGAACACAGGCAGGGGTGTATTACAGGCAGCTGCTAAGAAACATTCTCTCAGATTCATGCTATTAGCCATGTCACTGCCTGAATTGGAGGAAAGCTCATCTCAGGGCTGGTAAATGGTGCCGTTTAAATGGTAAATGGTAACATTTCTTTACAAACTTTCCAATTTAAGCAACGTAATATTCTTTAAGAACATTATTAAACTCCTAACACTCCACCAGAGAGGTCAAAGGTCATGCAGGAGTCAACTCACCATGGGTAATCGGGACTGCAACATGTGAAGGTCCTCATACCCATAGATCTGCTTTGGGGGAGAGAGAGCGAGCGCGGGAGGTCACTTCACAACATGGATACTACCACTGTACAGCAAGAATAATGCAGTAATCATCAACGACAAATACACAGGAAGGGTAATATGACGATTATCAACCAATCATATACACACAGGAAGAGGAGCCATGACAGAGGGGCAGCTATAACCCAGCTAACAGAAGCAGTGTGGTGACGGCGGGGAGGTGTTACCGGATATGCCGGCAGCAGTCCGCCTGGACCCATGATGTACTGGTTAGGCAGCAGCGGGGGGACCCCCTGGGGCAGGTTGGGGGGAGCTTTACCTGGAGGGCAAGCACAGACATTTACATTTCAAACAACTGTTAAATGTCAAATAAATATAAAGCATGAAGTTGTGCGTACCTGTACAGTATGAGCATGTGTCGGCACAAACACCTGTGTTTGTGTGCACTCAGTGGTGTTACGCTCACACTCACTGGCCAGGGAGAGCTGTTAGCCTGGCCTGACACTGTCGCTCATTCAGCTTGAATGAATACACTTATGTTCTATTGTGCTGGAAGTCACTCTGGATAAGAGCGCCTGGTAAATGAATGTAAGGTAATGTAATGTAAATGTAATGTCAATGTAATGCAATGTAATGTAATGTCAATGTGATGTCAATGTAACGTAACGTAACGTAATGTAGGCTCACCCGAGGAGGACAGCAGGGGCGCGGTCCGGCAGGCGGCGGAGGGGACGGTGGTCCCGTTGCCGCTCAGGCCCAGGGCCCCGGTCCCGTGCAGGCCGCTGGTCACGGTGACCGCGCTGCTGTTGCTGCCGCTGCCGACGCCGAGGAGAGCTGGGGCCGGCGCGGAGGAGAAGGCCGACGCGGAGGAGGGGGCGAGGGAGCTGCTGCTGCTGCTGTCCACACTGGTGTGCTGCAGAGAGACAGCGGAGGCCGTCACCACCCACCCACTCACACACATCAGAGTTACTGTCAGCGTTACTTACACAGGCGCTCGGCGGACCACAGGGAAACCAGCGTAGTTTACATATGACGGTAGTAGCTGTAAGGAGCAGGGACTGAAAGGTTGCCGGTTCGATTCCCTGCTGGGGCGCTGCTGCTGTGCCCCAGGTATTTAACTCACAATTGCCTCAGTAAATACAATTTTATCCATTTGCAGCTGTGTAAGTCGCTCTGGATAAGAGTGTCTGCTAAATGACAATAATGTAATGAACAATTACCATCTGTTTACACAGGCATTTACGGAAGCAGCTCAGATCACCTTCCTGAGGGGTACCATGGCAGTGCCCCACCTGGGAATAGAACCTGCAACCTCTGCACAACAGGCCTAGTTGCTTAATCAGTGCTGCCCAGTAAGGATTATGTTCTCTTTCACATTCCCACTGGTATACGTTCACTGTCTTGTGTGTGGAGACAGGACGGTCATCGAGATCGGGTGGTCATGGGTTCAAATCTCACACAGACGCTGCTCCTGCAGTCTTGAGAAGGATGCTTTGATGGTACAATCAAAGCAGGACTGACGCGGTGTACAGTGTACGAACTCTGGTGAGCCATCCCAGAAACAGGCATCTGCTGAGCACCTAATGTGCAGGAGGCGGCGTGCGGTAGCGGGTACTCACTGTGAGGGAGGAGCCTGAGGAGAGAGCTGAGCTGGAGGACAGGCCGCTGCTGGCGTGATTGCTGGAGAGAGTGCTGGGAGGGGAGAGACAGGGGAGAGGGAGCCATTTTCACACCTCATTACAGTCAATGTGTTCCCAGTACCACAGGGGCTCTGACTGCCGGCATACTGCCCCCGTACGGGACCGAGATTCATTCAAATCTGAGAGAAGTGTGAGAGAAGACAGGAGGAGAATGGGGGAGAAACTCTAGCTTTGCAATGCTCGTCACACACAAGCAAGAGATGGATGGGACATTCAGACAGAGAGGAGCGCAGTACAGGGGGGTTCAGTTATGGACTTGTAGCCAGAGTCCTCACATACAGGCGAAAGACAGGGGGACTTAACAGAGAAGCCATTCTAAGTGTGGTTTAGCAATGTCCAAAGTCAGAGCTGAGGCGGAGCTGTCGAACAGGAACAGAGAGAAGAGGTGGTATGGGACAGCTCACCTGCTGAGGGGGGGCAGGGTGGCGGTCGGCAAGTCGGCCGTCAGGCTGGGCAGTGCCGAGCTGTGGGCGGGGACAGAGGGGGCAGGAGGGGGTGGGAGCAGGGGCGGAGCTGGTGCTGGTCAGTGAGGGAGACTCCGGCTTCGGAGTGGAGGAGGCTGAAGTAGCTGAGAGAGAGGGGGAGAGAGAGGGAGAGAGAGAGAGAGAGAGAGGGAGGGAGAGAGAGAGAGAGAGAGGGAGGGAGGGAGAGAGAGAGAGAGAGAGAGAGAGAGAGAGAGAGAGAGAGAGAGAGGGAGAGAGGGAGAGAGAGAGAGAGAGAGAGAGAGAGAGAGAGAGAGAGAGAGAGAGAGAGGAGAGAGAGAGGGAGAGAGAGAGAGAGAGAGGAGAGAGATGAACATGTACGTTAACACAAAAACGCACATACCGAGGGTTCAAGCAAAACCTGCCGTCAACTTTAACTCCTAGTCAAATGCAAACATCGTCTCATTCCTCAGTTCGTGGAGTTCAGTAATCAACCAAGCCAATGAAATATACTCCGGATGTTTTCGTGCATTGTGCTCACAGTAACACAACATGTATCTGTTAGTCAAAGTTGAGGACTGATCTTTACCGGATCCAGGTCTGTGTGTTAATACGTGGCCATGCGTGTGTGCTGTCACACTATGATGTAAAGGTAAAATAACCATCTATGGGTAAGTGAAAAGCATTACTCCATTATGTATATGCTGCATGGCTTCCAAGCTTTTCTAACAGCAAACTGTATACAGCACAGTCCCAGATTGCTCATTTGGCTCTGGGATTTGGAATACGCAACATTGCTAATACCGATATGTTCTGCATTTTACAGTTTTCCCCACATATGCACACAGCTGTGCAGGAGTGCACAATACCACGGAGTGAGTTAGGCTTCGGCACATAGTGAAGAACAGGTATGTCCTGTTATGACTTCAACGTGTGGCCATATTTAACAGTTAACTTACTGTCTAGTGCTGTTGGGGTCCTCACACCATTAAAGCCATTCTGTAAAAGGAAAGAAAAAAAAAATTAAAAACAGACATAATTACCAGGGCACGCAATTTCACTGCCAACTAGCTGAGACCCCTGTCCAGGGCAACTTTCATTGACTGTAAATTGATTTTAAATTGGATTTTAAATGGCTCAAGGCCACAAGAGCAGTGCCAGATTTCTCTCAGCCATAAGTTTCCTCCAGACTGCCGTCCTGTCAGTCCATAGGGCTGTGTGTCTCACCGTGACTGGTGCGGCGGACGTGTCCTTGCTCTGGGAGAAGGCGAGTCGGGAGTGGGGGGGTGCGCCGGTCTCGAAGCCGCTCCCGAGGAGGAGGAGGAGGAGGAGGAGGAAGACGGGGGAGTGGCGGCGCCGGGGGCGCCCAGGGAGGGGGTGAGGCTGGGCAGCGACACCGACGGGGAGGGGTAGCTGGAGTCAGAGGAGGCCAGGGGTAAAGAGAGCGAACTGCTCAGAGACTCGCTGTCACGCACAACCAAAGAGGTGGAGAGAAACACACACATTTGATGTTATGTTAAAGCCTCTCGCTTTCATAAGAAATGTATCCATTGTCAGAGGATTGACTGCAAGACAGTTTCACGATGCATGCAACATTAAAATGAACCGTCCAGTCTTCTACAGGCTAAAAACCCTTGCACAATTCCCAGGACAGACCTGATGGGTTTGGAGTAGAGGCTGCTCTGTGTCTGTGGTACCGGTACCGGTTCCCTGGTTGTGCTGCTGGCACAGTTCTCTGGCTGCCCAAAGTCCTGCAGGGCAGGTTCTGATCCGAAGTCCAGAGCACCAAACTGCACGTTCAGCCCAGAGACATCAGCTGAGCCTGGCATCTCCACTGCTGACGCAGGAATCTGTCAGGAGGAGAGATACATGCGCACAGTCAATACAGCCAAGTTCATCTCTTTCCAAGTCCCGCGGAAGCGATGAAATGACATCCAAAGGATCCTCTAGCAATTTACGACATGATGACCTCATAATAATAATTCTCTAAGGTGATTATACCAATTTGTTACTTTTCTCCCGTCCCTTTTTCACGGCAGATTCTGATTTGGCAGTTGGCCATGCCCCACTCATCTCACTGCCGAGTATCTCACACCAACTCAGGAAGCACTGAAGCAAAGCTGACGCACTCTGGAGGCCAAAGGCTACTTTGTACACAGAAGCACATCTCTCACAAACGACGGCCAGTTAAGTAAAGGGACCAAGCACTTATTCAGTGCTGTCTCAGAGAGTACTGGCTGAGTTTAAGCCCGCAGGATCCTGGTACAGAATTCATGGTCACGCTATTATGACATAATCTAGATTTCAGCCTTGGGGTGTCCTGGCGCAAGGGTCACCCTGCCCAGAGGGAATTCCTGTGCCAGCTGAGCCACTCGGGGGGTCCCGGGGGGCCGATTCGGGAAAGCGCTCGTACCTTAGAGGTGGGCGGTATCCTGCGCTTCTGCGTCTTCATCTGCCTGTGCTGCGAGGAGCTGCTCTGGGGCTCCGCCCCCACGGGGAGGAGGGGGAGGGGCATCAGCTTGGCACCGGGGGAGGGCCCGTCGCGGGGCGGGGAGGGGTCCCGGGGTTTGGGGAAGGACTCCAGCACCAGCGGAGAGGGGGCGGGGAGTGCAGGGGGGCTGGGCTGCCGGGCCACAGGGAGGGCTCCCGCCTGGGACAGAGAGCTCTGCTGCCTCTGCGTCAGCTGGCTCAGGACCAGGGAGGGGGAGGGCTCCGGCTGCGTCTTAAAGTCCCCTGGAAGACACGCCGCCATCGTCACTCCACCTGCCAGCGTCTGCCCACCCGTCCTCCATGACTCTCCAATACAAGCGTTCTTTAACGTCACCATTTGTTTCTCAATACGCTCACACTCACTGGTCTGGGAGTGCTGTTAGCCTGGTCTGACACTGTTGCTCTTTAACCCTTTCACGCATACAGTCGCACCGGTGTAATTAGCCCTTTCGCGCGTACGGTCAAACTGGTGTGATTAGAACACTAGACTAGAAAAATTCTGACGTTAGCTTTGACGAAACAGTAACTTAGCATTACAAAGTATAGAAAATGCAGCAGTGAAAAGTATAAGAAGCTTAATAACGCTAATGAAAACATAATCCATGTAACATATCAAGCACGCTACATAGCATAAAGTAAGTCATGTATGGGGTTAACTTGAATGGATACGCTAATGTGCAAGAAGTCACTATGGATAAGAGCATCTGCTAAATGCATGGCATGTAATGTAATGTAATGTAACGTAATGTAAAATAGAGCGTTTTTTAAAAAAACAGACACCACTGCGCCAAAAAGTAGCGGCATTTTGGTACTGTTCGTAAGCATCTGTAATGAATAAATACCTCCTTTGCTCCACAACAGGCCTCTAAGCTGTGCGGTTAAACTGTGTGCACGGGGTGCGTGCGAGTGTGTGTGCGAGCGCGGCACTCACGGCTGAATTGGGACGACAGCGAGGCGGTGCTCTGCGTCCCCACGGGCTTGATGTCCCACGAGGAGGTGGAGACGGACGGCCCGCCGGTCCCCGCGGCGCTGGGCGGCTGGCCGGGCAGTTGGCCCAGCCCCGGGCCCTTCAGCTGCTCCAGAATCTGAGCCCCCGCCGACGAGTTTGGCTTGGAGCCGCTCAGGTCCCCGAAGCCGGAGCCCAGGACCGAGGACTGGGGCGAGAGAGGCAGAGAGAATAAGGTCACAGCGCAGAAGTGATTCAGCTCAGGGATTGAGAGCAGTTTCTGGGGAAAAAGTTAAGGGAAGCGTTCCAAAGGGAGTGGATGTAACAGGCCAACACCAAGTCAAGGCTGATTTATGACCCTTTTGTACATCCAATACATTACTTTCCATTGCTTTTACTCCACAAGAGGGGTTCTTTATCCTACTGATTCACTGTTTGTTTACTCTTAACTTCAAAACTGCGTATTAGAGTTGCAACAGCAACTCAAAAAAGAGCCAAGGCATGTCCACAATCTGCGGTGTAATTTTGTTTAATTTCTGATGGGGTCTGAGCAGCCAAGGTCTTGTTGCAATCCTAGCACGAAAACAGACTCCATTTATCACAGTGTTCCTGATCTAACTATCAATCTGTCCTTCAGTCTGCCTGAGTTCCAGCGCTGTTTTTAAATGTCTGTCTGCGCTTACCCCCCCACCCCATCGGGGGTCTGTGCTCGCCTCGCCCGCGTCGGGGGTCTTACCAGGGCAGCATGTGCGTAGCTGGGGGCGGGGCCTCCGTTGCGGTGGTGGTGCGAGTTGGTGAACACCAGGTTGTTGCCCACACTCTGGGGGGAGGGCGGGTCCACACAACCCACCTCCCCCCCGCCGCCCGGCTTCTGCAGCAGAGACACCAAGCTGGAAAACACAAGGGGGGACGTGTGACCCAACTCCAGCATCAACACCGCCATTACAATCCAGCTGTAGCACTTAATCTGGCGAATTACGGTGACACAGGAATACACCCGACGGCAACAATAATAAAGGGACTGTGACATTTTACATGGTTCTGAGTATGACACGTAGTCGAATGTTCCCCCTAAGTGTTCATGATCATCCTACAGCACACAGGCGGGTTACCTTTGCCCAGGTGTGATATGGTTCTCAGTCACAGGTGCCGAGGAGGCGGTGAACACTTTGGTCTCAGACAGCTGAAGTGGAAGAGATGAATCTCAATCAGTCAGGGTTCCCCATTCACATCTCATTAATACCTGGAAGGACTTTGCTACAACATTTACATGTTAAATGTAAGGTTTTGAAGGAATATTTTTACTGCTCCAACAGACAAATTCCTCTGAAACTTCAAAGATGGAACCGCAGTGGGCAAAACCTCAAAATGAATTTCTGCATTTTTCCTATTTTTCCCAGATACACATGAGGATGCTTTGGCAGCGAGTATCAGCCACCACACATTTGGCAGTGGACTTAATGCATAAGCCAGCAAGCTAGCCCATTTGTTATCTGCACACCGGATATCTGACCACCTCCGTGACTTCCACGTCTTTTCAGGATGGAAATACTTCAAAGTGTAAATCAAAGGACTTCCAAGGACAGAGAGAATCCTGAGCATTTTATCCACCGTGCTCTCACTGAAACAGTTAAAAGCTCTGCGCTGTAGCTAACGCGCTGTTGTGAGAGGCTGAGAAAGGGGCAGGCTGGCTTTAAACAGAGCCGTTGTTCCGCCCCCTTCCCCGTTCGCCCCCCTGACCCCGGCACTCACGTCCTCGTTCCAGTCTTCTGCTGCCCAGTCGTCCAGCGTGCTTCTCCACGCTCCTGCTGGCGGAATGGGGGCGGAGTCAGACACGGGGGTTACGTTACATTACATTATTGTCATTTAGCAGACGCTCTTACTCAGAGTGACTTGCAGATTTTACAAGATACACATCACACAGCAAGCAGGAAAGAGTGACACCACCCTATGGACTACAGTGCTCTATCTGTTCTGCTTTAATCCAGGATCCCTTACTGAGAACGCTACACTACATTACTGTCATTTAGCAGATGCTCTTATCCAGAGCAACTTACAGATTTTTACAATTTTGACATTTTATTCATTTATATAGATGGATATGTACTGAGGCATTGTGGGTGAAGTAACTTGTCCAAGGGTTCAACAGCAGTGCCCCAGCGGGGAATCGACCCAGCAACCTTTTGGTTACGAGCCTCATATCTTACCACTACACCACACTGCTGCACCTAGGTCCAGATCGGGGGGGTGTGTGTCTGGTTCTCACCTGTCCCGTTGTTGGTGTCGTTGGCCCCCGTCTCCCAGGTGTCCGAATGGGACCCCCCTGCCCCTGAGTCTGTGGTGTAGTCAGCTGGGTTAAAGGTCCTGCAGGGACAGGGGAGTGGGGTGAAGAGGAGGGAGCACAGGAGGGTCAATCAGTCAAACTACAAACCACAGCCATGGAACACAGTGAGGTGGCCAATGCACTAGTTTCAGTTACGTCTTTATCAACAAGCGCACAATTCCAGACTCCAATTCTCTAACACATGTACGGATAAAAAAAAACACACACCCACATAAAATTCAGGTTCAGTGACGTGCTTGTAGCTATCAATAAGTTCACAATTTCACGCTCAATTTCTCTGACACATGTACGGATGCAAACGGTCTCTCTCTCTCTCTCACACACACACACACACACACACACACACACACACACACACACACACCTTCAAAAATCAGTGACCAGAGTAAGCAAGGGAAACAAAGTTTGAGCCCAAAAGGCATCTGCAGTAGGATACTCAGTCCTCTCCATCATGCGGTACTCACCCCATTCCCTGTGCTGAAAACCTGCTCCCGCCAGCAGCCCGGCCTCGCCCTCGGCCTCCAGACCCTGGGGACACACATCATGGCTGCATTTAACAGTGAAACAAGCAGCAAATCCCCTCAACAGGTAGCATATGCTTCTGCAATCAATTCACATCTCTCACCACTAGGGGGAGTAAGAAATTAAACCCTGAACCATCTTGACCATATCTGAAGAAATGTCAGCCGTTATTCAACAGATAAGACTCACCACATGCTCATAAAAAGTACCGTGATTAATCATCATATTCTGGCATTCCAACAGCCCAAATGCAGTGGACAACAAACATATGTAGGGGATGAGCCGTTTCACGATTAAGAATGAGACCATTAATACAGGGACAGAAAAAAACCCATTTAATACACTTTCAAAATGTATTTTAGACTTAATAGGCTGTAAGCCATTTGGGAGGGCACCAATTTTATAAATACACACATCCATGTGTAGGAATATGAAACTGTAGAGACCTCTTGGCTACCACACTAGATCTTTGCCTATTCTGGCAGCAACTGTTGCCAGTGGAGCCAATATTTTAAAAGTGAATACTGATTGGGGGATCCAGTAATAAATAAGATAGTGTGACATGCAAATGAATTACTAAGACAGAACTTCTACAGTTTGGATTTGGTAAAAGGGGGAAAAAAAGCTAGTTTACATCATAGGACATTCACATAACACACCTAGTGTCCTCCCCTCAGGAAAGTAATGTCCCTGCAGGTTGCTCTGCAGAGAGTAAACAAGGCGCCGGCCTTGCAGCTTTCATCTCTGCCATCAAAGAGAGAGGGCTCTCGGCAGAGGAGGCGGGAGAGAAAACAGCATTCTTTCCCTTCTCAATGTTGCTGGATATTTCATCAGTCGCCTTGGTTCGCGGCCTGCATCCTCACAGAATTCTCACGATCGGGGGGGCGTTCGCTGGTTAGGAACCTCCGCCCCCGCGGCCACCCTGGCTGTAGGGGTCCGTGCTGTCTATGGATGCTGCCTTGTGCCTGCCACCCATAACAACTGCAAGCTAGAACCCTCAGGGTCATGAGAGGTCACTCCACTATCAGGCCCGGATATTAAAGAGAAAACATCATGGGGACTCAAAAGACTCAATGTCATTTTTGCATACGAGGCCTAAACTGCAAATTACTCATCCCCAGGACAGCTGACCTCTGAGGGTCTTAAAGTCCAGTCGAAGATGGCTCGGCATCTATAATGAGGTTAACGCGCGATGAAAGTTTGTTAAGCGTCACACATTACAGAGCGGTTCAGGTTTTCTGAAAGATCTGTATCAGCATACACAGAAAGCAACCCCCATTCCATGAACACATACTGTGCCACCTCATACCAAACGTAGTGGAGTGAAAGAACCAGCTAACAAACAAGCCACTGTCTACCCCTGCTCTGTAGACCACTTGGAGAAGCCCAGCTATCAAACGGCTATCACACACCTAGCCTGGTGCTTAATGTCATGCAATGTTGACTGATGTAATGAGTCTAAACTCCCATGTGATCAATCAGTCAAGGAATGATGAGGGAAAAAATGGAGGAGATTCCATTAGCGATAGGAACGAGTGTTCCCGTGACTGTCACTCATCACCCGCCTGCAAGAGACACGTCCCTCGGTCCCTCATCATCCCTCAGCGCTGGATCAAATTCCCCTTTAGGCATCAGTTAATCTCACCCCCTCAGCTGCACACATGCATGGTAAACACGCACGGAGACAGAGGCGAGCTCTCCCGGTCTCTGTATTCTGCTCTTTGGCGCCCCCTACCCTCCTCTTTCCTTCGAGCGCCCCTCTCCCCTCAGCAGCTGCTTGGCACGGCGCATTCCTCACATGCTGGCCAGCGCTCTGGGTAATTGCTGCGCGACACAAATAGAGACACTGCCAAGAAGAATCCTGCATCTGCCCCCCCTCTACGCGCCGTGACCCGGTGCCGGGGTAACCGGGGCAGAGGAACGAGCAGGACCACTCGAGTCCGCCCGGGTCTCCAGCCTTTAAGCTCAACAGAAAGTGCTGTTACTGGGCGCTGCCCCAACCCAGAGGGAGGGTATGACAGCCCTATTCAATCTACCGCTACTCCCTTCCTCTTCTGCTTTTTACAATCTCTACGCCTTCCAACGCTGTCTCAGTCTTAGAGAAATCTACTGCTTAAGTCCGCGTGTCAAACACTCGGACCTCCAACGGGAGTTCGTTTTCCTTACTGCTGCTGCAGCCTCTTACGTAACAGAGAAAAGTAGCAATTGGGAGTCGTAAACTTTCCTTCTTGAGCAACAGTCAGAGGTGCTAACGTAAACACTTTTACATTTGTTACAGACTGCTGGCCAGCACAGAAAGCAAAATGTGCTCACACCACATGCCCGTTAATCCAGATCATGCCAAGGAACGACAACGTCTGTAACGCACGCGTGGAGATTTCAGATATGGAATGTGACCAACCCAAAGTGACTTCTAACCCCCCGCCCCTCAACCCCACACCACTGTAAAATGATAGACAGGCCAGCCTGGGAACAACAGGATAAGACAAACAACAGGTGCTTGATTTGAAGTTAAGAAGAGGTTTGAAACGATGTAACACCCCACTGGTGTCTGGCAGTGTCAAGTACTTTAATGTACCAATAAAAAAAGAGTGTCTGGTTGGCACCCATAAAATATAAACTAAATTATTTTACACATAAACATCTGAAAATGTAGATATTTAAATATATATTTAAACATAAATATAGATGCATAAGTCATTTCTCTCCTATTGTTCAGCTCTCTCACAGATAACTCAGGTTTCTACGTGGTATTTCAGTGTGTGAGCCAGCCTCTCCCAGCATTACAGCATTTTTGATGAATAGAGAGGTCCTGATAAAACTACAGTAAAGCCTGAGAATGACAGAATGAACAGTGTAAAAATCCCCATTGGGGTGTATGAGCTCACCTCTGCCTCTTCCCCGGCGGCCGCGGTCTGACCCTCTCTCTCCCGGGCCCTGGTCCACCCCATTCTCCTCTATGCGCACTGCAAGGCACAGGGGAGACATAGCTGTGTTATGTGCATCTCACTCTCACTCTCTCTCACACACACACACACACACCTAAAGATTACACTAAATACTACAGCTACATATACTACAATGCAATAAGTGACATAGCTCTGTGCTCTTCATATGTACAAGCTAGGCTACCCAAACCCACAGCTTAAATCACACAACTTCACATGCAACATCACAGCCCAGTAGCCACAGTATAACACCCTCCCTCCTCTCCCAAACACCCCTTGCTCTCCCTTCTAGCCTTCCTTAAAGCACTGGAGGGTCCTTTCTTCTCCAAAACAAATTTCGCCAGTGACTACACAGGACAGCCTGTCCTACTGGGTGTTCATATGTATGCACAGTGCACATAAACTGGGGCTGGGTCTCTGGGAAATATTTTTGGAGCCCCCGTAAAAGTGTCCCCCACTTGTGAGGAAGGCGCGTTACCCTCGCGGCCGCGGCTGGCCCCCCGGCCCCTCCTGCTCGGCCCCCCGCGGCCCCGGCTGGCCTCCCTCTCTCCTCTCTTCTCCCGGCTCTCTTTGTTCTCTGAAGAGGGCCCCTCCTTCCCCAGGCCCCTCTTCTTCCCCACCGTCTCCCACGAGGTCTGAGCCAAAAGGAAACGAGCAGAGGGGACGAAGGCAATGGGTGGAGGGAATCACACAGCAGGCGCAGGTTTACACAAAAGGGCATTCCGGTTCAGGGACATGCCCGGAGCTCAGTGGGAATGGCTTACCTTTATGCTAAAACCAAAACATGGTACACTGTTAAAAAGCCCTACCAAAACAGCTCCCAGATAGTTTTATGTACCAGTGCTACATTAAGTATATTTTTAATAATTACCCATCACTGAGTACAGCTTGCAATGGAAACGTTAGAGAGCTTTTATAGAATCTGAAACCAAATGAGTCAAAACATGCACAGGACGGCCTTCAATCATATGAACACTTGTATCACTGCATTTTCACAGCCTGGCAACATGCAATGTTTTTCATACACCGTTCAATAATCTCCTTCACACAATTAGAAGTTACTGAAACTGGTATGCTACAACCATGACTTCAGTTTTTAGCGTGTTACATATTCCATATGAATCACACCGAGTCCTGACATTGCCCCCAGTTTGTACAGCCTCCCAGCACCTTTCAACTGTAACCTTATCCACAACATGACCTTGCCCTGAATGGAGGATTAAAATAAAAATTAAAAAACAAATAAATAAACAAACACTGTTTTGGGGTTGTGCCTTATTAAGTGTAAGTCTGTGAGCAACTGATTACAGGACATCTCAACCAAAAAGCTGTGGTGTCAGAGGCATAATCCGGAGGCATACATATACTGTGAGCCCACTATCCATGAGCAGATGGCATCACAATGCCACTGCTGACACAAAATGTGAGGTGAACATGACATCATGCTTTAATTCTGTCAGTGAAGATGCAGCTGATTACAGCCCTGGGATTACACAGTGAGTCAACATATTAGATATGACCCAGTTTCTATTCTGAGTTTTCCACGAAAAACATGAACCGGTAATTGATCTGCAATGTAATCCGATACACTGGTAAAGAGCGCCTTCACAGAAACCATTTAGCAGCATGTCATAAATCTCAGGTGTTCTCTTTAAAGTGACCAGATTTTGTATAATCTGTACAACCTCATTTACACCATGCACATATTGGACCTTTGAGTTCAAAAAAATGAAACCCAGGGAAACGTTTCAATGTTGCAGATTTCGACTTGGGAGGGTCCCTGCACTCTGGAAGACATCGTGCCTTGTCCCAGTCCCTAAGAAGAACCATTGCAGTGAGCCAAATGACTTCAGGCCAGTGGCACTAACTTCCCACATCATGAAAACCATGGAACGACTGCTGCTACATCTCCTGAGACCTCAGGTCCGCCATGCACTCGACCCGCTGCAGTTTGCATACCAGGAAAAGGTGGGAGTGGACGATGCCATCCTCTATCTGCTACACAGGGCTTATTCTCATCTGGACAAAGGGAGTGGTGCTGTGAGGATCATGTTCTTTGATTTCTCCAGCGCCTTCAACACCATCCAGCCCGTCCTGCTGAGAGACAAGCTAACAGAGATGAGGGTGGATGTTCACCTGGTGACCTGGATTACCGACTACCTAACAGGCAGACCGCAGTATGTGAGGCTGAGAGACTGCTCCTCGGAGACTGTGGTCAGCAGCACTGGTGCGCCTCAGGGGACTGTGCTTTCCCTGTCTTGTTCACCCTCTACACCAGTGACTTCAAGTACAACACTGAGTCATGCCACATGCAGAAGTTCTCTGACGACACTGCAATAGTGGGGTGTATTAGGGACGGACAGGAGAGGGAGTACAGGAGCCTGGTGGAGGACTTTGTGGCATGGTGTAGGAGGAACCATCTACAGCTGAACACCTCCAAGACCAAGGAGATGGTGGTGGATTTCCGGAGGCAGAGGCTGCAACTGCAACCAGTTTCCATTGGAGAGACTGATGTTGAGGTGGTCAGCTCCTACAAGTACCTAGGGCTGCAGTTAGATGATAGATTGGACTGGTCGGCCAACACGGATGCTCTCTACAGGAAGGTGCAGAGCAGGCTCTACTTCCTGAGGAGGCTGGGGTCCTTCCACATCTGCAGGAAACTTCTGCTGATGTTCTACCAGTCGGTTGTTGCCAGTGTCCTTTTTCTATGCTGTGGTGTGCTGGAGAGGCAGCATTAAGAAGAGGGATGCTTCACGACTGGACAGACTGGTTAGGAGAGCTGGCTCTGTGGTTGGAACGGAGCTGGACTCTGTTACATCAGTGGCAGAGAGAAGGACCCTGGACAAACTGCTATCAATAATGGACAACACCCACCACCCTCTTCACAACATCATAATCAGTCAGAGGAGCATCTTCAGTGGAAGGCTGCTGTCTCAGTCCTGTTCCACGGACAGACTGAGGAAGTCTTTTGTCCCTCTGGCAATACGGCTCTTCAATTCCTCCCAGCGAGGGAGGAGTGCAATGGACAAGAACGTCTAGACTGACACTGCCTTCTCTATCTCTCCCTCCAACACTTTGTACTTACTACCAATATTTGTGGAGACTTTGGTAGAAACACTCATGTTATGTCTATATTGTCCATACTGTTTATACTGTCTTAATATTGTTTATACTGTCTATACTGCTTATACATATATTTATAATATGTCATATTGTCTATACTTATATTCATCCTTGCACTGTTTCATTTTTTGCACTACCACCACAACACTCACGCCCTACAACTTACTCTTACACTGGCACACACTGACAAGTACCAATAGAGACCATCACCTCACTGTCTTTTATTTTATTTTTTAGTTTTCTTTCCCCTGTTATGTTGTGTGAATTTTGTGTCTCGGATTATTGTGTGGAGTGATGTTGTGAGTATGTTTGTATATGCCGCTGGATATCAGAATTTCCCTCGGGATTAATAAAGTATCTATCTATCTATAACGTTTCAGAGAGAAAAAATGCAGTTCATGTTTCTCAAATGCCAACGTTTAGGAGAACAACCACAGGCATCCCTGTAAAACACCTCAAAAATGTAACGAATGAAAAAGTCTGCAACATTATGGTGTTGAAACACAGTGAGAAGACTTACAAACATATAGTTCTAATGTTTCTTAATTTGAGTTTAAGCGCAAATTACTTTTTTATTGATCTACCATCTCATTTGGTTAACTGTGGTATTGGAAGTACAGTGCACACTGCACCTTAAGTTCTCTCATCTACAACAGGCAACCTACCATGAAAAAGCATTGTCATAAAGAGCTACACTTCTATTCGGTGACAGGAACGTGATATCAAAGAAGGCTGTAGCGAAGGGCGAGAGCAGTCACCCCACCTGGCCTCGAACCCGGGTCTACGGGGTACCAAACATGCGACTTTGACCACAATGCCAAAGAGCCAGGCTCGTTGGTATGGCAGTCAGAGCGCATACTCAACCGTAGTGACGGCACTCCGTCACAAAGGCTATAGCCTGTGCATTAGAAGAGCACTGGAAACTGCACCATGCCCTGCCGGGCATCTGGTCAAGTGCAAAGCTGCGAGTAAACGGAGCCGCTAACCTTCAGCACGCCGCGCTGGCTCCCTCATCTCCTGGCACAGAAAAAGCCATTACAGCAACCGCATACTGTAACAGGCTGCACAAACTCTCACAGCCTGGCAACAGCAGCACTGAAGCCCAGCCAGCCAGCCAGCGTCGAGTACGCCACGCTGCACTGAGATTCAGCGCTACGCAAGCCAAGGAAGCCTGCTATTGCTGTACCAGCTCCTTTTAAAGGCAATACATTGTTCTGAGAGAGAGAGCATGCCAGGCCGTTCAAATTAGATTTATCAGCGTGATTCGAACTATGTAACAGAAGGATGTTTGGATATGACATGCTTTTTGTTCTGTGTAGCACTCGCGAGCCAATTTCATGTATAGAGCGGAGTTGCTTAGTCTAAGCAGAGTGGATCAAAAGGGAAAAAGCCGCTGAAGGGACTCAGATCGGCCCGGGAGGCCGCCCCGCTCACCACGTCTGAGCTGCCCTCCAGGAGGAAGTTGATGGCTCTGTTGACGTCCTCATTGCAGTCGTGGAGGGCCACCATGCACTCGTCCTGGTTCTTCCCCGTCACCTCCATCAGCTGGGCGGCAGCCAGAGAGAGAGAGAGAGAGAGAGAGAGAGCGTGGAGTCATGCGTGAGAAAACCAGCCCAGCGCGGCTGGATTACGCATTACAGCACATGCATACAAATCCATGTGTGCAACCGAGCGCAGCCAACAGCGCTCTCACATGCATAGGAAGTATCCGGGGCATACGGTGTACGTGAGGTCAGTGCTAGGGAAATCAATCCCGAACTGAGCCTCTGTGCAGGCATGAGGAAGCGTCGTGGCGACGGGAGGGAACGTGCGGGGGACACCGCCGACTACAGCGGCATGTGACCTCTTTCTTTAAATTTTATTTTAGTGTGGTATGCGTGTGTCTGAAAGGAGAGGCAACTGAGCGGATGCCGCACGTGTGAGGTCAGCTGTAGCGTCCGGGCCTCTGCTGGCCGGACGCCAGCTCACTGCTGGCCTGAGACCCCCCTCTCACCTGCTTGACCTTGTCCTCGAAGTCTGCGTCGCTCTTGTCGTAGATCATCTGGGCCAGCCGGATCTGCTCGGCTGTGGCCTGTGGAGAGAGAGGGAGACAGGGGGTGAGGGAGGAGTCACCAACAGCTGGGGGAACGCACTCTTTCTGAGATCAGTAAAGTGCAATGCAGGCAGAGGGTGTACAGGAACAACACTCGAAGTCCCTTGCTCAGCTGTTTATCCAGGTTCTGTATGCTCTGCTGGCCTCACCGACCAGGACCTGTGTGTCTGGCTGCTTGTGTATGTGTACTGCCACTAACCTGTGTCTGTTTCTGGGGCTGTGTCATCCATGTGTACGCTGGTGTGTGTGTAATACCGCCACTCACCTGTGTCTGTTTCTGGGGCTGTGTCATCTGTGTGGATGCATGCAGGTGGGTGTGAGTGTGTGTGTGTGTGTGTGTGTGTGTGTGTGTGAGAGAGATACCGGCACTCACCTGTATCTGTTTCTGGGGCTGTGTCGTCTGTGTGGATGCAGGCAGCGCTTTGTCCCGAGTGCCCCGGGATCTCTCGCTGCCTAATGAAGTCATCATATACAGTATATACAAAACAATGTATGTACAAAATAGAAAAATCTGGAAAGAAAAAAACAGAAGGGACAGTTTCAGCGAAGTGCTCCGATTCTGATGAAGAACAGAAACAGAAGGGTGACGGTTTCAGAGAACTGCTCAAATTCTGACCACACTCCAAGTCGCCTGTGTTTTTGTTTTCATGAGCTGCGGCGGCTGAGCTAAGCTAGGCTAGTTCGAGGCGAGCATTGCTCCAGAACGCGCGGGAGTTCTCCCTGGGAACGCACATATGGCTCTGGCTTTCTCTGCGCTGTAAACCGAGCGGGGAGGGTTTGCGCAACAGGGCGCGCCGCGGAGGCCCCAGACGGGAGCCGCGCTCCCCGCACGTAGCGCTGGTCCCGTGTAAGACTATAACACCCCTTATCTCTCCCTCTCCCTCTCTCCCCCCCTCCTCCCGGCTTAAATTTAGGTTCTGGAGGAGAGACCGTGTTGGTGTCCGCTTACACTTCATCACCGCGCCTCTCTCTAGGCACACGGACTTACACACTGAGGAGAGCCCAGAGACAGCAGCGCACAGACATTTACAGGGGGTAAACTCAGGGAACCTTCACTCAAAAACAGCAGCTGCGGTCTAACTTCTCTTTCCCTTCCACACTATGCTCCTCATTCATCTTGAACGGCACTATATTTCTCTAACTGCAGTTAAGTATTACAGTGGCAGCCAGTTGTATAAATATTGGCCGCCACTCTGCAGACATGGTGAGTAGGTAGTACATAAAGTCTCAGTCATGACGGTCCAAGTCGGAATCACAGCGCATCAGCTAACGTGTTGTAAACGAAGGAGAGCGTGCTTTTCATATTCACGAATAAATCCATCCGATGACACCTTCCCCTGCAGGCATTGCCCCACACACAGGGCCACAGTGTAGTGAAGACGAGCGAGCTCTCTGCACAGCACTGTACCTGGAAGCGTGGGGGAATCTGGGTAACCCAATCTCTCAGACAGGACAAGCCCCCGCCCCGTCCGGGCACCGCTCCAGCCCGGTGTCTCTGGTTCACGGGGGCCAGCGGTATGCTAGGCCCCGGGTGCCAGCTCTCCTGCCAACACCGCTGATACTCTGCACTGAACCGGGGTGGCTCCTCTGGAACAGAGCAGGCGGTATGAAATTACAGCTACGCACAAACCCGAACGCAATTTGGCCTACGCAGCGGCACTGGCTACGGCCAGCGGGTCCATTGTGATCTTCGAGCTGAGACAAGGTGGCAAAGGACTCCACTTAAGCCAGCAGAAATGACAAAAGGGTGGCTCTGGCCTGAGGCGGTGCGGGCGCGGAAAGAGGCGGCACAAGGATCCAGCGGCAGCCCAAAGCCCGCTGCCTTCTCCTTCACATCTCTGCTCCTCTCATCTGAATGAGTCACCCTCCACTACCAAGCTCATTCACAAAAAGCAGAGTGAGAGAGCAGAGTGGGGGGTGGGGGTTGGGGGCTGGTGGAATTACGCAGAGGAGCAGCTGGCCCCCCTCGCAGACGAGCTTGTGACGAGGATGTGTAAGCAAAGAACCTCAGCGGCACAATGCTACCGAAAACCTCACATTCACCTTGTTCGCACAATACAAGTACCTTCCGCATACAAATCGTGTGACTCATTTCATCAATTTCTGGAACCGCACAAAACCCAATGACGCCGACTATTGTGCCTATATTACACCCACAGTCCTGTGAGACTTAAAAAGGATCACAATTTTAAAGGATACAATCTCTGCTAAATGTCAAACTAAACATAAAGGAGACAGATGCTCCTATCCAGAAAGACTTAAAAAGAAAAAGAACAAAGCACGTCTAAGAACAGCAGATTAAAGACGACTCGCACAGGACATGACTGACGATGTTCGAACATGCATCAGCCCCTTGCACAGTGCTGTGATAAACAGCACGTACGTGCTCCAATACATGAGAGCAATGTAACATACGCCACAGTAAACCACACAAATAAGGGAAGAGGGAGACCAAGGCAGGAAGGGAAAGTTGAGGCTTGGGAAGGGGGGTGGTCTGTGCAGTATGAAGAGATCAGTCTTCGGGCAGAGATGGAAGATGGCCAGCGACTGGGCTGTCCTGACCACTATGGGAAGCTCCTTCCTCTATGCTAGGACCAGCACAAACAGAGGACTCGACCTGGACCTGTAACCCCCTTGTCTGGAAGGTTAACACCAGCATTCTTCAAATGGATCCGGTAGCCCATGGGGGGGGAGAACATTCTGTTTGCATATGCAGGGAGGCCAACGAGGAGGGAGTTGCAGTGGTCTAAATCTGGACAAGGAGCTGAGGTGAGAAGGTGGTGAGGAAGGGGGCGATTCTTTCGATGTTTTATAAGAAGAATCTGCAGGCCATACTGACCACTACGTTATCCACAAAGGTCAGTCCACTAAGAGTGTCAACATGAGGCTCTTGGCAGTCTGGGACACTGAGACGGTAATGCTTTCTAGGGTAGTGGTGAACACTTATACGGCTGGATTGTTTTTCCAACAGGCCATTGGGTAAAAGGGGATTAAAACAGCGACACACCTAGGAAACAAAAGGACCACAAGCCCCATGCCAAGGATCCAGTGCTAAACCCTACACCCCTGCTGCCATCTTTTCATTCACAAACAGCCGGTGCACTCTAACCAGTTAACCAGTGGCGTTACAGCGACAGCCACTCATACAAATACTGGCTGCCAAACAGTGCACATCATAAACACGTAGCACATCAAGCCTCAGTCATCCCAGTCTAAATCAGAGTTATAGTGCAGCAGCTTACACACTAAACTAAGGAGAGCGAGCTTTGCATATTAAGAAATGAATCCAGCCAATGACACCTTCCCCTGCAAGTGCTACAAGAGCCGATTGCTCCCATTGCCTCAACAATAAGTTTCAGCGCACAGCAGCTAGCTCAGCTGGCTTATACTGAAAGTGCTGGCCCCCTGCTGCAACCCTCCCGTAACATTGTGTACTCAATGCCCAAGGACACGTAACAGTGCTTAAACTGGCCCTTGGTTGGTGGTTACTCTTATCCTCTTACCCCGCTTTCTCAAGGCCAAATTAGACACACCCACATCAACTGGCATAATAACCGCTTAATTAATTTAAAGGAGAAAACAACCTAGGACATGAGGTGTCATTCCTGAAAGACACAAGCACTGACTTACAGAAGTATGCCAGCACTGCAATGTGATGGGTTCATGTTAAAAACATACAGCGAAAAAAAAAAAGTTATGAGGAATCCTCACTTACACTCAACATATTGGTTACACTCACACATCTATAGAGAATATGGCAAGTACCGTGTCAGAACAGGAGCGGACTTTTGCAATGAAAAACGTAATGCAGACATAAGTGAACTGAGATAAAACTATTTCAAATGAAAGACAGCCAAAAACTCTGCTGAGCTTTCCTTGGACGATCACTCGTAGAACGGGGAAGGACAGGACAGGCCCTGGGTCTTGTTTGTCAAGGACGATTTATCAGTGAAACAGTACCCTGGAGTGGCTAGAACCATCCAGCTTTCAGATCCACCCAGAATGCTGCACTGGTGAGTCTGAACCACACCTCACCTGCTTTGATTTGAATTATTCCTAGTTCTATTTTTGCAGTATGCTTTTCCATTGTTGATTGAATTAATATGCTCATTTTCTCTGCCTGCACCACCCCAGCTGCAACCAAATAGCAGTTTGTTCTTTTAAAACAATTTAAAATATAAATTGCATCTGAGTTTTGAACATTAAACACCAAATTGCACCCACACTTGTTAAATACAGCTTGCTTAAATCATTACTGCCAGCTTGAGTATGCATGCCTCATCCCCTCACGGGCTCATTAAAAGTCAATGAAACAGGACAGCAGAACTACATGAGGACGTCAGAGAGCTCCTGCTCTGACCAGCTGTGGCAGCTCCCAGGTGAAAGCGTCACAGCGGCGACACAAGCAGCCTTCTGCAGTGTCCTTCCTCTCCTGCTCGATGACGGTGTGCATCGCACACCTGTCTAAGCCTGCAAACATACAGGAGCCCCGACGCTCTAGTGTGAAGCTCTACAACCTAGTGTCCTTATGACCCTTATTTCAAGCACTTGGGTTTTGCACACAATCACTGCGGTGAAATTGGCACCCTTCCTCCTGTCCTGGGCTTTTTTTTTTTGTAAATGCACAGGTCCAACGTGCCCTCTTCTGGACCTTACTCCCCCACCAAGACAGCCCAGGTACACTTCCACTATTGCCTGTTTTCATGGAGCACATTAAAATCAGTATATAAGACCTGTGTTGTATCATCTCACACCTGCTCAGAAGGTTGTTTTTTTTTTTTTTTTTTTTTCCTGATCCCAGATTCCTTACAGCAGAATTTGAGCTCAACCACACCTCACACACTCCCCCCTTAAGCAAGCTGACTTCAAAACTGCCAACACGGAGACTAAATAATCATGCCATGGACGCATCACGGTTATACGCTTCTGACGAGGGTTTTCACTGCCGCAATGACAATTTACATGGATGAGTACGAATATATACATATTTATTCTAGTTAGCCAGCCAAGTTTGCTGCAATGAAATCGCACGTAACTGGCAATGGGGTGCAGTTTTACAATAAGGAATTAATTTGGGATTCGTTTAAGCAATCAAGGGTTTAATGTTTGCTTATTATCCTCATCAAGGTATAGCATTAAAGCGCTCTGTGCCTCCAGCTCCGTTCTCCGTCCACACGCCCCGCAGCAGGTCTTCAGTACATTAATCAGCACCTTCAATGAGTGAAGTTAGTTAAGGAGCCTCCTCCACCCTCCTGCATTAGAGAACAAATCTGGAATACAAAAAATGGCAGTCATCTAAGTCATAAAACCTTCCTTTTCCACAGAAAGAGTCACACAAATAAACAGAATGACTTCCTTTCACTCCACTGCGGCTGCATCAAATGACGTATCAGACAGTTAGCTGGCAGACCTCGGCCTCAGCTCAGGCTGAGAAACACCTGGGTATCAGGTAGCTGATGCAGCTAAAAGCAACAGAAGCCGTGGCCACGTTCAGCAGTGGCTGAACCCAGGAGAGGGAAAACACGCCGCTACTGTCTCCACGAAGCCCTGACGGGCTCTGGCCAGCCACTCACTCCCAGGGGTTCCGCGTAGCAGGGATCGGGTGACAGGCGCAGGCTGTGGCTCTTTCCCGTGGTGACGGCCCTCAGATGTCCGCTGATTAACGACCGACACACGCACGGCCGTCCCGTCACGCAGATCCTCGACAGTCACTCTCAGTCTGGTTCTCGAAGGGGCAGGGGGGACAGAGAGCCGTGCCTGATGCTGCTTTAGACTCTCAGGTACAAACCAGGCTGCAAGGTTTGCTGTGCTCATTTCAAACATTACAAAAAGCAGTCACCACACTTGAGACTCACTGCACGAACAGGCAATCCACTCCCAGAAATGTGTGCCCATGTTCCCCTGCTCTGTGTTCCAGCTGGTTTTAGAGGGCCATAAATGGACAAGTAGCCAGTTACTACAATTTTTTCCCCTCAAATCAGATCCCAAAGAAACTGCAAAGACAAGATCAACCATTAGAGTTTTGGTTTTGGCTTTAAGTCAGCACCTGCATTGTTCTGGAGAAAAATACCTGGATACAACACTGCAACAGTAGCATGATCCTGTAACCAAGTCTCAGGCACAACACTATAAGAATCACCTCTTCCACATTCTGCATCCCCGTTTCCTCTGGAATTTCACTCCTGGGCATGCGATAACCACAAAGACCAGCGCTCTAGAACTGCCTTAATTTGTAGCAACACAAAACTTTGACTGCAAACGTATTAGGATACCGTGTACCAATGGCACAGCTTTGGTGGCCTGGCCAAAACAATTCCAAGCTGTAAAGAACTACTGGCGCAAGTCAGTTATTACTGAAGAATAAAATCACTTGGCTCAAAAACAGCATATAATGTACAAATGCAAATGAGGAATGACTTATCTGCATGACAGACTCCTTGTACTAAAAAAAAAAAAAAACAGAAGGAGTGCCTACAGGGAGACAGGCAAATGCTTAATTCTTGGCCCTGGGTTTATAAGAAATTATGAAATGTTTTAACACATGAAATATGCTTAAAAATGACTGCAGGGGAAGTCTACTGCCCGAAAAGCCTTCAAAGCCCCTGTTTTACAGAGGAGGCATGCAAACAGAAAAAAAAATACAAGCTGCAAGATCATTCAAATCAACATCCATGCTGACATCAACGTACAGGAGAAACAGGAGAAAAGCCCAGTGTCATACATCTACAACTCTAACCTGGCCATTTCCCCTGCATTTTCAGGATAAACAAATGCATGCTTACATCACAATATTTGACTCCCTCCTAAATTTTACTTAGGGTTCCCAAGGTTCTGGGCAACATGTAAAGGCTTTGATAAAGGCATGATAAAGGCTTTACAATTAGGCCTACTTTTTTGTGGGGGGTTATTACCATACTCCTATTGAAAAAAACAATGTACACAATTAGTATATTGCCTAAAAACAATGCACACATGTCAAAAGTATGAACAGATGTTATTTAGTGCATTCAGATTAAACATGGCCATTACTTTGTGTGTTTGTAAATGGTAAAGTAGTAAAAGGTATGTGCTCAGACACTGACAACACTACTAACAAAGCAAATCGAAAAATTATACATCATTTGGTAGTGGGGGTTATCGCCTCTCTGCTCACTTTGTTATACAGCACCTTGACATGAAGCTCTAATAGTAACAGCCGACAACAACAGAAACCTGTGTATTTTGTCCTTCCTCAAAGGCGTTAGACAATTAAAGGCAGAAAAACACGCCACTGTCTGACTAGGATGCCACCAACATAATTGCACGCAATGGTTTCTTGTAGACACAAATAGGTGCAAATGGTATTTTGTGTTCAATGACTGTAGCCGCATTTGAACCACACGGAACGAGGTCACGCAGCCATACACATCGTTCAGATTATAAACTACAGCGACCAGACGGAAGGAGAATTTAAGCAGAAATATAAACAAGGTCTGAAGCACCAGTCGCTCAACAATTACTGCGGCTAACATGCGACTTCAGCAGTCCGAAATGTTCTCATTGTGCAACTCTTATTTCCACTGCGGTACTAACTGTGTGCACGACGGCCCATATCAACAAAGACTGAAAGAGTTAAAAGACTGTAGCCAGCTTCCTAGCTGGGGAAAGAAACGGGAGATTTGCCTGCTACCCCAACACCGGCCCCTTTCCCTAGTCACATACGTTTTTTCCCGCTTTGCCTTAAGTATTGTATTTCAACTTTCAGTGGAGCCATTGGATTTCGCGAAGGCATGTCCAGTGTATTGTTTCAACAAACATAAAATGGCCTCAGAGCAGTACAGAGAGCCGCGATGTAAACACAAAGCCTACTGTGCGAACACCAGAGGAGCAGAAAAACCCCCGTTACTGCCACATCTTGCAGACCGACCTCTCGTCTAAATTACGTGCCGTGGGCGCACAATAATTCTAAATACGTGTGAAGAAATGCAAGGCTCGCTTTCTCGTGTTTACAAAAAATGCAGCTTGAAACAAACGCACTAACTTGGCTACGTTGTTTTTTCCGAAAAAAAAACGAAGTCTGATGGTGTGTTAGCAAACGTTAGTAATGTTCGACAGTGTTTTAAAATAGGGCTTACAACGGGAGGTGTGCTACCAATTAAACGACACCGACCTTAACGTTAGCTAATCAGCCAGATGGATCAAACATTTCCGCGGGACAACAGATGAAGCCGACCGGCAAAAGCCGTAACACGACCGCAAAACGTCAGACAAAAACGGTTTGATACCGACACTAACGCTAGCTAGCTGCGTCCCGTTTGAGATAAAAGCAAGCTTCAAAGCTCCTTCGATCTGTGCCAATGTTTGCTAGCTCGCTGGTACAATAGGCTGCGTCCCTTTGTTACTACAACTAGCTAGCAAGATAGCAGGTAAACATTGCTGTGCCAATAGTAAGTGCAGCACTGACTGGCTTAGTTTTCAACCGGGTAGCTACTGTTGGTCCCCTTTGTGTTTTAGCAAGCTAGCTAAATGGCTAACATAGATTTACACTGTCCTTTATTCCGCTGCGGCTACCAAGCTAGCTAAAGGCAATCTTAGTAAACAGTGTTAGCTAGCAACGCCGCTGTCATGTTTCTAAACGTGTGCATTTGTATAAAATGTATTGATAACTACCTAACTAATTATATAACAGTCTACTAGCTAACCGTAACATTTAAGACAGCTATACAACACGCTACTTTTATATATTTTAACGAAAATGGTCACACAGTATTCCTCAACCCCGACATTAACATTGGCTGGCTAGCTAGCCGGCAGCAAGCAGCCCACAGCTGAAAACGCTTGCTAACGTTAGCTTCCAGGCTAAACCGACAAAACCCAGCCGGCTTTAGGTCATCTACTATTTTTCTAATAGGTATTTTCAAAACATACACATCACACACTGAATTTTAAAATGCCGTAACATTTTAACACAGGTTTATGTTGCCTATTCGAAGTCTTAGCTTTTTTACCTGCTAACACGCTTCACTCAGCCAGCAGCAGACACCGTCACGTGACCCGCCGCGCTGCCGTCGCTGTTCACCCCCAGCTCGGCGAGGCAGCGCTCATCAGAGCCGAGAGGGCGGTCCCTTCCACACAAGCGCACGGCGTGCTCGCTCCGCGTACGCGCACGACACGCCGGCTTTAACCGATATTGAGCTGGTCACCTCAAATTATAATTGAATTAGTATCCGTTCAAATTAAAAATAAAGAAAAAAACAAAGCTTGACGTGCTACATATACTCGTTTTTTCTCTTGTTAGGGTTCCAAACAAAATACTCAGAACAAAAGCGATACTTGTTTTAATTTCAAATGGACTGTGATGTGGAGCATATACATGTTTATCAAGTGTGGGTATATTAATAAAAACAGCGATAAGCCAAGCAAGCATTTTATAATCAAGAAAAAGACAAAAACACGACAGTGCACGTACGGCTATGTGGACGTGCACCCCCTTGCTCAATGAGCTCGTGCACAGACACTCCAGTATGCCTGCTCGCCGTCTAATTACTGAAGACCTTTAAAATCACCGGTGAGAAGTCGGAACCCGTACATATGAGAAGAAATAATTACGCAAATTCTGGTAAATGTGAAGGTCTAAGCTCTCAGCAAAAATGCTTTAACGAATTCGATGAACTGTCATATTGCATGTTGTTTTTGTAACTTTGGTCTTAAGGTGCAAAACACTAGAAAATGGTTAAAAGGTAATTGTCTGTCTGCACGCCAGAAAAGATCATACCCAGTGCTTGTGGCAATTTAAGCGTTAAATTACAGTCTAACAGTTTGTGAAGTTTGGGAGGCAGAGACACTGCCATGTTTGAAAGCAAAACTAATGTGTGGTTCACGCAGGGAAATGTGATCGCTCAAAGTTGTGCAACCCAAAATGCAACGCGACCCCCCTCTAGTGCTAATACGAGGGAATAACAGCTGGTACCCTTTTAGCGCAGTGTTTCTCAATCCTGCTCCTGGAGGCCTACTGTCCTGCGCGTTTTCCATCTTTCCCTGCTCTACCTACCTGACTGAACTCATCAGTGGCACTTTTGATTAGCTGAGCACACCTGATTTAATCAAGAGCATGATAATCACACTAATCAGGTGCGTTTGGAGCAAGGATAGATGGAAGATATGCAGGACAGTGGCACACGTTTTGCCTTCTGTCAAGAACCACAGGAGAAAAGAGATGACAAAAATAATTTAAAACCAGAATACATCAATAGACTTTTATTATTTTGAAAGATTTTATGGGTTAGGTTTTTTGTATTGTTGATGTTGTACAATATCTTCAGATTCAATAATTTGTAAAAACATTCATGAGGTGTTTATAAAAGAGGGCACCACCAAAATAAAGACAGGTTAGTCCACATACTTTCTCAAACATATACATATAAATGTATGCATATGTCTAGATTTTCACATACTTGTACATACATGATTATATATAAAATACATCTTTAAAAGTGATGGTTATTTGCTGAGTATATGGTTATTGTTTTTGTTCTTGCACTATGCAGACGACTCCATGAACAGTAGTATGCAATAAAAACAAACAATGTCTGCCTGCAACAGTCTTTCACAGAAAGACCAGAGGAAGGCAACTATGTCATTCATTGCAGTCCTGATTTTGACCATATGAACAGAAAAGTAAATGGAGATACCCTCTTTCTTAATAGAAGAGGGGAAAAAAAGAGGCAACAACAGAGACAAAAAACAATATATCTGTCATTTAGATCCTATGCTAAGGTGAATGAGTGTGTGTTTGTGTGCCTGTGTGTGTGCATGTATGTGTGCGAGTGTGTGTGTGTGTGTGAGGTGGGGAGGGTATCAATAAATAAGGGTTCATTAATGTCAAATCACACACAGGGCAGAGTCAAGTCATTAGGACTAAAAATAAACCTTCACAATTTTCAGAACTGGACACATCTGACAACAGCATCTGTATGCCAAGCTCCTTTTCGTTCCGTTTCACCCTCAGCCGCCGACCCTGATCGTAGAATTTAACCTTCTGCCCTGTCCCGTTTGCCTGGATCAGACCAGAGATGCCCTCTGCCCCCAGGTCCCAGAGATAGAACATGTTTGAACATGTTTTCAGGTAGCTGATTTAAGCAGTCACATTCTAATATAATTCCCTCCAGTGCAGTCGCGCACCCCCGGCCTTTTCCCTCTGCTCTCCACCCAATGCAGTTTGTCTCAGGGAGAGAAGGGAGGAGACGTGAGTAGGGATGTCATCCTTGACATGATCTGGGCTAAGAAACCCCCGCAGAGCCCGAATCCCCTTTTCAACAAATGCGAAGAAAACGCCATTCTTAACAAAACAAGCCTCCAATCTCTGGGGACATGAGCTTCAAAGACCGTTTAACAGGATTTGGGACTTGTTCATTTTTCCAACGCTGGTATGGAGAGAAGCACTGGAAGCTTTGCCCACTCTGTGTGGGCAGGCCTGGGCAGAGTCCCTCTTCCTTCTAGGCTCTCTTCCTCTTCATCATTTATTCTCTCACAGGGAGGACCTCCCAGCAGACAGGGGGAGCACTCCAAAAAGAATAGCACCTTCAATCACCAACACTTACGGCTATTCAAATAACAGTAATCTATGCAAAAACACACATACTAAAAAAAATGAAGGGAAATGGCAGCTGGGTAAGTTAGAGACTGAGAGAGAAGGTAGTGAGAACGTTGGAGGAACAGAGTGACACAAAAGGAGAGAGATAATAGAGGGTGACAGACAGGGTCTACAAGAGCAAAGTGAGAGGAACCATGTCCAAGTTGCCAAACCCCCTGGGAGAGAGGTGATTGGGTGGAGGAGAAAACAGTGAGGATGATGAACAGAGGGGAGGGGAGAAGCGATGTGCAGGGGAACAGGGCAGGGGAAGCGGTGTCCCGGCACGCTAGCTCCACAGTCCCGCGTAGTTCCCGTGTAGGCCAGAGCAAAGGGGCCCCCCGGCCACAAAGAGCTTGGTGCCCGATGAATCATAGCTGTGTGTGTACACGGCGTTGGGAAAGGAGCTGATGTCCGAGAAGTAGCTTCTCCACGTCTCGTCGTGGTTCTGAGGGAGTGAGAGACGGGAACTGAATGCAGTGCTGCAAACAAAGCCTAACTGCAAACTGTATAAACCTGGAGACAGACATTAAGTTCTGCTGTAGAGCAAAACACTGAATACAGCATGAACCACACCAATACACACAAACAACCATGGGCACACCTGTACACACACACACACACACACACACAACACTAAGTGCAAGTGTACATACATACACACACAAATATTTGCATGCATGCACATGCAAACAACACAGAAACACACACAAATCCACACATGTACAGATGGACATGTATGTAGACACACGCATGAACACACTCTAGAAAACAAGCACAGAAATCCATGAGAAAGCCGAAAGCCACTGACCAGCCACCCTTTGCCAGTGGTAAGTTTGAGGACACCCTCCCCGGGGCGTTGGCGGTACCCGCAGGACGGGCTGGACGGGTCTTCCAGGAAGCGCTGGGCCCGGATATCGTAGAACAGCAGGGAGCCCTGTCCCGTGCCCACAGTCACAATGTGCTCGTAGAAACTCACCGACCGGATACCTGCACATGCAGCATTCATCCCTGCTGTTAGGCAACACAGCGAGACCTTTTACTCTCAAACCCCCAATCAAAGGGCCTCTGGTGAAGCACACGGTGAATAAAACATCTCATCCATGGCACTGATCTAGGACCAGGCGATGTAGATCATTGTAAGTGTATTATGTATCTTGGGTGAGCATATGTGAGGTAGAGCATCTAGGGCATAGTCAGATGGATACAGAAAAAAAGAGAAGTATGCACTCAGCAGTGACTGTACGTGTGTGTTGGTGAGTGTGTGTGTGTGCGTTTGTGAGTGTGAGTGTGTGTGCGTGTGTACGTATGCACGTGTGTGTGTGCGAGAGCGTCCTCACCACTGCCGCGCTCCCGCGAGCTCACGGACTTGATGTTGAGCGGCGGCTGCCGGGGTTCCAGGAAGGAGACGTGGGCCTGGGACCCCACGGCGTAGACGGACCACTCCTGCCCGTACGCCAGGCACACGTTCTCCTTGCAGTGCAGAAGCTTCATGGACAGCAGCTGGGGGAGGAGCAGGGCTTGGTGATCCAATCACGGGCTTGCCCGATCACCAGGGCCCGGAGGGCCACGCCCCCCACAACAGTAGCACCTCTGTGGCCTCAGACACTTTAAAGACTGAAGAGGCTGTAGGCGAGGAACGCACAACCCTGGTCCCTGGAGGAGCGCAGTATCTACAGGCTTTTGTCCAGTTAGTTTAGTCAGGTGGTTAAGTGCTTAACAATTACGTTGATGGCACCAATTTAGCCACATCCCTTGTAAAGGGTGTTTAATGAGAGCTGGAAAACCTGCTGAATTGCAGCTATCCAGGGCTGGTGCTGAGTAATTACGATCAAGCGAAACGGTTTGCGATTACAGTAAAAATAATAGGCTCTGCTTGCAGTCAGGCCACTGCAAAGGGTTGAGGATAGAGGAGAGGGAACTTTACCGGGAGTTCAAAAACACAGTACTAGCAGAAACATCTGCATTTTGCATTACTGAAAGCAAACGTTGGTTCACTTCACAACACACCGCGCTTACCTTGCACAGGTTGTGTTCTGCCTTCCACAGGTGGAAGTACCCATCCAGGGAAACAGCACCCAGCTCCTGAGACACACAACAAGGGGGTGGGTGGAGATCAGGCCTCAGCCATTGGAGGGTAATTACAACACATTACTGAATGTTTCCCTTAATTAATGTCCTTGTCTACTGCAACTTACAATGTTTATAATTTCACATTAGTGTACAATTAGTGTCTAACCGTCTATGACCCCTTTATACAATAAATAATTACATGCACATCTTTAAAGAAAGGGAAGGAGCAGGACTAAAACAGATCTGAAAACAAGAAAGAATACATACACTCCTCTAGTGCATGTACAGATCAAAGGGATTGAGAGCACAGGCTGAGCACACAAACGATTCGTCAATAACACCCTCATACAGCATTTATACTGGAAAACCTGCAGTAAAGGACCATGCTCCAGGTCACTTGTTCTGGTACACAAGTGAATTGCTTGACATCATCAGATGTCGACCCCACTCCGCACAGACCCCATCTCTAAACCCTGTGTTGCCCACCCAAAATCATGCATTTGAACCAGCTGCAGAGCGCGGACGTGTGGTTCTGTCTGCGGGAGGGTGCGGTGGCTCTGACCTTGTGGCCGTCGTTGAAGGCCAGCGCCCGGACCTTGCAGTTGTAGGGGTTGGTGTACTCTTTGGGGATGTCCTTCAGGGCGCGGTGGGAGATGTGCGAGTAGCTGGGGACGCCCTCGGCGTCCCGCTGCCTCTCCGCCCGGTTCAGCACCTCCTCACTCACCTCCCACAGCCCCATGGAGCCGTCCCGGGACCCTGACGCGGGAGGAGGAGGAGCAAGGAGCACAAATCAGGACCCTCCTCCATCTTCCACGCTACTGGTTTAGCATGTCATTTGTAGTGGCTAAATAAGTCACCTGCCTTCTGTTATAATGAAATAATACTCTTTTATTTTCCAAATGATCAATATCAGTCCTGGTATGTTCAGTAATGACCAATAATGTCAAATTCTCCTACACTGATTCAATGCATTCATCTATAAACAATCCTATGTGACTTGACAGACCACCATTAAGCCAGAATCTTGCTGCTGGCCCAGAAAACCTCATCTTTTTTGACCACTAGCAACACCACAGAGCTGCATTCAGAAGCTCACCGGAGACAGCCATGGTGTCACTGATCCAAGCGATGGAAAATATCCAGTCATTGTGACCATCCTAGGGGACAGAAGAGAGGGAGAGTGATTAGGCAAAACCATTCTACAATGCCCATGTTATATTTCACTAAGCCTCTCCAATCTTGTGTTAGAAGCCAGAGGAGCACAGCCATCTATAGGAGCTTCTACAGGACTCGTGTCCACTTGAGATCCAAGGTTCTAGTTCTCTCTGACTCAAGCTGTAATGATTTGAGCACAGCCACTCACTGAATAGGGACCTGAATGATCTGCTAGTTGAGTGGCATGTCTAAAACTGTTAAAAGTGTGGGCCACTGGGCACTGCAGATACAGAAAGGCAATTTTCAAAGAAAGAGGTGATTTTTTGCTCAAAGCCATTTATCCCAATTATTTGGGTCTTGGGTGAAAATTCATCTTAAAACTCACCACCCCTGTACTACGCCCTGTAATCATAAGTTCACCAACAGGTGTGAATAGTGTTATTCTGACACTCACTAGTCTGGGAGTGTTGTTAGCCTGGTCTGACACTGTTGCTCAATTAACTTTAATGGGTACACTTGCGTTCTTTTGTGCTGGAGGTCGCTCTGGATAAGAGCGTCTGCTAAACGAACGTAATGAAGTGTAATGTAACGTATCGGGTAAAGAGCAGGACTCACGTCGCCCACGCAGACGGGGTCGAGCGTGGGCAGCCGGTACACCGCCAGGCTGTTGGGGTTGTCTCCGCCCGTGGCCAGCAGGGAGCCCGAGGGGTTCAGCTCGATGGCGTGGATGCCGCAGCCCTGCTGGTCCAGGCCGGCCACCGACACGGCCCCCGCTCCCTACGGGGGCTCCGATGAAGGAGCCGCTGAGCCCGTTCCGCACTCCTCCTCCTCCTCCTCCTCCTCGCGCCTCCCTGTCCTTCAGCATGGGGATGCGTGTGATCTGCCCCGTCAGGACATCCGCCACAAACAGCTAGAGAGAGAGACAGGCAGAGAGTGCTGTTTAGACATCTGCCACAAACAGCTAGAGAGAGAGACAGGCAGAGAGTGATGTTTAGACATCTGCCACAAACAGCTAGAGAGAGAGACAGGCAGAGAGTGCTGTTTAGACATCTGCCACAAACAGCTAGAGAGAGAGACAGGCAGAGAGTGCTGTTTAGACATCCGCCACAAACAGCTAGAGAGAGAGACAGGCAGAGAGTGCTGTTTAGACATCTGCCACAAACAGCTAGAGAGAGAGACAGGCAGAGGGCACCACACCACAAGCTGCTACAGTGACAGGCAGAGGGAGCTGTTCAGAGGACACCACAAACAGCTAGAGAAAGACAGGCAAGGGGTGCCACTCAGACTGCATCATAAGCACAGACCAGCTTGTGAGATACAGTCAACCCAAATAACACATCTGGGGGAAGTAACGTCTCCTCTTGCATGGACATGCATTAGCTTGACCCCTTTTAAAAACACACTGATGCTTCTCACTGGGTCACACTTGCTCCCCCCAACACATATCTGTCACCATGATACAGACAGATACAGACAGACAGACACAGACACACACACACACACACACACACACACACACACACACACACACACTACCTCTCACCATGTTGCACCTGGCCAACCCTACACACAAACAGATGCACGTGTGCACCCGCATATACACATACAGAAAGACAGACACACAGACAGATACAGACACACACACTTCACTGTATTACACTCTGCCCACCCCACACACACGCACACACACAGGCTCACCGTGTTGCACTTGGTCCCGCACACCACCTGCCGGTGGTTGAGCCACTGGGAGGCGAACACCTTGTTGAGGCAGCCCAGGGAGAACTCGCGCTCGCGCAGGATCCCCGGCAGCCGGCCGGCCGCGAAGCCCCTCAGGCTGCGCTGCAGACGCCGCTCGTGCTGCTGCTGCGGCCGGAACTCCCGCCCGCGCAGCGCCAACACCAGCGAGCGCCGCCAGCGCCACCACTGCGGCAGGGCCCGCGAGGACGAGGCCGAGGACGAGGAGGAGGAGGAGGGCACGCGGGCGCGCTTGTGCGGCGACAGGCACCAGCCCACCTGAGAGAGACGGGGAGAGAGAGAGAGCGAGAGAGAGAGAGAGAGAGAGAGAGGGATATGAAGATGACCAGATACGGGAAGTCAGCTCCGTCACCCCGCCGACCGGCTCCCGCGGCGATAAGCCATTTCCTATCTGCAGCGTTTAGGTTGGGTTTCTGCGGTGCGGGTGCCTAATGAAAATGACTCATTCTGTCAAAATGAGGTGTTCCAGCTCGGCTCTGCTGCCCCGATCCCCACCGATCTGAAGTGGCACACGGTGAGGCTCCACTGACAGCCTGCGATACCTACATGCCGCAGTGACAGCCGGCCGTTTCAAGCAAACGCAGAACCGAGGAGGGGTTACTCGAGCGAGATGCATGCAGGTGGCCCACGAGACGAGATTTTAATAAGACACTTTGAAACATCAGGAAGCGCGCTACTTAAACAAAGAACCAGCCAAGTGAGACCGTGCAGTCAGATTACAGACGTCGCGGGCCCGTGTTTATCCCTTTGTGTCCGTCAGCTGTACGGCCCATTGTGCGGGCCTCGGAAATCCAGCTGTGCTTCTCTGCTTCAGTGATCGCGCCACATCATGCAGAACAAATGAAAAACAGACGCTATTCAATATTGAAACTCCACAGCGGTTTGATCAGCGCCGTGTTGTTGCTTTTCAAAAGGGGCTTGTCAGATCACGCCAAAGGGACAGCCGCACCAAATATGGGGGCGTCAGGTGGGTCTGGGGTTTGGAGGGCTCGGGAACTCCCAAGAGCAGAGTCATGTCTGTAGAACTTTGAGTCAAAATTTGACAGTAAAAACACATCTTGAAATGATTCAATCTTTAAAGATTACTCTTCACACAAGGACTGAGTTTGAAAAATGTAGCATACAACAAACCATCTTTCCATGACAGAATTCACATTATTTTTTGTGGAACATCAGGTCAGTGCGTGCAAACAAAAAGAGTGACATCAGTTTGAACATTTCTTTCAATTCCAAGGCTTTAGTTTTGTAAATTCAACTTAAAACTGAATGTGCAATACAATGTTTAAATTTATCAGTATAGATCTGTCAGAAACCTGTGTGCTTTGTAAAGAAAAAATGGTTGTTAATGTTTCGGATGTCAGCTTGAGCACTACTTTGTTACATTACATGTAATAACATATATTCATTTTTTCAAGCTAATTTTGACTTGACCACAAATCCAAGTCAAAATGACAGCACCAAGCCATCGTACACTGAATCCAAATGTACCAAATGATTTGAAGAGTGTCCAATAAAACCTGACACCCACAAAAATTGTTTCATGCTGACAAGATTCAAATCCGTCAACTTCTATGTACCAGTGACAGATTGATAGCCAGCTCAGTGCAACTGCGCACTGTGATGTCAGAGAGGGAATATCACTTTAAACTGTAAACTTTCCAGGACACACATGAGATCTACCAAATTCATGCTAATGTAATAAAGTTACTCCCAGACACAGCAGACACCATATGGAGAATCGATATCATCCGCCTCTACCTGGACCGATGAAAGAAATGTTGGTAGGGAACAACCAGTACTGAACCTATACATTCCCGCTGTAGCTGGTCATGTTGCTATAGCAACAATCCCCCAAGCCAGACAGGAGGAATATGAATATGGGGGGACTTGAGGAATATGCCGTGTCGGCTGTTTTTCCCCGTTTACCATCACAGACTGGCGCTACGCCGTGTTGCGATCGCGGTGACGCTCGGAGCCCTGCGGCCACGGCGGGAGAATATCGCACAGACAAAGCCCGTTTGAGCTGCGGGCTCAGCCGAGCGCAGCTGCGGAGGCCCCCGTCAGAGTGGGGCCGTCGCCGTGGCGCACCAAGCCGTTGTCGGGCGAATAAAGAGAGCCCTATGTCCCCAGAGGCAACGTGAAGAACCGGCTGGGGCGGGGCACCGCCCGGTGACATCACAAAAAGCAGGCAGCGCGCGGTCGCTAGTGGAAGAGGCAGCCCAGAAACGAAGTGACTGCAGTTGCCAAACTGCCCAATCGCATGTGAAGGAGAGGACAAGGGATCCCCAAACTTCCTAATGCATCAAGCCCTCTTCCTTCGTTAGCCCCATTTCTTCCCGCTGTTCTTCCTCCCCCGTGTCCTGAAGTGTAAATCCGACCCAATCCCTAATCCCACGTGTGCTCCAACGCGGCAAAACCCTTTAAACACCATACGCCGCAAAACGGCATAAAATACAGGCCTTGACACTGTAGAATTGAATACACAGTAAAATAAACTGGCCAGGAACGAGCATATACGTAAGTAAAGCAGATTAAAGTCACATCAGGGTTGACCCCGCTCCCTCTGACGGGGGCGTCTCTCCTCAGTCTCGCCCGAGCCCCTCCTTGAGCTTGACACCGAGCTGCGCGCGCCCTGCTCCTGTCCCACTGACCCACATACCAGGAGCCAAGTAGGTCAGCGCAGGATGTCTCCCTGGGGCCTGGGTCGGCCACACGCCTAGCCGCGCCGCCGTTCTCCGCATCGGCAGCTTTGAGACAATCGAGGCTTGGGGGTTAGGCGTGAGGCGGGGCCTGGTGCTGTCACTTTGAGGACCCTGGGGTCTCCGGTACAAAGGGCCTCCCTGCCGCCTCGTTAAAGCCCACCGCGGCCCGCTTCCGCTAAGCTGACATGTCCCCGTCGGCCCTTGGTCACGAAGCTCAACAGATCAATAACGCTGTGGTAGGACACTTCCAGCCGCTTCCAATTTAAGGAGAACACGCTCTCCTTGCTTTCTCCCCACAGAGTTTGGTGAATACTGAATGAAGGCCTATGCGCCATGTGCGTTTACAGTGACACAAAAATGTGACAAATTAGGGTCTGCAAGCTACGATTTTAACTTGCACGTACTTACTGTGTAACTGATATTTCATCTTGAGTGGTTGACTTCAACAAATGAAAACAGATATCCTTTAACCTTTGGACCAATCAGAAAGCAGGAAGGTGTGTCTTGTGAAAAATCTGAGTATTCACTCAAAGTTACTGGGCCAAACAAGAATGGAAAAATTCTGGATAAAAAGCCAGAATATATCATCACTGCTGTATTCTGATGCTTAATAAAATACTGAGCTGGTTAGATCGTGAATAGGTCACACACTGACCCCTTTCATACTCAAGTGAGGGCCATTCCAACAGTAGGGGAGGGATGGCAATAATGTGATTTTGATGAGTGTAAAAGGGGTTAGAAGGATCATAGTCACAGGAGTGTTTCCTGGGGACGTATGGATTAATTCAAATAATTTGGAGTCATGTTCATGTTTTTTTACTATTTGTTTTACATTTTAATCACACTTCAAGGTATTAAACAAACCAGGTATCACCTCCCACATTGCACAGGCCAATCAGTGTACCTCTGGCATGATAGCCAACCACAGTCAACATGTTGTGCCAATCACACTTGAGACAGAGCAGCTCCGCTCTGTCCCCACCTACCAACATGGACTGCATCCGATTCACTGTGCCACCTCAGTGACAATCAAACCATGCAGCGTCAAACAAGACCTCCTTATCTCAGAAAACTGCCAGGCACAGAAGTTCTGTCTGCAGGCAACAGACATCAGGAGAATTCTCTGACCCAAACAGGGTTGGAAAAAAAGCACATTGTTATATTTCCCCCTACTTTGCTTGGACATCCTGCCAGCAAAATTGCTGGATCTTTAGAACCTACTAAAAATTCCCGATAGCAACGAACATAATAACCATCCTTGCCCTTGCCAGTGACCTTTGATCCAATTTCACATTTACAGCAGCTTACAGACCCCTGGATGATTACACACAACAGACTTTGACTTGAATTACGATGTCACAATTTCAGGAAATACTTTTTGAATGCCAGAGAATATACAACTACTTGTGAAAAAAGACTGTGAGCATAGGCAATGCATCCATCTGTGTGCTTTTTACTGATTCTCTGGGGATCAATTTCATCCAATTATCCAAGAGGGATTTTACATGCTCTTTTCAGTCTCTTCCCAAATTCTTCACTAGCTGTGCCAGTGTTTTTTTCTTTACTTTTTGAAGAAATTCTTCAAGAACATTCTCCTTCTCAGAATTTCAACCCAGCATAGTGTCCATCCACAACACTGTTAAATTATATATGCCATGGCCCATTGCCATATACTATTATTACATCCTGCCTGCACTTAAAGTTATAGGCACAATTTATATTTACAAAGCAAAAAAATCACTGCATATTAGTGTGGCAGGTTAAAGCAGATTACAGCACAAGCCCTCACAAAACACAAGGTGACCCAAAGTAATTTTTTAAAAGAAGAATAGGCTGCTCAGGACTTTACACAGGATGTTTTGTGCATTTGCTTGGTTCTCAGGAAATCAAGCTGATATTTTTCTCACATTCATCTAGTCATATCTGAATTGAAAAATAAAGGATTATTAAAGGAGTACTCATAGAATTACTTAAGCACACCCAACCTCTCTCAAACAAACTGCAAGGGTCTTCTGAAATCATGCTGACCTTAGCATGACATTCTCATGCTTTACGTAGTGTCACATACAATTATCCTGTTTAGACAACCATAGAGGCAAAACTCACAGATTCCCGAATCATTCTGGGATTGACATATTTTAGGCCATATATTTTACACAGTGCTTGCGAAAAAAAAATTAGGCCCAAAATTACAGCTGTGCTGTGCTACACATAGCAGCAACACGCAAGTTAAGGTGGGGGGCATTCTCTCATTTAATTGTGGACACTATCTGCGTGGGTCACAATTCAGATGTGTCTAAATGAAGTATTACCATTTCTGGATCCTGCAGACCAAGACACATCTCTATGATTTTTTTTCCAGAAAAATTCTTTCATTCAGCCAGCCAGCTAAAATTAGATGCCATGGTAAAAAACTAGTAACGATTTTATCCAATGAGATACGAGCTCCTTGGTAAACGTAAACACGAATAGCACACACCAGTCCAGTCTTCTAGTGACAATGCGGTGATGTGTCTTATTTTCAGAGAATATTGGTAAAAATGACCTAACTACCTATCTATCTAGCGTTCGCTAACGTTGCATAAACTACCGTAACCAATGCAGACTTTGGATTTGGCCGGCGAAGTTCACGCACTTTGCTATCAAGTGGAGGCCTGCCAATCCCATAAAGCAGTCTTATTATGACATCTAGCTAACTGCCAAGCTAATGTCAAACACTGCGTTAGCTACTGGCCATGACACGTTCCTGCTCAAGATTAAACGCAGTCACCTGGCTAACGACATGCCAATGGAGCTTTATGTTAATAATAAATTGTTACAGCTAGGCAATCGCTAGCGAGCTAACAGTTACCTGGACTATCGATGATAGGAAGTAGATGTCACGCTAGTTAAAGGTGTTACTGAAATCGAGTAGTCGTTAGCTGGTTAGCCAGCCATATTGAATGAGACAAATTAGTTAGGTTTTTAGCTACCTACAGTGTTTGGTTAAAAAGCTAATAACTTTGGAATGAAGTTAGCGAATAGTCAGCTGGATATCTAAAGTCAGCAGAGAGACAATGAGCTTCCAAGTCGCACCGAACGGGTGTGTTTTCACAAGCTAGGTATAGCTAGCAATACATCTATCCTTAGGAAAATCATATAGCTAATAACATATTTTGGATTCACTTGTAAAGGGATCTACAATCCCAAATGTTAACACAAAGGCTAGTTAGCTAAATAATTAACAATGTATTATGTAGCTAGACTCGCAAGACATCCAACTGCATTTGGTTTCCAATGACCTGTTGGGTAGCTAGCTAACTAAGCCTTGCTTATACCAACGTAAAGCTGCTCATTACACATAGCGAACTAGATAACTTAGCGTCGGGAGTCGGCTGGAACCATATGCTATAGGCTAGCTACCGACAGCTTGGACGCTACAGCAGGCAACAGCTAAAACACAACCCGGCGTTTGCCTACCTGTTGTTGCTCTTTGGGCTCTCCTGCCTTCCTTTTCCTGCTAACTGTTTTCCTCGCCATAATCCGAGACACACAGGTCCCTCACCCACATGGAGGGCAACAGTGACGCTGGGTACTGGATCATATAATGGCGATTTGCTATTTTACAGCCTGTATTGGAGCAGCGTCCCGCAAACACAAAGGGCGATCGCGGCAGAAGTTGACTCTTCCCCTCCCACCTCGCCACCCAGGCCACACTCCAGCAAGCTGGCTAACCTGCCTACAGCAGGGGCAGAGAAGCCACACAGAAAGCCACCCCGCCTCTACGTCCGTGCACTGTTTTCCCACTGCCTTTCTATCCCTCTCCTCTCAAATCGCATGATCAACGACAACACGAGCCTGCGCGCAGCCGCACTGAGCTGAACGCGTAAAAACAAGGTCGAGCGTGCCCCCCTACGTAAGTGCGTGCGTGTGCGCTCCCAGGGGCGCATCGCCTCGCTGTACGCCTGCCAATGTTCTGCTGGGGAAATTTGACCCAGACCTCATCCTCATTTCGTGTATTAATTGTAATTGTTCCATAACGTTTAAAAAAGGGAACAGTACGTTTTGAATCTATTAGGATTTGCACTACAAATATCCGTGGCGTTTCAACATACGGTTCCCTATCAACTGTGTACAGACCTGTCGGTCCTAAAATTCACAGGATAAACCTTATTCCTTTTTTGACACCCTTGTGATCACGGGGTTTTTTAAAGTTTATTTTATTGCACAGTGATAGTGTCACCTTTAAATAATACTTTCTGTATAATACTTGTCTAAAACAATAACCGCACACAGTTCATTTCTTTTTGTTGTAATTAAAATGATTACTGAAAACACTTTATTTGCATGCACTTCGTTTAGCTTTGGCTAACTCCGAGCTGAGAGAAATAATGCAGATGTTTGAAAGGAACAGGCATTTGTATTCAGGGAATTGAATGAAAGTTGACTAAATGAAATTAAGTTTCAGAATTGGGGTACTATTTAAGTACTATTTAAGCCGTTGGAGGAATGAAGTAACAAAAGATTTCCTTGTTCTAATGCTAGTGGACAAATCACTGCTCTGTTGGGGAGCTTGACCAAAGAAACATTAATGTAACCTTGTTTTATCTGAAGCCATTTTTAAAAGCTCTTTCTTTGCTTATACATTTCAACAATCTTCACATCTCAGCCTGTGCAACATCCAGTTCTTAATATTGTATCATCTTTCAAAGCACTAAATGAAGGGAAAAAAACAGAAATTGCTCAGTTGAACATACCAAACCTTTATAAATCTGATTTGGTATGTGCCTGGTACTATCTGTGTCTGTGCTTTGTGTTCAAACACTTATTGACCTTTCCCGGGGAATATATTATGTACCTCAAAGTCCCATTGCTTATAGCAGTGAAATAACTGTGAATGGCTTATATTTCTTTTCAGAAAGGCCTTGATGATATAATATGTTCAACATATTGGATGGTGAAAAACTGCTGTTTTATGTACACAATGTGGACATATGTGTATTTTTGATGAGGCAGTTTCCAACTGTTTCCTGTGCTAACATATGCTCACTCTGCAAGTAGCAAGTGCTAAGCCCTCTCCTCTGGGAACTTCAGCTGCAGTTGCAAATGTTATGGCCAGTTTTTTGCTGACCGCCACTCACTTTAGCTGATACAGAACACAGCCGAAGTTTCTCCCTGCTGTTACGTCCTGTGGAAACAATGATCTTTTTGTTGCCCTCTGTGCTTCTATTTTCTGGCCCCATGTGAAAAATCACTCCACTCCTGGGGTTTGCATTCAAAAGGACTGCAATGTCAGAAGCATGCATTTTTTCTTTTTTAATGACTGCCAAATGTATGACATTAGATCCACACCTCTGCAACATGATGAAACAGTATGCGCCAGCATTTCTTGTGACAGAACAGCTGAGCTACTCATGATAAAATGAGTAAATTATCAAAATTACTGCCACAACCATACTGTTATATGCAGTTGTACAATAATACTCAATACAGGAGTGTCATGATAATGCTGCCATATACCCTACCTACAGTTTCTAAAATGAATCTTAATGAGCTGTATCCAGATAACAATGACAGGTTTTCAACAACAGTTTTCTCAAGCCTACCAATCATGATAGCAAGCACAAGGTATAAAATTATTCCACTAAATTGGCTTGCCAAAGGAGTTATGACGGAACAACACATTTTGTATCCTGTTTCAATAAGAGAAATTATCCTTTTCACACTTCATAATATAACAAAATCCACTCTCACTTGACCCCCCCTTCCAACATCCCACACTTTCAACAATCGTCCAGCCTTACTAACTTTAACATATAATTCATTCTTTAGTAAACACTCATAAAAGGAACATTATATTTATGGACAACTCTTCTCTTCTGTCCTGTATGGCCTCCAAACACATTTGTACTCATTCTCCTCACATTTGCAAATTAGTTAATCAGATTAATTTATCAGACTCAGGCTGCATGCACACAAACTGGCTCACACTTCCTGGCAACACGCAACACGGTTGCTTGAAACGCTTTATTTGCACAAGATTTTTTAGGGTAACTTCCATCAGGAAAGCTTATAAGCCACCCCCATTATGGTGTCAAAACCATGTTTTACATGTGGATAACTTTTGACCACTTTCATTCATTCAGGGTCAAGCCCAACGGCACCTGGTATGGTAAGTTCTATTTTTTCTCAAGATGTGCACATTTTTTAAGATTCTTGAACACATTTAATGCGCATTTATTCATCTAATATTTGCCCACATCTCCCAAAAATTCACTTAAGATTGTCTCTCACACTCCTGGACATAGCCTAAAATCACAAGCCACTCACCTTCACTGTCATTGCTTGCCACCTCAGGTTGAGTTGGATTTGTGTCCTTGGTGACTTAACAGACACAGAATACTACACTCCCCCACCCCTCCAATAACTCAGCATTTACAACATTTACACAGCATTTACTGTTTTATTTTAAAAAAACACATTTTTTATAGCAACACTGCTTCGAGATTACTCTGGCAACAGTATCTATTATCACTGATTTGAAATGTATGCCTGTGACCAAAATGTTGGGTCTTTCTTGTACCTCATGTGGAGCAGCTGATCCCTGTCTAGGGTCTTGGAGGTTTGGTGTTTGGAGGGAAACATAGTACAAAATATCACCAGACAGCTCATATGGGTAGTTACACAATACTGCATTAACAACTTTATAATCAACAAAGGGTGTGTCTCACTGTCAAAGTGAACTCTCTGCTGATTGGTCCACTTGCCATAGGTGACATATCTAGACCAATCATTAAAGAGCATGAGTTGTGCACAAAGAAAATAAACATGCCTTTATTGAACTTATAGTATTTTCACACATTTCAGAAGTCATGGGATTAATTTTATGCATGTACTCCAGGGAATTTTATCCTGCTCCACAGTGTAAATGCTAGAGGTTAGTTCCACATTGTATAAGCATCAGATTATAACCTGTATATTATCATTAAAGCCAAAACGCAATGGTTAACATCAGTTACTCTCCTATTTGATCCAAGCTCTACTGTGCTCAATTAAGAGAAAGCCCTTAACCTCACAATATGTCAAATGAAATGAAATCCTCTTGATTACCACGAGTTCAGAGGTACTCTTTATTCCTTATTATTCAACTGTCATTTTGAGTTCATTAAGAGCGTAACAGAAGAGTCAACTGAGATGGCTGTGTGTTTACAGGATAGAAAACCTTGCTTATCCTGGGAGAACTAAAAAAAACCCACCAACTGGTTGCGACTCTTGGAAAACAAGTGAACTCTCAATATGAAAATGTTAGGTGGGAAGGACTTGCATACCATAGAACACCAAAACAACACAAAGGACAACATGGCACTTTTCATACCTCTAGAACTTTTTCCCCACAGTTCTGAAGTCAATATATTCCAGTGGTGGGCAACCTGTCAAAGGAAATGGGTCTAATCTGAGGTCCTTTTTCGTCAATTTACACTGAACCAAAGAGGACCATTTACAATAAAACAAGGATTTTCATCTAAAAGGTTATATGTGAATATCGTATGGCAATAATTATAAAAATGAAAAAAACCCTCAACTGTTCAACCAATTTTAAAATAATTCCCAATTTGATAAATTACATTGAGGCCAACAGATTGCCTACCACCGATATAATGCCAGCGCTAAAGTTGGGGTACCTTGTTTACTGATGGAGAGACACAAAGAGAGAAACAAACCAAAAATAGTACTAGCGGTATGTTGTTGTTGCCCGATGTTGGAGGGTGGGGGGCATATCCAATTCCACCATTGGGAAACAAACAAAACAAAAAAGAAAAATCCACATAATGGACTTTTTTATTAGTTATGCTGTGGATGCGGCCTTATAAAATCCCCTTCAGACAGCCTGACACCAACAGAAGTGTTCCACATCACTCCCGTCTGCCAGTCTAACTTACAACCCTCCATGGGTTAGGGGGCGCTGTAGATATGAAGGGAGACTCTGGAGGAAATTCAGCAAATGAAACCTTTGCCCATTCTCCCAAGCAGAGTCAAATCACTCTACTACAGTCTCTATTGCACTAAATGTTGGCTGTGTGTAACAACACAAACCTAATAATTAGTTTTTGTTTTCATTCTGTACAATCCTCAAATTAACACTTTAAGATCTTCAGGAGCATCTTTCACAATGTTCTAACAATATTGATTCATCTAGACCTTTATCATGTTTGAAGTGTCTTAATGTGTACCTTAATATACTTCTTAAATTAATATATATTTATATTTATGTCTGTTACGGCTGCATGTATGTGAGTGTGTTCTCAAAGTTCTGTAACTCCAATAAAACATTTTCTCTGACTCTTTTTTCATTGAGTTTGTAGTTCATTCCAGTGCAGAAGCCAAAGGCGCAGTAGTTAAATTTTCCTTATTCTTAATATCACTTATATGAACTAGTTTTAGTTCTGTTAATGCAGTTCCTACAACAGAAAGCACAGAAAAGAACCTTAAAAGGAAACGAAAACACGTCTATGTCCTCCCAAGAGACAGACAAATAATGACATATGATTTGAATGATAATATAACACCAGCCACAGAAACAGAAAGGGCACTTCAGAGTTTTCCGTTCCGCGTTTGTGTGCGCGCGTGCGTGCGTGTGTGTGTGTGTGTGTGTGTGTGTGTGTGTGTGTGTGGTTAGTTTCTGATTTCAGTCCATGTGTCCAAATGGCTGCCCGACCTGTCTGGGCCTGGTTCCGACAGCATTCAATGGCAGCTTTGTAGCGGGGAGTGTCAGTTTTCTCCTTAGCATGAGGTCTCAGCGCACCTTCTCCCACAAATCCAGTCCATGCTCGTCTTCCACAGCACGCGCCACAGTCACAGTCAGAAGAATGGGAGGGCCCCACAAGAGAGCCAACACCCCCCTTTTTATTCTACAAAAAATGGAACAAACTCCCCAGGGGCCGCCCTGCCATTGTTTAGTCCACACACCCCTCTTTATGAAAGCTTGTGTGGTTATAACAGTTTTTGTTTTTTTTTTTTTTTTTTTTCCCCTCTTTCCACAGCCTTTTCACAAGCTCAGTTCTACCAGTCTCTCTCTCTCTCTCTCTCTCTCTCTCTCTCTCTCTCAGGCAGCAGTGACAGTGCTGAGTCAGTCTGTGCTGGGACAGAGAGAACTGGGAGGGGGGGGGAGTCCCGTGTGTTTGTATGTGGGAAGGGGTGTGGTCAGGGCACAGGGAGGATGCGGGGGGGTACCAGGTCTCAGCTGGCAGCTGCCCGGGCCATAAGGTCCTCCAGTGCCTTGTCCTGGTCGTTGTTGTGGACTAGCAGCACCTCCTTGATGGTGTCCCTCTCGAAGCCCATCTCCCCGAACCGAGACATCAGCTGCAGGAACTCCAGGGCCTGAACAAAGACAGAGTGTGAATGGGCTAGAAGGGAGTACAGTACAGGTCCATGCATTTCACTTCTGTCCTCTCAGTGAGTTAATGCATTGCCCATCACTGCAACAGCAGCACATACGGCTCCTGTACAATGACTCCTCACAGAATGAGTTACTCAATTCCCCTCATTGCACTTTCAGATGACTCACTCACAATGCACATTATACTTTGATTCTCTGAACTTAGGTTTTCCCATGAAATCCTTTAATTGGCCGCTTACTAGTCACTGGTAATTGATCATTTTTCTGTTCTTGCAAGATATGCTAGCAGTTGTCCAGTTAACATTTTGTTCTTGAACTTTGTATTTTGGATTTTTCACTTTGTACTGCGTGGAAGCTCAACCTTGTCAGAAATAAAAGTATAACAAACAAATCGATTAAAAATAAACAAATTGTGATATGGAGTTTACTTTTCATCCATTTATTTACTCATATTTGCTCATTTACTTACAGCGTGTTAGCCAGAGGCAAACAAAGAAATAACTGGAAAATTATGAAGCTTGTAGTTCTTTAAAAATAAACAGTGAAGGGGAACAGGACTGGGAACCCCCTGGTGTAAGTCTCAGCATAGCGATCTCCCTAACGCTCGGCTCCGCCCCCTCACCGCTACCGTCTCCAGGGAAAGGCCGTGTGCAGCGGCCGGACCGCGCCCGCACTGACCTTCTCTTCAGAGCACTGGTACATCTCCAGGCACTCCTCTACCGCGCTGGCGTCGAACCCTCGCTCGCACAGCCTCCCGTGGATGAACAGGTAGTCCAGCACCTGGGCGCACGAGGAGAGAACAACAGAGTCACGTTACGGAGAGAAGAACAGGCGAGCGGGGGCAGAGAAGGAAACCTGCTGTTTATTTTAAGCGTAGTATCGCGATGTTTTTGATCCTGTGATGTAGTGACTGATGGTAGTACAGTTGGCTTCCCTCATCAAGTCAGGTTGCACAAGTTAATTTGGGGTAGAGCTTGAATTGGTCTGGTCTATGAGAGTTGTTGGCCTGGTCTGACACTGTTGCTCATTCAACTTGAATGGATACGCTTATGTTCTATTGTGCTGGAAGTCGCTCTGGATAAGAACGTCTGCTGAATGAATGTAATGTAATGTAATGTAATGTAATGTAGTGTAAGGAGCACGTCTGGAAGTCACATCTCCAGTGTCAGGCTGTGGGTGAAAGGTGAGAGTGCGCGTACCTGCTCCACGTTCTGCCCCTGCCTCTGCATGGCCTTCAGGACGCCCTCGTATGAGTAGCCCATCCCCACGATCGTCTCCACGCACTGGCGCTCGCTGGGGGACAGGTTGAGCAGGGCCCCGCACTGGCCCGTTCCTCCACCAGGGGGCGACACCACGCACGCAGCGGGGAGTTGGGTGGCCGCCGGGAGGGAGATGGGCTGCAGTTTGGAGAATTAGCGACAGGACATGAGGGCTAGAACACATTTACCCTGAAGCAAACTGAACAACATGGATGGGTAATGAGTGGTATTGCCTTTTCAGTAAAAAAAAAAAAACTCAGTGTGATGGCCAGTGAATAAATTAACCCTTGATGCACCTCGTGCTGCCAGCTTTGACAGGGAACATCTTTTACTGCAAAATGAAGCTAGTGCTAGGAAGTTAACAATAACAAGTAATAATAATGTTTGACATGCTGTTTTATTCATTGTGAGAGTAAAAAGCATACTTTTGTCTTTACAGCAACGCTTTAGAGTTCACTAATCTCTGAATGGGAATATCATAAATGTCAAAATGTGGACCACAACGAATTACAAAACTTGCCATGTCACGTACACAGTCGCATACAGTTTTACAGACAATGTCGTTTCTGAATGAACTTTTTTCATATACCAAAGAAATAATAAAACTCAAAATGACTTAAAAATCAAAAAAGGAAAAAGATGGTGGATAAAACTCCACAAAACTATAAACACATATCAGTTATCAGGTATAAGGAACTGTAGCGAAGGGCGAGAGCAGTCGTGGGGTGACTGCTCTCGCCCTTCGCTACAGGAACCATTAACATACATGTCATTACAAATATGTAATTACCCTTCTTCCCTGAGAAAAAAAATTAATGTCAGCAAAACTTTTGTCTTCTTTTCTTTAGACTTCTTTAAGTTTATTTTCTCCTCATTCTTTGATTACATGCTTTTCAGTGCAAATTCAGCATCATCACGCCCCCAAACTACAAAAGTTATTACTACATTTTATGTTATTATGCACACTAAAATTCATCCTCCAGTTAAATTTTCTAACTGTTAAAAATGGTGGCATTGGCAGTAGTTCCAATGCCACCATTTTGGCAGTAGTTCCAATGCCACCATGTGGTGGCATTGGCAGTAGTTCCAGGTCAGTTAGCGAGGAAGGCAAAACACTGCCTCTCCAGTTGATATACAGGTCAGTGGTGCACTCTCACCTCCTTCGGTGCTCCGTTGTGTGGCTCCTGGGTGCGGCCTATGTCGTTATTCTGGGCCGGCGTCCGCACCAAAGAGAGGGGTGTTCCGTTGGGGAGGGTGCGGGCGGGGGCAGGAGTGTAACTGCTGGGCTCCTCGTGGGAGTCCCCGGGGTCGGACAGCTTGGGGAAGGTCAGGGAGCGGATGTTGCAGGGCCGGTCGCTGTCCAGCTGCCCTATCTGGCCGCCGGCCGGCCGGTCCAGGTCCAGCAGCGCCACCAGTCCGTTGGGCTTGTGGAAGACGGCGGGCTTGGCCGGCGGGGGCGGGGTGCAGCTCCGGGAGTGGGGCGCCGGCTCCGCCGGGGTGGCCGACTGCACCTGCAGGATGCTCCGCAGCTCCTCCTTGTCGTCCAGCGTCTTGAGCTCCAGCTTGTCGAAGGGGTCCTCCTCGCGCTCGAAGTCGGCCAGGTTGAGGCTCTGCGGGGGCGGGGGGCTGGGGTGACGCACGGGCCCCAGGCTGGGGGCCGGCAGGGGGGTGAGGATGGCGTTGTGCCTCAGGCCGGCCAGCACAGGGTTGAGGGCCGGCGGGGGAGGGTCCTGCTCGTCAGACGGGCGGGACGGCCCCCCGCCCTCGGGCCCGCCGTCTTTGTCCTGCGGCGCCCCCTGCTGGTCTTTACCCTCGGAGTCGGCGCGGGCCAGCTCCGCCCGCTGTTCCGCCCGCTCCTGCGCTGCCCGCGCCTCCGCCAGCTCCTCCCCCCATCGCACACTCCGCCGCTCCAGGGAGAAGTCATACTGCCGGGAACACAACCAAAGCTCTATTCACCCGGGCAACGCATTCTATTCATCATTAGTGTGGATGACAGCAACAAGAGGGACAGTTACGATAAAATCAGGGAAACAATTGAGTCATTTAAGGGCAGGCAGATCCCCAAAGATGACAGGTCTAATGCTTTATTCATGAAGCCTGCACATCAGTTAAAGTACATCAGTAATAGCGCAGTCTGAGTGAGAATGGCCACATTCAATCCCCACGAGGCAGTGTGGCTCTTCTCTAAATGTGCAACTGACCTTTTCCAAGGAGCTCATCTACCCACAATTACAGTCCCTCATGTTCTTAACGCTGGCAAGCAGTCAACAGCAGAATGACAGGGCTCTTTCTAATGGTGACAACATGAGGGCTTGTTGCTTGTTAATGTAGCTTTTATACGTTAGCCCGCTTCTTCCTTACAAAGACAACTAGCTCCCTGCAAAGGGCAGTAACTTCTTTCTCCCGAGGCAAATAAGAACTCTGAGTGGTCATTATTCCTCTTTGCGATGTTTATCACAGTGAGGCAACAAAACAAGAAGCAAAGACCCCTCTTTGCTGTACTGCTGATGGGTGCACATGCAAACAAAACAATCCTTATTCATCACCCCGCAGCTCCACACTAAACAGGACTGATTCCGTTTGGCCCTCTTGTTCTTGATATCCTTCCTCTTTATCAACCAATTTTTCGCATTCGCCAATCATACATTAATCTCATCTCATTGCAACAACCTCTGCACTCACATTAGTGAATGTGGCTCTCCGATATCGGCACACACCGGCACAACTATTTTTCACACTACGAAGTCCCACAGTGCACCAGGAAGTAGACACTGTTCTGAGGAAAAGTGCATCTCTCTGGCATCATGTGAGCAACTCCTACGCAACCTAATAAGTCATGGGATGTGGACTGGTGTCTGACTAACCTATCCCTATCCCCAGAGGAGAGAAGCCAGTCTCTGGCGGTTGCTTATCACTGACAGCAGATTCTATGGCTGTTTTCAAACCCCGGTCACAGGGCTCAGCCTGCGTTTAGAAAAACCGTCTTAACTGAGCCATTCTGGATTCTTGGCCTTCTTTGGCAATGTTCGGTACCACATCACCAAGTGAACAGGGAGAGACCAGTCCAAGCCCAGGCTGAGGGATACTGGGAGTACATGAGGCAGGAGGCTCTGTGGCACTGAAGTGTGGCCCGGTGTGGAATGGTGCAAACAGCAATCGTCAGCGCTGCCCGAGTTGGAAAGACATGGCGCTGCCCAGGACAGACTCATTACATCACGTTACACTCATGCAGCACACTCACGTGAATCTCAGAAAGCAGCGTGCCGCAGTCCGGGAGACAGAATCCGATAGGCAGACCCACTTTGGGCGGACACCTGAACTTGTCGTTGAGCTTGAAGGGAACGTCGTCCAGGTAACTGATGGGCCCTAGAGGTGGGGAACAGGAGGGGGAGGAGCAAGAGGCGGAGCACATGAGGGAGGAATCATCTCAGCCTGTACGTTCCCTTACCAGCACTCTACCACTAAGCATGTCACTGCATGTTGAGAAAGGTGATTAAAAACAACACACATTAAAAGCGTCTCCATTTGCGAGATGTGCAAATATGTACATATTTAAGTCTTTTTACATCCTACATGAAATTCAAACTGACGTCCACCCATCCCAATCAATAGGAACTATGTTGTTTCCTGCTTAGAAACATTACCACTTTACAACAAAACCAGCAGCTGGCAGAAGGTCTTTCTTTCTGTACGTTAACACACAAAGTCAAAGCTTTGATTTAACATGGCCTCTTCTTGTACAGTTATTCTCAAAGACCAGTACAGGCCCAGATCCCTGTCTGGTATGAAGCTTTTGAGAAACATAACTTTTAAATGTGTCAGGTTGATCATGCTGAATAAGAGTTAAATGATGAGCTCAAACAATGTTAATGGTCAAAACCTTGCCAGCCACAAACACAATCTGTACACAAACTCACCAGTGTTGTGGATATCTGATCCAGACTTCCTTGAAGCCATTTAGAGTCTGGCAAACAAAGAGAAAACAAAGTCAGGAACATTGGATTGATCTGTTAAATGACATCGGGGGTCTAAAGAGCAGCTTCATTTTGCATACCACTTGTTCAGACAAGACTAACAGTCAAATATGCTAAGATACATCACAAATACGCAGGAACTGATAATAGCTCATGTGGAATAACATGGGCAACGGCGCTTTGCGCATATTAGCAAACACAAAGACACCTATAGGTCAAAGCCAAGCCGCGATTCAGTACACCTGCTGAACCCACTCATCATTTGCTCTCCTGTAAACTGCAATGACGGTCTCAGCCTGATGCCACCCCCTCGCCTTCCCGCAAGGAAACATTCAGACAAATCGTTCTGTCAGCAGTCAGGCTTTTCATTTGCAGTGTAAACATCTGGTCAGGGGAAAGAAGACACTGCGAGGGGGACTAGCCACACACAAAGCAGATAAATCAGACCATGAAGCGCTTTACCGGGGCTTAATGGTAAAAATGTATTTATATCACAATCACCGCAGGAGGTTTGAAAGGTTCTTCTGGATTATAACTGCCCATCAGGACTGACTGACACAACAGTTATCAATGCAAAAAAACCTGCAGACCACTTGATAATCATACATTTGCACAAAAAAGATACCAGAGTTCTGATGTCTGTCTGTATGCCATTCCTATGGTGTCACACTACTCCTGTCCTTCCTGAAGCTTAATGAGTACTGAACTAGCTTTGAGGGAGTCAGTGTGTTTAGCTGATGGAAAGGGGAAACACACTCTTCAAAGGCGGCACCTTCAAAAGAACATGAAAAATTGTAAGATTGTAAGAAAAAGAGGACTGCTCTGATAGCCTTCCAATTTTTGCAAGTGTCATTTTATTCTTGAATACGAAGAATATATTATATTATATATATAATCTCCACTGCCAAGAGTAAAATGTTATGAAATGGTATTAAGTCATTCATATCTGTCACTGTAAGAGCAGCTTGTTCCACCTTCATGTTCTGGAGAAGGTACATGTTGATGATTATCAGGATAATCTACGTTAGGTCAGACATAGGCTTCTGAACCCTCAATGTATCTCGGGGTTGGGACAGGCTAGAATTTTAGACCCAGTCCAAACACTGCTTTGGGTATTCTTTTTCCCCAAACTAATGCAGGGTCCATTACACCAGCCACAATTCTAACCTGAGCACTGTTAAAGAGTGAAAAGAGCTGAAACTGATCAGTGGTCACTATTTTTCAAAAACACATGGATACCATACGAGTTGTTAACTCAAACACATTCTACACCATCCCCTCTTCACTCACCATCGCCTCCATGAGGCACAACTGAGAGCCCTTAACAAAACTGCTTCCGAAATCCACTCCTCATCCGTGTTCAGACAGGACCTGAGTGATACAAACACTGCACAGTGACCATCTGAAACCTGTCTGCCTACCTCATGATTTTTTTTTTTTCTTCGAAATCATGTCAGTTCGCACATTAGCTCTTTGTATGTGTCTGGGAGGGAGAACAATGGTCCCTCTGACGGGCTGGTTCCTCTTTGCTTCCTTGTGAAAATGATGTAACTTCTTGAAACAGCCAGAATAGGAAATTCTTCCATTTCAGTCTGTAGGGGTCTCTGGGACTGGGCATCAGTACACCCCCCCATACCCCACCCCTGTCGACCACATGCATTTACTTTAAACTAACCTGGTTCTTCAGGGACATAAATGTTCTCCTGATTATTTGATTTCCTCAGAACTGGTAGATGCCCCAAAGTTAACAAGCCCCACTACAACATGGAAAGCACTGACACTGGTCTATTGCTATTGCTTTGCCAGCTGCTTATAAGCACTCTTCTGAGACACCACTGCTTCAATAACAATAAAACAACATAAACATATATTAAGACATAGACACAACCTTCCACACATACCCATACTCAATTAAAGGGCAAGGGGCTATACATAATATGCTCAATAACCCAATCTTTCTATTACAATTATGTAGTACATGGAGCTAACTGACATTCGTTTTTAAGATGGTTGTAAAATGACAATACACACTTTAACTTAAAATCAGGGACAGCATTTGGTTGTGCACACCAGAACACCAAACATGGTGCTTGAAAAGGTGTTTGTTGATGAATGCCTGACATGTCCAACCAAACACTTCCCCTGGGCTTATCATTTCAGATAACCATTACAGGGTGCTGTGCTGAGTGATTGCTGATTTGAAATATTACAACAATGCCCTTTCAATCTAATACATTTCTAATCTACATGGCAATGCACATTCCCTTGTGACCGTCGGTTGGCTTTGATAATTTGTTTTTCATTCCACTGATTTACATCACAAGTTGTAAAAGGATTTAACCTTTCTTATGTTCACAGTGCGGATCAGCTATAAGGAGAACAGCAGAAACAGCCAAGTTTCATGTTGATCTCATATGCTGCTGTTCTAAGTTCTGATCACACGGCAATGATTGTGAAGCTGTTAACATGCACTGAGTGAGTCAATACAAAGAGGAATGATGTCACTGCTGTTTTCATTCTCAAGAGATCCTTCAGTGAAGCATTCTGTCCCGCCCACCAGACCGGGCTGCAACAGACTTAAATGGACATCAAGGAATCAATAGTCAATTCCAAACTACATGGGTAAATGTAACTGACACACTATTACTGACAGATGTTAAAGTCTGAAACTGCAAGGAAGAGACTGTCAGGGTGGACAACACCACTCTGCTACATGAGAAGGGGGGATGCCCACACTCACCTGGGGAATGGGTTAGGATGAATTCGGGAACACATGCAATAAATGGGAAGAACTCATGCACTGCTGGTCTCTTGAGATACAGTCATTTGAAAAAAGACTGGGGCCAACTACAAGGCTTTCAGGCTTGATGGCTGACAAATGTTTGCTCCCGTCAAGGGTGCATCTAGAGACAATGTTTGAACAAATACTGCACATATTAGAATGCTGGTGATGCATGCAAATATCAGCTGGGTACAAAGAGCTATGTGTAGAAAAACATACCATATGAGAGATGAAAAAGTAGTGATAAGAAAATGCTTTGAAAAGCGCAATGTGAAAATTCTTTTGGTGGCCATATTGGATTCGGTCTTGTTTATATGACAAGGGCGAATGAATCATGCGCCTTTATGAACTATGAGCAAAAAGTGTGTGGATTCTGAGCAAACTGCTGTCTCGGCTTATGACAGGAAGAAAAGCATCAATGAAGACAGAAAGAAAAAAGGGACCAAAGCAATAGGCTGTAAACCATTCCAGCTTGAAAGGAAACCAGCGCAACTGACTGCCCTCCTCTTTCTGGCTTTCAGGAGGGTTTAGGAATCAAAAGTCCAGGGCCAGAAACACAAAAGCAACCCAATGGTAAGTGTACATAGTCTCAGACTCCCAACTCTATCTCTGGGTCAGTTTAAAGCTTTCAACAAAATTGTAAGTGTTAGGAATTTGCACTGGACAAGCTAATCCTGAATCAGGTGACAGAGACAGAAAGTACCTGGAGCCTAACAGTTAGGGGCAATGTGGCTGATTCATACACAAACCTAGCAACAGCCCTGTATCTGCAAATGAATTAACTCCAAATGCTCCAAGTGACCAGAACTTCCCCTGAAGGCTCTGACAAACAAATCCCACTCTTACACAGTCCCTCTCACACACACACATACATAAACAACATATTCAAATGTCTAGAAGGTTCTGCAGACACCTTCGTGCACCACAGTCACACAATTTGGCCAACAAACACGGTATTAAGTCAGTACAACAGACAAATTAAGTTCAGAGACAATAATACTCAATGATTCATTACCGTTGCAATACTGCAATACTGTAAATAAGATGCTGTATCAGTGGGGGTGGGGGGGCGCAGTCAACCTAAGACCTATGTGGCACTGAAATGACTTAACTGACTTATGTTCACTGGTCTAAGAAGCAGCATCAGCTGGATTGAAATTCCCTGTTTTGCATATTCACTGTGACCCTCCCTAGCAGGGCCTGCCCTGAATTTAAAATAAACACATCTGTTTTTTTCTGCCAGCATTTCTAAGAACTCAAGTGATAAGCATCCTCCTCCAAGTATAAGCAAGAACGACAGCTCTTGGACTGTAAGGTGAACCGTTTTTTCAACGAGTGGTAACAACCACAGAGCCTCATTATTTCTCTGAGACAGAGGCGATGTTAGACATTCATGGACTTAAAGTGCGTGCACGATGGCACCTTTCATTTTAATAGAGTAAGGTATAAATAGAAATTCTGTCACTTTCCGCAAAGCAAGTATGGCCTTTTTACCACAGGCGCGAATCCTCCCAATTTGGTCTTTGCGTTATAAGCAAATTTATTTCGGTTGAATGGTAGGATATCAATCCTTCGAATAACGATTGATTTTCAAACGAAACAAATATGAGAACTACAAAACATTCGTTTTTAGGTGGCCACGGGGCCCCAAAATGGCATCACAACACGACAGTAGATAGCCAAGCAAGCGCCACCCCGACAATCCAGAAAACACCTTGTGACAGCTACCTAGCTAATGAAGTCATCTCTCACTTCTTCGAATTTTTTAATTAACGTTAACATTACATACTCATGCTGTTCTACTACGGCGGAGGAGCAAAGCAAACCAGCGGATAATTACATTTTTTACGTTGGCTACATTATACTGACGATGATCTCATCCGAATTTCCCACTTGTCAGTTCTTCGCTAATTAGTTAGTGTACCAGTCTTGTTGTCACTTCGAGTTAGCCAGCTAGCAGCTTCCCTGATCAAGTCTAATCGCACAAAAAGACAGACACCAACAAGTAGCCAACCAACAAGACACCTTAGCTAGTTATTTCAGTTCTCATCGTAGGTCAGGTTAAATTACTGTCAGCTAGCTACGTAAAATTTAACTAGCTACACAGCCAGCACTTTATCGCCTAGCCAACACCGACGATGCTTCAATAACCAAAAGTTGGCTAACGTTAGAGGGGAATCTCCCTTTCCCTCCTGACAATATCAAACAAATCAAACAAGTGACTTGGTGACAAGATGAATAAAACTTTCTACGTTTCAACTAGCGATATAAATAGCTCTCTTACTGTCGCTATAGATTCACACAATGTAGCTAAATGCAGTTAACTAATACACACAAAATCGTGGACAGAAAAGCCTAGACTGTTCTGCGCGGCCATGTCACTTAGCTAACGGCGTTAGCTTGCTAGCTGACTAACTGGACTGTGCCACAAGACCAAGTTGCTGCTAGCGATCTAGCTAACTCAACCAATCTTACCATGAATAGGATTTCAAATTGTTTCAATCTGGACCCCAAGGCCTGCAGCTTGCTATCCATACGTTGCTAACTTAGTTTATGTAACACCGGACCAGGCATACATACCACGCTAGCAAGCTAATATCCGAAGTCCATATTTCTGTATCCCTGGCCTGTTTCACCACCGTAAACGTTAGCTACATTTCTGAAGATGCCCCCGCCCCTACATCGTAAACACACCACCCTAACAACACTCTCACCTGTATCTACGTCGTCTCGCGTCTCTGAAAAGCCTTTTCAGATCTCCCCACGAAAATACCCTGCGGTGGAGGTTCTCCCGAAACAAGTTTTAATGAAACTGACATCTATTTCCTGCTTCATTGCGGGACGCCATCTTGGTTTGTCCGCTCCCCTTCCTCCTATTCCTGTCAGACGTCATGCATCCTAATGACCGACGACAGAGCCGGCCAGTGGCAATGCTTCCAGCTGCCGTCACTGTCTCCACCCAAACACACTGTCCACATGCGGGGAGCATGAGTGAGCCGCTATCGGAATAATGATTTGTTTATGCGGCTCCGGGTGTAACGTCCCATTTGTTTGCGTTAGGAGATTGTTTGACAATGTGTGAAGGGAGTGTTTCTTCAGCTTTGTTGACAACTGGCGTTTTCTCTGGTCTAGATTTAGCTGTATTGCATAATGGAATAACATTTCAGAGTGATAATGGTCCTTTCGTGGAATGTTAGCGGCTACAAGGTAATATTTACATCTATCTGAGTGCACCTGTTTATTTCATATATACAGAAATTAAAATGGGCAGTACTAACCACGTCTAAAGCCAATTTGCTGTTTAAGTCTTGTTAACAACTGGTAACCGGTAGAGGTATACAGATGTGCAATAGGTTGTGTCCTCTCCAGCTGTCTTTGGGATTCCCCGGGGTTGCATTACATTTGGTTCGCTCTGGTTTTGAGAACATCGGAATGCTTATTTATGTGCTCTAGGTAGAAAACCGTGCAATTTGTAATCGAGTACCCACGCGAGTGACGTTCTTTTTATTGTCTCTAAAAGGATCATACTTTCTGTTTACCAACGTTACCGTGACCGCTTGTGTGTGAAAGCAGAGTTTTTGACAAGTATTCCTAGGGTGGAAACGACTCTTACAGGGGAACCCAATCTGACGCAACAGGTGTCCCGGCCAGGTGTGTTAACTCAAACAGGATGTTTGGTCACATCCCCTAACTGACCTTCAACAGCGCCTTCTCTGAGACATACTCAGCACCATCTCAGGCAGCAACCTTTTACTCTGGAAAAAGCAGTCAGAAACGTAAATGAGCATGAACAATCGCTGAGCGAAAATTATACATAATCAAGATGGGTCTCTAGTCACTTGTAAGTCGCTTTGGAGAAAGCGTCTGCCAAATTAATAAATGTAGTCGGTTCAGCTGCACAAGTAACTCCTCTCATTCACGATGTTTTCATTGCACATCATGGATAAATTTTGCTTCCCATACAGTGTTAAACATCATTCCCATATAACATCACCTAAGATCAACTGTCCAATCTTTCTCTTCAGTATGAAATAATCTGGTCAATTATCCTATCAAATGACATTGGCCAATTATATATATATATAACTGTAATATACATACACACACACACATGCATGCATGTATGTATGTGTGTGTGTGTATTACAGTTGCAAAGTGATGAAACTGGTTCCTGCTCAAGAAGAGAGTAAACGCATGTGTTATGTCCCTTGGGCTTTACTGTTGTCCTACGCCATCTAGTGAAAAATTAGATGTATTACAATTAAAGATACACAGTGTAAGATAGAACTGAAATTTTGAGACAACTGTGCATACACCCACCACTTTCTACGGTTGTGGTATCAGGACTGTTTTTTTTTAAAATAATAATAATTTCACCAAGATTCATACAAATCCATCCATAATGTTTTCAGTTATCCTCTGCACAGACAGGCAAACACACAGGCTGATCAAATAATGCTGGTTCCACCTGATGGTAGCGGGGGTTAAACAATACTGTATATGCTTTTCAGTCTACTTCAGATGTCAAGTTATTAAATTTCATTGAAACTAAACAGCTATTCTAAATCCACAGCAATGATTTGTAACTTTCTTATCATTTACTCCAATGTAACTCCATCAACACACTAGAATTTCATGCACATTTGTCTTTGTCAGTTATGCATCTTACATTTGCATTTATTCATTTGGTAGATGCTCTTACCTAGAGTGGTTTACAACAAGCACATAGGATTATATTGAATATATATATAGCTGTATAGATACTGAATCATTAGTCCTGTATTTGTAATATAGTTATTGTGGAAACCATTGACACAGTAAATTCTGTGACAAGGTGCACAAACATATAATTCTATTGCTACTTTCAGCCACTGAGGTTGTTCTGCCACATATCAGCATAAAGTATGACATTACGTTACATTACACTACATCACATTGCAGACGCTCTTATCCAGAACAATGTACAAGACGAGTAAATGTAACATTTACATTGCTGACATCCAGTAGACACTCTTATCCAGCGTGACTCCGAAGGTCCAGCACAAAGGGAATTCAGCAAAACAACACAGAATATTACACAAGCAAGGAAACCATCACCCACACACAAACAAGAGTCAGTGTCAAACACACAAGGCCAAGACCACAAATGTGCATCCAGCCCAATGCTCAAGTGCAAGACAATATACCCATACCATTCTAATACAATACCAACACACACCCAGGGCCTCCCTGGGTTAATGTTAGTGCACTGGTGTGATAATGCAACAAACAGCTAAAAACACTCCCCTGGTGGCCTCTTTAGACAGATCCACAGATAAACTCCCTTGCCTTTGTACAACCGAGTCTTTGTGCAACGAGGTTGTGAGATGAGGCTGCCATTTCTGCTGCTGTTTCAGCGCAAAAACACCTAATAAATATCTTGCTCAGATGGTGAGTGGATGAGCAGCTAGTTAAGAGGGGGAAACAACACTACTGTCCAACTAGCCGTGAAATGCACCCTTGGAAACTGGTGAGATTGACCACCAGGTTTTTTCCACAACAAAGGCCTACTGCTTTTGCCCCGTGATAGTATAGACCTTTCTTGTAAAAAAAAAAAAAAGTTTGATAATTTTTCATAATACCCATCCATTTCAAAAGTGCAAGGGATGGACCTGTCCAGGTTCTTGAGTGAAACAGATCTTATCCTATTAATATCTCCCTTTCAGAGGAGATGGTTCTGTTCGGTGGTATTTGGCCTCATGCTATGGACAGAATATCAATTTGACAGTTCAGCATTGGGTTTTATGTATTAAATGCAAAGATTGGAATCAGCTATTTAAAAGTGTAGTTTGCCTAAAGGAGTGAAATAGATGGCTGATTTTTTTGTGGAATGGAATAAAGTGTCAGACTGGTCATTGCCTCAGAGGGATATCATGTTACCATCACAGAGTTAGCCTGACAATTCACATCCCTGGATTAGTCTTCAACTGAACCACAGCTGGAATCTCTCTGACCCTCACACTTAGTCCTCCATTCCATGGAATCTGCAGATCCTCTACAGATTCAGGACACAGGGTATATGGTTCAACATAGGACACAAAGGTCAGAGGAAGCCCCCCAAAGAAACAGATCATTTTGCTTGTTCTGTGTCCCTGTATACATTCTGAATGACCCAGATAGATGATACGTGTCAAAGCAAAAGAGATGTGTGCATGTACACCACACATCTCAAGCATTCTGCGTAGCTAGTGGAACAGAATTGTGTCGGTGATTCAGTTCAATAGACTTAAAAGGGAGCCTGCTGTCGCTGTGCCAGATGAGGGGGCAGGCTGATTTCAGGTGGACATCCTCATTATTGCACGCCTCGCTGAGGACTCCGGCCAAGCGAAATTAAAATGTGAGCCGCGGAAAGGAGAAAGAAGCGTTATGCGATAGCAGAAGACAGGGTCATCAATCAACACGAGGATGTGAGAGCGAATCTTATCAAACAGACTCACAGCTTTGTCTTAGGTTGAATGGGCTCTCTCTACATTCTGAAGACGGGACTGAGTGGTAATGTTCAGATTGATGAAGTATTAAGTGAAATATCTAATGACATGATCTTTGTGGATCATACGATTTTGTCACATTTATACGATATTTCAGTGTTATTTACGTTTTTTTCCTGTTACACTCTGATAAGTTTATATCTGATATAAGCACACTACACCGTGAACTGATGTTTTGAAGTAAGTATGATTTTGCATTGAATGTTGGTCCATTGATGCTGACGCTACATTAGACTTCACTTCACTTTGTAAAACGGGTTAAACAATCAAGATATTGGTAATGATAATATTACATATTTATTTATTTAGCCTTAGTTTTCTTTAGTTTCCTTAGCTTATTCGCGTCAATGTGCCGATTCAGCAAGATATGGCTAAGATTAATTATATAAACTTTACAGTTGTAAAAAAAAAACCTTACGAAAACCAAAACACCACAAAATACACAAAAAGGAAAGAAAATCTGCAGATTTCCATTAATCTTACGCAATCAAAGTGTTTTAAAAAAAGAAAACATTAAGTGTCTTGACATTGATTCAAATTTGTACAGGTGCTTCAATTCAGCGAGGTGCTTGGGGACGCGCACGTTCGACGTGACCTTGTTACATTACGTCATGTGGCAACGTTACAACGCAAAAACGTGTAGGCGAGGATAAAGCAGGGCATGCGCAGTGTTAACCGGAAGCACCAATAGCGAGAGAGAAAAGAGGAAAAAAGAAGTAGCTAGCTATGTGTATGTGTTTTTTGCTCACAGTGTACGAATTTCAGTGTGTGTCTGCACTGCGAAAATAAATCAAATCACTGACCTCTCCGCTCACGGGGTGGTGGAGGGGGGCGGGCGTGGAACGAAAAATTAGCCACGAAGATACCTCTCGGAACGGGGGCTCGTAAGTGTGATGAGACAGGAGCAGCCCCACGGACCAAATAAACAAATATAAACAACCACTGAGGATCAGCTGAGGAGACGGCCGAACGGGGGCGAAGGGGTAGCCAGCGAGAGAGACAGTAACGCTAACGAGCAGAGATAGCCAGCTTGCATGCGAGGTTATGTGTGTTGTGCGTGTGTTTTGGACACAAAGAGAAATACTGGCGGAATAGAGGAACATTTGCTACCGTAGCCAGCTAGCTAACTAGCTATAATTAAATTGAACGGGAGGACAATTTGCTGGAAAGACACCACCCGCCATCCCCCACCCTCCTGTCCTCGACTCTCTTCCTCGGATATTAGCTGGCTAGCCTGCTAACGTTAGCTACATCAACACCGAGGCAACGATCGAGAGGACTGGGTAGCTTAGCTAACAGGACACGCGTTTCGTCTCGGTGCGGTTTTAAAATAGCTAGACCCTAGCTAGTTAGCGAGAAAACAGCGAGAGTGGCAGTAGTTAACGTTAGCCAGATAACTGGCCAGCTATCGCAAAGTGCTTTGTTTACGGTGCTGGAGAGCTCGACTTATTGAACTAGCTTGCCAACTTAATGCCAGGGCTTCCACACCTTTAGCCAGCTAGCTGTTGCTATTTTTACCAGGTAGCTATCTAACGTTGTTATTCATTTATGGTTTCGTACGTCTAGCACACAGTACAGTTTAGTTGAACAGAGGTGTTGGAAAGAACAGGTAGCTAACGTTTGCTTGCTGACTCGTAATTTTATGTTAAGTGTCAGTCTGTTGACGTAAGTGTCGATAGCGTGTCCTGTAAGAAGGTAGTGGGGTTGTTTTTGTAATTGCGATATTAACGCTGTGAAAATAAGTATTGATTATTTTTTTGAAGGTTTGCAATTAGGTGACTTGTGATTTAGTTTTATTTTTAGCTCTTAAAGTAACGTGCTTATTGACATTCTGGCATTAGTCAGAAATCCCAGTGACCATTTGATTTGCGCCTTTTATACAATGACGAAATCGTAGGTAGCTAGCTCTCTGTATATCCCCGGGTTTGTTTTCTGAACACACCTTGAAATTAACATTAGCATGCCATAGATTTAAAAAATAGCTGTCCTCAATTTACGTCAATCCCTTCTTGAATGTGTTGAGGTCTCTGACGTGAGTGTCGGCCTTGTCTTTTGCAGCAGTCCAGTGCTCCCTCTCACCTGCACCACAGTAGCAAACAGCACTCCAGGTGGAAAGCAGCAAGCTGTCACCTAATAGGCAAGCCCAGAACTCTGCTTTATTTCTGATAGCTGTCAATTCAGTGCCTGTCGAGGAGCGATCAGACCCGTTGCCGTCACGACACCACCACTACGCGGAGGTGTCACCCGAGCACCCCGTCACCGCTGACAGTAGGAGTTAGTTTGGATACCGGCCCCCTCTCGCCCCTCTCGCCCCCCAGCCTCACACCCCCCTATCCTTGCGTCGGTTTCGGAGGCCAGCAGAGCCGCCATGGCGCAGCAGCAGATGCCGAGCTCGCAGAAGGCCCTCATGCTGGAGCTGAAGTCCCTGCAGGAGGAGCCGGTGGAGGGCTTCCGCATCACGCTGGTGGAGGAGTCGGACCTGTACAACTGGGAGGTGGCCATCTTCGGGCCCCCCAACACGCTCTACGAGGGGGGCTACTTCAAGGTGAGCCCGACGAGGTTTGGATGTAGAGCTGAATTGGGGCAGTAGGACTCATACAAACATCCCTAATTGGGTTGAGGTGAGAGAGGAGTGCAAGGGGTGGGGGTGGTAGGCCGGCGGCGGAGTTAAAAGTACCACATCATCAGTGCGGATCATCCTCCACCTCCCCCAAACTTAGTGGGGGCGGTGACAATGAGATGGACTGTCGAAGAGAGAAGGGGAGAGTGGCGTGACAGGTGCTGAAAGGTAGGTGGGGAGAGGATCAGAATGATGGCGATGGACACACGGTGGTGACAGGTGGCCAGAAACCTGGCGCTAGAAGTGGTGGCGAAGCACGACTGGGTATCGAGGCATGGCCTTGTCAGGACCGAGTCGCATGCGTGGTATGCCACCACGACACAACTTAGAAGTGCTTAGTGTGGCTGTGACGTGTGCTTAACCCCTTTGTGCAATACCTTTCTCTTAAAAAAGTAACTATGTACGTATGAACGTTCTCAATTGGTTCCTGCATCAATTGGGGTGGTTAATCAAATATACTGGAAAGCAAACAAGCAATGCAGCATAGAATTCATTCTTCCCATTGTGCAGGTTGACCGTAACTTTGAATAATATGTTTAAAAATATGGAACTTTTTCGCTACTTGCGCAACATTGGTCGTGCATTTCGGCCTGAATTCCAAGGAACATGCTTTATACACAGAAAAGAAAGTAACGCTTCCTCAAATGTATTATTCCAGTTAAGACATTGGCAAGCAGCATGTGATATGCGCTAGAAATTCTCAATAGTTTATTATCTAAATATTGCTCAACATGTAGGCTGATTTCTGATTAGAGCCTTATCTAAAGGTTTACTCTACTTTAATGGGTTGCATAAGTAGCCTGTCTGAAAAATTAATGTCAGGGAAAATGTTTCGCTTGCTGTGCCAAACACACACCTTGTCAGTGTCCCTTGCAGAGCTGAATTACAAATGCTTAAAATTTACAACCATGAGCTTCGCTGTGTTTTTAGTTTCTCCTGTAAGTCAGGTAGTATGTGCACACCCACTTTTAATATTGATGAATCTGTGACTAATGAAGGCAAAGCTCGGATGAATTTAAGTACTTTAGTATTTATATATGGGCACCAATTTGGCAAATTGATGAGGAGGAGGGCTTATAACCCAAAGGATGCTTGTGTGATTCCCAAGTGGGGCGGCGGCTGTTGTACCCTTGGGTGAGGTTATTAACTGGGGTTGCCTCAGCAAATATTCAGCTTTGCAAATGGATAGTATGTAACAGTTGTAGGCTGTGTCAGTCACTGTGGATGAAAGCTAATGTGGTGTAATGCGTCGGTCTTCACACGTCTGCAGCTGCACTCGAGAGCGAGGCAGTGGGACCGCTCCGCACTGCCCTGAGGTGGAAAAACTCGAGCCGCTGCTCCCCGCCTCTCCTTGGCACCGGGATCGCGCGATGATGGAGCGATTAGCAGAGTTGCAAAGAAGCAAGTAGCAGCCTTCGAAAAATGCCCCCTTTCTCCCACTGCTGCAGACTCATTAGGATTCTTGGGTGATCAACCCCGTCAGGGCGGAACCGGGATCGATACTCCACCACATCTGTCAGGATGCAGTGATATACAGGGCTAAGAGGCTACTTCTTGTTAGTGCCCATTCCATAACATCTCTCACCCGTGTTAATGGGAGCAGGCACCGGGGAGAGGGTGTCTTCCGCTGCAGGTTTTGGCGATCTGGAAAACAGCAAGCTTTGTCGGCAGTTTGTCTCTGTCTGCAATTAATCACACAGCACCTGTGTTTTCTGAGACCCTGGCTGATTTTTTAGCAAGCTCGGACCATTCATCTTGATGTGAAAGCTTTAGTCACGCTTCTCTGTATGACATTGGGTAACATTGTATGATTAGTGTAACTTATTCATAAAGCATGCCTAACACCTTTGTGACAGTGGCACTTCCAGTCTGTAAAGCGGTTGAAAGTGAATGTTGTCTTTTAAGATTGCAGACAGAGTGATTTATCACATGCGTTCATGTGTATGGCTACATTTTTTACTTAACATGCTATTAAATGTGTGTCATAAAGCGTCATAGAAGTTGACAAATGTTCTATAAAGCAATGTTGCCTTGCCTACTGAGGTGCTATGTATGCTTCAAGGCCTTATGAAGCTACACTATTACTATTATAATCTGTGACCTCAAGTTGGTAGTGTATAGAGACATCTGTGCTGTAAATGGCCCTAGATAGTCAAAAGCAGCAGGGACAGGGATCAGGCCAAATGGGGGGTTGGGGGGTGTCAAAGGTGGTGTGCTCCTTGTACAGCAGCTTTTTGGAAGCATAGAGATAGGTGGTGTCTGCTGTGTCTTTCTCCAATAGCGCGTGACCCAACTGTTTCTGCGCAAATGCTGTAAATGATCTTGGGTCCATTCTAGAGGACTCTGTCCGTCCATACCCTTTTGAGTTGCTTTTGTATGTTGAGCAATCAGCAGCACACTAGAGAGCATCAGTGGTGTTTCAAAGGCAGAAGTCTATATTTTATTTGACACAAGAAAGCAGACACGTAAGCCATATGGTGTTAAGATTATAATTATAATAATATTATTATTATTATTATTGGCGTTTAGCAGACACTCTTATGCAGAGCGACTTACATAGGTTACAATGTTATCCGTTTATACAGCTGGATATTTACTGGGGCAATTTTGGTTAAGTACCTTGCCCAAGGGTACAGCAGCAGTGTCCCAGTGGGGAATTGAACCGGCAACCTTTTGATTACAAGTCCTGCTCCTTAACCACTGCCGTCCCCAAGATATGATTCCTCATAGTAAACAATGAGGTTAGAAAGATGACAGGTATGGGCAGGGGTCCTGAATGTGTATATTTTTTGGAGTGTAACTATGAGGCCAAGGTCAGGGTCAGGTGGAAGTGATGAAATTATAACATCAGTATGAGTATAAGGATGGGATGGAGCACACATTGAGAGTGGAAGGGGAACCTGCAGAGAGAACCGAGTTTCTGTCTGTGTGTGTTAGAGGAGGTGGAGCCCTTTATCCACGAGCAAGAGCAAAAAAAAAAAAGCATGAATGATCTTAGTCTATAGCAGAACGAGAGAGGGAAAGATTTTGTGCACACGTGCCTGTGCGCACGCCCTTGTCCTTGTTTCTTCCAGCAGAGACGTTTGTGAATTATACAGAATCCACTGTTGGAGCATCAAAAGCCATTTCTCTCTCACCACTCCCCCCCCTCTCTTTTTTCTCTTTCTCTCTCACTCTCTGGACCCCTTTCTTCCCTGGCAGTGTGATCCAAACACACCAGACTCCTATTTATAGCTCTGCCAGGATATAAATGGCATCTCCAAGGACGTCTCCCTGTACGAGAGCAGAAATGAGAAGGACAGAGAACATGATTAGTCTCTTCCTTTCTTCTCTGATTGAGTTATTTAGCAAGGCCAGGTCTCATTAGAGTTAGCTGTAGTCAGGTCACTGCTTTTGTCCAAAGTTGTGTCTGGTGTGAACTGTCTCAAGTCCAGAACATTACTAGCATGCCACGCTGCGAGCTGTTTTATAACTGTTTTTATTGGCAGCATTAGCAAGAATGATTAATTTGCTCAGTGTTTATTTTATGACATACTTTCAGCATCGGTTATTAAAATCAAACTGTGAGGTGGCTAAAACAAGTCTTGTATCTCCAGTTCAGTAATGTGTCATTGGCTCCGAACAGCATACCTCGGCTGTGATGGGCATCACCCCAGGGAAGTGTGCCACACGGAGTATGAGAGTAGGGCATTCCTCAGAGCCGGCCATACCTTAACGTATCCTCCATACCTTCTTTCGTCTCCAGTGTAGATCAGCACAGGAAGAACTTCTAGGTAAATCCGGCCTGCCAGTCAGAAGAGCCTCACAAGCATTTTGCCAGGCTAGAAGACCTGCAGGGCCTATTCTGTGCCCCCTGCTTGTTTTCTGCCACGTTTTGCTTTTGTCTTTTTTTATTAAGTCTCCATGTGTTCAATTAAAAATATAATGTGTGTTTTATTGCGAAAGGTATGTGTGTGGGAGGTAGGGAGTTATAGTAGAGCTATGCCATTACTCTCTGTCAGGACGAGTGCTGGATACAGGCAGCTCTGAGGCCGGGCAGTAGGATGGAAAGGTGAGAAGATTTGAGGTTGTGATTGAATATTAATAACATGTCCTCTGAATTATTAATGCCCCTGACTACTGTTCCCCTGACACTCCCTGCTGTGTTTAGAGGAAGGGGGCGTGGGGGGTAAAGGGGTAGTTCTGCTAATTTGGGTCCTTCTGCCTCTGCTGTTGGTTGGGTAAAAGGCCAGGTCGGAAAGCTGAAACCCTCCTCGTTGAAAACTGGAAATGTTGCAAGGGGAAGTGATACCTTTTGTTTCTCTAATCACCCCCACTGTCTGCTGTGCACTCATTATGGGATGTATATAGGAAGGCTGGGTTGGAGAGCACCCCTCCTTTTCTCTCTATGAAGCTGGAAGAGGCAAGAGTTTGTGAAATTCACAAGCCATTCTGCCCCAGTAAAATCGCAGAGCAGAGTCGCTTGTATTGTCTTTTGACACCAGTGAGAGATGAGGCAAAATTGCTTGCAAACCGCTGGCGGGTGTCAGTCATCTGCAATGCTGTCAAATCGCTGGCTGTGACACTTAGCGTGCAGTGAATTGTTTATATTTGTGAAATGAATCTCCATAGTGTAATTTGACAGACATGTCATGCGGTTTGTGTGAAAGAATAACAAATCCAGAGTAGATGCATATGTGAACTCACTGTTCACTGGCTTTTGTCTATAGCTCTGGTTGGCCGGGTTGTCACGTGTCAATTCTCACAATGCAAAATCGCCTGCATTTTCCCATTCACCTGCGTAATTCCATTGTTGACCTCCCTTGAGACAGGCTTTGCTGAGATTTTGTTGAATGTGGAGGCCTGTCTCTATAATTAAAAGAAAATAAGACTGCAAATTAAATATTGATCTGTTAAATATGTTGCATTCTAATTTCTGAGTTGTCTGTCCACTCCTCTTTCATTATTTGTATAAGCAGAAGTGTTGGCGCCCGAGCGCAAAATCAAAATGCCAGCATTTAGCCGAATTTAGCTAACATTTACATCAAATCGATGCCAGAAAATTGATAGAAAAGGTTATAATTTAGCAGGTAGCTTTTGAAAGCTGACTGGGGTTTTAAAAAATGTCAGATGTCAATGAAATTTATTGTAAGTGTAGTTTCTACACAGACTGCTGGCCAGTCGACGGACTCATTTGTAGAGAGTGTTTCTTAGAATATTCCTTCTCAATGACAGTCCTTTTATACATATATATATTTGGAATGCAGTTTAAAGTGATTTCTCCTTTTTCAGCTCATTGCTAAATAATCCATATTGCCTGTGCACTGGGGACTTAGTAAAGTGAATATTGATCTGTAAAGAATATTACAGACAATGCTCTTTCATTGGAACTTCAGTAGGAACTTCAGAGTATATCAACGCAGTTTTTACTACATACACATGTGGAATACCATTTGAAGTGATTTTTTTGACATTTTCAGACTTTTATCATTAACACACTCGGTCTGTACTGGGGGCTTAGGTAGGGGAATTGGCATCTGAAAATGACAGACGACGCTTTGGAAATGAAAGCATATTCTGGGTGAGGCAGAAGTGAAAAACTGAAGTAACAAATCAGATCATGTTACATTTTCTTTTGGGCTTTTTATTCACTTTGTGTTGTTTTTTGTGCCTCTCTAAAGGACTTTATTTTAAAAAGAAAAAAAAAAAAACAAAGTGATGCGCTGTGGTCTGCAATGTGTGTGATCAGACTGAATGGTTTCCGCTAACCTGTGTTGTGTTGCGGTACACCAGCGTGGGCCTCACAGGGTTAAAGCGAGTACGGAGTTTGAGGCCGGTCCAGACCCTGCCAGCTCCTCATTAGCACTCTCCACCCCTGCTGTTCCCTCTGGGCAGAGCTGAATTGCCCAAGTCCAGAGGTTAGGGGGCCTTAGGGGGGTGCCAAGCCAACAGGGCTCCGCTTCTCCCACCTGGCTCACCTCTCCCCCAGAAGCACACACTTTCCATTGTTCGCGCCAGACGATCGATCAGGGCACAAAGAAAAAGACACGGGGAGACGTTCCCCTGAAACAGGCGTATTGCGAAACCGAGAGCTGTGCCCCGGTTGCCCCTGCCTCCACCTAGCGTGGGTCATGCGTGCTTGTGTGTGTTTGAAGGGGGATGGGGGTGGCAGTTATTTCCCTAAGGCGATGATGTCACTTGCATGGGCTCATTGCAAACACATGTTCGCACAGACCCCCCCACGCCCCCCGCCCCTTTGCATCGGCCCTCCACACTTCAAGCCCCGACTTTAAACAATTCAAACATGGTTTCGATCCCTCGCTGTTACAAGCGAACTGGCCCCCGCAGCATAACTGTGGGAATTCAGAAAGAAAGGCACCATTGATTTGAACTGTAAGAGGAGCTGTTTATGAATCGCCACTGAAGAGGAGTGGAGCTTGGTCTTCAGCTGGCCTCTGGAAGAATTAAGCTGTGCTGACATTGAATAATTAGGAGACGTGAAGGGAAGCGTTTCTGCCAGGGACAAATATCTGTATTGGAAATAATAACGCATGAGATTTCCTGGTTCTTAGTAACACCGCTTTTGGTTCCTGGCCATCTCAGTGTCAGCCGCAAGCTGAAAATCAGTTTAATGACGCCAAGGACAGTGAAAACAGAAATTCATTAAGACCTAGATTAACAGGGGGACGAGGGCTCCCTATTGTACAGTGCTCTGCTGGTTACAGTTTAATTCCGGACCTGGAACTCAGAACTACACAGCCACATAATAGACTTAAGACAACAGGAAGTCTGATGGTTGTGTATTGAATGGCTGTATATTGAACAGGTGACACTTTTTTGTGAGCAAACAAGAGGAGGGGTCTACGGATTAGACACTGACAATCAGGGGAACTGTGGCTCAATTTGCCTTTTTAATTCATTGTTTCCAGATTTCCAGAATGTTTTTCATTTTAAACATTGCTATATTGAGACCGTAGCATGTTCACGGGTCTTTTTCTGCAGAAAGAAATATATTGAAGATACACTTGGAATTTAGATTGGAAAGGAATGCTGCCGATTCAGATGTTTTTGTCACAGTGCGCCACACTGAGATGCTAAAACAGGCGTAGCTGGTCTTCTAGGTTGCGGAGAGGGGGATTAATGCAGAGCAGAAAAGTGCATGTGAAGTTGATATACGCTGTAGCTACCTAGGGAGATCAGAGAGGGGTGGCGAGGGCCCGGGGCGCAGGTGGGGGAACGGCGGAGGGAGAGAGCCGAGATCTGCGTTCAGAGGATTTCACCCCGTCAGAACCCCGAGTGAAGTCGGAATTCCTGCGCCGCGCTTTGAGTTCTAATGAGAGCCATGGCAGAACCGGCTGCTCCCGTTCCACGCTCTGTGTTCTCCCCGCCGTCAGCGCAGGCTAATGAGACAGGCTCTGACAGACCCTGGAAAAAAAAAAAAAAAATCTCTTCGGTATTCAGTGTTTAAAGTGCCAGTTTGGCCCTTAAGGAGGCTGGGTGGAGGGGGAGGAGTAAAGCTGGTATGCTGGTGAGGTGGGGGGGGCACAGTGATGCCCCCTCTGTTCCTCTGTGCCTTTCCTTTCTGCGTCCTCAATCCTTCCCCCATCACACACACACACACACACACACACACACACACACACACACACACACACACACACACAGTTCTTTCCTTCCTTTCCCTTGATCCTCATCCCTCTCTTCGCGGGCCCTGTTTGCTCTCTGCGTCTCCCACGCCTTCTCCTCTCTCTGCCTGTCACACCCCCCTCCATCTTTAGTCGCTGTTAGTCCATTAAACGGGAGCACCCCTGTCTGTGACAATCAGACTCTTGCTGCAAAGTGACTGGGAGGCTGTTTGCTGCTCTGTCTCTCCCTCCCCTCCTCCCTTCTTCTCCTCCCTCCCTCCCTCCCTCACATTCGACTCCCAGTTTTCCCCTAAAGGAACTTTCAGTCACTCTCATTTGAGCTCTTGTTCCTGTGTGTGAGAGTGTATGTGTGTGTTTTTGAAACTAATAGCTGTGTTTTTGTGCTCCAGCAAGTAGACTCCACCTAGTGTGGTTCATACATGCTTTTTTAGTGTGTGTGTATGTATGTATGGGTGCGTCATGCGGATGTGCTTGAACACAGATATCACAGTCAAAGAGAGATGTGTGATGTGGCCAACACATAGATGGGTTTCTTTTATGTTTAATTTAAATAAATTTGTGATAATTCTGTTTCTTTGCAAACCCTTTTTCAAGGTTTGTTTCTGGATGTGTTTAAATATTATTTATGTCCTAGCTTTTGTAAAGCATTTCAAGGCAGAGATGTTATCCTTGACTTTGCTTGCTACATAAAGAACGTGTGTTATTATTGACTGGATGATTAATGGGTAGATGTATTTTTGCTGCTAGCAGCTGGAGTTATTTTAACACCTTTGAATGGAGTGACTGAGAGGGCTTTAGTATGAATGAGAGTGTGTGCAAATGACTGAGAGAGAGAGGGTTTAATGTGTGTGTTGCTTAATGCACATGCTTTTAGTTGTTAAATAAGGGAGTGTGTATGAAAGTATGTAGTAGAAAAAGTGTATGTTTGAGAGCATGCAGTGTAATGAAAGTTTGTTAGAATGAGAGTATATACACTCAAATGAGTGTATTGGAATGAGAGTTTAGTGTAATGAGTGCATATCTGACGTGCATATGGGACGGAAGTGTGGGAGAGTGGTATGGAGCAGGGCTTGTAAACGAAAGGTTGCTGGTTTGATTCCCTGCTGCGGCACTGCTGCACCACCTTTGGGCGAGGTACTCAATCCACAATCACCTCAGTAAATATCAAGCTGTATAAATGGATAAAGTTGTAACCTCTGGATGAGAGCGTCTGCCAAATGCCTGTAATGTAATGTGGTGAAATGAGTGTGTGTGTGAGAGTATATGCAGTGCAATCAGCATCTAATAGTGAGAATATGTATACTGTATTGAGAGAGCATGTGTGTATGTGGTGAAATGAAGGTGTATGTGCGAGAGTCAATGGTGAAATGAGTGCATATGTGAGAGCGTGTGCAGGGCAATGTGGACTGTGTGTGTATGTGAGAGTGGATTTGTGAGTATACCCTGTTTGAGTCAAAGTGAGAGTGGGAAATTAATGTGGCTAAATGTGTGTGAGTGCAGTTGAGTGTGTGTGTGTGTGTGTGTGTGTGTGTGTGTTTTTTGTTTCAGTGAGAGGTGGCCTAAATGTAGTACAGTGACTGTGCATGTGGCTGACAAATAGTGAAGGTGTGGGTTGTTGAATCAGTGAGTGAGAGTTTGTTGAATGGTTGAGATAAGTGAGAGGTAAGAGGCAATAAACCAGTTGATGAAGTCGGTCATCATACACGGTCAGGTTTTTTCATGCTTTTTCATGTAAGCTTACAACTAATTTTTTCTTGCTCACAGTTTACATTTACTTTAGCAAGGTGCAGCATGCTCACATAGTATGTGTCGAATCAGCTGGACTCAACTGAGATGCCCTCTGCATGGAATCAGATATTGTCTCTGGAATTTAATGCCGTCTTGTTGCCTTTGCTCACTTTGTTACTCTTTGTAAGTGCTCAGTGTGACCTCAGAGGGGAATGGCCTAAAAGTGTCCCAGAAAGTGGTACTTCAAGTTTGAAGAAGCAGAAAAGTGGATGTCTTTAGCGCAGAGAGTGGAACTGTGGGATAGGCTCCTTACGGTCAAACTTTGGGACTTTCACGAGGACGGCATTAGCTTCATAGCCAGTTCATTAAGGATGTAAGTACAGTGTAATTGGAGGTATTTATGTCTGTATTGGAGGTATTGGAGGTGGTGTGTGTGCGAATGCGAGTTGAGTTTGTGATCGAGTAAGTGTGTAACGGTGCACTCAGCGGAGTGAACACGCATGACCTGTGACTGAATGAGAGAGAAAGTGAGAGAGAGAGTGAGAGAGAGGGACCGTGTGAGAGCAGGAGTCTGAACCCGTCCCTCCTTCATGCTATCTGATTGCAGAGCCCTAAAGCCAGATTCCGCCCCCTACAGAGACTCTGCTAAATTTAGTGCCGGGAAAGAGTAGCTTTCCACCTGCTCCCTCTCCTCTCCCCTCACCCTCTCTCTCTCTCTCTCTCTCTCTCTCTCTTCCACTGCCTCTTCTCCATTTCTCTCTCCCTTTACCCCCCACCCCCTCGGCTGAGTCTGGAATGCAGGCTTGCAGCGTGGCAGCGGCAGTCGGCAGCTCAGGGTCCACAGTGAGTCAGCATAACTGGCTGGGGAGGGGGAGGTGTGGATGCAGGGGCCCGGGCGCAAACACGCTCGCACTGACCCTGGCGGACAGGTATACACAAACACCGTAAACACGCACTCGCACACCCACGGGCTCGGCGTCGGTGGAAGCCCTGCAGGATATGTGGCACAGACTGCCAAAATGTCGCCAGCACCCCCCCCCCCTAATGCTGTGTGCCCGTAGTTCCCAGAACAGGCTTGCCTAGGGGCCGCCGGCCAACTCTCCCTCCTGGGAAATAGACTGGATAATCACCTGTGTAAACTAGAGGTCCAGGGAGAGAGAGACGGAGACAGACAGATGGAAAGGGGGGGGAGTTGTGTTTGAAATGAGATTTCTTTACGGTCTCTTGCCTCCATCGCCGATCCCGGTTTGTTGTGAATGTGGACTTTTGAGCTTGTGAATGGAAAGACAGTGATACAGAAATAAGAAAGGAATACAACACGTCTTCTCATTTTTTCCACCTGCTCTCTGTACACCCCCCCACCCACATAGCTTGCGCCAGCTCCTGTGTAATGCAGATGTTGCAGTTACAGCCTCACTGGCTTTCACACCCTTCTGAGAGCTTCCCGCTTTACTCTAAGGCATCCTTGGAAGGAGTGGAGCTACTGCTACTACAGTGCTGCGACGGTCGTGAAAACCATGGCAGCAATGTAGTATAGTGGTAAGGAACAGGGTTCGAAACCGAAAGGTTGCTGGTTCAAGTCCCCCGCTGGGGCACTGCTGCTGTACCCTTGGGCAAGGTACTTAACCCACAATTGCCTCAGTGGATATCCAGCTGTATAAATGGATAACATGTAAAAAAAAATTGTGACCTGTGTATGTCATTCTGGATAAGAGCGTCTGCCTTTAATGTAATATAATGTAATGTAACTGTCCCCACTGTCTTTTGTCTGTCTGCAGGCCCACATCAAGTTTCCCATCGACTATCCCTACTCCCCGCCCACTTTCAGATTCCTCACCAAGATGTGGCACCCCAATATTTATGAGGTAAGGCACCCACACGCTGGCAACACCTTGCCTGTTAAAGTCTGTCCGTGTCCATTGAGGTCTGATGACACTGTTGAAATGGGACAGCAATGAACCACAATCAAAGGGTATCTTCACAGCTTCCCTGTAGGTTTGTAATAGTAACCTGCAAGAGATATAATGTGATCTTTGAGATTATCTGTTAACAAGAGAACATAGGGAGGAGGCCCTGTCAGTCAAAATACAGGATAGTGCCATTTGCAGCTGGATTACGACATCACTAACCGCACACTCATGTGGAAAACACCTTCAGGAATTGAGTGTGGCTGGTGGGGCTTTAGTGAGTTTCTCAGTGTTCTGATGAAATCCTCCTGGTGTCTGACATGTTTTTCTGGCATGCCAGTGTAATGGTATCCATCCAAAACAATAGAGACAGGTTTTCCATTACAGCGCTGCAGTGGAATCGGGCCGGCACTTTCGAAAACCGTCAGCTGGCCTCATGAATGTTTTGTGTGTTTGTGGCGTGTGTGCCTCCGACTCAACTTTGTGGGCTTCTCAGTCGCTTTGAACGTTCGTCTCTGTCTCTGTGTGGCACGCGTGAGCCTAGAGGTAGAACAGACCTGTGAAAGGCAGGTTTTTGCTTGCAGAAATGCCAATGTTGAGGCATGCTCTGCAAGTAAAATCCCAGCTCTTGACGGGTAAGAGGATCAACGCTGCACCAGTAGCAACAAATCGAACACACATCACTGCGTCTGTGTAAGCCGTTCCTTTGCATTGCAGAATGGAGACGTGTGCATTTCGATTCTGCACCCCCCTGTGGACGACCCGCAGAGTGGAGAACTGCCCTCGGAGAGGTGGAACCCCACCCAGAACGTCAGGTATCTCACCTGGGCCAAAGGGGCGGGGAAGCACGTATAACCCTTCACAAACTCCAGAACAGTTTTTGGTGATCTATCTGCGAATCAGAATGGCCCAGTATGAAGTTTGTTCCTTCTGCTGTGTAAAATTCCACAACGGTGCTTATAAAACATAACATTTTTACAGCAGCTTCATTGTGCTAAATTATCTGGAGGTGCATTAGAGGCTGTAAATGTTTCTGCTTTGGGTAGTGATGGATATTGGTAATAATAGGTTTGTTATTCCACATTTATTGAACTGAATTTTATGTTGAGCAAAAAAAAAAACCTTCAATCATGTGTTGTGGCTCTGCGGTGAGTCAGCTACGGAAGTGCACTGCGATGCGCTGACCTTTAAGCGTTTCTGTGCGCCCGTGTGCTTGTTTGTCGAATCCAGGACCATCCTGCTGAGTGTGATCTCCCTACTGAACGAGCCCAACACCTTCTCCCCGGCCAACGTGGACGCCTCCGTCATGTTCCGCAAGTGGAGGGACAGCAAAGGGAAGGACAAGGAGTACGCCGAGATCATCAGGTAGGAGGCGGAGCCTCGGGGGACTTAAGTCACCCAGGGGGTCTGTGGCGTTACAGCACAGCCACGCATCGCTGGGAAACGGTGGAAACAGGGCCGCAGGGAGGCTGGAATACACTCTCTTTCTCTATATGTCATCTCTCTCTCACACACAAAAAGCAATCCAAACTGGACCCCATAATAACCAAGCAAAAAAAAAATCAGAAATCCAAATAACTAAACCCAAAAAACAGAGCCAATCCAAAACCCACAAAAGAGAAATAAACCCACACAACCAAACCCAACAAACAGAATCAAATCCAAAATAAAAACAAACAAGCGGACAGGAAAAAAAGCGAGAGGCTGCGGTCACAAGGTGCGACCTGGCTCCCCTTCTTTATTAATATAGAGTGTCAGATTTCCTGTGACACAGCCCAGCTCAGAATATCACTGTCACACACGCCACCTTGTGTCTACAGCCCCCTATCCCTGCACGACCTCATTTCATTGCTGGAAAGATTCTGTTACACCATAATGGTACAGACAAGATGGAACAGATGATTAACATAAACACATCATTCTGGATTAAATTTTCAGATAATTATTCATTCTGTTGGAATCATTTAAATGTTTTGAGAAATAGTAAGTAATACCTATATTCTTTTATGTGTGTTTTTTCTGGATTCATGAATATTGCTTGTACCAACTTTTACTGAATGCGAACCCCTGTCTGGGGACCCCAGGGTGAGGAAGAGCAGCTCTGTAACCCTTTCCTTCCCCTGCACTCCTCAGGAAGCAGGTGCTGTCGACGAAGGCCGAGGCAGAGCGGGACGGGGTGAAGGTGCCCACCACGTTAGCCGAGTACTGCATCCAGACCAAAGTGCCTTCCCACGACAGCAGCTCTGACCTGCTGTACGACGATCTGTATGATGATGACATCGAGGAGGAGGAGGAGGACGACGACGACGCCGAGGCGGGCGGGATGGGCGGCGAGACCGGCGGCGACTGCTACGAAGACGAGGAAGACTCGGGCAATGAGGAGTCCTGACCTTGCTCCGCTCCGCTGCTGCCACTTCCCCCAACGTGTACCCCCACCCCCGCACCCCCGCCCCCAAGATCAGTACCCCTCCTCGTTCTCGTTCGTGCACCCCCTTCCCCAAATGAACGCCATGCCCATCTCCGCATTCCCCAGCACACACCATTCCCCATTTCCGTCTCCTCCTGTCCTCCTCTCTGGGTCCTTCAGCCTGCGGTTCTCCGCCTCGACCTCACTTCCTGTTCCCAGAGTGCTCTAACTTCCAGCTCCCGGAGCCCCCACCTTAGCTTCCTCTCCCAGCCCACCAGCCTGTTCCCGTTCTCCGTGCGCGATGCCCCTCCACAAACCCACCAGCTGACAGCCAGCCAACCCTGCTGCTGTCCGGACATGGGAACGGACACTTCCAGCACGCTGACACAAAAAAAAAACACCCGAACTTTGTCCTCCGTCGCCAAGCACCCTCCCTTCAAACCCCCTACCTTCCCTCTCTCTCTCCCTGCCTGTACACCTCAGGGCTTTGCAATTGTGGGGGATTGAGTTAAAGCTGAGTTTGAGTTTAAGTTAAACTCCTGTTCAGTGAGCATTTTAGTTTCGGTTAGGGTTAAGCGTTGGCTTTCAACTTTCGGCTCGCTCTCTCCTCCGCCTTCATATCCTCAGGAGCACCTACTACTGCTGGCGTGTGTGAAGAGATGACACAGGTGGGGTGCCAGCTCATCAACAACAAAGAGACACCTGTATCCCACACTGTCTGCAGCCATTGTACCGCCCCCCTTTCTAAAGAGAACTGAGAAATTTGTCAGCCTTTGTTGCCACAGGTAGATTGCTTGTGTTTTTTTTTCCATTTGCATCATTTGCTTAGCATTCTCTATCCTGGTACTGAGGCTGACAGATGATTGGCAGAAAAGTCGGGGGCGGCGCATGACCACAGGAACAAACCCACAAGTCCTTCTCGGCTGCTGGTACAGGCGCACATACACCATCACCGTTGTGCGTTAACATCAGTACTCATCTTTTTGCCCATTGAGCACCTACATGATCCGCAACTATCCCAGAGATAATGCGAGCAGGATTTGGCTTTTAGTCCTTCTTTTCACCAGGTAGCTTTCTTTGACACATTAGCACCACCATCAGTGAACCAGGAAGTCGGGGACAAAGAACCTCATTGGACTTGAATCAAGTGTCATAAAAGAAGGGTGTGCATTTAGGTTGTGAGCTTTTCCCAATGTAACTAACCATTTACTAAGCTCACCTGTACCACTGCTTCACTGGTGACTATATTAAGCTCTTAAGGGTGAAAGCACGTTTAGGAGATAGTTATTTGGCTGAGGGGACAGTAAGGGCTATGCTTTTGTACTTAAAGGCTGTGTTTAGCATCTGAAAGGAGGGGGTCAGCATCGGAACGTTTTTGCTCTGGTTTTGTTTATAAGTGCTTTGGTCAAATACTGATAATTTACATTACATTACATTCATTTAGCAGACTCTTACCCAGAGTGACTTCCAAAAGAGTGTGAGCATAACACTATTCAAGTTACATACATCATACATCACAGTCTCTAGATCACAGACTCCATAATACATTGCGATACTACACATAAAATAAACAGCAAGTAATACAGTTAGCAGGTGTTAGGGGGTGGGGATTGAGGTGGAACTGAAATGCAGTCTGAAGAGGTGTGTCTTCAGTCTGCATCAGAAGATGGCCTGTGATTCCACTGTCCTGACCCCCGTGGGAAGTTCATTCCACCACTGGGGGACCAGTACAGACAGGCATTGTGTCTGAGAGGAGCAACCCCGTCGGGATGGGACAGTCCGTTTCTCCATGGTTGCAGAGCGTAGTGATCTGGATAGTACATACGGTTTGAAGGCCGATGGTAGGTATGAGGGGACTGTCCCATTCTCTGTCCTGTATGCCAGCACCAAGGTTTTGAACTTGATTTGAGTGATTAAGGGGGGGTGTGTCTTGACTATGTTTAGGGAGGTTGTAGTGCAGCTACGTTCTGGATTAGCTGCAGGGGTTTGATGGCACAGGCAGGAAGACAAGCAGGGAGGGAGTTACAGTAGTCCATGCATGAGAGGACCCGGGCCTGAACTAGGAGCTGCACAGGATTCAAAGTTGAGGTAGGGGTGGATCCTACAGGTGTTGTACAAAAAGAATCTCTACACCTGACTAACCACTGCAAGCTGGTTATCAAGCATTATGCCACAGCCTTTGACAGTAGTAGTGCTATTGGTGAAAAGGCTTGTAGAGTCTAGGCTGAGGGAGAGGTCTTGAAATGGGGAGGACCTGCAAGGGATGTTAAGTATCTTAGTCTCAACCAGGTTAAGCTTTAGGCGGTGGTCCACCATCCACTGTGAAATATCCTTCAGGCAAACCGAGATGCACGCAGAGACCTGTGTGTCAGATGGTGGAACAGACAGGAAAGGTTGAGTGTCAGAACTTGGCACCATACTCATTTCCTTCACAACTCTGTCATCTGCCCATTTCTCCTTCATACCTACCCTGTCAGGGCCCTGACCTCCACAGAAAGATGGGGCTAGAGGTCACTTGGTTTGAACAGTTTAACGGGCTGTCCTGGCCCAGTCTCCCCAAAACTAAAAGCCTTTCCTTTAAGCAGACCTGTGGACCCCCAGGAGCCCCCACCTCCCTTAAAGCAGCTGGCAGTGTGGGGACCCTCTTCCTGCGTTTCCCACTGACAGTTTTTGACTGAGAACCGCTACACCAGAGGGAACTGGATGGTGACGTATTCAAGCTGGTGATTATGCTTGGCAGATTCCTGCAATCTTCACAAGTGTCTGAGTGGGAGAAAATACAGCGACTGTTATGAGATAACAAACCTGTACCCATCACCTCCAAACACACACACACACACACACACACACACACATATATGCATACACTCACTAACATATACACTGTACTCAAACTACAACTGATGAGTCACACCAGCCTGGCAACCCCTGCACTAGCTCTTTTTTTGTGGTGGATGGTGGGGATCTGGTTCGAAGACATCCCCCAGCCTTCTTTTGGTTGTCCATCAAAGAGCCACTGCATGTGAGATTTCATTTGCTTCCTTCTTCCGTTACGTGGAATTTTTTTTTTCTTTTCATTGCCCTGATCTGGGAATCGCCAGATTTTTTTTTCAGAGCAGGGACTGATGGGAGGACCTTTAAACCTTAAACCAGTATGACTTTCCGCTTCTGTGTGTTTGGTTCCTTTAGAACCAGTTTGAAAACTGTGGATTTAAAAAGAAAAAAAATGAGGAAAACAAACAAAAAAAGCTAAGCAAAAAGATGTGCTGCGAGGTGAACTTTCTGCCCCAAGCACACGGCCCCGTGTCTGAAGGAACGGCTTCAGAATCGCAACGCGCGTCTCGGGAGGGAAAGGCCTACAAGACTACTAACCACTGTTAGTCGTTGTGGAGAGCAGTGGCAGACTCCTAAGGTGTGGGGGAGGGCGGGGGGGTCAGGGTGTGAGAGTGCGTCCTGCCTGTCCACCTGCCCAACCCTCCCCTCCCCAGAGACACTACCCAGGCCGCTTCACTGTCTTCCCTGAGGACTGGACTCAAGCACCGGCCAGCTATCAGCCGGACCTCGAGCCACGGGAGATTAAACGAACCTTCCGCAAGCGCAGTGAGCAGCGACAGCGGGAAGCAGTGGATTTTTTTTATTTCTTTTTGGAAGTCTGCACTATTGTTCAATAGGATCTGTTTGGAAAAAGAGATTCAGCTTTTCCGTTCTATTGAGATGGAACACATTAAAAGACAAAGGAAAAAAAAGCCTACAATGACAACACCCCCACCTACCCCCAAGCACCAGGTAAAGATGTGTCGCCGGGAGGGGGGGGAGACACAGGTGGTGTCGTCTTTCGCCGTTTTTGTTCCATTTGATTTGATTTCTCTTCTTGTAGTGTTGTGCGCGTGGGAGATAAGACATTGGTGAAACGATGATTTACTTAAAAAAATGGAAAAAAGAATGCAATCATTATTAGAGGTCTTTAATTTCTGTTTTCATTTTCTGAAAATGTCGTTGAAGTGGAGAGAGGAGTTGGAGGATAGCCCAAAAGGTGTATGTTCTGGCTTACCAGGTTGGATAGTTGAGTGAGCCTATGTAACATTTTGTGGGGTTGGTAGAATTCTACATTAAATGAAGTGCAGAAGGGCAACCTTAAACTGCCAAGGGAAGGAATTAGTCACACAGCATTGCAGGGCTGGATATAAGATTGTGTAAGAAGCAGGACAAAAATGGCTTTGATAACTGACTCGGAACACGAGCATGTTTTGACCAGTCTGATATTCCTCAGGCACTCAGGGGTTGCTCTTCTGTGCAACTTTGATTTATCATGGGCCTCTTCTGAGCAACCTGTAGCCTCTGCTGTTCATGTGTTTAGAAAATACTCTTTTAAAACCTTGCAATAGAATGAAAAAAAAACTTTGACAAACAAGCTAACCCTTAAGTCACACACACAGAGTCCAGAGCAGTGCTTCATACTTGTCGGAAGGCTGGTTCTGCCACAGAAGTGAAATGGCTATTGCTACCGTGTTGGTTATTCTCAGTCTGGGCTCTGGTCCCAGCAGACAAGTGGATGACATCATACTTGAACCTCAAAAACATTTACAGAGATTAGCTACTGTTCTGTCGCAGACTTGCAGATCGAAATTGACACGACAGCCCTGAGATAACGCACCGAACCGGTGCTGGATCGGCACAGAGGAGCTTTTCATATGGTTTGGGGTGACTGTGTCATGTCTGCTAACACTCTTTATCGTCACGGGCACCCACACCAACAGTCTGTATCTGGCCCCTTGAGATTTGGCATGTCACTATAGATGAATGGTCTGTGAGGATCTTGATCCTGCTCCAAAACAGTGACAGAGACTGAAAACCTATATAATCTAAAGTGTTGGTTTCTCTGCCTAAGTTTGTAAAGAGGGCCGGCAGTGGTGTATTGGAGGCATTGAGCAAAAGCAATGCTGTTTCTTTGGAGCAGGTCTGTGCTGTATTCATCAAAACTAGTCTTCTCTTGTTATATTTTTTGTTTTTACCAGTATTGTAATGTAATTAAGAATGGTTGGGAAAACAACGATTGTCACAGAAAGTTCTTTCTAAGGAAAATGCGCTCAACAGGTGTTTGAGTGGTGGCTCATTATTAGAAAAATAAGTCAAATGTCTACTGAGTGACACTGGCAGAACACAGTGAACCCTGAGCAACTCTGCTGCAAAGTACATGGGCTTCAACATGCTGACCTCATATAGAAGAAATAATGGTATTGTTTCTCTCTGGTTATTCAGAATTATTTTTGACAGCACTGAGATTTTACAAACCCAGTAGTATGACCCTGTGAAAAATAAAGAACTACGTGACCCAGAGCACAGTGTTCCAGTGCAAAGAATTTGGGTTGCCCCGCCCCCTAGTGGGTGGAATCAGAATAGTATGCTTGTGAAAGGCAAGCATTTCCAACAGAAGCAGTCTGTGGTATTGTTTAGTTTTCAAAACAGCCAGCCTCTTCCTGACCAGAGCATATATTCTTAAAGTATATTTTGTTGAATAAATTGCCAGTGTGTATATTAATGACCAAAAAAAACAGGGTCTGAATGATCATAAGGATTTAAAAGGGGTCATTGAAGTTCCAGGGAGAAAAAGACTGATAATTTGAGAAGGGTAGTAAAAGAGCACAGATTGGTTGAATGTCATAGGGCTTGTTACCATCTGTGCTCTCACTTTGTGTCACAACTGTGGTGTCATCGGGGGGAAAAACCTGCTTGGGCAACTCTGATTCTTGTTTGAATTACCAGTATCCTTAGTTCTTTATAATGGGATGAAAGTGATATTAATCCACTAGTTAACACATCCTTATTTTCTACAAAAAAGACATTTTTAAAAGGTGTGTTAAAAAATATAGCATTAGGTATGAAATGCTGATTGTAAAAAAAAAAAGTATATAAAAATTGTCAAATCATCAAGAACTGCATTTTCCATGAAGAAATCCTAAAAGGCCCGTTGTTCATGACCTGAAAATCCACCACCACGTCAATATTTTCTATCATTTTGACTTGTGTTGTTTATTTGATTTTTGTTTGGATTTATTTTCCCTGGTTGGTGAAGTCTGTCATCTGTAATCGCTGTAAGACTCCGGTATCCCTCTCCTTTTCTCATTATTTTGCTGTAGGTTTTATTTCTGTCTCTCCGCATCGATTTACTGACAAATAACAATGTGAAATAAAGGATGCTGTATTATTGTTACAACCCGCGTCACTCTTCTCCATCCCTTCAACCAGATACATAAAAAAGGTAAAAGTAAGTATCTTTGAGAAGCAGCCTGAACGCTTGTGAGAAATTAAATTTGCTACCCATCAAGTCAAATATAGATTGAAGTAAAATTAAAACGCTTTCATAGTCACAGTGCACAATGGCTACTGGATAGGGTCTCCCTCTTTAGAATCCTGTCATCCAGACCACTAATGAATTAGAAAAGAAGCACGGTGTCCACTGCTCCCACTTCCACCACTATTCAACTTTATTTAGACCATTTTAACTTAATAAATACACATATTTAGAGGCATGATGGAGAAACACTTTCAGAAAATAAGATAAAAAAATCAAATGAGGAAAGGTGCCATGCATTTACAAATCTTTGACTCTGCACTGCAAAGCTGTCACTCACAGCACTACTTGTGGGCGTGTCAGTACAGTATACCTGCATCTGTGTCAGCAAGGTTTGTAATGGACAACATATGTATAGTATAACATGGCGATGTGGGTCCATCGGTTGGATCTCTATTGTGTCAAGCACTTTTTCCCCCAGTAAATGTTCTGCCTTCATCCAATCCGCCATGTTTTTGATGAGAAAGCCAATGGCATCATTTTGTCTCCCCCATTGTCAGGAAGCGGTGTGCTTCTCGCAGGGCGTCCTGCAGGTCTTTGTACCTGGCCAGCGCACACGCCTCCTCCAGCCCGGCCCAGCGGTAATCCTGGTGTTCTTCTGACAGGGTGACCGCTGTCCCGGGGTCCTTCAGCTCAGCCAGCCAGTACAGAACCACCTTCCTCTTGCCTTGCACCTCGTACCGGAGCTCGCTCAGGAAGCCATCCACAATCCTCAGCTGCTCCCCACCCAGCCCTGCCTCCTCCTGGGTCTCCCGGAAGGCGGTGGTCATGTCGTCCTCGCCCGGGTCAACGTGACCTGAGGTGGTGGAGCGGGACGAGTGGCACACAGGCAAACGGAGAAGGAAGGAAATGTCATTTTAAAATGGGGTTCATCTATCATGATGGTTGCTTCCAGATAGGCTGACGGACAGATCACACATAGATGAAGGGAAACCTTTCAAGTCCCAAAGTGAAGGACTTTGGCTGAGAGGAGCATGAGGCTAACAGGCAAACAGATGACGCTGTGCGTATCAGAACACAGTAATGGTACACATCCTGGCAGGTTACAAACTGCACAGCTGTTTTAATGGAGCCTATCTGCCGTGCCTTTTGGTGGAGTCCAGTGGTGCTCATCATATGAGGTCTGGAGGAGGAGGTACTGGATGCTGTCTGAGGCAGGAGACTGAATCAGCCTCTGGAATATGATGAGTCCACATGCCTGCAGAGCCAGGGTGTGCTGCAATTTTGTTGTGCTTGCACAATGACGATGAAGTTCTTGAATCTTGAGGCAGCAAGTGACTGAAGTCAATTCAACTCACTGACACAGCCACAAAGATGGGAAGAGTTAAATTATCAAAGTCAACTAAAGATAGTGATGGGAGAGTAAGGATTTATGAACCCTGCTGTGGGTGGAGCTATCATCAGTGACTCAGTGACTTGAGCCAGTATTTTTTTTCCACCATAGGAAGCAAATCATGTGATTGTTTCATACATGTCAGAAACTGACAGCATATGATAGCTTTACTGACTTTAATGAAGCCACCTACAGACACCCTAATCCGTAATTATTAGTGACTGAACAGTGAAGCTTAATGAACCTATGGAACCGAATTGTGGGTGTATGAGCTACGATATGCTGTTAATATGAACTAATTCAAATATGTTGCTCTTCAAAGCAAAACACTACGATTGGTTCCAGTAACAGTTGCTGATAGCAAGAGAACATACGTGGGCGCAGCCATTTCACAATCCTGAGAAACTAGCCCCTTTGCTCCTCATGCTAAACTAACCAATTGCGTGGGGAAATAACTACTCTACAGCCCTCTTAAAGATGTAGGCTTAACATTTTATCAAGTTACTGATATATTAAATGCACTCCCTTTGTGTTAGAAAACATGCGTTTTATTGTAATCGAACATCCTCCATTTTACCAGCCGGCTAATTGTTTCGCCGTTCGCGGTAAAATAAATCATTCTAAGTTTGCTACGATCCCCTCTAAACCAACTCCAAACTTCACAAAAGTTACTACATTTGTTCCCGTACATGTTTAGTCTTGGCACAATTGGTTTTGAAGTGTTTAACACAGTTTACCAACCTGGACAGAATGCAGAAAGAAGACGCAACACAATGTTTTAGTTCTGATAGTCAGGTTTATTCTGAAGCATATTTCCTGTATATCAGAGTTCATAGTGTCCCTCCGGCATCCAACCCTCTAGCGCCATCTACAGCGTAGGTGGACAATAGTAATATTAGTTATTACTATGTTTGGTTAGAAAGCACATTAAAAATAAAAATAGTGATATTAGTAAATTTCGCTATTTCAACCCTCTACATAATCAAACTAGCAATTTATCTCGTCACGCTGGTATAGTGTGGTACGTGGCTAGCTAACTAACAAGCACATGTAGCAACGGTCTAGCCGGCTAGAATGCCATACCACAAGTAAACATGACACGCTTGCCAGCCAGCTAACTAGTTCATTTCGAGCAGCTATGGCCAGCTAACCAATCAACCGCGCTAGCATGTATAATCTAGCAAACTAGTGACCAGTCCCTCACTGATTATGGCAAAGAACACGGCGAACAGCTAGCTATATTAGCAATGTATACTCAAAGATCATGCATGTTACATTGACTAAGTTCTAATACTAACACAAAACTGGTTTGTCCATTTAACGTAAACTAGCCAGCCAGACAGCTATCTAATTTATACAATTCTACTGTCTGGACAAACCACACATTAATTCATGGTGGTGTTGATAATCTCGCCATCGTGATACACACACACGCCCCTCTATTCGCTGAAGATTCACACATAAGATATCAAGGGGGCACATTTAAGTGCAACACCGGAAATTAGCGCAGTGAATCTGTACCATAGTTTGTGGGTCGAAATCAAGCGAGTTACCCAAATGAAAGGCAGAAATTTTCATTCTCATTTCTGTGATTTAGCTAATGTATGAGTAAACCTTCAGTTTAAAACCAAGCTACAAACTATGAGTGGCCGATATGATGTTTTGTATGCCCTTGTCAAATACTGCTAAACTTACATGTATGCGCTTCTTTATTGGTTCCGGCAATTAATCAATTTAGGCTATTTTATGTTATTTATAAAATAATATGATAATCCTGTCTCTCTTTTTTTGTAAAATTGATCAGTAGTAAGGAAATAATTTGTTGGTTATTATTAACATCTCCGTTAATTGTCTTCAAAAAAAAAAAAAAAAAAAAAAACCTAACTGGTGTCTTGTGGAATTGAGATTGTAATAACTTTGGTCATGTGACTATAAACCTGAACTGAAGTGGAAAGGTCCAGACTGACTGCAAAAGCTCAGAAGTAATTCACTATTATCCTAATATCATTCTGTACGTTCACCCCATGTATCTACATTTCCAATGTTGTGCACAACTCAAATAATAACAATAATTAGCCAACTTAATTATAAATAGACTCAGAACACATTTAAGACTGTGGTAATAATAATAATAATAATAATAATAATAATAATAATTCATGTCAATTTTTTTTCAGGCCCAAAATGTTATTTAAGTACTCAATTAGCTTTTAATGGTTGTAGCCTACCAGTTTAAAAAAATGTAAAAACTACGTGAAATGAATGAAGCTCACACAAAATCACAGGCTACGAAATTAACGTCTGCCGGTTAGCTCCCTCGGCCCGCACAGACCTAAACGCGTCCGGTGCTACTTGCCTCCTGTTTAACTGTGATAAAGACAACGAACCTAATGAACTCATCGTCTGATCTGTCGATAGGGTTAACGGTCCCACCCGGTGGAGGCGAGATAAATGCGAGTTCACCAGACTTGGGGTCTGGGGTTCTTAACAACCCTCGACTTACGGCTTCATTTGTGTGCCAGGAGGAACAGGCGAGAACGAGCCGGCGGGCGGGTGATTGAAAGGTAGAAATGAAATGCAGTGTGATATCAAACTCAAGAGAAGATAATAGTAATGAATTGGTAACGATTTAAAGGTCAGCGTCTGCATAGCCATTTCTTTACAACCTGCCAAGTTTAAATTAGAGACAGTCATTTGTTTAGGTTATGTGTAAAATAATGTTAGCCGAAATGGTTATTACATAATTACACGGGGGTCTGCTGCTGTTAAGATGAATTTTACTAGTATACGACAACTGGAATCATGTGTTAGGTTTTCTTTTTGATGTCGGTGAAGACACTTAATAGTTTTCATAGTTGATGTGATTTCTGAATATTTGGCACAAGTTGTACATGAACTATGTGGGGCATACATTTTATGCGAGCACATTTAATGATGCGTACTACCAACAATAAACCAAATTAACTGGGGTCGATTAGTTTTTCTTTTAGATGAGCAGAGTCAACAAGAAGAGAACGACCTTGAAAATGATTCAGTATAATTCATGTATTTATTCATTTGTACCGGATGTTCGTGGCTGCAGTTCCGAAATGAATTGTGGAGGGGAGGCAAAGCGATAGTTATTTATTTCTGTGGAATCAGTTTGGCACAAGAATTTGTAACCTTTTTAAAATAATAATAAACTTAAAATAAACTTAGGTTGATAGTTTCCTAAACTGATTTTCAATACAAAAGAAGCCATCCAAGAAAAAGTTAGAAACGTCCTGCAGACATTCACGCCGTTTTTCTTGTGTCCTTCTCTCTTTCATAGAAAAATTAAATCAAAATTATCTATAATTAAAATGGCCATCTTTGGTTTCACCTCACTGTAGTTGCCACATCAGAGCACATACAGCCACCGTGCTGATGAGGACAGCCTAGTTGATAAAATCAGGTTAAGCAATAAAAGTGTCAAAACTGCCCTTATTAAACAGGCAGCTCCAGCTGAGAGGGTCAAAGTTGAGATTGATCATGTCTGCCGAGGAGAGCGGAGAGGAGACATACTTCATTGGGAGGAAGGAGGATATTATCAAGGCCAAGCGAGTGACAAAGTTTTTGAATGGAAGGGATATCCTGGTTGTCCACCATGATGGAAAATTCTACGCCATGGACGAACACTGCTATCGTGAGTACTGAGCGCTGGGCCTCGCCTCATCCGGCGCACCGGGCTCTAGCCCAGCTTACAACTGGTCATCAAACTATTTTAATGTGATGACTACGAACAAACTGGGGACTTGCCAAGGCCCAACAGATAAAATGTTGGCAGAGTGGTTAGGAATGATGCTACACATTGCACACAGTCCCTGACAAATAAACAAAACCATTCATCAAGGCAGGGAAACCTCACTTTACACAGGCATTTCTGGAGCTTTGGTTGGTCTGTCTCTCAGATGTTTATATGAATTATTTCAGATTTGTAGTTGCTTTCTGGAAGGTAGCAACTGGAAGGTTTGGAAACTCATCAAAGAACCCATTGATTCTTTTTGACTCTTCCAGCCCAAGCTCAAGTCTAAATGTGTTGTTGCTGAGTTTGCCATAAAAATCTGCTGGGTTTAAGACAAACATTTGCTTGTTATTTACACATACGTATGTCATATATGAACACAATCATTCAATGTCAGGGTGCTACAATATCCAGAGATCTGGCATATTTCAACTCAGAACTGACCTTGACACTTGAAATCTTGAACCCCAGTGTATTTAAATTTTAGTATGATGTATAGTATAGTATGATGTACTATAGTTGACATTACCTGCACAGGAGTATCATAGCACCACTATCGTTGGAATATGTTGAAATATTCTAAATGTTGCATGCTTTTTATTTTACAGATGCTGGAAGTTCCTTAGAAAATGGAGATATTGAGGCAAGTACTTTGTGTTTCATACTAGCCCTTTCAAAAAGCCTACAGTCTTAGCTGTGCTCCATTTTACCATTATCAGTATGTGTCACAGACACTCATATTGTTCAACATGTCTGCCTTACTAGTGTAAGAGTGTAAGTCCAACCAGTCTGTTATGTTTTTCCTTTCAGGAATTCAATAACAAATTGTGCATCGTGTGTCCCAAGCACAAGTACAAGATCACACTGGCAGAAGGGGAGGGGATATACAAAGCTACAAACCCCAACGAAAAGAACTCCGCTGCCAGGTGGTTCTCCAAGGGGATAAAGCAGAGGGTCCACACAGTGATGGAGGTCAACGGAGACATCTTTGTCAAGATGTCTGAAGTGTGCAGGTTTATTGAGTCCGACTACTACCAGACCGAGGAGTTCCGGCAAGAAAGATGTACACGTGCTTCTGAAGAGCCTCAGAGCTGACTGAAACCCACTCATACACGCATACATACAATGGGGAGTAATGTGTCTAGACCTTTGGGGAATTGGGGGCTCTGTGAGTGTGCAGGTTCAACCTCTGAAGGAGGCACTGGAGATCCAGCATGAGTATGAAATGTGAACAACATGTCCATCTCTAACTGGAAACCTCTCTCTTCAGATGTTGAACCAACAACCCCTCAAGTGTAGGTGTGTCAGATTTGGATCGAAGGCCATTCTTGGTCTTTTGAATGAAATCATACCAATCTTACATGCACTTAGTAAGTTCAATATTTGACAAGGAGGAGTTTGTGTGCACATGTGCTGTAGTATTCCTTCAGCCTCGCCCCTGTTCAATTTGCTTGTGAGTTGTTCTTTCTCTTTCTCAATATGAATGCCTCCATTGACATCACAAACTACCATTGTTTAACAATAAAGTCTTCCATTTTACTGAATTCCCAGACTGGCTTTATTCTATAGACAGGTTTATGGTACAGCTTGGAAAAGATTTGAAAAGAACCTTCCAGGAAAAGTTTTTTCAGTTGAACCAGACAAAGACAGGAAGTGATGTAAGCGTAATGTTGACATACTGTATGTAGAGCTTGGACATAGAAACTGCACGCCTAAGCTCACCATCCCCTTTAGATGGGATTGTATAAATATTTCATTTCACTGTATGTGATTTTGGCAGCACATTTTCAAGCAAATATGCTTCAATCTGACAGTCCTTCCTGCTACACCCTTGGCAATCATCACAAGCAAAGAGCAGGAGTAGACAGGAAGTAAGAAAGGGTGGGTGGTCTGATATGTATCATTTGTGGTGACTGATTAATTCACCTACTGCCAGAAACAGATGTTTCAAAACACTCAGAGATTGTGTCATTGCTGCATTTGACAAAAGAGAGTTTTCTATATTTGTTGTCTTCACACAGCAAAATCTCTGCATACTTTGTTCCTAAAGATCACTGATTCAGCTGACAAGATTCATTTTAATCTGAAAACCACAGAATTCAAATGCTAGGTAATGAATCAGAAATGTCACAGTATTGTTTTTAGAATGTGCAGACCTACTTTTCATGGATAAAGAAATGAATATGTCAAGAGAAAAGTCTCCCCCACCACCACCACCACCGGCCTCCAAATAAGCACCATACAAAATATTATTGAAGCTGGCATGATAGCATTCATATTATCATATTACAATATTGAAACTAAAATAGGAAAGGAAAGCTGATTTATGAGGTGAGCAGATGGCGAGTTGTCCCAAACCACACAAAAAGTGGTCCCAGGGTAGGCAATGTGATTATGTAACAACAGTATTAAAGGATGGGGGGAAAAAAACATAATCGTGTGACAAGTAGCACTTTGAAGATTCTGTCAAGTGGCCAGTATGTTCACCACAATGACACTAGTGACCTTCTGTGCCAACAAGGATCCCAAGTAGCTCAGTGGTTAAGGCACTTGCCTTGGGTGCAAGCTGAGCTGTACGGCCCAGGATTGATCCCAGCTGTATCGTTTGTTGAGTGGGAGCCCACAGCGGCACAACAAATTAGCTTCATTCTGCTGTGGATAGCAGTGGGTAGATTGGCCAGGGCGTTTTCATCACACCGCTCTCAGGTACCTACAGGGGCACCTGCAACTTGCTCAGATGATGTCGGTGCCTATCCTCCAATGAGTGCCCACTCTGCTGTAGTGCGAAGAATAGCCCTTTGGCCGCAGGCAAATGTACTGGAGGTTGCATTCCCCTTCCCTCAGCACTCCAGTGTGAGTGCAGAGATTGTCTCAGTTAATGGAGATTAGTACACAATTGGGGATTCCAAAATAGGGTTTGCATAAAGGAGGAAAAAAAGCATAACAAAATAAAGACCTTCTGCGACAGCAGCAGCTATAGCCGCAGGAATGGTGTTACCGACGATGGACTCCCGCTTGACAGCTGCGCTGTTGCTGGGAGACCAGCGGAGGGAAATGAGGAGAGGGATGGCGTGAGACTAAGTGAGGACAGGGAAGAGCGGTCAGGTGGCAGAACGCGAGAGGAGTTGTAGCTGCTGAACAGCAGTCAGGCCAAGGGGTGCTTGCCAGGAGAGAAGTCGCCCCATCCAAGTGTGAGGAGCACCGGGGCCTGGACCAGGAGCTTCGTGGAAGAGCTGTTGAGAACCAGGCAGATTCCTCTGATGTTTGCCGTGAAAAGCCGTCAGGAGAAGCCGTCGGATGTGGGTCAGCGTTACGATGTTCTGAGAGAAGCTGAGCATGTTGTCCCTGATAGGGCCAAGGCTCTTGGCAGTTGTTGAGGGGTCAGGATGGTGTTCTCCAATTTGAACTGGGAAGTTCTGGACGCGTGAGAGCCAACAAGAGAGGTTGAGCTTCAATTAATGGGTGGACGTGACTATAAATCTGCCTTAGTGCTTAACCCTCTTGTTAAAGTTGTCGTTAATTCCCTCTCCTTGTGCTTATAAGCTCTTTTTCCTCCTTCATTTTACAATGAAATTCTGTGGACATTAGTTAGTTTGAAGTTTTCCTCACCTCTTTTTCCCCATAGGACACAAACCTAGAAGCGGTCAGAGCCTCCAGACAAGTGGAACCATCTCTGAATGCCCGTTACTGTGCACTGCAACACTTGCAAGTCCAACAGCAAATTTGTTCACCACTTTTCTTAAATGTGTTATTTCTGCCATTTAGATTCATTTAGAATCAGCCCCAGTGCCATTTCCCTTTCAATTTTTTTAATGGTTTACAAAAGTACAAACAGGTTTTCCCCCGAAAAAGGGAAGCATTTGAACATCACTTTGGATTATGGCATAATCATCGTTATTCTATCTTATAAAATACAGTGTCAAAACAGCATATTATATTAGGCCTAGTACAGTGTAAATGTACTGAAGACATCATGAGTATAGGCTAGGAATTTAACAAGAGAATTGGCCTTGTGGTTCTGCAGCCCCTGAACACAAACTAGTCATCAGGATTCCATGATTTCAATAAACCCTGTCAGTTAAACAGAAATGTAATGTTAAAGATTTACAGTCACCAGGACCCCTTTGGTATGTAAATTGACAAAGTGAAACAGGCTAACAGTATTTTGTCTTTTTGCTTTTTCTTATCCTTATAAACTTAGGCATTATTAAAAAAAAAAACAGGGGGTTCACCATGATGAATGACTGACCTGTCATTGTCTGCATTGTTTAAGAGAGACAAACACAGACACAGAAAAAGAGAGACAAACAGAACAACAGGAAGAGACAGACAAACAGTCATAAAGAGAGAGAGAGGGTGTGAGAGTGAGAGACAGAGAGAGAGAGAGACATTATAATTTGCCTTAGTCTTCAGGAAGAAAGAATCCAGTGTCACCAAGAATTTGTGTAGGGGTGACCTGAGAATGCGGGTTGGGTGGGATCAGTGGAAATCGTTGTTCTTTATTTTGACCTGAAATAACCCCCTCTGTCCCAATGAAAATACTTAAGCGCCGCTGAGTTAATGCATCTGAATGCGTTTAAACCAGAACTAGCAGTACAACATTAATAGGCGGAAACAGTGAAACATATGCAACAGCAATTACCCTTACTTACCATGATTGACTGTTTTGCTTTAGGTGAATACGTTTCAAACCGTAAGCAAATGAACAAATCTGACGTTGTCTGCAGTGGTGTTAAAGTGTTTGTAATCCATTACTGTTTGGTTAATATTTATTCACCACAGTTGAGACAGTATCCGATCCGTGTAAGTAAACAAACTCCTCCTATACCATATACAGAGTTGGATTAATGAGATCAACTAGAATTAGTCAAAAATACTGTGCTCACTGTCCGAGCTACTGTTACAACGAGTACACCACAACACGGCGGCTAATTCAGACAGACGTGATATGTGCCGTTGTAATTGTAGCCGCGTTCACAGTTGCTGAGTCAGGAGCGCCCACTCTCCGAGTATACAGTCTCTGTCTCTCTTTCTCTCTCTCTCCCTCTTCGACTGTCTTTCTATCTACCTGATGAGCTTTGTGTTTTGTTTCGGTGACGTCAGTTTTTGAAAGAACGGAACGGTGGGATGTGTGCCGAAGGGTTTTTGGTGTTTTATCTCTTATTTTTTCCTCGTTTTTCGATTGTCAACTTGCTCCCTTTTTAGCGCAGTGTCCTGGACAAATGGTACGGGCTGATTTGATTCCTTCCCTCGTGTTGTGTTTACATTTTTGCCTGCAGCTCCAATGCGAATAGGACACTCGGGCTGGGGTGTTTTATGAATGAACGGCGAATGCGAATATAGAAGAACGTGAAACTCTTCTACCTTGTTCTGTTGCTGGATCCACAGATACGAGGGATTAGAGTGCTCGACCTTCATTGCGGAAAACCCTCTCTCTGCAGACTAATGTGAAAGCTTGCCATTGAACTACGTGCTTGCGAAGCTTTGCCTAGCCAAGAGGCGAGGTGACCATGTAAGTTAATGTCCCTCTTCAATCTTAATGCGTTTTGGCCGGTGCTAAATAATGCGAAATAGGGGACAATTTGTCTTTTTTTTGTTTCGTCTGATGCGCAGGGTTTCTGCTACTTTTGGAAATTCGTTGTTACCGCACCACGTGTGAATAATTATAATAAGAACAATAAAAAAATAGAATTACTGTGGTTATTTTCAGCGTGAACATGTGAATAGCAATAGCGTCAGTGTCATTCTCTGAAGGATCTTTCAACATGCCAGGTGCAGTGACACAAGGTGATGCACTGTCGTCGTGATAGACATAGTCAATGAGAAGAGGAAAAGGCACTATACAACATTCGTGTGTTTTTTTAGTACAAGTCTTGTAACACAAGCAAGAAGAAAAAAAAAACTTGTCTCTTTAATCTGTCATATCTAGCCGTTTTAACTGTTTGCTTTTCCCTGCCTCCTGGGGCTCGCATTGATCCTCTGCAGGTCGATCCACATCGTGGCCCTGGGGAGTGAGCGTCCGGGCCTGGGACTGGGGGAGGAGGGGGGAGGGCAGACCCAAGGTGGCCTCCTGTGGAGCTACTTGGGACGGAGCGCCGTGGCCGGGGCGAGGGAGCCCCTGGAGGGTGCAGACGGCGGTATGCTGAACTCGACGGCGGCCACCCGGCACCCCCTGAACCCGGCCTTTGTCGAGTACCAGGCGCGGATGTTTGGGGACGTCAGGGTGGTGGTGCATGACTGCCCCAGCTGGGTGAGTCAATAAGGGGGAGAGGTGGGAGGTGGAGGGGGGGAGTGAAGAGGGTGGAAGTGCACTCATGTGGGCTGTCTGGAAGGAGGGGGGGATTGAGCAGGGAGTAGGGGGAGATTAGGAGGAGGACAGGCACACCAACAAACACACACACACACACACACACACACACACACACACACACAGGCATATGGCTTCTGGAGCTCCTGGAAGATAGAGAGAGACGGGAAATGGCCAGGCGGAGGCGAAGCATTCTCCTCAGGGACTCCTCTCCCTCTGCCTCCAGGACCTGCTGGACAGAGACTGGGTGGCCACCCGGGCTGTGCTGGAGCAGGCCGACATCCTGGTCATCAAGTACTCGGTGAACGACAAGCTCACCTTCCAGCAGGTGCGGGACACCTACAGCCCCCGCATCCGTCCCCTGCTCCGTCACTGGGCTGTCCCCGTCATCGTGGCCGCTGTGGGGGCGCGTCTGAACGGTGAGCGATGTGCCCTCTCCTGTTTTTCACAGTGGTGGTGAGACCCCTGCTGAGTGTAGCCGAATCGCTTGTTTTGTTCCGAGCCGCTCTTGTCATTGCACTGGCAGCAGAGGCCAGTTTCGGTCGGAGCTCCCCGGAGGTTTCCAGCGCTAGAATTTTCGCCTAATTTACTGGATAATAGACACTTAGAAAAGCGCATGTTCAGCGCACACAAACAAATGGAATTCCATTAGCAGCACCGGAGATATTTTTGGAGGTTGAAATTGTCACTTTCAATTAGTCAAATGTTTTTGTTTTTTCTCCCAGTATGCATCTTCCCGGTGAAGACGCAGCATTTGTTTTGACAACCAGACTGGTGTGATCATGTGACCTTCAGGTGTGAAGATTGTCTGAATGAATCATTACGTATCTGTCCTGACAAAACCTGCCTTTAACAGTTGACAAAAAAAAACAAATAACCAAAGTCCAAAGCCCACCATTACAAAAAAAACAATGAAAGGGAACTGCAGTTATAAGCAGATGTGACCCTTGGCATTGCTGTATAATGTGGCGTAAAACTTGTAAAGGATTAACCTTCTGTCATATTAACATCAGTTCTCTTCACCTAACCATTTTATTCTGGGCCATTGAAAATTTGCTTGAGATTTCGTTGCAACCATATTCAAAGTCATGTGGCATATTTTGTCATGTGGAAAATACTGAAGAATTATTTATAGCTCATATTATGTGAGTATACCAAAGCCTCTATTCCGGATTACCTCATATTCCAAGATTTTGTTGAGGATGGTGGATGAATCTGTTTGGGGCAATAGTGGCGGAGCTGCGGGGACAAGGATAGAAGTTAATAGTTGCTTTTAAGGCTGTTTTTTTCTTTTGGGCGTGCTGCTGCCTGTTGTCTCTCTGTCAGGCCCAGATTAATGGTGAGAACTCAGCTTCAGCCGCATAGTGTACTTCCTGTGGCCTGACTGCAGGGCTCAACCCTTCAGTCCCAGGACTCTGTAATTACAGCAGAAACACGCAGAGACAGAGGGGGAATAAATCACCCTTCATCCCATCTCAGGCTCTCGCTGTCATGAAATGAGCGTTGCTGACGGGAAAAGCGCCCGTGGACGTTCTCCTACAAAGTATTGAGGAAGAAGCTGAGGAAGAGGAGATAAAAGGAATAGAAAGACGAGCTTCGGATGAAGCTCCGAAGGGAAAACGTGCAAAAGCGTAAGGATTACCTTTTTTTGCACTTGAAAAGGTGCTAAATCTGATCCTTCTGGAGGTGGATCACAAACTGGAGGTTTCTGGGATTGTTGTTTATATATCAGAAACCTGGTCCATGTTCAGAAAACAATGACAACTCCAGATCTTTGAAACCAGAAGGCTACAGTCAGCTCTTAGCAATAGATCATCAGATGACCTCCTACTCACCCAGAGAGGAGCTATGGGACTGATCCAACCCAATTTGCCTCCCAAATGGAAGTATTGTCTTCAGACAGATAGCACTGTACAGAGATGCTTTTGAGTTTGTAAAATGCCCATGGGGAGAAGTAGTAGTTTGACAATATGGTATCTCCCAGAGGTAAATAATTACTGCTGGAGTGGTCATTGAGCTTCCCCAATATGTTGTAAGTAGGAAATCATTTTTCTTCTTTTGAGTCACCAACTCCTAAAAGGTGACATTCTATAAAATGAAACCATGGTGAGCTGACTTGCAGGGGCTTAAATTTGAGAAGGGGCATGGACCTCCCCCACCCACCCATGTCTGGGTGGTATAGTCAACGACCTTCACATTTACATAGTAACACCTAGTATATTTTAGAATATATTTCTGATCATAAGCAGAAAATATTTGCAATTTTACAAACGAGTTCCACAAATGGGGAGAAATGGGGAAATGGGGATACCTGGGTCACAAGGCAAGCTGAAAGGTGAAACCTGCAGTGCAACTACTTTGACCCAAGGTCATTTGTGTGCTGGGGGGTGAATTCATTTCTGGGTGCTTCAGGGTAAATTCACCCACAGCCATTCCTGGGAGGATAAACACATTGCTACCTCATGAGATGAGGAATAGGGAATGACCAAACGTCACATGGCACAGAAGCACAGTGCCTAGAGGGAAGGTTTGATTCAACTGGGGCCAGCTGGAAAGAGCAGCCCATTATAGCACGTGCCAGAAGTAAACAGGACGAGATCTTTGCACCATTTGGAGCAATAGGATGTAAGTCAAGACATATTGAGCTTGATTTCAATATTTGAACAATGCAAAGTCTCCCTTACATTTTTCCCCATAGAAAAAAACATACCAAAGGATCGTTCCCGCCCTTCCTGTCAATGAAGTGATATACTTACTGGTACTTGTTCCAATTAGAGTGGAAATATACCTCATAAAGTGCCCGCACAGTACGTGTATGCAATAAAAATATAACTCTGCCTGTCTCCTCTGCCTTATTATAGCTATTAGTGCCTGCCCTCTGGAATAAACCCTTCAGAAAAGGGATCTTAACTAAGCCTTATCACCCTCCCCAATGCAGCAGGGACCTGGGTATGTGTGTGTTTCTGCCTTGTGCTCTTGTGCTCCGTTCCTGGGGTTTTACTGGCACTGTGATTCAATCCTTGCCCTGGCACCAAGCTGGCTGTCTCTCTGTCAGCCAGCTGGCGGCTGGCAGCGTGTGTACATTACCTCGTGCATCCGTCCCTCCCGCCGATACGAATCGAAAGCGCACGCCGCGGCCTGTCACCTGATTGTGTTCTCTCTTCCCACCCCCCCCGGGCAGAGGAGGGACCCCCCTGCACCTGCCCGCTGTGCGCCTCAGACTGGAGCAGCTGCGTCCCCCACAGCGAGGGCTTGCAGCTGTCCCGGGACCTGGGGGCCACCTACCTGGAGCTGCCGTCGCTCAACGACTTCTTCGTGGGGCGCTACTTCGGAGGAGTGGTGAGAGAGACGCCGCGCGAAATCATCCCTCAGCCCCTCCGCCAGCCCGTTGTCCTGACACTCCTCTGGATTGATTGTTTCGCTGCAGAGCGTGAAGCCCTTGTAATGGGCTTGTTAGCACTGAAGTCTGTCTGTGGAGAACTGTCACCTTTTTTCCCCACCGACAGAAACGCACGAAGCCAAGTCATGCTGATAGGTCTCCTCTGTCTCTTTTCTGTGGTAGTGCTGAGGTACTGTTACAGAAGAATATAGAGCAAAAGGAGATTCTACATATTTGCTTTTACTGATTCATAAGCAGGAGAAAAATGTATTTTTGTAAAGCAATGGATGTCTTGTATTCATCTTTGATTGTGTAGTGCAATTTATGCACAGCTACTTGTGCCCTCTTTAATAAATATTAAGTTAGTGATGCCAATAATTTAGTATTGCCAGAGACAACAGGAATGAACATTTGCCAAAATTAAACTTTACAAGATAAATTTGACAAGTACGGTTTTTAAATTTTGCTTAAATTGACAGCCAAATTACCCGGGTTCCAAATGTACAGTGGAAAGGGATTATAGTATACTTCACCTAGCAGACCTCAGTATATACTGGAATGCTTATAAGAACCAGATTCTTGCCCATAATTCCAGATGATACTTTGGCATTGGGCCACTGAGCTAGATACTATATCTCAATTATTCTGTGTCAAATCCAGCAGTATACAAATGGCAAATATGAGAGGTAGAAACCTGAGCATTTTCAGTCCCCATGGCAAAGAGTGTTGCCATTCACCCCAGCTGAAAATTAAAAACAATATAGTTTGCGTGGTAGTTGTTGACTCAGTGTACATGAATGCATTGTTTAAAAGCCTTGTCTGCGCGACAAAATCCAGTTGTTTAGATCACTGTCGCTAAGAGTCATTGAAACGGTCAGCCCATTAGCGCTGTCAGCCCCTGCCCTGGCTGCCTAAGATTTGTTGTGAACAAGTTGAGGAAATGAATTGCTCTCACAGCAGCTTGTTTCTGTTTTTTCAAGCCGAGCACAGTGGCAAGGAGCGAATAGAACTGCTATATTCATGGGTATTATGACAATATTTTTAACTGTAGTACTGACTGCAGTAGTGGTAGCAGGGGTAGTGGAGGTACAGTATTTAGGTCATAGAAGCTATAGAGCCATTTGTACCAGAGGAAACAGTGGTAGTAGCAGCACCTGTAGTAGTACGGCTGTAGTAGTAGCAGTGTATCAGCAGTTGTGAGAGTGCTAGAAGGAGCTGAGCCTGCTCAGAGCCTGTCCTCTACTCAGTCAGTTACTTTGGTCAGGCCTGGATAGCAGAACCTTAGTTCCCCTCTTCTTTAGTTCCGACTGCTCGCTAACTATATTACCGTTGTGCTTGCTTCTGTTATGATGTATTTAATGAATTATATTCTCTCAGTCTTGTTGGAGTCTGCCAAAGAAAAGAGATAAATGCATAATAGCAGTAATCATACAGAGATCCAGCTCTTTTTTCTGTTCATGTTGCCAACGCAGTGGGTTGGACAGGATGAAGCGAGGGGGAAGCTTGTGGTGTTTTTGTGTCACACCCTTGTGTCTCCCTCTGCATGCAGCTGGAGTACTTCATGGTGCAGTGTCTGAAGCAGAAGGCCAAAGAGAGGCCGGACAAAAGGAGGAGCCACAAGGCCAGCGATCTCCGCCCACCCCAGCTAGAGCAGCCAGGTGAGAGTGACCTCCATACATTACATTACGTTGTCATTTAGCAGACGCTCTTATTCAGAGTGACTTACAGAGGTTACAGTTTTATCCATTTGTACAGTTGGATATTTAAAGAGGCATTTGTGGGTTAAGTACCTTGCCCGGGTGTACAGCAGCAGTACCCCAGCAGGGAATTGAACCAGAAACCTTTCAGTTACAAGCCCTACTCCTTACCACTATGCTACGCTGCCACCCCGCATAATGCATAATGAGGCTCCACAGGACAGATTGCTTAGTTTTTAAGATAAGCACTTTTTATGGGGGTGCAGACAATACACAGTGAGCATACTGATTCCTGGAAGACCCTGTTAGTCTATGCGTGCCAAGTGAATGGCTATATATAAAAAGTGCTTCACAGCAGTGCACAAGGCAGAGAATCTAAGCACACACACTGAGCGTAACAGCATGGCATATGGATTCATATTCATATTCATATTCATATTCATATTCTCCTCCGCTTTCTCCCAGCCCGGCTGCCGGCGGTGAGGGTGGAGGAGTCCCACTTCGCCCAGGACATGCAGTGGCTGCTGGAGCGCGGCGTCCAGTTTGCCGACGTGGCGTTTTACGCCGGGGATTCTGGGAAGGAGCTGGGGTGGGCGCACGCGGCGGTGCTGTGCGCGGTCAGCCCGTACTTCAGGCAGCTGCTGCTGGGGGGCAAGGCCCGCGAGAGGCCGGTGTCGCGCTGCGCCTGCCGGGAAGCCTCCCAGAGCCTCCTCTCCACGTGGGACGGGGGCATGGACGACCCCACGCGCCCAGACGGGCACCTCTCCGGACGCCTCTCTCGGCTGGTGGTGAAGGACCCGCTCCTCTGCGTCTGCCTGTGGGAAATGCTGAGGTTTCTCTACAGAGGTATGTGGATGGGAACAGCATTGCTTGCAACATGTTTAGTGTTTGTGTTTATTTGAAATACGCTCTCTTTCACTCTCTTCCTATGTTTGTCCATGTATCTATGCATTCATTTACTTTAAACTCCATGGCACTCAATGGTGGTGATATACTATTTACCCAAAGCATGCAGAAAATTAAACAGTAGTAACACCCTTCCCCGCACACATTATCTAATTACATCTTGAAATAAGGAAACAAGATTAAGGGTGACTCACAATGCCATACAATCAAAAGTCTGCCAAGAGTTTCTCTGCCCTTGACCTGTGACTTTGTGACATGGAACGTTCTGGGGAACAGAGGGCATAACATCTGTGCAAGTTTAATCAACTTCCAGTCATAATTGGTCAGCTTACAGACCAGACATTGAAAACCAGCCGTGGGCCTTTTTGACCTTGTGACCTTGTGACCTCGCTGGCATTCGTGGGGCTAGCATGCACAATATCTGTCAGCAAGACAATAAGTAAAATGGCCTCCACTATGCTCCATTCTTTAAGATTCATCAGAGCATTCACTCTGTGTTTCTCTCGATCAAGCAGTTTTTCTCCCTGTCTCTGCATTTTCACCTTCCACATTCTATCACCCACTATGTTTCTGTCCTGCTGTGTGTCCAGGTATAAGGTGCCGAACAAGGGTGTTTCATTATTGCAAGTGGTTTTCAGTGTACAGCCCTTGCTGATTAACAGCTTTGTCTTTCGCCTGATTTATGACCCATGTTCCTCGCACTTGAGTCATAGGTTTGTGGCCAATAAGGAGTACAAGCAGTAGGGTTGATTGCAGAAGTTTACATACAAAAGGATCGATTTCGCGCAGATTCACTGATCTTTAAATTACCCGGACGGGCTCAGGGCCTGCTCTCAGCCATTGCTATCAGCCTGTCCGGATACGGCGAGTATCAGCAGGCCAGCACGCTCCCTGCTCAGCACGCATTCTTGAGAAAGCGGTGAGGTTCAGGGGGCCTCTGTGTGAGCGTGCTCAGTGGGCCTGATTGCAGAGGGTTTAAAAGACCTCTGTGTTTACGGTACACCAGGGGCCTCTGAGTGGAAACAGCTGCAGGATGCCGCAGGGGAGAAGCTGAAGAACTCGCTGGCCGTGGCGGAGCTGATGGACCGGGTTCGCTCCTTCCTCGCCCGGGAAAAGGTGGCTACCCTTTCTGTATACTCTCTGTGTGCCCCAGTGTGCTTTGAGATTGATTTCATTTGAAAGTATTGAAGGTGCTTAAGGTGCTACAGTTGTATTTGCTGTTTGTTCTAGCGGTCAGATATGGTATTCAGTGGGTCTGTGACATGCTGCCACCCAGTGGTGCATATGAGGAACTTTAGGTGCACATACACACATGCACACACACACACACACACACACACACACACACACACACAGGTCAGTTGGAAGTTATTTAAAAACTGTGTTTTGGGTAAAGGGAGCGGCCTTAAAACGACAGTAAAATAAACGGAAATGTATGCTGGAATGACAAAGAGATTTACTTGTCTAAGTCTGTCTTGTTTCTTTAGGGTTCTAGGGACACACTCACCCCCCGCTCTTCCCAGCAATCCCCCCATTACCTGGGAAATCTCTTCAACTCGCCTCTGTGCTCTGACGTCATCTTCATGGTGCAAGGCAAGGCTTTTTCATGCATGCATGCACACATACACGCACACACACAACAAATTCTGTGATGACAATTGATCATGCTCAACCTTTTGCATGTGTACAGTCGAATCTATTCTAGAACTGTAGGAATGCGTTTTTTTCTGAATATACATAAAAGAATGTTCTGTTCAGTTAAAAAAAACTTTTCTTCTTAGCTATGTCAGTTTTATTCTCAGAACACAAACTGCTTTTTCATACTGGTTTTTCTGTCCATGATGGTTGCTAGCTGTGTAGGTTAGCCAGAGCAATGCTGAGCCTAATGTTTTTTCCTTGCACTAACATCCATAACTAAACTGAGGTGATGCTGATTAAGACTAATCCAATCACAAAGGCTAACATCTTGAAAAGGTATACCTACCATTTATTTTGATTTTATATACCCATAATAATGCCCATTGCACTCCAATAAGACTGAAAAGCACACCGGACTGATTACTTTAGCTGACAAGTAATTCCTTGATTTGGTTTAAAAGAAGGCAAATTGTCCATGCTCTCTGCAGTTTACCTCCATTTGGCCAGATTCAAACTGTGAACACAAATAGCCACACTATTCCTATGATATTCTAATCCCAGTGGGGAACAGCAGGGAATAAAACCTTTAAAGGAATCGCCACTTGGACCTGCATTGTTACATTAAAAGAAGCTAACAGGTAGCTAGCTAAAACGACGCACAGAACGCCATTCATAGGTAGTGAACTTCAGAAGAACGTCAATAGAACTTTGGAAAACACAACTAACTACCTGCATAGCTATACTTTGGACATAAATAGGGACTTGTTGCCACCATTATTAGCTATATAGCTTTTTGGATGTTTTTTTTTTCTCCTGAATGGAGTTGTGTGTGTCTGTTTGGTCCAGGAAGTGTGCTGCCAGCCCACAGGGCCGTGCTGGTGGCGCGCTGTGATGTCATGGCTGCCATGTTTAGCGGAAAATACGCAGAGGCCAGGAGCCGTGTGGTGCCCATTCACGGCGTCTCCTCTGACACCTTCCTGTCCTTCCTGGAGTACCTCTACACTGACACCTGCTGTCCGGGTAGGAATACTGCAGGTTTTGCGTAAATGCCTTTTTCAGAACAAGGGTTCGTAAAATTAAGGTTATTATTAGACGTGCCCCGTCCGATTTTGGCAGAGTGCGCGTCACCTTAATTTTCTGGTTTATCAAGCCCGTAGGTAAACGAACGACCCGTTTTTTTTCCTGCCGTGTTTTTCCAGCCAGCGTGCTTCAGGCCATGGCCGTGCTGGTCTGCGCAGAGATGTACCAGGTGAAGCGCCTGCAGCACCTGTGCGAGGTGTGCGTCTGCGCATACCTGCAGAGCATGCCGAGCAGAGAGCTGGCCTCCACGGGCATCAGCGTGGTCAGGCTGCTCCGCAGGGCCAAGGTGTGTGTGTGTGTGTGTGTGTGTGTGTGTGTGTGTGTGTGTGTGTGTGTGTGTGTTAGGAGGACGCATGAACACTGAGCACAGAGCTGAACAGAACCCGCAGGGAAGGGGAGGGGGTGGCTGATGAGATTACATTATTGACCTAAATGTTGCTGAAGTTAGGGACCTTATAGATGTCCCTTATACATCTATATTTGTAGTTACCACAACTGCGACGTGTACGTAATATGTAAAGATGTGGGAAAGGAGGGGGGAGGCAGAGAAGGTGGAACGTGGTAGTTTGTCATCACAAGATTGGATTTTACATTAATGTTTTTTCCTTGCTCTGTTTCAACCGGGGTTGCAGTGTCACAACGCAGACCAGCTGTACGTCTGGCTCCTGCACTTCATTGCCAACAATTACCTGATCTTCAGCCACAAACCAGACTTTCTGGAGCTGTCAGGTGAGTGGTGTCAGCCCCCAATCCAAACAGACTGTGACAACCAGGTAGCAGTGCAGCTGGGTTGCTGACTGAAGGCAAGGTCATAGGATAATAATGGGAAGATACAGTTTGGCTGTAACACCATCTGCAATGGTAATGTAAGCACTGAAAGGCACTCGGTCAAAAAGTGCTAGTCAAAGCAGTGTTCTGCGTGTCGGCACCACCCTTACACAAATGCGTACCTCACATATTCACATGTTCACACTTCAGTGACTTTAAACAGATTTAATAGGATAAAGTGTACAGCATCTAAGTCTATCAACAGACACATGATTCCAGTTCAGGTACATTGGACGGGTTTTTAGAAAGGGCCATAGTTCAGGGCATCCTGGTACAGGCACTGATATGACATGCAACAAATATTTGTACTGGTGTTTCCTTCTGGCCAACATCCCAGAGAACCTCAATCCAGCAAACATTACCAGTAAACCATCTATGAAGCAAACGATGAAATCAAGCAAGCATTCTGGCAGGTTAATTAAGAGACCACACATGGGCAACATCTGATTGATAATTCTCTCACAGGCGCTTCACGCCTGCATTGTTAGCTAGACACAGATTAAGCGGTTGGACTGGGGTTCCTGGGAAACAGGGTGCTTTGGGCTGCGCACTGTCATCATCAAGACGGCTTCTTCTTTGTTGGTTTTTTTTGCGTTGCAGAGGAGGAGCGGGAGCAGGTGGAGCGGCTCAGGTGGCCGTCGCGGGGTTACCTGCAGGAGCTCAGCGAGTACCAGCTGCGCAGACGTCAGCTGCGCAAGTCGCGCTGCTCCGTCATGTGACCCGGCCCGGGCCGCCTGGAGAACGAAGGACGAAGGAGGGAGAATGGGGGGAGGGGGAGGGGGAAAAAAATTTGAGGAAAGCGAGAAAGCTGAAGAGAACCAGCAGTTTGGGCCACGTGTGCACTGATCTGATGATGACGGACAGCAACAGAACACACAGCAGAGCTGAGAATACAAGGGAGAGGACTGTGCAGTGCAAGGCAAGGTGTGTTATGGGAAAAGCAACCGGAATGTGCGCTCTGCCTGGACTGACAATGGCACCAACACACTTCCTGCTCTGAAGGACAGAAAACGTGGTCTCTTCTGTGGATGTACGAGGGTATGTGTGAAGCTTGACTGCATGTGTATTGGGCCTTGCACTGAGTAGGAGAGAACTAAATCCCAGACTGAAACAGATAACATTAAAACAGGAAGGTTTGTTGTGGTGGCTGAGGATTTTGGGGGGCAATCAGATTGTCATTCCGCAGAATAACAACACACTGGAGTTCTTCATGGGGATATTGCTTAGGTCAGTAAAATACTAGCAAACAAACGTCCTAATAATGTTAACTCCATACAAATCTGATGTTTATGAATTTATCATGAATTTATCGTTTGAGGGTCATGCAACTATTTTTATAAAGTTAATGTCAAGCTATTTTTGTTCCTAACAAATGGTTTGAAACTTTTCTGGATTTGAGCTGCTTGGTAAAAGACCAGCATGTGGATTGTAGAGTAGGTGTGCAGCCGGTGAAGGGGGATGGATAGAGAGCTGCCTTTCTCCTCATGTGTAGCCTTATGCAGTTCCACCAATGTATGCCTGCCTCAATAAAAACTGAGTTTTTTTAAGCATCGAAATGTGTCCGACATGCGAGGGCTCTGTGTGTGTGTGTGTGTGTGTGTGTGTATGAATGCATTTGAAATTATTTTATAATCTGATACACTATGGCTCCAAAGACTGAACATCTGAGTAATCAAACTATTAGATTGCCTCCTTTAAGCATACAAAATTTTCTGTGAAAATAAGGATTTAGTAAAGTGAAGACATCTGCATTCTCTCTCACTTTGAGGGACAAAAATCAATGTCTTATTTTAGATGTATGTGTATATGGCCTTACCTGAGCTTAGCTCAACACCTGCGGGTGTACTTTGCCCAAGCTTAGCTCAGCACCTTTGTGTGTAACTTACCAAAGCTCAGCTCAGCGTGTGTGTGGGTGTGAATACCCAAGTTAACTTAAACCCAGTGTGTGTGTCTTACTCAAGTTCAGCTCTGCTCATGTGTATCTTGTTGGTGCACAGCCCAGTGCACTCCCATGCACATACATGCATGTCTGTGTGTCTGCACATATGCAGGGCTCTGTATGCATGTCCGCATCGGTGTGTGTGTCTGTGTGTGCACCTGTGCATGCGTGTGGCTGTGTGCATGTGTAGGCCTTACCTGAGCTCACTGCAGAGCACCAATGGACTGCAGCATCCCCTCCAGCTTCCCGCTCCTTTCGAGAGCTGCCACGTCACTGCCCCCACCTATACACTCCTCCCCAATGAAGACCCGCGGCACCTGCAGGCGCACACAGCAACACACCTTGTGTTAGCGGTCTTCTGTAAAATACTCTACTCCTGTCAGCAAATGACGTGTCAATGTCGTGTGTGGTGACACTAAATATGCAAAAGATAAACAAATGAAAGAGACTCCTGACAAGGGCTTTTATCCGATATGTGTACTGAGTCACGTTCTAGTTTATTTTTAATTATTAATATTAAAATCTAAGGATAAAATCCTGAAGCACAACACTTTTGGCGTTATTACGAGTGCTCACTTTTTTTGTCAAAGACAGCAAAACATGACAGGTTTAAATCGGCCAGTCACTGACAAATCATTCTAGCTCCACCCATTTTGGGGCACATGAAGCTTCCCATTAATCTGGACTGAAAAGAAAAATGTCACTTTTGGGAGGACTTCATGTCCAAAGTTTGGTGCCCTTTTCCATCGGTTCATTTCCACAGGCCCCGATTACGTCTGATTTCACAATACGCACATTTCGTACAACAAGTGTACCCAGCTCATGGCAACGAGTTCATCTCCCAAAGGTCAGAGACCACACCTCTGGTCTCGGTTAGACAGAGACAGACAGACAGGAAGACAGACAGACACATCTCTACCACATTCCTAGTAGAAATAGAAATTGTATATAATATACATACCCATGGATATAGAATATACACCCACATATTCATAAATCACTAACATTAACCAGAGAGACTATAATGTGTCAAAAACACTAACCTGTAGAGCAGAAACCAGCTCAATGCTACTTCTTAAAGCGTCTATTTGAGGCAACCTTGTGATTTTACTTCTCATGAGATTCGGCAAAGAGCATTAATTCGGAAACTTAGCAACTTAGTAGCTACGTAGGGTAGCCTGCTCCCCTACGCAAATTTACACTTACTAACGAAGATGCTTCTTTTGAAACCAACGTGCAGTTAACTCATCTATTTTTAAGCGTGCGTGCAATGTTATGAAACTTTCATAGTACTCACAGTTCGAGCGCCGGTTATCTCCAAGAAATAGTCCTGGATTTGGGACATATCGTTCCGTCCACTAATGTCGATATATTCTAGGTGCCCTGTTTTGAAATTGTACTTAGACAGAACCTCCTTTGCCATCACGCAATACGGGCACGACGGTTTCAAAAACAAAACCACTTTGTCTCCTTTTATTTTGGTCTCGACAAACTCCTGCGCCATAACTGTAACGTTATGTGGTAGGCGGTAAATCACTGAAAACAGGTGGCAGCGAACAGGTTTACAATAAATATGATATTCCACAAAAGAAGATAATCACAACACCTCCCAGAACCCCGCACATTCACCTACTCCACACTATCTTCAACATGTCCTTATGTATACCGCGAGCAAACAAAGGGAGTGGGAAACGCTACAGTGTGGTCGACTTTCATTGGTCCTTTCTCTTGTCTATATAAAGAGGCGGGACTTGACTGGCATTTAACGCAGTTTTTCAAAAATTTCAACCAGAAACCATCGAATGACAGAGCACAATTTAGTGTTGTACTCCATTTGAGAATGTATGATCAGACGTAGAATATTCATTTTCAGAAACTCTCCGTAGCTGCAGTGCCTGGACAGCTTCAGGGCACCCGCCCTCTAACAGCGCTGTATTTATCCTATGTGGCTGGCTACTTTGATACACGTAGTTTCCCCTCAATCCAATGTCTGCCAGTTAGAGGGCCAAACGAATCCATTATTTTAAGGATCATCTTTACGCAGTGTGAATGTACCCTTTAATGTAGGTTTTTTGTTTTTCCACGCTGGGTGAGGCCAAGGTAAGTGGAGATGTGGATGTGTTCAGCCACTCCATGTCTCTAGGCAACCAAAGCCAAGATTAACCACACGTAATTCCAGAAGGAGCTGTCCACCACCAGTCAAACAATGGGCGTGATCAAAGTAAGTACATGGTAGGTAGATTAGTCCTTTTAGGCTTGAAAATTGATTTTACAGACTCCATGATAAAATAGCTGTTGTATCTGAAAGGGAGTGGATTGAGGTGAGGTCACTGTGTGAGAGTCTCTGCACCACTCATACTGCTGGCTCAAGTGATTATGATTTGGTAAAATTGACTGGGAAATTATTAGTCTTACATTGCTGTGGTTTGGAATGCTGCTGGTGACAAACTAGAGATAAAATTCACGTGATGAGGTAAGACTGCTGCTGGGCACAACCCCATCCAGCCTTTACTTTCAAAACAAAGGTTCAGTGTGTTTTCTTTAAAAAAAGGAATCCAAAGACCATTGGCAATTTGGTAAACCAGCCAGGAGAGAACCATTTTCTCCTGTAGTACAGGCAAGTTGCACATTGAGCACTGTTGGCTAATATGAGTACCTTTAACAAAATGTTAATTTGTTAAGGATGTTTGAATGACTTTCTTCTGTTAAAGGGCAAGTTGCTTGTGCTTTTTGAAGCAGACCTCTGAAGTGTTTTTGACACATGTCCAAATAATTACAGTGACATGACAAACATAAATTACCTACGGAGATTTTGGTCTAAATCTTTGTCTACGTTCTGGCACAAGCACAGAGGAATAGCAGATTGTACACAACATGGCTCAGTTTGTCACAACCCTGGGGCAAGTGCAGCTGAAAAAGAAACCTTAAATTATTTATTAATCATTCAGTTGTAAATTGTATTGATTTTCTAAAATATTTTGGTTTCCAGGGATGCATTATCACATGAATTATACCTAAGAACCATTGCCAGAAAGTCGCATCCATTTCCTTGAAGTGCAATAAAACATTTAAAAAGTAGCTCATCTTACCATCCGTTTCTACTATTGCATTACTGATCATATGTCAGGTCATAATTTACATCAATATTTATGGTTGCTTTACATTGTAATGCAGTGTGTTTTTAAGCATGCTCAAACTGTCAACAATGTTTTCTTTTCAGGTCTTTCTTTATACAGTCTATATATTCCCTATGATGTTGTCTCTTTTTTATTTGCTACATTAGTGCATCATTGATAATAGACAAGGTTGTAATCTAAATGCATGTGTGCTTTTTGCCCAGTCTGTAGGGTGTGACCTCTGGTGTGACTGGGCTGCTTGGAAAATGGGACTAATGCAGGGCCTCTCTGTTTTTGCCTCTGTTTTGACATTTGAACATCTCTGTTTGGACATTTGGACATTTTTTCTTCACTACATTATATAATTGTATGATTCACATCTGTATTTTTTTCTCCAAGCCAATCGTTTTACACCATAATGAAATGTGTTCCTTGGGTTTTTGGACTGATCGGCTGCACCATTTTATGCTTTTTGCAGCAAATGTAATTTTTAGATAAAGACTATTTATTCTATATTTTCCACAGATGTTATATACTTCTAGTAATACACACAGAGGACCACACACAGAAGTCATGATGCTATTCACTATTGGTTTCCAAATTTGAATTCATACTTCCTAGAGTCTTTTGCAAGCATGTATGGATAGAATGTTCACAAATGTGAGTATAATAAGACATTTTCAATGTGTCTCGTTGATAAATTTTCATCTTTTGCAGTGCTCTCATTAATAACTCACTGCATCTTTCTCTGTTGCAATCAAGTTTATTTCAGGTGTTAATAGGTAAGTGTGGTAATTTGTTAACAGTTAACACCCTGTTTATTCTGTACCTTTTCAATGTGTGCAGTATTGAGCAAGTATAATTTCCTGACCTGTCTGATTCCTTTTTACACTGCTGGCTTCAACAGTATTGAAAAACAAATTCTAATCAGCAAACTCAAGAGGATTGCTTTTTATATAGAGATTGCTGGCTTTGCTTAGTCTTGAATTGTAATTCCCAGGTAGAATATGTCACATATCAGGATAAACTAGACTTGTTGTTGTAACTGTGAATCTAACTCAAAGATCAATTTTTGGTAAAGGAAAATAACCCACTGATGCCAGTCTGTAAATGCATACAACATTTCCTATAGCAGCACTATTTACACAAAAATCCAGAATTCATCAAAAAATGAATGCTGAAACACACATCACAGGTAGATCTACAGGCCAATGCATGACCAAAGGCAAAAATATTGTTGTCCTGTATCTTCAATTTACATTCCTGCACAGTAGGTGGCGATAATGCACTTTTTCTAGCCTTTGAGCCACCAATGAATAATAGAAGTGTAGGGGAAAAAAACAAAAAGAAGGCCATTTACTTCTTTGTTTTAGCTTGTATCCCATTTGCACATTTACAAATTATACACACTTTAGCCGATAGAAGCAATTTACAGCATCTCCTCTTAATTCATTGTCAAGACAAAACCAATGCATTTGCAAAAACCTACACAAATCACATCGATCAAGTCCTTCTGCAGTCTCTGAGCTGTTCTGCTGTGGGATTTTCAACAATCCAACAACTGTAATCTTTCATCACTTTGCAAATTGCAAGAAATTCCTTTGACTTTCTCAGAGGTGATTAATTTGTTAAAAAAATGCAGTAACTGCCAATTGTAGTGCCTGTCTCACAGATAAAGCATAGCAGCAAAATTGAAACTGAAAGCAGACAATTTTCTGAGACCAGTTTAACAGCAAAACAATTAGTTTAATCCTTGAGACTGTACAATCATTGTGTTTCGTCACTTTTTCTTTCCAAACAAAATTTAAAAATTGCATAGAAATAGCAGGCTGGTAAGGAATACTGGATTTCATGACAAGACCATGAACAGTGCTGCAATGATGCAACTTGAAACAATTACAAAACATCCAGACAATTTTCTGAGACCAGTTTAACAGCAAAACAATTAGTTTAATCCTTGAGACTGTACAATCATTGTGTTTCGTCACTTTTTCTTTCCAAACAAAATTTAAAAATTGCATAGAAATAGCAGGCTGGTAAGGAATACTGGATTTCATGACAAGACCATGAACAGTGCTGCAATGATGCAACTTGAAACAATTACAAAAAATCCAAAATTAGCTGTTCTGATTTGTGTAGCTCTCATTGAGGCTACCCATGGAGACCTCAGGTCTGTAGGCTCTTACAAAGCATAGTGTGCTCCACAGGCCCTGGCACCCTCATGTGCACATTGATGCCCATTTTACAGTACTTTACATTACATTACATTCATTTAGCCAATGTTCTTATCCAGAGTGACTTCCAGCACAAGAGAACGTAAGTGTATCTGTTCATGTTAACTGAGCAACAGATTTATCTAGAATTCATATACAGTCAATAAGACCAATGTCCATTATTACTGCCAGGTAAATTGCTCAGCTCAGGGTTTAAAAAACCAGTACATACATGTTTAAAAAGGCCTCGTTTTAATATCACAAAATAGGAAAGCATTTCATTGGAAATGGAATGAACTTGGTGTTCACATTAGGGAAATAAGAATAAAGAATCGACTTTAATCAAAAGTATCTTGAGAAGTTATGTTAACATGTGTCAGGACTTCCTTGGATGAAACCAGCGGTATGTGATCCATATGTTACTGGCATTTAGGCATGGTTCTCTTTGTATTGCAGTAAAATGATGACTAAGCACCACTTTATTTGACAAAGGAGTGGACCAATACGATGAGTTCCCAGTAGCTGCTCTGCCCCAGCGCTTGGCTAATGTTATAACCCCATCTTCAGGTGAGCTGCTTCCGTTTTCTGTCATGACACCTGATATCCAAGCCCCATCCCCTGGCATGCCATCTGTGCACAGCTTAATTAAAATGAAAAAAATCATCATCATTTAATTTCAGGCCACTAATCTTTATATGAAGTGACTTGTTAATTGCCAATTTCCCGTCCCCTTGGTTTAGTCTTTACTGCCGTGTCACAGTTTCACAGAACTAAAAGATGACATGTACATGGCTTGATTTATGGTTAAGTACCTGTTTTTTAGGCTGCAGCCTCTTGCTTCATCCAGTTTTTTCAGGAAGTGAGGTACATACAGTGGAAAAGGGTGTAATGTTGCAAAATGCCTGCAGGTTGAGAGCATTGCCCACACGTCCACTTTAACTTATTCAGAAATCTGCACACTGGAAAAGATTTCCTCATGGAGCAGGATAGAGGCGTCTCTGCATGTTCAGCAAATGAAAACTACTGATGTGATGACTGGATTATTTAAGATGTTTTGCACCAGTTTTCTTTTAACACAGAGTGCTTTGTTTCAGTAAGACAGTATCAGGTTCCTCTTTGTGGACACTTCACTGCAAAGACAATAAATCACACAGGCTATTGAGTTCATCACAAGTGCTTTCCCAGTTTCCACCATCTGTTTGTTGTTAAAAACCTCAAATTTTCAGTGAACAGTACAGTTACTGCTGTGGCAGGCCAAATATTTCCAACTGATTGATTTCAATTACAGTAGTTCAAATGCAATTTGAAATGGCTGGGATTACCATTTTGAATGACAGCAGTCAACATTTTTAGTTGACTGGGACTTCCACTTTAAATGCTGAATTTCACTCCAGCTAATAATTTAATCAATTAAGGTAATTGAAAACAGATGCGTGCGGATCCTGCAGACTCATTGTAATAGAATGTGGGTCTGGCTCATCACCATCTGCTTCTGTCTCTGAGCTCTTTTCCCGCAGACAGGTGTTTAGCTTCAGTCTCCAGGTGTCATTCTTTCAGCACTTTAGTTTGATTCATTTAATTAATCAATTAATCTATCCGTAAACCAACCAACCAAAAAGAGCCTGCTGTCAAAATGCACTTCCACAGAGGGAATATCAGAAATTGAATCTGCTATCTAGCTTTCTCAGAACTGATTTGACCAATTAGCAGTCATTTGAAAAAACTGAACTGAATGTTGATTAAAATATTGGATATTAACTGTTGATGACAGACACACTTACTTCTCATCAAATAAGGCCACAGAGGGCAAATGATTGTAAATGGCTCATTCAGACTAAGTTTAGAATGATAAACCAATGTGCTCTCAGGGGTGAATATACTTCAATTTATTTGTATGAGCACACGAGATTGGCTGTAAAGCTGAGGACAGGGAGTTCTGCCATTTGACCCTGTTCCCAGGTTTGATAAACCGTATTAATCTAGCAGTACTTGGCTATCTAGTGGACGTGATAGAAATAAGACAGCGTTATCTGTATGACTCACTTTTAGAAAAAAATGTACCAGAAAATAGTCCCCTCCCTTAAAATACTAACTTATCTGAAATTCACCTCCATTAAAATAGAGTAATCTGAAATCCATTGTTGATTATGAATCTAACCTTGACTGAGTCATTCAAGAAAACACTCCTGTCAATATGCTGTATAAATACATTCTAAAACAGGAGAACAAAAGAGTATCCTACCAATTATGTTTAGAAATACTGCACTTATCAGAAAGTTAGCACCAATTGCTAACTTCAGCTAGAAATGTATATAATTAAAAATGACAGTATACTGTATGTATTTAAATGTTTAAATGTAAAATGAAATATTAGTATGTATAAAGTATAGTTTGAGCAAAGTTTGAATCAGGTATACTGCTGTCAAGACTAAAAAGAAAAAAATGGAACAGCACTCCAAATAAATGAAAATCTGAAACAATGAAATGGATGAAAATGACATTTCTGGTTCTTGGATCAGAATGTTTACCAAACTACATACAAAGTAGAGCAGACTGCTGTTGAAATGACTATCGGAGCAGGAAATCCCAGAATGGAAGCAGTGGAGAATTTTAGTACATCTCCGCCGAAATGGCAAAACAAGGGAGCGGCTGTCAGAGATTATATATCTGCAGGGGCTAGTTTCTAACAGGTAACTCAAGGACAGCACTATTAATCCTACCAAATGGCCTATTAAATGTTGTTTCATAATCATCTTTCCAGAGATTTCAGATTCTGCAGTGGGCCAAGACTACATCCCTGTGACTCAAGAGGGAATTTGCCAATAAACTTTGCACATATTGCTCAGTCATACAGGGAAAGCTGCCATAGAGAACCATTTTGTCAATTGCTCTCATCTTCACACATCACATACATATTGATCAGGTCACAACTTGATTACCATAGTACTTGTGTGATTATCAATGCCTTTTTTTGCACAAACTTGAGACTTTGTTGTCCATAAATTAATCAGCAGTAGGCTGCATTTGGAGTGTTACTTGTGTATTGTGAAATTTCTAGGATTAATTATTTGAAAAAAGTCTTTTTCATTTTTTCATCTTTTTCGTTTTTTCATTTCCAATTGCAGGAAAGGCATTCTCCAATGTTTTTTTTAGCTTTTTCACAACTCTCTGGAGCAAGATGCTCTTAGCTGTTGAAAAATTCACAATTATAGTTTTGTGCAAATATAAAATAGACTGCTGCCTGCCCAGATTGAATGGAAAAGAATTAATCAAATTATTTCTCGGAAATATTTCCATTTTGACAGGACTAAAGTCAAAAATTTCCACATCTTTTTTGAATATGATATGAAAAAAGCCCATAGTTGGGTTATTCCATTCACCCAGAGAGAAGATACCAACTGGCTCTCTGTTAAGGTCAGTTTGAATTGGACTGAATCTGCTGGGACCTGGAGCTTGAAGAGCTGGAACACGTGCAAGACCTCATTCCAGCCAGGCACTTAACCACCTGATTCAACAAATCAATGTCTTAACTGGTCCAGTTTAGCTTCCCTTCCCAGGCTATGGTAGATTTAGGGCTTTCAAGAGCTGGAAAGACTGCTGGATTGCATCTATCAAGGGCTGGCACAGAGTAGCCTTGGATTAATTGATCTGAGAAATCCAAGGGCCAAGATGGAATACCAGGTGCCCTTTCACAAGTTATCCACCAGTTACCACTCCTTAAAAGCAAAAATAATAAGGAGCCAGACACTGAGCATATTGCCAAGTTCACATTTTATTGAACTGGTGAAATACATTTCCAACAGGGCAGGCTGGTTACCTGTTACTCTTTTACAATCCATACTGCCACCCCTCCCCTTCCCACCCAAAACCCAAAAACAAAAAGATGACAATTCAGTGGTCATCATCACACATGGTTTCTGCAGTTGATACCTTTTTGGGTTGAATGAATTCCCCCAAAAAAAAAAAAAAAAAAAAAACAAAAAAAAAATCCAGTTTTGATTGACCATCCCCTCCATCCGCAATCAACATAATAAACTGATAAAATACTTCTCTTCTGCCACATTGTTAAGACCTAAATATCCGCTGACAACTCCTCTATGGTTTAACAAAATGATGGTCTTTTAGCTCTGCTTCTCAGGTCAGAGTGGGGACAGCGATTCTGAGAACTCTTGTGCAAACAGTTTGTGCTGTTTGGACTTCAAAGGGGCTGGCGAGGAGCTAACCAGTATCACTGCATAAATCAGCCAGCTACACAGGAAAGAGAAAAGCCAGGCCCTGAAGCTGGGCAGTGCTTCCTAAATCCAACACATCAGTGATCATTCATCTGGCTGTCACTTTAGTCCGCAAGCAACTTTCAAACGGCGGAGCGCACCGGTAACCTATTGACCCAAAGAACAATCTAGAACAAGGAGGCACGCACGGACAAGCAGCAGTGTCACAAACTGAGATTCAAACGCGCAACCCTCTCACCTCGAACCCAGAGCACTGGCAACAGCTCCCTATGTGCTGGGTTGTGCTCTTAGGATCAAAGCTGGATGAACATTGAACACTGAACATATAGACACAGAGTGACACCCCTTATGCTACGGAGCACTTCAGGTCAGTGTCTCTCCACCCAGGCTCAATTCACCATGTTTAGCTGAGGTTTTAAATACTGATCTGAATGTGACATCAACTGACAGTTGTCTGCAGCAAGTCATTTGCAGAGGGAATCTGTATCCAGAGTGTGTTCCTTCTCTTAAAGAGGAAGAAAAAAAAAAACAGTACAGGTAATTCTTCAGGTAATTTTTAAAGTATTGATTTCTGACACTGATAAGAAATATAGGGCAGTCATCTCCCTAAGGCCCCTCTAAAAAGAATCACTAGAACATTGGATTAAATTGTAATCAGTTACCTTGAATGAAATTTGTGTCCCCAATCAGAAGTGTCAATAATAATAAAGATGGAAATACCTTTGCTTCCATCATTTTAGAGGCATAAACACACATCCAACTCCGTATTTCTTCCACAAATGACTTAGCAATACTGGACAATGGTCAGATGAGATATGCAGTCAAGTATCTGCTTGCTCAACACTGATTTACTGAGCCCAGTCTGGAAGGAAACCAGCAATCACAATGGTTCACCAAAACCAGGATTGAGAAACACTGCAATAAATGGATTTACTGAACTATGTCAGCCATAGAGGAAAACAAGGCACTTCATTTTCAAATTAGAAAATACTGCGATTAAGATCTTTTATGTTTCCCCCTACTGCTGTCCAATAAATAAGGGGAATTTAAAGGAAATTGGGAAAGGATGTTTTTAAACTGAGGAAATAACGCTTCAAAGATCAAAGCTGAGAATGGAACTGCTTTCAAATGGGATGCCAAGTCTGTGTCAATGGCTACAGAAGTCCAGCACTAGCAAGAATGCAGGAAATATCAGGAACTGTAACAGAAACACTGATTGATGAAAAAACAATGGACTAACATCTGTTAGTGCTAAAATAGACTTTCTCGCAGAGAAAAGTTTCCAAATACATAGTTAATGTTAAATTATTGCATTTTAGCCCTCTCTGTGGTCAATGCCTGTCTGGGAAGGACATCTCCTGTGTTCAGAATCTGGTAGTTCACCATAAACTTGGAAAAAAAAATTAAACAACCAAAAAGGTGTTAATCATAAGGGATGAAAATTAATGGAAAATTATCCTGAATATCTGAATTGTGGAGTAATTCATGTCCGAGTATCTGCTCTGTCCCTCTTACAGTGTATAACACATCTGTCTGAGCGTCACTGATCGAAGCCTTTGGTGACGGTAGTGACAAGAGTTGGAACCAAAGGTTTTTTTTTTTTTTTGTGGGGGCCAACATGCTAAAGCCCCCGCTGCAACCAAGGCTGTGTTTTTGTCAAGTTGTCATGACGACCATACCGATGAGACCCAATCAGCACTCAAAAAGGGTAAAGGAAACCGTTGAACACATGCCCTGATGTTGACTGCAGAGTGCTAAAACACAGCGTGCATTAGTTGCAAATCAACCTTACTATACTATGAGGAACAGACAGAGGACTCAGTGCATAGATTTACTATAGTGCATTTTTTCAATAGTAGTGTTGGATATACTCGGGCGATCTATGATGGGCGTTTTTTTTTTTTTTTTTAGGTAGATGAAATCCCCCCAAAATTACATTGAACCAATTCATGTTAACATATAAAATTAAGCTCCTTGTAAGCTCAAATCAGTGTAAAATTTTTATTTTGTAACCAAAGGTGCTGATTTTTTTTCCAGCTTATAGTATCTTACACCCTCAGACAAGACCAGGAGATGTCCGTTTTTCTAACACCAAAACACTATTTAATTTTTTGGCAAAAATTCTAATGCACAGGATTGTAAACACAATGCTTCCCTTTTGTTTTTAGTAGCACTTTAATAACAAAACAATGACAAAAACTTTAAAATAATATATTAAGTTTGACTCCCATTAATTCAGTGATGTTCCCAAATAAATCTGTGAAAGTAGTTATAACAAAAAAAAATCACTTTATTTCATAAATAAATCTGCTCTTATATTTCTGGAAACTCAGGAAGGAATATACTTAAATAGACATTTCTTTTGGTAGGCTATAGGAATTTTTGTGTGCAATTTCTCCTCTTCCAAAATAACATGGCATAAAAATGCCACCTACATTTCTTTAAATATATATATTGCTATACATATAACTAGTTCTCTTTCAAAAACTATAGCATAGGTATTAATCTCTTCAGTTTATTCGTTCCTTTGAAAATAAAGCTGTTGTGTGGCAGCACTTCTTGGAGGACTGACTCGCAAGATCACAAACACTTTCCAGGTTGATCCTGAGTGTTCAGGCTTTGAACAAAGACTAGCAGCATTTTTTTTCCAACATTTTCTTTTTTTTTTTTTTTTTTTTAGTCACAACCCCCCTGCCACTCCTTCACTCCCCCCACCCCCCCACACATGCACACAGACACGCACAAACACAGACACGCCACTCCAAGTTCCTTAGTGGCCATACAAAGACACATCTGGTCAATCGGAAGCATGTATGTACACATTCGTGCGCACACACACACCCACACACACGGCCACAGAGAGACAGACAGACATACAGACAGCAAGACTTGCCAAGCGCGTACACGCACACACTCACACGCACGCGTCACTTGCTGACAGACTACTGTAGTTCCCCTCTCACCCCTGGACAATGGCACAGCGAGTGACTCAACCACCACCTTGTGTAAACCAGCAAACACCTTAAGGGTGCCCCCTCTGTGCTGAGAGCACGGAACAGTGCAGCTCTCAGTGGGAATCTCTCAAGCTGGCAGCTTGTCTCGATTCACACCAAGGCTGGACGGCTGCCATTTCCAGTGGCCGCTGCACCCACGGCCTTAAATACTTTGTTGGGAGATGGTGTGGTATCACATTCCTCACAGCCAAGTGGAAAGCACCTGACCACACCACGGTGGAAAAAGAAGCCCCTGGGACAGAGAGAGACAGGGCCCTAACCCACAGATGTTACACGCTCCATCATCTCTGATATGTCTGTGTTAACTGCATAAATATCCACGCGCACACACACACACGGTCTCTCTCTTATGTGCAAATTTGCTTTTGAAAGACTAACACATAAGGCTGGTGGTTTGCATTGCTGATAGACATAAACTTTGGGCTATCCATTTGTTGAGTCAACTTCCTCACTCCACAAATAGATCTCCCTCTCTTTTTAAAGTGTAAAGCATACATTTTTTTCATCCCCCCCACACCCCAAATTTTTTTTTGTTCTTTTTTTTTGCAGTTTTCAAACATGCATACAAATGCCATTCTGTCACTTGTTCCTCATCTGCACCATCGGTGGCATTTCAGGTGTAGCTGAAGAGCAAGTGAGAGAAACACACAGGAAGGGAAACAGGGAGATGAAGGAAAGAAAGAGTTTGGTGCAAAGAGAAGCAACGCTGCACCCGAAGGGGCGTGCGGAGCGGAAGTGACGGGGTGCGGGGCAGAGAGAAAAGGGGGAGGGTCTGAGGGGTGTTTTTTTTTTTTTCCTCCCGTTGGTGAAGGGGACATGGGGCAGGTCATGTGCTGGATATGGCGCGGCTGTCTTTCCGTCTGTCTGAGCCGTAGTCCCAGGCGCGGGTCCGCCACTGGTCGAAATCGGTGATCAGGCTCTTGATGTGGGCCAGCTTGCTGTGCAGGTACTCGTAGCGGTGCTTCATCTCGCGGTAGCTGGGGCTGATCTGCGCAGACACAGACACAGACGCAAAACAGTCAGCTTGCTATGGCAGGAAGTGTCACAGTAAAACGTCCATGACGCTTGTATTAGAGATAGGACATTGGGGCTTCATGAACCCCAGAGCAGACTGAGCTAAGGCTACAGAAAGCGACTGACAGCCCATGGATACAGCATGTCCACTCATCATGGACCTTGGTATTCATGAGGCCATAGTCTCCCTTCACCAACAGATGAAATCAACAAGATAAACATGACATTACTCTTTTCAGACTTACGTGTTTCAATCTGTTGTACTCCTGCAGCACTTCTGCCTGCACCTCCTGCAAATGAAGACAAACATGGATGACTTCCTCTTCCTGACTGGCATTCTGACCTCTCCAGAATGCAACCAGAAGGACTGAAGTGACGTCTATCACAGCAGCCACGTGCACATTGTACCACTGACCAAATCATGTTGCAGCCTTTTTTTAACAACACCCTCTTTACTTGGTGTTCAGCATTAGGAGGATGGCAAAACACCAGTACATACACTACAATATCAGCCATGATTTAAACACCCATTACGATTTTACCATTACCATATCCTGTAGCCCAGCAAAAAGCATCAGGTGTGTCATGGAATAGGTGCCTAGCTGACGACGCACATAGAAAGGGAGAAATTTACCATCTACTATCTAAGCAACACTAAACTGCATAAAAATTCATCAGACTGTTTCTTATCTGACAGTACAGTGAAGATCCTTCAAATGAAGCACGCCAAACTGTGAAGGGCAGATCATTTTCCCCTTTTAGCTGCTCAGTGCTATACTTCCCCTCAGAGGTGAATGGATACTTGATTCGATTCCCTCTAATAATTCATTTTTATATTCTCAGTGAGCCCCCAAAGCATATACAGATGGCTCTGCTGGACACGTTAAGTGATGTATATTTTTACGAGGATGTCATCATGCCTGAAGATCTCAGCTAGAACAGACAGTGCTTCCAGTCCCCAGAGGGCATGGGCCTCATTCAGCCCAAAGAAAGGGAGCCAGCAAAATGCCACAGTGGGGTTTGTACAAAATTTTCTTTGCTGTGGAGTACTTTATGGAAGTACACAAGAATTGTAAATGAGCTTGTTTTATTGCTTTGCAGAAGAAAAATAAAATGAAAACAATATCTTCTGTGTGTGTGAACTCTTACTGTGGTAAACCTGAGCACTATGTAAACATTTGTAAAACTGCTGTTGAATTATATTTTAAGTTGTGGCAAGAGCATGAGGTTTTCTTTAATCCTTCTGCAAACAGCTACCACTACAAGCAAATGTAGCATGACAAGTGTAAAAAATAGCCATGTAACTTCACAAACATTTCTCTTGCAACTTTGTGCATCCTGGACTAGGGATTTATGTCCCTATAGGCCAGCATCAGTTACTAGTGGGCCTAACTGTATGGCTCTGAAATCACTTCAGAGTCATGAGGTGGGGACACACAGTACGACACAGATAGACTGGCATGGTGCATCAACCTCAGCATCCCCAATTCCACTGTGATCCACTACTAACGTGGCAGCACACTTGCTAGTCATTTACCAAAACGTGCTTTAGTCCTAAAAAGCAAGGGCACCCTGTGCACCTGTACATCTGCTAGCTGCACAGCCCAATGAGCTACCTGTCTAAGAGTGCTCTGTTTAAGTGCTGCTGTCAGGCCTGTTTCAAGAAACATCTAAAGACACAGCTCTTCCGCCCTTACCTGAGCACCTGAAACACTACCGCCTAAAGGAATTTCTCATGTCTCAAAACTGTTTCCCCGTTATGAAAAAAAGTAATCTAATGGTTTAATGCACTTGTCAAATCTAAGCTAGCTTGTACCTTGTCTGGCCAACCGCTGAAACCTGTTTATGCAGCGCTTCTAATATTGTTGACTCTATGGTTTTTGGCTTGTGTTGTACTATGCCTCACTTGTAAGTCACTTTGGATAAAAGTGTCTGCCAAATGAATAAATGTAAATGTAACTGTAAGCCCCACCCCCCCGCGCTCACCCGGTGCTCCTTGGAGCCGGGCTGCATCCGCTTGCACTGGGCGTCGAGCTGGGCGAAGCGGCGGGTGATGCTCTCCACGCGGGCGTGAAGGGTGCAGTATTCGCTGTACTCTGCGTTGAAGTCCTCCTTGTAGCTCTGCCGCTGGGTCATGGACACCACGGCTGTGTATTTGCTGAGGAGCCGGGCAGCCGAAAGAAAAACACAAAAAAAAAAAAAAGGGGAAGGACGCCAAGGTCAACCTCCAGGTCTTTGGAACATGAAATACTGACTGAACTCAACATGCTTGCGTTTTTGTGATGGATGAAGGAAAAAAATGAATAAATGAGAAAATGATGGCCAATGTATGATATATCAATTGAACAAACTGATAATTTCAGTTGAATTTTTGAATTGTTTGTGCTGTTCCAGGAAGGACTCAAGCAGTGCGTTGATAAGTGAGATTAAAATATGACAAAATATGAGTCATGGCAAGGGAGGCTTCTGTAACAGGGCCAGACAGGGCTTCATACTGTGTTTAACACAACTGATGGTTTCTGTGGATCCATGTGAGAGGCCAAATAGTTGAAACCAGGCCACGCATTCAATATAAAACTGATGGTGGAATAGCCAGTTTTCACCTGTAGCTCCATTAAGCAAGGCTGAAAGACAAGTTCTAAAAATGACAGCTTGTACTTTGGGCTGGGGTGACCATTTTTCGTGCAAATTTCTCTAAAGCTGCCAGCTCAGACTAGTTTGTGAACAAAACCACTAGGCCCACCCTAAAGGACAGGAGGAGGACACTCACTGTACATAATCAGGAATCACTGTGGAGGACTCCTCCGTGGAGCCAATGGGCCCCTCTTTACTTTCTGTGGAAGAGAACACAGAGTTTTTCATTTACAGCTCAATATCAGCTAATCACAGACAGAGAAGGCATCTTCAGCGCAAGGCCCTGGACCCCGGGGTCACCGAGCAGTCAATGTGGGGCCCAGATGTGGAGCGGTGTCAGAAAGGCAAGGCACAGTTTATTCCCATTTTGTTTCCCCTCTCAGGACATGCTAAAACAACCAATCCTTTAAGGACGCACGTGCGGAGAGGCGGTGCAGGCGGTCACACAGCTGGGGAGATGGGAGATGGACGGACAGCGGGAGTACGAGGGAGGGCTCTTACCTTCTCGGTCGGGTTTGGCGACCTTGGCTTTGGTGGGGGTGTGGCGCTCCTCACTCTCCCTGCGCTTCTTGGACTTCTTCTTGGGCTTTTTGCTCCCGCTGCTTGGCTCTCGTGCGGCTTCCGTGGGGGCAGTGGAAGCGGGGGCGGGGCAGGAGGGGGGGCGGGAGGCGGGGAGGGGCGGGGAGCTCCGCGATTGGTCCACGCAGGAGCTGTGGTTGTAGCCGAAGCCGTCCACGGGCAGGGCCTGGGTGCCGCAGCCCTCCGGCGTGCTCGGGGACCTGGAGCTGAGCGGCAGCGGGGGTTGGACACGGGGAGGTGGGCGGGCGCCGGCCGCTTGTCCCCCTGAGAGCGGGCGTGGCTGTCGCTCGGGGTCGGGGTGGTGGGCGCTCGGTTGTTGATGTGAGAGATGCGCGGCTTCTTGGGCATCAGGGGATCGATGAAGTCAGAGTCCTGACACCTCCTCTGCAATGAGACATAGAAATCCAAGTCCAGTCATTTAAAATGGTGTAGCTGAAGGCACCCTGCATGGCTCTATGAGTAAACAAGCAGAAGAGGTATTTTTCTGTGAACTGCGATGGCTTATTTGCATGTGTTCACTATCTAATGATAACACAGAGAAACGGTCACTACCTTGGGGGAGCCAGTTAATCAGTGAGTGAATCTGGAACACTGCCATTTACCAGGCTGTTTAGCTGTGGTCAACAGAATTCAGGGAAAGTGATTGGTTGGATGTACCCCGCATTCATAAGGGCCACCCCTGTAAGAGCAGTTCGTGTATGCTTGGCATGCTGAACTTGACATTTTCTTTTGTGTTTATGAATACTTATTAACAGAAAATAGACATTCATTTCCAGCTCTAATCAGGTATGCAGAAGCACTAAAAAAATACTCAAACCAAATCAGTTGACAGTGGCGGCCAATTCACAATCTCAGTTCCTTCCTCCTCAAACAACACCTTCACATTGCCGTCACAATAACAAAGTGGAGTTGTTCGGTTTTTTCCTTAGCCTCCAAATTTTTCATACCTCTTCTCTAGCGTAAGGGAAAGCCTCAAGTCAATTGTGCAGATAAGGTCATAAATGAATTGCACATGGTAATCAAAGACAACTGCTCACCAGTGTATATTCAGTGATAATTACAGTCCTTGCCATTAATACTGCTCCTGGAGGGCTGTAGTGTCTGTAGACTTTTATTCCAGCCAGGTAATTAACTGATTCAACTAATTATTGCTTTAATTGAACCAATTTGGCCTCCAACTCCATTTCTGAATGTCTGTGTGTTCTAAAGAAAGCTGGAACAGCTACTGAATTCCAGCCATCCACAGTGAAGTAGCCCAGATGCAACGTTCAAGATCATTACCGATGGTTATGGTAATGTCAGAATAATATAACTTGGTCAAATGACTTTTGTGCCATTACAGGCTACAGTATCCCCTTTAAATCTGACCCCTCTATTCTAACAGTGTCACACAGCCATTGTGTGATTTAACACCAACATCAAACCCTAGTCATCTTATGGATGTGTACAAATCTGCCTTTGTGTTTGCTCATTGTATGTGCGCTGAGTTGGGGGTTACCTGTTGGGGTGCTGGAACGGGTTCTTTTGGACTGCTGGTGGGAGGAGATTCACACTGTAGACCAAATTTACTGGAGAAGGAGGCAGAGAGAGAGGGAAGATCAATGTGAAGACCTAACAGAGCAAACTTGTACAGCATCATATAAGGTTACAGGTGTCTAGTTGTGAGGAAAAACTAATTTTTTCAATGGGAGTGAGTGAGTTACTCTCGGTTGAGACTGATACTGGTATAATGAATGCACACAAATGCGCATAAGTTGTTGGCACCATGCATGTGGTTTAGGTCAAAGTGTAAAAGGCCATACCTGGCCAGAACCTGCTCCAGCTGTACCCGTTCCTCCTCGGAATACCCAGGCCAGTCCTTTTTCACCTCCCGGTAAAGATGATCCTTCAGGGAATAGGAGTTATCCTTTGGGTTCAGATTAGCCACCTGGTCACACACAGATCAAAAAGACAGAGAGACAGAGAGTGATAACTTCCTTTTAACCTCTGCACAGAAGGCGAGATATAATCATGGAAATCAGAGAGGCGTTAAAATCAATCAATTGGCAGGACGCTGGTTAAAAATAGCCCAAAGCAGAGCAAGGCAGTCAGAGCAATATAGGGTTCCCCCCTCTCCAGCCCATCAGTGTGGGTGTACTCAATTTCAGGTCTCACACACACTCATTTCCAAACAAGGACAGAAACAAGCTCCGCAAGATGCCTAGGTCCATTGAAGTGAGTGCGGTGGTTTGCTGAACAGATGGTGAGCAACTGATAGCATTTAACACCTGGCAAGAGGGTGTCGCTGAAGATCTCCCAACACCAGTAAGTGATTAATGATTTATCCTCCTGACGTAAAAAAACTGAAACGGCCGAGGAAAACAAATGAGGTGAAAGGCTTAAGCGGATCGCCTTCCGTTCATACATGGTGTACCTTTCAGAGGGATTTACCATTGCCTAATCACAGAAACAACTACCACAAAAACGGAAACCAGGGAAAACCTAAATCCTCCTACAGAACCTATAAGACTGTTACTTCAGCCAAGCCTAAAAATGAACCTTACGCCGCTTTAAGCTCCTTCATGCAGCCACGTGAGTCAACGTGTTTACATGAATGAGGGTCTACAAGACAATGTGTTTGCAATGTGCCTACTTAATTTATATAATCCCTAAGGGTGGGAAGTTTTTCCAATGCATTCTTTGTGTTACGGGGCTTAGTCATGGTAGAATCTGCATTATTTCCAACATTGCCCCACGCAGATACTTTGTGGGCGGTTCTGTTTTGACCTGAACAGTTTTGAGAGGAGCACTTCTGCTTCCCCTCTCTCCGGGGCTCCTCCTTCTCTCACCTGCTGCAGAGTGCTTCCCAAATCTTTTGGGTTGATGTTGTCCCGCTGGAGGCGGGCCAGGACCGCCAGTTTCTTGCAGGGGCGGAGGGCCAGCAGGTGGATGACCCGGTCCCGGTAGCGGGACTGGGACACGGGGGCGCTGGGGGGACCCTTCCGGAGGATCGCGGCCGGGTTGACGGGGGTGGAGCGCTTCCGCTCCGGAACCAGGTCGGAAGGCAACGACGATGGGGCCGGCTTGCGGAACGGGACTTTCTTACCTGGGTACAGACAGCAGGAGACAGGAAGAAAGAGCGACATAAAAAAAAGATGGGAATGACAGAAGAGGGAATGAGAGAGAGAGAGAGGGAAATTACCTTTAATTAGTGTGAACTTCCTAAAATGCAGAGACAAAAATTCAAAGACCACAGAAAAACCCTGTTCTCCACTGAGACCTGGGGAGCCAAATGCCAGAAGGTTTCAGATGACAAACAAACTGAAACCTAAAGTGAGACTGAAGGGTTTGACCACAGAGGTCATCTGCACTGGCTCTTACACAAGAGTGCACATTCTAACTCTCAGACAAACCTCAGTGGTATATCTTTTTTTTGACAAGAAGGGAAACACACCTTTAACATAACAAAGATTTTACACATTATCTGAGGTGTTTTACCAGAGGCGAGGTCCTCCTTCCCTTCCTGTGTGAGTAAAATGTCGCGTGTACAGAGCTGTGGGACATGGAGCAGCCAGGGGTAATCAGCCCCATGTGAAAAGTGTCATTTACGGCCTCCAGAGAGAAGCCCCGGGCTGAATAAGTGTCCTTTTCAAGAGGTTATCAAGCACATCTCAACGTTTCTCTGCGGCTTCTAAAATGCCAAAGCTATTTAAAAAGACTGAGGTTAAACAGTTGTTCTTCCCCAACCAGGGAAATATGTTCACACAAAATGACACCTATACAGACGGGAAATATGTGCATGTGCGCGTGCACACACACATGTCCACACACACACACGGCCAAATACACCCTTTTTTTTTAGCTCCATCTCATCAAGACGAAAGGGTACAGAATGCACATCATTATGTCTGTTGATAATATGCTTTGCACACAATTTGCACATTTAAAGGCTATTACTGTGTGAAAGCTCTTTACTTTCAGCAATAGATGCATTACACAGCAAATACAGTGCAAAGCATCTCTGGAGGTAACATTATATCATTATATCAATTCCTGGAACACTGTTCAGAACATCACTTCAGACACCTGATAGCTACCGCTGACTTTTTTTAAACTCTATGGTCTCCAGGGAGCCTGACCACACCTTTTTCTCTACTTCAGCCAATGACAGATAATCTTTCACTTCCTTCTTGCGTTCTTCTGGCCAGTACTAATAGCAGAATAGCGCATGCTGAAGCTGCAGCTGTGCTCCCTCGGGAGAAGAAAAAAAAAAAAGACCCTCCTGCTTTCTGATTTAGATTTCTAACGGAATTCAGCTTTTCAAGTGTGGAATCAAGAGCAGGCCTTTCACCACTAAGCCCCTCAGGCTTCCACACGTCCAAGACAGGATGTCCTGGGATTGGATATCCCAGGTGCCACGCCCGGTGGGGGAAGCACACGGCTTTGAACGCGACTGAAACCAACCGAGGCACATCCCTCCCTTCTGCTTAGAGATGAAAAAGAAAGGCGGGGGGCAAAGGGGGAATTAAAGCCTTTGAAAGCTGCACGGTAAATTCAACACAGCAGCCGCGCCACCTGGCTCTCGGGCAGCTGCAGAGCTCACTCAGCCGAGGCTGCAGAAAAACCGATGGAAACACACGACGTGAAGCCCAAGGGCACAAGACGCAGATGAGCAACGCCGGCCCGTGCTGGCCACCGTGCAGCTCTCGCTCACGTTTTTTTCCAACCCCTCTGCGAGAGTGCGTTAAGAGATCCCAAGAATCTGTCAGGTTAACTTTCACTCGGCCCCATCTGTTCCCTCACAAGCAGAGAAAGCCAGCTTAAACCAACAGTGTGGACGGGTGGAGTGGAGGCAAAGTCGGGGTACAGTGTCAGGGGACAAATGCTTCCTCTTGGCTAAAGAAACAACAAACAGCATTCTGAAACCTAAACAATTACGTGGGGCAGAAACAGCATTCCACTAAGAACTGGGTTAGCAAGTGCTGCTTTGACCCTCCTTATGTACAGAAAGAGCCATGTCTTATTGACTTGCCTCCATTGGGCCCGTCCGGCTTGCTGGCTTTGGCGTCCCGTCTACGCCCGTCGGCGTCCGGGCCCATCGGCGTGCGCTCGTGGGGCGCGGCGGCCTGCTGCGTGGCGCTCTCCCGGGGCACCTGGCAGCCGGAGGGGAACACCGTGATCTTGTCCTGCACCGTGCCCAGGCAGGCCAAGTGCGGCACTCCGTGGCTGAGGGGAGGAGCACACAACACTGCTGTGAAAACGGGCTCCGGGTCCTGGCCCCTGGGACGAGGCCGACGCTTACAGCCTCTACACCTGACGGGGACGGCAGGGTAGCATAGTGGTTAAGGAGCAGGCCTCATAACCGAAAGGTTGCCGTTTTGAATCCCCACTGGCGCACTGCTGCTGTACCCTTGGGCAAGGTACTTAACCCACAATTGCCTTGGTAAATATCCAGCTGCATAAATGGATAACATGTAAGAATTGCAATTGCATGGAAGTTGTTCTGGATAAGAGTATCTCATAAATGACAATGCAAAATGACAATGTAATGACAGGACACGCAGGCGGTTGGCCAGACTCCTACCTGGACACATACTGGCGGATGCACTCGAAGCTTCCCTGAGGACCGTCCTTCCCGACACTGGACACGAAGAAGTCGAAGCTGGCCGTATCGAAGGGGTCATCTGTCCTTGGAATCTTTATGCTCTGTGGAAGGCAGGGAAAATGGTGCGTGAAGAGGGAACACGCCCTGCCAAGCAGGCCTGGGTTCTCTGGCCTACACCAATCAGGTCAACACAAAAGCTGCTACTGAGAGCAATCAAGAGAGGTTGAGCTTAAACCCAACCTAAGATGGCTCCCATTCCATTCTGCAGCCTGGACTCACTGGCTTGAGATTTACAGTATAGCACCACTAAGCTAAGGGGCCCCAGACCCCTCTGTGCTCTGCCCTGTGTGACACTGGCCGCAAGGCCTCTGTGTACCCAGGATCCCGTTTGCTACAGCTTACGGATAAGCGCTTCAGCATTTCAGGGAGGTCCTTATCAGGTAGAGCACTCTCCGCTGAACAATGATTGGTCACAGTTCCGTCGACAGCAGCTGTACATTGATTCTTCCACATCTTACAATGCAAAGAAAGCACAGTCAAACCCGGGTGAGGGTTTTGCGGGGACGGTGACGAATGTGAGAGCGAGAGGCAGGCCCTTGAGCCGCGAGCCCAGCTGCGATCTCACAACACTGTATTAATAGACACAGGAGACTGAAACTCAAGCAGAACGGTGGGGTCAGAGGTCAACCCTCAGCTTTCACACAGTCGCCGAGGAGCCCGGCGGCTCAGAAGCCACAGAGAAGAGGCTGCAGCCAGGAGCGTGCATACCTTTCACTAAAACTCACAAAATTATTCAGCAGCTTACAAAAATAACTGGAAGGAACAACCTTTACTTTTCTCCAGCTACTAATTTCTTTCACAGAGACCTTAAGTCAGATAGCAAACTGGAAAGAGATGCCAAATGCAGATGTGTACTTAATTCTCAGGTCAATCAAACTTGATTAATTGAACTCGGCCGGGGGAAAGCATACACAGTGGGTTCCACAACCAGGACTGGAAAACAATTTCGACAGCTCTCTTCAACATCCGTTCTTCCAAAAATCACAGGCAACATTTTTCGACGCAGACTTTCTCCATTTTCAGTCTTGTTTAGCTGTTCAGGTTAACATTTATACACTGGAGAAGGGACCAGCACCCAGAGAAAGAAGCCTCCCGACCGTGGCCCCCCGACAGATTTAAAGTGTAACTGCAGTGACTTTGGAGCCTGAAAAGGGGCGTTGTAAATTTGTGGGAATGTGATCTCAAGACACTACAACAAGACGACAAGAGGAAAGAGGACTACTGTATTTCACCTACAGGGAGAGGCTTTCCATTCCGGCAGCCAGACATGATCATTTGCTCATCACGCAGCTGCAAAACTACAACCAATCAAACAGTGTAATGGCCAAATGGCTGCACCCATTTACAATACCAGCTAAATTAAAGACCGAAAACAATAAAGCAAATAACTTACCCCTTGTTGTCCCTTGAACTGGATCGTTGGTCGAGATGACACTGCATTCTGAGGGGAGACAAAGGCATAGCCACACATTAAATTTTTTTTTTTAACACACTCCTACATTTAAAACGTGTCAGCACTGCTAAACCCAGTGAACTTGGCCTTCTTACAATACCGACAGCTGGAGCACAAATCGCCTAAATCCCACTAAAGAGGAAATAAGCTGAATTCACTGCAGGAGGGCAGAGAGCAGAGACGTGTGCTATTAGCTCGGCCTCACCGCTCGCTACAGTAAGTACACAGCACAATGGCAGACCGGGCTAATGACCGCCTGTGGCTTTCCACCCCCTGCTTTAATACGCACAGTCACCAGCCCAGAAAACATGGAAGAAAAACAAGCAAATGTCTAAAAATAACCTCCTCAAAGGGCACATCTCGCTCTGAAACCAGAAAAATCCTGTAATTTCTGCACAGTAGCCTTTATATGGTTTAAAGAGGGAAGGGCGGCATTTCAAAATTGCCATGAAAAAGGGGACAATTGTAGACTCTTCCTAGGTTTATTTTTATTACAGCAAAACAGGAAAAAGTCTCTGCTTGAGGAAAGTTCTTGAGATTCAAGCTTTTTTTGTTGGCCAACTAATCAGACAAAGCCCTGAAATAGGGAGCAAAGCAAAATGTAATGGCCAGCTGGTATCTGAGCACCAAAAAACATCCAGGCCTTTCAAAAACCATTGAGATTGCAACCCTGGCTGGGAGTCACAAAGGAGAGGGGATCATGGGAGAAGTTTAGAATTTCTGCCAACCAATGGCATCACACAGAGAAAGAGCACAGGCAAACCAGCAGAATCAGCTCAATTACTGGTGGAGTGGCATTAGCCTGCAGGTAGATTAAGTGGAAAGTCTGCCTGCCATTAATTTAGTAGAAATGTCTGGGTTGGTTTTACAGCAGCAATCACCCCACATACACAGGGCAAAGAAAGAGCCGCCTAAATACCAGCTTCTCTCTTGCCCCAGATTAAATTCACTATAGCCTTTGTAACAATCAAGAACAGAACTGCAGTAAGAGTTAATAGAGCTAAAGATGATAAAAAGCAGAAGAAATACCTCTATTCAAGGGCTGAAAAGGTGGAATCGTCTGACTAGAAAGGCTAAAATAGGACACAATTTGATGCTAATATGGTTTTGTTCTGAACAAAGAATGACAAAAATTCACACATGGAAGCATTCACAATATTTCTGTCTCACTCCACAATAGAGTATTTTCAACAAGTTAAAAAAAAGCTCCAAGTATCTGTCAAAATGTGTCCCTTTCATAAACTGCCACAAAAAACTACCAAATTCAGAGCAGCTTGACCCCTGACCTTGTCAGCTTACATTCTTCCACTTTCCTGACAAGCGGTCTAAATCCACACACGGCAGCTACTTCAAAGCTCAGTGACAAACACAGTCCAAAGTTTGTTTACAGCAGTATAAATCAGTGACATCTTGGAGAGTTCCAAGAGACAGAATTAGGGCAACAGCCTCCCCCTTTTTCTCCATCCCACCCCAATGGGGGAAAAAAGGTAGATAATTCACTGCTGGAAATCAATGATAGCAGCAGAGAACAAACCCCAATCCATTACTGTTTCATCACTGCAAAAACAAGGACGTGATGACTTCACTCTGTAGAAGCTGGTAGAACCGGTACTAGCTCACAGCACAGTGCAATCCAATCTGACCCCCACCCGCACGCACGCACACACACACACTCCCTGCAGACATCTGCGCAATGCACCGATCACGTTTCACATCACCAGGAGCCAAGGCCAGACCCCATACACCCGTGGCGTAGCCCCTGCGTAGCGCTGCCTGGAGAGAGTTTAGACATGACGATAAATAAGTGAAAACTGGACACATTTCCAGCCATAACAAGCCCTGCCCGCCTAAACCAACAGCTGATGCCGGGAAATTGGAGCGGTCTTCGTTACGGCAATCAAACGGCACGTTTCCCGTTTTCCCCCGTTCTGGCTTAATCTTGTTATCATTCCCGGGCTGGGATTTTCTAACGTTCTCACCGGGAGCCGGGCAGATGGTGTGCCTCGCTTAAGGCTGCAGCTGAACTGTGCTGGATCCTGCAGATCTGTGGACTTGGCCCAAGTTCCACACCCAATATTACCCTTTACATAACTCATCTAGAAGGTGCACATATGCTGGCCCTTCCTCTCCTAAACTTTTGCTGACCTTACTCCATCATGGTGTAGGTCGTTTTAGCCCTTAGCAACTGATCCTGGATCAGAATCAAAATCTTACATGACACGGCCAAGGAGCAGGATTTGCAAGTGGGCAAGTTGATCCTGCCCTTAACAACAAATGTAAGAAGAAAAATCGCTCATTCAGAATTTTAATGAAGGCAGTTTAAGACTTAAAGTGGGTGGCCCTGCAGGTAAGCCGGGAAAAAAAAAGTTCTGCTTCCAAGATTAGCTACGGAATATTTGATATGGACAAGTTCCATCTAGCATTGTAACGCTAAATTTTCCACCATCTTCACTCACAGGAATTAAACACCCACAATGTTCCAAAAAGCTGGGCAATGTTTACATGAGATTACAAAAAAGGAGTGTTCCTCTTAAACTGTGCCGGTGTCTAACAGTACCTGCATACAATGCTAAAGATAACACTGCTGTTGATACGAAACAGTTTACAGAAGCAGTGACGGGCAGACACACAGATGAAAATCAAGAAAACCAATATTAAAAAGGAGAGGACGACTTATGATTAGTTTGAGGTTGTAAATAACAGTTTTACTGCAATAATGAGAGAAATACTACTAAAATTCAGTAATAGTCAAGAGGTCTGCACTACACTCAATTAAATTTACAGGTGACACGGATTACCTACATTTTCTTGAATTGCAATGATTTTTAACAGGATTGTACTTTATGACTAATTTATTAGGCTACATTACTGATTTGGGGTGCCATTTAGTTTAGACAAAGATTCTGGCAATCTTTCAAGACCCTCTTTAATTCAATCAGTGCTATTTGGCCAGTCCAATGACACCAGCCACTTCAGTCTCCAACGCCAAATCCCTGTCTGTTTCTTTCAGACATCCCAGGCACCACGTTAGCATGAAAACCAGCACAAAATATAACCTAACTCAATTAAAAATGTTCTCCAAACAAAAGCAGAATCTGGCAGTCATATGAGGCTCTAGCCAGGGTTGAGTCATTGAGAGTTTTGCTTACATTAACAGCTGTACAAGCAATACAATGGAGCATTCTCATACCATTTTGAGTGAGAGCGTCCCTCTCACTCAAGCGACCTGTCTAGGTGATACATTCCAGACAACCTCGCTCCAGCTCACATTAATTTGATCATATTTTCGCACAAATCCATCGTAGAAGACATACCCGAAAAATAGGAGGGGGGAATCTATCTAAAGTACTGCTGTGCTCTTAAAAACAAAAGTAATCATGCCCGAGATGATTTGACAAGATTACATTTACGATCCAACATTTAAATTTTGGAGACGGGCTCGTTGCAGTGGTTTATTGCCACAGTTTCGTCGTTTCTAAACGTAACAAGAAACCATTCAAGACCAGGGCGTAGGTTGTGGAACCAGGCATTTCCTCCCAGAGGAGCTAGATTTACACTGCACCAAAAATCCACGGCTGCTGCAAACGTTACTGTAGCTTTAAGAGATGCATTGCTGAGTAAGCATTTCTGTGAGTGCAACACTTTTCAGGGCGTAAAAATACAAATAGAAAATAACTGCATCTACAGATACAACGTATTTATATTCCTGTGTCACATAAACGGAATAGGACTGTTAGAAGGACAATGGAAGATTACTGACATATTTTGACCTCTTTTCACCCCGTACACACCACACTTCTACTCATTCACAACCATCAACTCAGACGCTACGCTGCTCCACGGGTCTAAATATTATCTGGATGGATGACAATGAACCGTAATTTATGAATCCATGCAATATACATGTCAGATCATTTTCGTAACACCTGTGTTGATGTTCTTTAACAGGCAGCTAAGACAGCGGTAAACCGGACAGGTTTAGTTCCACTGCTACGAGGCCATGGCAGTACGGTTGCGGTTGAACCTTTCTGAAGTGTAGGCCACATTCAGCAGTTTGTTATCGTGCTATACTTTTTGCATATAAATCACACTTGTGTGTGTCACATAAAACCCGTAAACGTCTTTAAATTCGATTTAACCATGTTAAAATACATGCAATTACTCTCAATAACTAGCTACCTAGATTCGACGTGGACGTGGAGCTACTAGCTGAGAGAATTGCTAGGAAAAAAACGTCAGAAAACTTTCGTGTCATCGTCAGAAATTCAGAAGTTACACTGTTTGGGGGAAATGCCGAGCGAAACCCAACTCCATTGTCATTTTGTTTCGCCGTCTCTAAAAATATTCCACTCCTCCACACATATGTTAGTAATCCTATACGTGGATAACGTTAACTTGCGAACCACATAGCATACAAAATAACACTGTACTGATCATCGCGAAATTTCTCTATATAATCACCGAGACAGACTGAAAACAAATCAAAATATAAGCGAAAGATATTAAAAGGTGACCTTTTGGACCACAGCCAACACAACCCTGCAAGCTATATCGCCAGCTAGCTATGTGGCTAGGAAAAAAAAAACAGCCAATCATTCGACATCAAAAAATGTGCTTGCATTGCCTATCTATTTGCAAACCCATGTCTGTGAATTAGCCTAAAAGCTTTTAAAGTAGGGTGTGCTGTACAGAAACGCTATATTATTTAAATAAACAGTTAATTTGTCAGCTTGTGCGGTTTGGGTTTAGCTAGCTAACGTTAGGTCCACAAATGTTCATTATTTTCACATTCTCTACCAAGTAGAGGCATGGCAGTCAGCTGAATAAATACCACTACCTATCGGATATATCTAAAAGTTAGCTACCTATTAGGACTTAACTTAGACTATCAAATAATAATCAACTGTCTGTAGCCTTGCTGTGAAGGCTAGTAAAACCGCTATAGATTCGTTTCCCACCATCAAACTTTCTGACATTGTCCAAACTGCATGTAATAATGTCCGAAAAGTGTGGACTAACGTTAAATGCTAACAATAGATACAGTCGTTTATTTTATTTTACTTTATTTCAAGCCAGTGGCACAGAAAGCTTATCTCAGTACTATAATGGTAAGGGAGCGGACTTGTTGAGGGAGGGGGATATTCGTCCGTATGAAACAGAACATTTAGAGTTCGAGTAGGAACAGACGAAACAAAAATGTACTAAGCTAGCCAGCTAGCAAAAAGTAAATGTACTTTAAATATTTTATAGCCTGTAACAGCTACATGAAACAGAAAACACTGTATACTTAGCCTAATCTTGCCAAAGCCACGACACTTTTGTCGCCCGTAACCACTGTCAATGTTCACGTTTTGACTTTTATGGTTAACTTACCTTACAGTTTTGGTAATTTTTTAACGCTCTGTAAACTGTCTCTGTCAATTTCACGTGCATCACGGTGGTTGTGCTCCCATTTCGGCCACAACTCAGTCGGTACCTCCCCTCCTCACAGAGCGCCGCCATGTTTACTCCCCCTCCACCATCGTCCCTCTGACTTGCGGCTGTTTCGCTACTTTACCAAAACTCCCAGCACACGGCCGAGGGGCGGAACTTCGGCCGGGGTCGGCTCCCAGCCTCCGCCTCTGATTGGCTTGTAGTTTTTCAATTTTAACACGTGAAGACATGAGTGGTCAGTCACCTAAGGGGATGAAGAGTTATGTGTTTTTTTTTTTTGCATATGGGCTTGAGTCAGTGTCCGAAAAAATCACCTAACGCATTTTAAAGTGTGTTAAGTGGTAATTAATAGATTAATGGATTTTTAAATCGAATGCTAAATCGAGGTAGTTTTGTTATTACTGTTAGTGTAACATGTTCTCGATTCAGTTTCTGACACATCAGTGCTAGATCTAACCGTAAACAAGAAGTCCCTAGAGAATACGTGAAAGGTGGAAGTTATGTTTTGAAGTTCACTCCTAATAGTCTACCGTTATTTATTTTCTTTCAAAAGACCAATTTTACTTAAAAAAAAAAAAAAAAATTTACAGCATCAATGTAAAGAGGCCTAGCAATTGGCAATTTACAGAGGCAACATTAAAATACACATGGAACGAATAATTGAAATGAAATAAAGAAATACATTAAAGTGTTCACCATGCATGTCCAATAAGCATGATGCAGCAGTCCAGACCTGACATTGACACTCGAGCTGACGGGCGCTATTATGTTGCTTTACACTGGGAACTCTTGCGAGTAGAACAGAACCGTGATAAAGCAGAATGTAAAAACAGTGGTACAATATGGGTAGAAATGCTGAACAAACAACAAAGCTGAGGTGAACACAGGTGGTCACAGAACAATGTGCAGCGGGATATGAACCCTGGGACAGTGTCATTCCATCATTACTTTCCTTAAGGTGCCACCTGAGAGACTTTTATTTGTAATTGCTTGTTCTTAGAATTGCTTCTGCTCTGTCATGCTTATGGATGCAGCTGTAAAAACAATAGGTGTGAATGAATCAGGGTTTGGAGTAGTTATGTGTCACCCAAAGCTGTCTGAACGAGGCAGACACACCACATGGCTGGGAATGAGAGCTGGTTTTGGTGAGTTGTCCTCAGCTTGGGTGTGGGGCAGCTTATTTGAATCCATCAGATGACTGGAGCTTTTCGACCACACCCATATTGTCATTTTACTGATTCAGGGATCCCAAGCTGCAGAACACACAAACAAACAAACACACACACACATACACACACAAACACACACACACCCCACTGTTCTGGCCTCGGGTCTCTAATAAGATCTTGGCCAATAATCTTAAGATATTTAGACCAGTCCAGGGTCATTTTCTTTTTTTGAAACAGCATACTGAACACCAATGAAAAGGGAAAAAAGTTCCAAATAATTGAAATCACTGGTGTTGTGCTGCAGTCTAATATCATGTGATATATCTTATATAATATATGTTATCTTAATATGTTCTGTTGAAAGCAATGCTTATATTTTAGTTTTTTTATTCATATGAAAGACAAGGACCTGTTTCTCAACTCAAGCATCACTGCTATATTTTCCACAGTGTCTGAAAACCTTAGGCAAAGAATTAGACATTTTAATAGGCTTGGCAAGTTTGATTTGCAAAACTCTTCTTTCTTGATACAGGCGGTATTAGTTGCGTATTGTCAGTTTGGATTTTAGGTACAGTTACAATCCGCATGTTTTGTACTCTGAGATACCATGCTGAGGATAACAATGTGAATATTGGGGTGGGTTGTGCCAGCTGCTGTTACAGTCATTGTTTGGATACACAAAATAACAAGACCTGCACTGTACTTGTAACCAAAGAGTTGGAGGTTTGAAGCATTTATGTGGTACTGCTGTGGTATGCTGTTGTTTAAGAAAGGTACTTAACTGGTACTTAAGGCTACTTAAAGGTACTTAACCTAAACTGCTCTGATATAAATGGATATGTAGATATGTATGCATAAATGTAATAGAAACAATGTATGTCACCCTGCATAAGGACAACTGCTAAACAAAGAAACATCTGTATATCTGTATAAATATCCAGTTGTATAAAGGTAAAATGTAAGATAAGCAAATGAAGTGGTAAAAATACCTGAATTAGCACAGCGATTGAAAGATTTACATGAAAAAAACAGAAACCCACACATAATCCCCGTTGTGTTTGTGAGTGATTCACAGAGCAGAAATTCTACACTTCCCTATACTTCGACTAAATGACCCACTGTTCACTCCATCTGAATCCACTGTGACCCAGAACTCATTCAAAGACCAATGAAAGAGGGTTTGCTAGATGAATGAAGGTATGAGTGCCAGTGTGCTCTGACCTTAACTTTCACTCACGAACAGCGGTGTCTCATTCAGAAGCCCAGGGCAATGCAGGTTCAGACATGAGGGCTTGAATTATGTGACATAAATGTGACAATGTCTTGGTGTTTGAAAGCCTTATTCATTTCAAAAAGGTAATGGTATGATCATATCTATGCACAAACACATACACACACACGCATACTCACATGCACAATTGCGCCTGCCCACACACACGCATGCATGCACACACACACACACACACACACCCACACATGTACACAACCTTGAAACCTGTGAACAGATTGTCCAGTCAGAGAAGTTAATCATTTATTGTTGTTGTGTTTAGGCCGGCGGGTTAAACCCCACGTCCACAGTCATAAGGCACACATGTGCTCACATGCCTACCAACCTGCACAGAGCTACTGAAATACAGGGTGATGCCCGCTGCACTACGGTGGTCAGAGAAGTGTCAAAAAGGCAGGTGATCATGATTGGCACAGCTGTGATTTCCCCTCTGCTCTTCCCATATGATGACATCACTCAAAGGAGACAAGTGGCATGTGTCCCATCAGTCCAGACTGGAGGTGGGGGGAAAAACTGGGGCAAAAAGGTTCAGTCATGCCAACGGCAGAAAATTAGATCATCTGGGTTTTAAACCTGTGCCCGTTGGCGACGGTGGCAAAACAACAGCACGTGGCCTTGCTGACATGCTAATAATTGCTAATAATTAATATTTGATTTTTATTCTGCGCCCAACCCACTGGATCACTGACAGGAAAGCAGTGTGGAAAGACTGTATCTGAGATGGCCCGCTGCATCACGCTCAAAGTGCACCCACGATGCAGTGCAGGGTTTACCGTACTATGACATAAGCACCGCTGCAAAGCATGCTGTTCTTCCATTTCATATCATTTACAGACCTTGAAATGCCAGCTTGAGTTAATGATTGAGCCAGGGCAGTTTAAAGTTGGGGCACACTTCCAGCTCCTATCACAGGAAATCACAAACCCTTCCAGCTGTATCCTAACACTGCCATTCATTATAAGTCCGTGCTGTTGATTACAAAATATCTCCCTATGTATGCAGGTTGGCAAATCTTTTTTTTTTTTAGGGGGACACAGAGGCATTGCGCACACACACACATACAAACAGAATACAAATAGATGACTCAGAGTTTGGTAGCTGAGTTATGACAGTGCTAATTATTTACAGCTTAATCTCACATAAACCTTCTCAAAAGGTGTCTGTGTGTGCAAATGTGTGTCCCGTGCCCTGTGCTCTCCTCCTTCCTTTCTCTTCTCCTCTCTTCTGATCTCCTCTCCTTTCCTCTTGTCTCCTCCCTTCCCCTCTGATCTCCTTGCCTCTGCCTCTTTTCTCCACCTATCTTCTCCTCCTCTCCTTTCCTTTCTTTTTCTCAATCCCCATCCGATCTCCTTTCCTCCTCCTCCTCCTCCTTTCTCCAACTCTTTTCTCCTCCTCTGCCTCTCCTGTCAGCACCTCCTGGCTGCTCGTTTCTGGGGCTCTAGCGAGGCGCACTCCCTCCCCAACGAGACGATCCTCTGGACGGGGACCTCAGGGGACCGAGGAGAGTCCCACCAGCTGTACTCCGGGGAGAGCACGCAGGTGGGGCGGCGGTTGATCAGGTAGCGGTTCAGGTAGCTCTCCTCGTACTGCAGGGCGTGGAAGCCGGCCTCTGAGTCCTGCAGGATGAACTGGGAGCAGGCCCGCGTCAAGGCGTACACCTCGGAGCACAGGCCCCCGTACAGCTCTGACGTGTAGTAGAAGTCGCCCTCCCCCTCCTCCACGAAGGCCAGGGAGACCTCGGCCTTCTCGTAGGGGTACATGTACAGGGGCATGCCGTAGTATTCGGGGTGCAGGGTGGCCACCAGCTCGCCCAGGATCTCGGTGCCCACGGGGTTGACGAACTCCTGGTCCACGTCCATGCAGAAGATGTACTCCACCTCCCTCTGGATCTGCTCCTTGATAGCCGAGGCCAGCAGGGACATCCGCACCCGGGACAGGCGGTCCCACCGGGGCATCTCCGTCACCTGCAGCGCCCGCAGCCGCCTGCCGGAGCCCAGCTGCAGGGTGGGGACGTTGCGGAGGTTGTCCGTCAGGATGTAGTAGATGACGGCGTCCCCCCGCATGAAGTAGTGCTCGGCCGAGGCGATGAAGCGCAGGAGGTACTGCGAGTAGCGGCCCACCACGAACACGGCCAAGCCCACCCGGAAGGCCGTGTTTGAGAACTCCCTCCTCCGCCACTCGGACACCGCGCTGTCGCCCCACACCACCGGCGCGTTCCAGGACGTCATGTTCAGGAGGACGGGGGAGTCCTCGTCCTGCTCATCCTCGCTTGAGAGGGCCCCCTCCTCTGACTCGGGCAGAGGGGTGAGGGCCGGCACGTTCAAAACCGCCTCCTTTCTTCCTCGTAAGAAGTCTGAAACAGAGCTCAGGTAAGGAGAAAGATTTTGGTGTTTCTTTCTTTACTGACCCAACATGAATGCCCATAGGAGCAGCCATACTGCTGAACAGTGGAGTAATTTAACAAACAGAGACAGGTCTTAATGATGCAATGGACCATGAGTTCAGCTTATGAAGGATTTCTTTATATCAACCCACATTCATGTAAGTTAAACACATTAATTTATTGAAAGATTAAGGGAATATTTTCTTTTTTTTCCATAATTTAGTGAGATCTTAAAATTGCCTATAGAAGATTGTGACCTATTGAGAATGACTGAAACCCAGTGGGACAGGAGCAGATTCACACATCCCATGGATTCTGCTTGAAGTCTGTAGGCATTGATTTCTGCAGACACTTTTCACTTACAGATGACTCCAGACAAAAGCAAACAGGCCAGGAGCAGACGCCTCTTGGTCACTCTCTCCAACCCTGCAGCACAGGCAACATAAAACTCAAGAGTAACATATTTAACAAGGGCAAAACTGTCACTGTTAAAGCCCCCCATGCTGTTGATATATGCAAAAATCTCTCACTCTGTGGTTCAGTTTCATTTCAAAAAATCTAATTTTATTCCACAGCAGGCAGCAGTTGCACAAAATAAATTTCACTGCTGTGTTAATGAAAAGAATATAACCCAATACTTTGGTTTCAAAGTTAAACATTTTGCAGTGACGTGACAAGCCATTGACTATTTTCCCTTTCCTTTTTACTTCACTTCCTCCCATGTGGTCTTAAACACTGTCAGTGCAGTACTCTGTTTCACGAAAAATGAGGATGAGTCAAACTATACAAGCCAGGAGACAGACAAACTAGGTATGGCTACAGATTTACATCAGCCATTATGAAGGAGGCATGTTCTTCCTCAAAACAGGTTGTCCTTAAATGTACCTCTGATGAAATTCTGCATCATGCCAAAGCGAGATGTTGGTGTATATATATACAATCACTGGTGAAATACTGTCATCTCTGTGTGTCTGTTATCAAAATATGACAGAAAGTATTGCCTCTAAGTTCCTGGACCTGGAAAAGGAACACATAATTGGTATTTATGTTCTTCAATGCTGCACCTATAAATTCCGTGGACAGAGGAACGAAATGTTACGAGCGCACGTGAAGCATGCAAGGAATGCATTTTTCCGGCTCGTCCAATCAGAAGCCGGCGAGGGTGCAGGAATTGCACGTGCTTGTAATTTACTTCATTCACAGAACCTAATTAGAGCGGAGACACTGGAGGTGTGAGGGCGCAGCCGTGTAATAACACCTTGATCTCACAACCGCAAGCAGACCCAGCGTCTGGAAATCTGATGATTTCAACTGACACCTCTTATATGAGCTACTGCAGTTCGCTCAGAGCCCAGGGTAGCGCTAACGCTCAGTGGTATTTTTTCAGATCAAAGTCATCGACATGGTATGCATTTTTTTGGCAGGAAAAAAAGAATGGGCGGAGATCCAACGTTCTAGATCACGGTTGCAGTTGTAGCGTGCAGACACACATACACGCACACACACACACACACAAATGCAGCGAAAGAGAATCTCTGCCAAATAGCAACAGAGCGGACACCTGCAGCCTGGAAAGGAGACACGTGGCACACCAGTGGCCGTGTCAGGTGGTCGGCTGCGAGGGAGGGATGGAGACAGGGAGGGATGGAGAGAGGGAGACACGGAGCTCTGCAGGCCGCGGGGACGGAGAGACGCCCTGCGAGCAGCACTGACCTGAAAGGGCCGAGACGTTCAGGAGGCGGGCCATTCCTTCGCTCAAGCCGAGCGGCCTCTGCGGGCCTTTGCTTTTTCCCTCTTCCTCGGTCGATCTCTCTCTTCCCTGGTGCCTTGCAGACGTCTTTTTCTCTCCCTTCTCCTCGCTCCTTCTTCTCCTCTCCTTTTTTGCGCTCTCTCCTTCCTTCCTTCCGTCTCTCCCTCCCGTTCCTTCTTTCTCTCTCTTTTCGCAGCTGTGGAATGCGAGCCGCGCTCGTGGACCTTGTCCAATGCAACCAGATGTGAGGGAGCCAGAGTAGAGGAGAGGATGGGAGAGCAGAGGCGAAGAGCCACATGTTTCTCTGAGATTATACGCGGCATCCAGTTACAGTCGCAATGAGAAACAGGCGGGGGCAAGCTTCAGGCTTTTCGGCCTTTTTTTTCCGCAGCCATTCCTCCTTAAATCTCCGGGCTAAGACGTGTGACAACACGGCAAATTTTGCTCGGCACTTTAATGATAACGTGTGCCGATTAATTCAGACCTCGATGGAAACCCAATTCGCAAGGAACCCGCGGGACCCACGCGGCTTGCAACTGCTTTGAATACACAGCCACTAAAGAGTTCATCAATCCCGCTTGAAATTCACACCCCTGGCAACTGCATATCTTGTTGCTTCCAGAATATAAGAAGAGTGATTTCATGCACAAGCGAGAGTTGCCTGAGTATGGACCCACAAACTCAGGATTTGAAGTAACTTGCAAAGTGAATCACTTTTCTATTTCTAAGAATTTCTGTACGGTATGCTATAAATGAGCAATAGTCATTTTGTGCGAGGTATGCATGTCGAGTGTTAGCTGGGTGAACTGTTTTATGATGCACTCTCATAAGGATCATCTCATAACTGAAGACTTTGACATATTATCATGTGACCTAGCAAGTGTCCCTCCAAAAAGAGGAAGTGACGTCATGCTATGATACCAGCTATAACTGTTTAAGCATACTTCAGTAGGACTTTGTCTCCACAAGGGACATGTTTGAATTTACTGAATTCTTAATTTTGTAGTACGCACGCCTAACTGTTCTCTTTGTGTGTCTAATCAAAAGGAATTTGTAGGGATCTGTTTTAAGAGAGCCATTCATGGATGCTGACGGTGATATTTGTATAAGTTGGTTTCCAGGGTCCTGCCGGGACTCCAGAGTCATCTAGTGACCTTAAAAACCAACTTCTTTACTTCTCCTACAAGTGCATGTGTTAAGGTGACTCAGCGTTCTCTGTGGGAGAAGGTGACTTGGCAGTTTCTCCCCGGCTCCGTGAGCTTGGCATACAGTTACACTCGGCAGCCTGGAGAGGGACACGCCCTGTCTTGCGCTGCCTGATAGTGCAGTCCCAGCCTCTTATTGCTCACCAAATCTCTCCTGCTTCCCTTCCCAGATACCCCCACAGTGATAGTGTAGGGATCATTCTGAGGTCTTATTCAAGATGTCGGAAAACTTGGCCAAGGGGCATCAAGAGCCTGCAGTGCAGAATTTCCCTCAGTAACCTTTGCAACCTCAGCGTACTAAATATGTATACTGGTATATTATCTTTTTTTGTCAGGGGATGGGGATAGGGCATGATGGCTTTGGACTAATAATAAAATACTGAGCGTTAAATAAAGTAGTGTTAAGCTGGCACCAGATGCTGATTATCTAGAAACATGAAAAGTGATAATATAGAACATGAAGGTGTGAGCCCCTGCTATTTATTTGTCTCATGATAACAACCACTGCTAACACAGTAATGTTCACTTTCCTAGATGTCACTAGATGGCACTACAATCTTATATTTCACATTGTGGTATGCCGCCTACCATGAGGGAGTTTTAATGAACAATAATGGCAAAATTAGACTATGTTTATGAAGATAGTTTTTTCGTGCAGGTTTACCCCAGTCATAACATGACTATATTATATTTAAATGAAATTTAAATCACTTAAATCAGTGGTATTATCTAAAATTGCTGCCGCATCTGAATGTTGGAATGTAGCCCCACCTGGTGGTGAATTTGGTTTTCTTCATACAGATGTTGCACCTGGTATATCGTTGAAATTACACATTTAAAAGTCTGAAATGACAACACTTTAGGCAAGCCATCAGTGCCATGAAACTGGAGAGGCGATAATGTGAGATAATGCACTCCTTTTCCAGTACTGTGGAAGATAAGAATATCTTTTTGTTTCTGATGGTAACAATGGAGGGACCTAATAATTCCCACAATTCAAACAGGCCTTTTGTATGTCAGTATGACAGTGACATATACATGCAGTAATAGTTATTATGGAATAATTGATATTAGGATATGTGTATATGTACTAGGGAATATATGATATGTGTTTGTTATAGCAAGGAGCGTTCATGTCCAAGAATTTTCTGCACCGTAGAAAATCTTTTTGATCCTTGTGGATTTTACATAACTTTTGCCCTTTTTGTTCCATAGTACCAAATTGAGGATAGTAATCATACATTGAGTATCACTCATTTCATTCTAACATATAATACGTATTTGAAATAATAATAAACAATGGAAATATTGACAAATGAATGTGAACATTCATTCTGTTTCTGAGAGTGGTGTAGTGGTCCGTCTTCTGATCAAGTGGAAATGAGTAAATGTATGCAATTCCCCTTCATAATTTCATGCTTATGGTCCACAATATGTACAACAACACATTAGAGATGCTGCAACATAGCTGACACACTGTATTTAAGTGTAAGTAAACATGCAATAATAACCATAACAATATGTCAAGATTGACAATATCAAATGCTTTTTTAACACAGGCAGATTCACAACAACAGTTCAAACACTGGAGCGTCCTTATTTAAAAAGCCACAAATTTTTATTGGAGTTCTGTTTTACTCATGTGCTCCTTACACACTTAAACACCAGATCCCTTGATTTTATATGGTAGAAATATCAATTGTATGTATTTTTTTCTGTTACTCAGAGGTTTTTTTTTTCAAAGTAATGCAGAAGTAAAGAAAATATACATTTCAGTAAGTATATTAAAATACTTTCCCATGCTTTCGAATGCATCTTCCATTCCTTCTTATTTGAATTCACTTCACAGGAGGCACCGGAGACAATCAAAGCTGCTCAGTACAATAGGGGGTCCAGAAGAGAAATGCACCTTAACCCCACTGTCACCCATCATACAACAGAGTATGCTCGATTGGGATGGACAGATTCACCAACAGCAGGCTTTCAGAAACTCCAGGGAACCTGGAGGGACCTGGGAATGTGATGATCCATGATCTCTGGTTGTAAAATTAAAGTAAAAGATCATCAGGTATTTTCATATTGCATATAGGCATATAGCAAGACAGCCAAAAATAGTGTTAATTTGAATTATATATGGAGGCAGAGAAGAATGAAGTGTGCTAAAACAAGGTGGGGAATGCTGTTTTGCATTCTATGCATGTCATTGAAGAATAATTGGGGAATTACCATTAATTTACCCTCAAGTAAGCCTTTAACTGATATACACAACTGGAGCACAGAACCAAGTTTACGATTTCCAGAAAATAGTTTGTGAGTATTTGAAAACGATCCCCAAGTGCATAGCTGGACATACTGGGCACACTGCAGATTAAAGGCTTTGACAAAGCTGATGTATAAGGGATTGGTTTGTCCAACTAAGCACTTTTCCTGGGTTTTATTTTTCCACAGAAACATTGTAAGTACCTTGGGGAGCAGATGTTTACTTCTTGTTAAAGGGCCATTGGAGCATTTCTCAGTCCCAATGTAGGAATGGAATGGGAACAAAAACAATTATGTAAATAACCATTGTAATCACTATTGTAAGCATCCAGATAATCGTAATCTTCAGAGACCAATTGGTTTGATTCAGTGTTGCACATCTATAAGATTTTGGAATCCACAATGAGCAGTCTACAATGCCTCTCCAATGAAGTGCCAGGGGAGAATGTTGGACGGGAGCGGACTTTTACCTTTGCCGATTTAACAAAAGAAATATGATTTCATCATACATGAATACAGCATTCCCTCTCAAGAGCAGTGTTCATTTATGCTTAGAAATCTATAGACTTTGCTGTGCCCTGTTACACGGTTTCTTTTCTCTCAGTAGTTTTAATACAGACACCCAAAGCCATGCACCATAGAAAATCATTAAAACTATGCTCATGAAATGGCCAGTTTATCACTGGTATCATCCGATTCTATTCAGCAGGGATGCATCTTTCATTATTCATGGAAAATGATGGCCAACACTGGTTGTGGGGAACGCATCAACAGGACAACAGAGGGAAGATGAGGAAAACGAACATTCGCAGCAGGCTCAAGGGACAGGAGTAGGTATGTGCAGACTGGGAACTGAATAATTTTGGGTCATTTTAATGTCAAGGGAATGAAGAAATACGAATTACCAGATGGAAAATTCTGGATGAGCATTGCTGACATGTCAGAGGTGACACCTGTAACGGTGAAGAGATGAGGGAACAAAAATCGGGTGAACCAAAACAAACTAAAAGCCACAGGGTGCCGAGGGTGGCTCAAAACCTCAAACTTGCCACAGCTGTTTTTAGGCAAAATGAACAGATTCATTTAATCTACTTGAGCTGAAATACCCCAGCAAACAAGGAACTTAACAGACCCAGTCGAATATGTATGGTTGTGATTGAACAAGTTTAAGGGAAATTGACCAATTAAAAAGCAGCGGGGGTAGTGTTGTTGGGTCTGACCTGATAGTACAAGCAGTAACAGAAACTTACAGAAACATTGTTAATAGGGCTGTTATTACTGAGTAGAACACAGGGAAAGAAGAGTGGAAAAATTGCTGTGTATGTACAAGACTCCCCCACACTCCTCAAATAGGACCATTACTACAAACTGTGATTTCTGTGCGCATTTCTGTGCAAACTGTATCAACTCTGAGAGCCTGCAGGACAACTGGCAACACAGGGGTCTACATATGTGTGTGTTTTTTTAAAGTAGAGGAATAATAATGGACAAACTGGAACCCCTCTTAGCCTAGTATGTTCCAGTAGCCCGGAATACACCATGATTATAAGCCACAGCAGGGCATTCAGGAACTTTAAATCTTAAAACAGTGCACATCCATATGACAAAATATCCACTTGCGAGGTAAATTTATAATTTATTACAGCAAAGTTCATGTTGCATCTATACATAAAACACCACATATTTTTTTAGGAATTGTTGCCTGTGTAAATAACCCTGGAAATGTGTCCGTCAAATAAACATGGAGAAAATCAGATTAATTACATTGGAATAATGATGAGTTACAAAATGAGTGAGACCCATTCTTTTCTATCATATTACATCATCTCAGTATGCTGTAATGTGTAGTGGGTTACAATCAATAGGAAATTCCTTCCACCAGGCAGTTAGAAAATGTACACACTTAAACATGGCACTTATGAGGTAAGTTGTCATATAAATCATGTGATGAGAGAAATGCAAGGTTTCAGGGTGACTTTGTATGACTGTTCCTGAATGCAAAGCTACACAAATCTATACGCTTACTGATTACGGTACCATACAACATTGTGCATATGCAATCAATGCACAGTTTTGCTATTTAAGTGTACACTTATGTGGTTGTAACATGATACAAACCTATTGGGCTTGCACATATTTATGCATATATGCAATTTATATGCATAAATGCTTTATATATTATTTAATTTATATTTATATGATGTTTTATTTTTAGATCAAATTAAATTGCATTCCATATTACTGATCTGACTGATGATTTCCTTAACTTCAAGAATAGGGTTGAAAATACTAATATTATATTGTATTATATTATATATTTATTTTACTTATATGTATATTAGATTTAGGAATTCCTAGAAAAATAAACTTTTATTTTATGCAATTATGCATTTCTAAAATATAAAAACTAATCAAAGACCAAACAAGTTCACATTTCTGTAGTATACTGCATGTTTTAGGTGATAATCACTTAATCTAATATTTTATCTGTTTTTTTTTGGAATACAAATATATAACTGTTTTTTTAAAATTTAAAATAGAAGACCTGAATTGCATTTTTAGTACTCCCAGGAAGAAGAATAAAATTAAATTTAGAAAAAATGCACTGAATGGACTCAACATCTGTTCTGAACCTTTGAGCCTGTTCTGTTTACCTTTTCACTAACAACTGTAATATGTGGAGAGCAAATGGTCCATTCATTTGCAATGTGGTGTCTCTGATAACAGTTTCTGACCCTTCTCCCCTTTGTCCACTTTTCAAGCAGCTATATTATTCTGAATATGTGAAAATAGTGATCTCTTCTGGGATTTTGCTGAACAGGTCTGGAAAACTGGTTTACATTTCCTTAGGGAATATTGGGATATTGAGACCTTATGAAGTCCTTAATGAACAAAGCTATCATGTGCTGTCAATCACTGACACGGACAAATTAGAATACTTTGCGTTTGATGGCTCCACCCATTTTTAGGTTCATAAAGCCTCGGTCTCCCATTACTGTAACTGAATGATGATCAAAACATTTCCAGACCTCATGGGAAGGGGGTCTTCATTAAAAATACTTGAGCAGAGCTTTCCATACACCTGTATGTCATTATCCCAAAATCATGTCGTTTTGTACCCAAAAGAATAAATAAATTTTGATTGAAACAAAAAAAAACATTAAGCCATCAATAAACAAAAAGGGGTTCCCAAAAAGTTTGAACAAAAGTGTGTTGCCTTTGTGAAGTTCTTGTGTATGTTCTGCAAAATTGGATTATATTAATTGCGATGATGTGCATGAGCATCAGAATGATAAATATATTTAAAAAATTTAAAAATCAAATGCTGGATGAGTAACATGGGCTACAGGCAAGCAGGGGGCAGAATGACATACATCCAAAATCAAAGGGCTCAATGTCTCAGAAGGGAATCAGAATGTGGGGTGGGGGTGGGGGCAGAGATACAGAACAGTGTGGAGGATGCTACACCCTCATGACATTGGTTGTACTACAGGGAGGAGAGTGCAGTACAACCAATCAGGATCCTCCAGTGGACCTTACAATAACGTTTTGACCAACACAGAACACCTGCTTAAAATTTGTACAAGCAGGTATTGGTAGGTACACAGAGCTCAGTTGTCTTGTTTCAGTGATAATACAGACATGATGATGTCAATAAATCACCCTTTGATATGCACAGTAAAAAGAGGAATCCTTTTTTTTTTGCAAATGGTCAAGCAAACCAGAATGTCGTGGACTAGAAGATGATATAACGGAATGGTACAGAACATAACCCAAAGCAAGAAATAGAGCCAACACTCCCCTCTCTCTCATTCTCCCTCACTCGCCCCTCACTGCCCCCCCCCCCCGCTCCCAGCCCTTCGGCGCCCCCTGGTGCCCGTCTCACTGCCTGTCATCCGAGAGCATGTCGAAGAGGGCCTGGATCAATCTGTCGTCCCGGTGCCTGTAGGGCTTGGCGCTGTAAAAGCCGTCACTGTAGTCGCTGTACAGGCTCTCCTCCGGGCCTTTGAACCGGTTCAGCCTGTCCAGGGCCTGGTAGAGGTTTTGGTAGGGGATCTGGGGGCTGGGGCTCTCCCCCTCCTGGTCGCCGGGGCCGGGGTGCAGCTGGGGTCGGAGGACGGGGCGGGACTTGCTGGCCAGCGTCTGCCTGTTGAAGGCGGTCTGGAGGAGACGCATGAGGGCGGCAGAGGGCGCCCCTTCCCCCACTGCGCCCCCAGGAGAGGAGCCTGTGGCTGGCTGGGATTTTGGCGGGGGCTTCTGAGCCTCAGTGGGGGCTTCCTGCAGACAGTCGGATGGATGGACAGGGATAAGTTTCACACTAATCCTGACACGAAAGGGGTATGAGCCTCTGTATGTCTCCCTCACGGAAAAGAAAGGTCTTAAATAAAAACTAAGTAACACCCTCATAAGAAATATAAACCGAAGCAATACACTACATAAGACTTCGAGAACACTTAGTCCAGCTGATGTAGACTGTCATAGGGTGTGCTATATCACCATATTAGAACTCATATCACCGCCACATACCACTTCTGCTTTCTAAAAGGCATTACTGAACTTTTTCCTAAGTGCTAAGGGCCTATGAGCAGTTTGCGTGAGGCTAGAAATGGGCCGTCCTACCTCCATCCTCTCCACACCCCTGCGGTCATTCTGAACGGCGTTGTAAGGGGTGTACACCCTCCCTGTCTTCATGTGCGCTGGGCGCTCCGACGTGCCGTGCAAAATCAGCTTCCAGCTGACGATCTGGCCCTCGTTCTCCATCCTCCCAGACTGAGAGAGAGAGAGGGAGGGAGAGAGAGGAACCACTGTGTCAACAGCACAGTTTCCAAGGAGCAGTGTGCATGTGCCGCAAACGTTACAGCCCTCACAAGTCAGGTGTTGCTCTGTGACAAGAATGCTTTTAGGTGGCTTTCATTTCTCCAAAATATAAAACTAAGTTTTTTTAATTATTATTATTGGGCTATTTCTTCCTGGAAAAAATAAGAGGGTTTTTCTTAATCTGAAAATTTTGCTTAAGGAAATTAATCTTATTAAGGCATATTTAGACCAATACAAAACCAAGGAGAATATTCTTTATTGCAGTGTGTGAGACATGCTGAGTTTACATCCATTATTTTTTGAGCAATCAATTCTCTTCACTTCCCTCACATTTTATTGCATTTGACAAATACATTTTTTCTTCACCGTAGAATCAGTTGCCCCATTCTGTTCCACCTCATTTTTGCTCAGTCCATTAGATTTGCGAGTTTAATGTCGTTTTTACACCATAGAGCAAACTAAAAGGGAAAATAATGGTCTCTCTTAGGAAACCATAAAACCAGCCACTTTTGATTTGCATTTGTCGCCAATGAAATCCATTAATTGGACAATGGGACATATGTTCAGGCATTTAATTGGACGTTTTGCTAATTGTGTAGCCACACTTTGCCTGCTATCAATGTTGCAAATAGTCATTTTGGCACAGTTCAGTCCACGGCCAACAGCGTTGTTTTGCTTTGTGTGTGTTTTGAAATGTGCAGCTGGCAGCCAAGCCCCAATCTGTGTGAGATCCCACTTGGAAGTGGCCCACAGTAAAAGCGTAACTGGATCTATTAATACACCCACATGTGACAGACAATGTTTCAGCTGCAAAGGGATTTTTAGCAGAGGTGGACTGCACTCTTACTTAAGCCTAGAGGTTGAAAACATAGGTCACCAACAGAGCAACACCTTTCTCTGATGCAGGACTGGTGCTATGGGGGTGCTTAGGGGTGCACTGCACCCCCAGATGGACCTCAGTGCACCCCCAGTTCTCTCTTTATATACCGATGTCTACATAGTATTTATGACTTTTTGTGAACCCCTATGGATTGCGATTGCACCCCTCTGTATTTTCTCCTGGCACCAAGGCTGCTCTGATGAAGGCAAAACAAAAATAAATTAAATATTATGTAAATTATATATTTACTTTTATATATTTTATATAATACAAATTTTATAATATATATTATATAAAACAAATTCATATAAAAACACTTAAGTACTGATATTAAAAGAATAAGTCTCTGAAGTCCTTATGACTCATGTACCTCTGTTTTGAACTTAATAATAGTGCAGTCCATTTCTGTTCAATTTCTATTTCTGTGCTGATTACTGCAATTCCTTGTTGATTATCTGCCTTCTTACAACCTTGCTGAAAATAGAGGCACCGATTTCCAGTCCCCATCAAATCAATTTGTGCTCTTGTGGTGATGTTCTATAGTTACATAAATGCATTATTTTATGAGGTAAGGTTGTCCAAAGAACAGCACCTTTTTACTGATGAGGGCAACATGTTGAAACATCTTAATATTCACCTCATCCTTATATACTGTACATATATACTGAGTGGGAATCTTTTATGAGTGAAGTTATGAGAAGTGAAACCAGCATTATGCGTAGTAAGTACGATGAAAGGGGTATAACCAGGGAACTCACCATGTCTGTGATCTTCAGGGTCCAGGTCCCTGCCGGGTCTTCTCCCCAGGTGTGCACGGACATGAAGTCCCAGTTCTTGAAGCCGTTGGAGGACGTGTCCCGCTCTCTCTCCGCCAACAGGACGGTGCTGGTGCCTGGGGAGAGGAGAGATGCACGATTTCCATCATTACTGTTACTGTTACAGGACTGAGGTCATAGCAGTAACTGTAACAGCACTGACGGTGACTGCGATGATCTTGCTCGCGTACTGTGTGATTAGCTGTGAAGGATTTTCATGGAAGATTTTCAGTCAGATTTACAGTGATGGCACCGACGTTCATGGCCTGCACTCATTGAGTAACTTCTGTTGTTAATGTTTAACAATGATTTTGAGGTATTGTTAACCAGCTTCCTTTTCCTTGGGGTAATTTTCATAAGCCGAATGGTGCACAACCAATACCATGCTGTGTAGCTATGAATAAGCATTGTTAAAGACCATTTCTGGTTATGGCACATGACACCTTGTTCCATTTGGCCTTGTAACCAGCCCCCTTTTTCTCATTGGCCATTTCTGTCACCTAAAACCTTTCTGGCCCAACATCTTGTACATATTTCCCCAAAGAGAATCAGTGCAAATGTTAAAGCAAGCCGCAGCAGTGCTGCGGCTGAGCCGGGCCGGGACGCGAGCCCCCGGCTGGCAGGTGGGGGAACACTGGGAGGTGCAGCACCTGAGGGGGAGGTGAGGGTGATGTGCAGGTCCCCCCTCCTGGTGTAGTCGATGCTGGCCTCCAGCTGCACGTGCTCCAGAGACTTGATGGCGTTGTCCTGCCCGGCGCAGGCCTTGGTGGGGATCTCGATGGTGATCTCCCCGGCGGCTTTTAATGCCCTGAGAGGAAGGAGGGGAAAAAAAAAAACAAGATAAACAAATGGGAGCGTGATGGCCCTGATGTTTAAAATCATTCTTTCTCAATCGGGGTTAATCCTCTCTGCCAGGATATGAATGAACAGATTTTTCTTCCCACACAGGGTAAGGAAGAGGGGATGTACACCAGTGAGTAATAAAAGCTAGGAAGTATTAAATCCTCTGGATTATGGAGGAGTACAGTGACCCAGAGGGGTGTTGGGGGTATCTGAATGGATTCAAGAGCTCCCGCTTTACATATTGCATAAAATGAAGTAATGTCATAGCGAACACTTGAGTTTGTTATAAGGACAGATGTAGTGTTACATGTCAGTTTTACCGTCTTCCACAGGAGTTGAACCATCTGTAGGAGGCATGACACGGAGAGTGCTTAACTTCAGCTATGTAAGTGTCTTGCTTGTTCATTAGCTTGATACTGAGCTTGTGACCACAAGGATATAGGTTCAATTTCTGGGCGGGCCGCAGCAATTGTACCTTCAATTGAGGTACTTAACCTGCATCGTACCAGTAAATATCCAGCTGTGTAAACAGATAACATCTGAAGAGTGAACTAAATTGCCCTGAATAAGCTAAAAGAAAAAAATAGATAATGTATCCGCTTTGTCCCTTTCTGATAAGACCAGATGGAAAAAAAAACATCCATGCACACAGCAATGGCAGTAGAGCAGATAACAGCACAGCGCATATCAGGAGTTAGAATGATGGTGAACTCAACCGGAGGCGTTTATGGGATATTATGTTAATACCCTACTGGATTACTGCTCAGACCATGAGAGCGTTTAATATCAGAGGGGGGAAAACATCTGTTCAGGTACACATAAACCACTTCCTCCACGGCGCACATTGTCTTGGAACAAATGCTTGATTGACTTGGGAAGAGCTATGAACTTGTTGAACCACTGCATGGTTATGTTGACATAGCTTCAGCTGTACCACGCAGATGTGACAGCTGGTAAAGAGGAAGATGCCTTATTTTTAATTTCAATTCCCAGCTCTGTCCGTAAGAAATTGGTGTATCTCATCACAGGTTACGTACACAAGCAAAAAAAATGTGACAGCGCCAAACACACTGGATGTATTATTTCTTCCTTCTTTGTCATTGTGGCACGAGTGGCTGTCAGTCAAACAGATTTGTCTTATGGCCGGATGTAGAAAAAAAAAACAGTGCATTCTTGTTCTCGGAGCTGGCTGAAGCACCGCACGCATGTTGCGGGAAAACAAGAGGGATTTCATTCACTGGATTACAGTTGACGCTTTGGCTTGCACGCGCTTTACTCGGAAATGACAAGCCTGTGCTGAATGCCATTCACAAGAACAAGACCGCATCTGTGTCTGTGCTCCTGAAACTCATACGCTTATGAAGAGTTACAATTTCACTATATTCTAAAAATATCTGACTGTAAATATGGTAAACCTGTTGTGAAATGTAATATTGCCTATCACAAAATAATTTTGGAACATATTTCAATACATAAAATCACATGTTATAGCTTGAATTTTTTAAAAAGTTGATAGGGAGTGTAGTGTCCCATGTACCATAGATGATGTTTCATAAGGACACATGTAGCATATCAATAAGTCGTGGGCAGCAGTGTGGCATAATGGTACATTGTAAGGCTCATAACCTAAGGATTGCCAGTTCCACTCCACATTAGCCGCTGCTGGTTTACCCCTGGGAAAGGTCATTAACCCCAACTGCTTTGGTAATATATGTAAAATGATAATGTAGTGTTCATGTAATATGATGTGGAATGTATATAATGTAATAATATTGTGGGTACCTAATGTAATAATGTAGCATTTGCTATGCAATGTAATAATGTAGAATGTTCGTCATATAGTAAATTAGTGTGTTTATATGAGAGCTGGATGGGCATCCGTTGCATGTACCTGGGCTGGAAGGTCTCATCCTTCACAATGCACTGCTTCTTCTCAGGGACGTGTTTCCACACCTTGGGGTCGGCCAGGTCCACCAGAGCCTTGGCATTCAGGAGCCCGAACCCAAAGCGGCTGTTGACCATGAGCCCGGCGCCGTTCTTCTTCCAGCCCGGGTTGTTGGCAAGCGGGTCAAACTCCGAGGTCCAAACCACCAGGTGCTGCAGGTCCCTCCAGGTGAGATCGGGGCTGCGTGACAGACACATCAAAGTGAGGAGGACACATCAAAGCCGGAACATAGTCCCCTGTACAGCAATGCCCACACCTCAACATTCCAGCGTAGTTTTAATATTGACATGGGTTTCATAAGGGCAGACTCCAAGCAGACTATGTACTCTAATGTACCATCATGTGCATACATATCGCCTTGCGTAAACTCTCTGTTTGGTATCAAAGCGGCTCCATACTTTTGCTCCAGGGCCAGAGCGAAGATCCCAGCAGCCAGCGGGGCAGAGGCAGAGGTCCCAGTGTGTGTCTCTGTACATTCATTGTGCAAATCAGCGCTGGTCTGCAAAACAACACCGAACAGCAGCTCACACAGAGAGAACAGAGGGAATGGCAGAGGAGGAGGGATGTATAAGTAAAGAGGACGAGAGGAAAAACAAGAGAAAAGGGAGATGAACCAGAATAGCAGAGGAGGGCGAAGGATGAGATGTGAAAATGGATCAAGAAGGAAAAGAAAAAGGAAAAAAGAAAAAGAAAAAAAAGGAAAAAGAAAAAAGCGCAACTTTTCTCACCAAAGGACAGAAGATGCGAGAACAGAAAAAAAGAGGAGAGCCAGAGAGAGAAAGGGGCGAGGTGACAGTGAGAGAATGCAGGAGAGTAGCTCACTATTCTCTGGTCGGTGTAGTCGCCGCTGCTGTAGGCGGTGGCCAGGGTGGAGGAGCACTTTTCCGCGTACCAGGGGGACAGCCCCTGCTGGGAGGCGCTGCTGATGGAGATGGTGTAGATGCTGTCCGTGTAGCCGTCGCAGTCGCAGTTGTCCCCCTGCCTGCCCCCGTTCCCGGAGGCCCACACGAAGATCGAACCTTTTCCGCCTCGTCCCTGGTGACCACAAAAACAATATTTGGCCCCACGAAGCACTTGTTCTGAGGCCTGAAAGCCTTAGGTGTTGAATTTGGACAGGGTCATGCTAAGATCACAATGAAACTGCATTTGAGTTGTATGACTTGCTGTTCATTTTACATGTAGCACCATGATGTGTTTTGGATTCTGTGATCTAGTGACTGATGTATGGTAGTACACTTGGCCTCCCTTAGTTTCTAGGCTGTCTAGTCAGGTTGCACAAGCCGTGGTAGGGCTTGAATAGTGCTATGCTCACACTCACTGGTCTGGGGAGTGTTGTTAACCTGGTTTGACACTGTTGCTCCTTCAAATTGAGTGGATACACTTTTGTTTTTTTTTGTGCAGGAAGTTGCTCTGGATAAGAATGTATGTAATGTAAATTGCATGAAATTCATGCAACAGGCCCTACAGAGCTTGGCTGCTTCAGTCACCGAGTGTTATATCAGTCGTTGATCCGGGGCTTCTGACTCACTTAGAAGACACTCAAAACACACTCAGAGGCTAATGCTCTGCAGAGCGGAGTGACCTGTTTTTAGATGAGCCGAATGAGTACAAGCCAGTGGGGTTCTACTCCATTTGCACGGCGCCCATTCTCACCTTCTGGATGCCGTACTCGAAGGCCTTCTGAGCCAGGCGGCCAGGTCCCTCCACCGTCTTGCCGTCGTCGTTGGGTCCCCAGCTGGCGCTGTAGATGTCCACGTGGTCGGGGCTGAAGCCGATGGAGCTCGCCTCGATGGCGTCCGTAACGATCCCGTCCAGCATCCGGATACCTAAGAGAGGACAGAAGAAGAGAGGTGGAAATAGCTCAGCTCACTCAACCACATCCACTGCTAATACAAATGTTATCCTTTTACTGTGAAGCTAAAGTGTCTTTCTTCTAACAGGTTTGCTCTCCCAGGCCACAGTTTGGTGGAAGTCCATATAATGGCATACCATTAAAAAGCATTCTCTGTGATTCAGGTGTGAACATCCGAATGGATCTTTTAAAGTTGTACAGAGAAAAGGGGAAGTTGACAGAAATTCAGAATATATTCAGGAGAAAAAAAGATACAGGCAAACCCTTTTCTTAGCCGCAGCAACACTACTGCATGAAAACAAATATGCCACTGGTGTGCCTGCAGTGACATGGCAGCCGACCTGGTACTCAACTCCCATCCTCTTATCTTATGAAATATAGGGAGACAGGTGCAGTGCTGCGCTGCAATTTTGGTAAGTGCCGTTACGCAACGGTGCACTTAAACCAGGTTGGTTTCTCCAGTCTCTCTCCTTCCAGCTGGTGTCCCCCGCCGCTGATGGCTTTCCGAGCAGGTGAGCCGGCGTGTTGTGCCTAATGACCCGAACACCGTGGAATGGGAATGATACGCGGCTTGTTGGGGGTGACCGTGCGGCTCCATACACCAGCTAACGTGTCTCTGTCTCTCCCCCCCCCTTAATTACAGGGCCTGCAGATGGAGATTTCCCACTGCTAATTTTGCACGGATGGTTACAGTGATTACTCACTGCAAGCCTTCTGAGCTCCGGGATATATAGCATTTTCCCTCTCGGTCACAGCTTCCTGCTTTGGCTGATATACTGAATGCATATGTGACACATCATGTGTCATATCAGTTCATGTGTTGGTGGTCCCTCAGTCATTGTTACGAAAATATAGTTCAAGATCAACTAATTGAGCGTTAAGATGAAAGCATGCATTGACATTTGGACAGGTTTTCATTTTGTCTAGATACTGGAAACACAAAGTTCCATGTAGCCCCCTCCTCCTTTCTCCCCCCACCCCCAGGTCCACTGTCACACCCAGAAACCCACAGCCCCATTGTTCCTCAGTTAAATGTTAATTGATTGTTGTATGGTTCTCTCAAGTGTTATGGACTGATAACTGAGCTGTGCAATAGAGCTGTAGGTGTCTGTATGAAACAGTATCTATTCTAAGCTGCACTGTGCTTTTCAGGCCATCGTAATTCCTAATTAATTTTGATCTCTCTGTGGCTCTGTGGCTGCTGTGACCCATTTTTGTGCAAATCCACGAGAAAAAAAAACATCCAAAAAAAAGCATTTTATTAATAAATCTCGAAATTTCATCTAATTCAAGCTGTACCTGGAAGGCTTTTAAGAGCTATTTATCCTCTTAGCACTGAAAAATTACACTTTCCTTCCAGCGAAGCAGTTATTTTTTCATTGGACATCCATTTCCATTTATTTTGTAACTTGTGAGTGAATTGCATTCAGTCCAGAATCAGGAAACCTCTGGAAGGCTGCCTTATTTTAGAAAGGCCACATTTCTTAAATTAAATGTCAAAAGCATATTTTTAATGCTAATACCCTCAAACAAGGATTGATGGTACCAAGTGTGTACGTGTTGTGTCTGGGTGGCGGGTATTTTTGTGTGTTGCCTCCTCTGTCAAGCTCTTACCTCCAACCTTGGAGTTGTATGCCACGCCCACACCACACTTGTTGTTATCTGCCTGCATGGCGATCTCGCCGGCACATCTGGTCCCATGCCTGAAAACCAACATAAAGAGGAGTGACCTCAGCTGGTCCCAGCGAATCCAGACCTGAGTGACCCAGCAGAGCTGTGTTTTGTATTTCACTACAGGGTTAAGCACCTAGTCTTTGGAGGAAAGAGGCAGGCAGACCTGTTTGGGATGGTGACTACATCAGGGGTGGTGTGTAATGAGGCTGCGCTCATATCAAATGCAATGAGCGGACAGTGAGATGCAGTAGAACATTAAATATAAACACAGGTCCTCCATTCCTTTTTTACATAAATTAAAGTTGTTTAACTGGAATTTTCTGGAAATGATTGACGTTTGGAGTACATACTTCATCTCAGCACTTTGTGACAATGCAATTTTAAAACTGCACCGCAACAACCTAATTTTGATTGCCTGATCGATTAAATACGTAACATCTTAGCCGCCACACTGTGTAAAGTGCGTATTTAAAGATAGCCATCTCACCGCAATTAACTCACTCCGTGCACGTTTCTAATTACCAGTTACCGCTGTCGGTTTATTATCGTTCTGTTTGCATGCGCGTTCGATCTGTTGGCGCATTCTAAATTATACGAGTGGCTATACAAGCGCGCCCGGGATTCATCGCGAACAAAAGAGCGCTCTGACATGGCTGGGGGAGGGTGTGCTGCTTGCGCGTGTGTCATGTTGCGCATTGTTCGCTGTTTCCAGGTGCTTTGTGAGGTGTCAATTAGAGCTGGCGCAGGGTGAGTCACGAGCATTGTGTGCGAGACCAGCAGGGAGAGACGGCATTAAAGCATCGCCGTTCAAACCACAACGAGAAGAAATAAGGAGAACTTTTCGCTAAAACCGTTTCCATTTTCTTTTACCTGGCTACACTTTACCAAGGCCGTTAAGCATTATCTTATATACTGGCTGCTATTCTACCCTGAGTCAAAGCAGACCAGAGCGCTGGTGAGGAGAAAGGATGTGTTCTGTAACGATCTGCTCAGATAGACATTGTACACTGGAATCCAAAAATCACATTTCGATTTTTCTTTCATTCCAACCCAATGACACAGCCAAATCAGGAACACACGAGTCAGAACACGGTCTGCAGGACTTTGCCTGAAGAGAGTTTCATACCTACTCAACACCTCAAGATACACTATGTTCTAAATCTATCCATAATAGCTTGCAGCACTTCATATAGCTTGACAGAATTCATAAAAGGTCAGAACAGCTAAGTGACAGACAACCGAATTTCCCCAAGGGGATGAATAAAGTATCTATCTATCTATCTATCTATCTATCTATCTATCTATCTATCTAACTAGTATTGGTACTAATATAAATGGCGTTTCCAGTTAAATGCACAATAGGCCTACCTATGACAGGAATTAATGAATCTATCAATGCTCATATAATGTGTTACTGAACAGTATTAAAGATCACCAAGTCTTTATGTAAGCTTAATACATTTCATCTTTGTAACCTTAATACATTTAACTATACGTTTGTACAGTTTCATAAATACACAGTTTAGGTAGTGTTATCCAAACCACCACATCAGCACTCTCTTTCATTTTACATCTACTGTGGTTGTACGGTGGTACAGTTATTATTCACAATGTTTCGCTATTATCAAACCTGTGAATAAAACCCAATACCATGAATACTAGAGGTGACCACACTGATAGATCACAGACCATTGAGGAATTAGAGAGGGGGGAATGCGTCCATGGTTGTTGGACGTACAGAACTGACATCATGCTTGCTTGTTTCAATATCCCTGCCCATAGTTGCCAAGTTGTGATCTCTGCGCACTTGGTCTGTACTGCTATGGAAGTTGCTATGGTTTCAAATACAGCTGTGGTTACATAATATTTTTTAAAAAAGAAGTGGCCGCGTGGCCAGCTTGTTTCTAAATCCACTCTTTTGCGCTGGGCTCAGCAACAATTACCATCTCTAAGCACTTCGTTTGGACCACCGTTCTTTGTGTTCTTATCTTCTTAGTAAATCTGCGGGAGAGTGCCGTTACAGCAAAGTGGATTTACGAGGCCTCTGAGGCAGCTGTAGACCATCTCCCCACCAGATCCATAGAGAAGACTAAGCCCTCTTTTGTTTCCTCTGGGGTAAGGTGTTCTTCCAGCAGGCGAACCTTATTTCTATTACAAAGGGTGAGGAAGCTGGGAGGAAACACACATCATTTGTCCCAGGACAGATTTTTAGATGAAAGCTCATCAGCTATGGGACTGGGAGACTGTAGGCCAGCATGTGATCTCTCTCTCTTTATTAAATGCCTCTTCCCTCAGCGGACGCAACATTCTGCAAGTTATGCTATGACTTACATTGGCTCAGCGATCGGCCAGGTGACTTTTAAAGCTTTTGATGCAGCATAAGGAAGTGTCTGGATAAAAAGGTTCTGGCACTATGATGACCCTGTTGGGGTGAAGAATGAGGAAACCTCTGGAGAAAATGTCCAAATCAAAAATTATTTAATGTTTCGAATCACCCCTTGGTGTGCAGACTGAATATATACAAATAAATATAATACAGCGGGAAGTCAAAGCACCACAGGGTGCGTACTGGTCTCTTTATGCTTGTACTTGTACCTGCATGCTGTGCCAGCAAAAAAAAAAAGAAAAAAAAAACAGCACATGTGTTAAAAGCAGGATCAGCAGTCACATGCTTTAGGTTTTAATAAAGTACTTACTTGTTCTCATTGGTTGTGTCGTATCTCGGAAAGGGGTCAGGGTCGTTGTCATTGAAATCGTAACTTGCCGCCGGATCCTAAACAAGAAGGACAAACAACAGCAGCTGTGTAACTATCATCGAATCCTGTGTTCCTATTGTAAATGGCTGTTTTGTGGGCCAGGGACAAGGACAATGCCTCTGAGACTAGGTAAACTGTGCAACTAAAATGGGAGGAGAGACAAAGAGAGATGGGGAAATGAAAGAAGATTAAAATCAAGTGAGAGAGCGAGAAAAGGGCACATAATTAGCTAGGGTATCAGTCAGTTTTTTTCCGAAGCAATCCAGTTTCTAGTATTGGGACTGTAGAGGGGATGGTGTTTGTTATCATATAGCCATGACTGAACATTATAAAATTACTCTAATGTGATGCTGATGTCACCGTCTCCCTTTGTGAGTCACACAGTAAGGTCACATCCCACTCAAGCTCCTACTGCACTGGCCTTTGAGCTCGAACAGTAGCAATCAAGCCATCACACCACGGTACATCAGTAATGCCTCCTGCTAGGCAAGGTAATGAACAATCGCCATCCAGTTGTTTCATCTCTCGGAATCTGCCTTCGTCAGCCAATTAGATTTTCCCCCCGGGGGCTCCTCTTGGAAACAGAAGTGCGTAAGAACCTCACTTCCTGGATACGGTGTATCGATTGTCAGATGGCAACGGTTCGCAAAACCACATTTCAGCTGGTTCTCAGCAGGGAGCGGGAGCAAATCTGAAATGCGATTCAGGTAACCACCATACGTGGAATGAAACCTCAAACACGGATGACTACCATTAATTCCATCCTTGATGTGCAAATAAAAATCCTGCGCAATGTATATGTTGCTTGGTTTTGCAGTTATTAACATTTGTTTATCCAGCGAGACCAAAGATAGCTAACTAATTAACACGAAACAGCTGGTGATCGGAGAATGACTCAGTATGCGTTGCGTTCAGCACCATATAAAGCAGGAAACACCATTCATGAAAAGAGCAGAAGAAAAGTGACTACTATTTTCCTGTTATACCCCCCCACTCTATTCCCTTTGCAGTCGTGTCTTAATTAAATTTTCCTGGAGAGCTGATAGCTTGTATCTGAAAAAATGAATGAAGACAAACAATAAATATTGACAGGGGGATGTTTTCATTTTAAACAATATACGGTAACTCTTGACCCTCAAGACAATAACATCTCCGGGATTTGATTTAAAATCTGACCGTAATTATTATTGCTTGCTTAGGAAAGCAAGGGGGTATCATGGCAATATAATGAACTGTATTGCCAGGCGAAAAAAAAAAAATGCAGGCATCTAAAATCAATTGAAAGGTTTGGATATGAAACCTGTTTTGCTTGGAGAACGCAGACAGGGGTTTGAGGCAGGATTTCACACCTAAATGTCCCTGTCTGTCCTCAGCATCGGGGAAACAAAGTCAAAACGTGCAAATGTCAAAGGTGTTAATTAAGTGGGAGAAAAAAATAATCATCCCATCCATAGAAGATTTTAGAATGCGCGTGAGTGCCTCACTGAGCAAGGCCGCGTGACTCATCCGGTGAAAGCCTTTTATAATTAATTCATTACAGTAGACGGATTTTCATCTGCGCCGCTGCTGCAGACGCTTGTTCAGTCGTAGCTCACAGGCGACTGGCTGGCCGGACTAGGCTGCTTTGCCACGCGGTGTTTACACTGGCTGCCATGCTGGGGGGCTCCGCGGTGTTTACCAACAGTCACAGATGTGGTAAACATTCCGGCAATATCGCCACACGGTCAGCAGATGGGCGACATCTTCATTTTGTCCGGTACGTGCATGCAATCTGGCTCACATGATTTCTCAGATTGAGAGCCATTCACAAATGGTTAGTGTCACTTGAAACGTACCCCCCTGTTCACCAGTAATGCTAAACCTGTCGGAAGTCTCCAAAGGTCGAACGTCACCTCTGTTAACAGATTCCAGTATGTACATCTAAATTACATCTAAGGTTTCTTTAAGATTTTGGTCTTTTGCGTTCTGACCATTTTTTTTCCCTTAAGAACTGTCGTCTTAAATTTCTTAAATCAAGTCTTTGTATTTAAGAACGCAGTACCCTTTTAAGAACAAGTCTTACAGGTTCTACCTTTCTGATACTGTCTGCAGCCTGCATCTCAGTCTGCCATGAACCTTGGTGTGACACTGAGCAATAAACTGTCCTTCACTTTTTATAACGTCAGTGACCTGGAGCTGTAGATTCTGCCTCCGTAACATCTGCAGGATCCACTAATTTCTCACCTCCTGCTCAGCCCGGGCCCTCCTGCTGTCCTGTCTGGACTGCTGTAACTCTCTGCTTGCTGGTCTCCCTGTATGTGTCACCAGGCCTCTCCAGCCTATACAGAATGCCCAGGCTCAGCTTGTCCATAACCCGGAGCAACTACTGGACGGAACTGCTGGGATGGCTTCCACCCAAACCATCAAACCCTAGATCCCTGCAAGATCTCTCTGGTTCCCCTCTGCAGGGACATACATCCCAGTCACAGTAGTTCTTGTTGTGGAACATTCCCACTTATATCTGTCAGATATCTGTCAGTGGCCATATTCCAGTGCAGCCTGGAAACTCATCCAGAATTCCCCGAACCCAGAGCCTTCTCTCGCCTCACAATACCACAGCACTGCTGTATTTGGCTCATTTTATGTAGCCCCCTTCACTATTGCTCTTGTACATAACAGCATGCTGATTGCAGTGCTGCATTATACAATGACACCGTCTGAATTGTGTCGTGAACAATTGCCTGTTCCTGTATCACTGTTCATCCATCTTGTTGTATGCATTAGGTACTGAAAGCTGGAAAAAAAAGCACCTGTGAAATTCCCAGGTGTGAAAACGATGCCGGCCATTAGCCGTCACGCTCACTCGCTGTGTCAAAGTTCGCGGAGGCGCTCTTACGTAGTTGGGGTAGATGTCCGTGTGGTTCCACTCCAGGCCGTCGTCCAGCACGGTTATGACCACGCCCTTCCCCGTGATCCCCTTCTTCCACACCGGGATCACGTGCAGGTCCAGTTTGGGCAGAGAGGGATTCGTCCTGGTGTCTTGCTTGAATAAGCAGCCACCAGGGAGAAGACAGTGGTGGTGGTGGTGGGTGGGGGGATTGGGGTGAGAGAGAGAAAGGGAGAGTGAGTCTAGGAGAAGACGTTGCTGACACAGGCACAGTAATGATGTGCGCTTGCCCCTTTTTTATGGTCACACAGAGAAAATGGCTATTATATTCAATATCTACACACTGCAAAATATGAAAAATAAACCTGAAGTGTTACTCATTCATAATAGAAATTTTTTCACAATTCTAAATTACATGCATCAAGTTATAAGACATTATTTTTAGGGAATAATTAAGACATATATTTTTTTTAAATAGAGCACACAGAGCATATTCTGACATATTAAAACACATATTTACGTTTTGGCTTTCATAGGTAGGGCAAGAATATAGTGCCTGCATATAATACCACTATGACCCCTCTTAGAAAGCTCAGACTGAAATACTTATCCAGAGAGACACATTGGTAGCTACTGATGCCAAAGTAAAGGAAAAACCAGCTTTGATCACCTGCATGGGTAAGACTGATTATTGTTATCTGAGAAGTCTGAACATCAAACAGTCTAACATAATTGACTTTTTTTCACAGGCTTGAGAGGGCAGAATTCTAAGCAGGCTAATAAAATAAATCAAGATATAAATCTCAGTCACGTTCTTCTAAATCATGGCTGCCCCAATAACACGGGAGATTCACGTCGTTCGTTTAAACACTTTTCTGTGGTGGTTCACACTCCTGAAGGGCACCACCGCTGAAAGGCTGTCATTGAAGAGGAGTTAATGGAATAATAATCGCTGCGCTGGAACGGCTCTCGAAAGGACTCCGTTGTCTGGCAAAGAGGGGCAACCTTTACACTGTGACAGATTCTTAACCTGTGATCTACACTGGGGCGGGGGGGTTTGAAGGGTTGCAGGGGACCGACTCAATTAGCATATACTTAATTGGATAAGAGGCCCGAGAGAGAGAGGGGGAGAGAATGAGAGAGAGAGAAAAAGAGGGATGCTTTCAGTGCCTTACTGTAGGACCTGGATGATTCACTGGTGGGGAAAAAATGAATTACTCTCTGATTGTGCGCAGGCCGCGTATTGCGCACAAACACTGCAATAACGTGACTCCAGGCTACAGTATGAGTCACCCAAGTCTTGCTGTCTCTCCATGCCCGAGGAGGAGCAGGGGAAGGAGGAGGAGAAGGGGGGCGAGGGGGGGTTGAGTGAGAGGGTTGGCCTGTTTGTCACCGCGCTGCAACCCTCAGTGTAAACTCAGCACAGGGCAGAACGCACTGTCCCCAGATCACAAACACCCAGATTTATGAATCTCTTCCTCCGATCCACATATGCCAGCTGGCTCGTCTATTCATATATACACTCCTGTCCTATCTATAGCTCTTCCTGCAGCAAAGATATTCCATTTATCAACTTGTTTACTGTGGCTGCTGTGATTAGTTTGACATGGGGGGGTCCAGCTACATAAGACCCGCCTCTGAGGTCTGACCTTGAACATCACTGCTATCAGAGTGAGGCATTCTGGGAGCTGCTACTCAAAATGAGGAGGAAAGGGGTTTTTATTCATAGACAAACAGAAGCCCACGAGCTTGACGCGACGGTGATCAGGTGCGGAGACCAAAGTGTGCTCTTATCCTCCCTGTTTCTCCATGACGGCTCTTGAGGGAAAGAAAAAGCCCCTCTAATCAGGAGCCTCTCCTTTGATTAAATCATCCGCTGCCTGATGCTCGGGCTCTCGGCCTGAAACAAAGCCATCCATTGTACATGCAGCCTGCATCTTTCTCTCCCCCTCTCCCTCCCTCCCTCCCTTTCTCTGTCTCTCTCCCTCCCTTTCTCTGTCTCTCTCCCTCCCTCTCTCCCTCTCTCTCTCTCTCTCTCTCTCTCTCTCTCTCTCTCTCTCTCTCTTCCGCCCCCACCTTTTTCATCTGGAGGGATGAGGAGCTGATGGCGGTATCTGTTTCAATGAGACAGGAGAGAGTCGCTCCGCAACCACACAGATCACTGGGCTCGAAACTGCAGCCGTGCTGGGTATTACATATTAGAGGTGAATCAACCAGCTAAGACCAGGCAATGGCTCACTTTGAAAAGATTATTTTTGAAACAAACAAAAAAAAGACTTAATGGACTATTAATAGCTTTGCGCTAAATGGCTATTCACTGGTAATTTTCACTATTAGTTGTTTATTATTTTTTGTTGTTATTACAAACAATATAACCACATACAGTTTCCAGCTCTGACAAGTTCCATGTTCTTTATTTTTAGGTCCATGCCAAATAAGATGCTCTACTCTTCATACTGTATAAAAAAGCTTGGAAATGACGATGCATGGTTGCGCTGTAGGCACTGTCATGATTATTGAACTGCTGCATTCACCCTTCCTCAGAGTTCACCTTAGAACACACCCTGTCTTATTCGGGTGGTCAGGATTTCGCTGAGTGACGCATCTGCTCTCCTGAAAGAGCGTGGGCCACCTGCGGATCTCAGGTGAGTCCGGCACCAGCTGCACCTCGGCTGGGGGGAAAGCAGGGCACGCGGTGCCCCCACAAACGCACAGCCAGCTTTGATGCACGGAGATGACGCGCGAGGCACACACAGAGGACGTGGCGTGACCCCTTCGATCAAGATCAAAAGCGCTGACGCCACGGCAATTATCTCCTTTTTTATACATTTGTTTCCATCGCGGGTGACTCAGATTCTTTTAAACGTGGGGGAGCGGAGCGGTGGGGCAGGGAGGCTGACGGGGGGCCCCGTGGCAGTGGCGGTAATTGGGAGTGGGCGGGTTCAGCGGTGCGTGGACGCTCTCCCACTCTCCCGCTCCGGGTAGCGACAGATGCTGTCTGAGACGCGGGGGGTGTCGCCCAGGCAGAAATCCGGCGTCAGGAGACACATCAACAGCGCGCGGGTTAAAAAAAAAAAACAGCAATTCAAGGTATATTCCCAGCCCCCTTTTCAGCAGATCCTCGCTTGTATAAATAGACAGAAAGCTTCCAATGATTACTGTCTGCATGGGAAAAGGCAGGGCGTGAGCTTCCAGCAGTTCACTCAGAACTGCCTCTCAGTGTTGCAGTGATGTTACAAGGATCAAACATAGAGAGAACACTAATGTACGCGCTAAGACAACATGAGGCAGTGGATTGTATCACAAGGAGGCCATCGATGACAAGTGAGTATGAAAAGCCATTATACTGATAAACTACAAGTGCGATAAGAATGCAAGTCATGGCCTGGTTGGAGACAAGGTTGGTTAGCCTTGTAACTCGCCCTAACTAAAGTAAAAATCCCGCTGTCAAATTCCCTTAACCTGACCCTTGCAACATGGTCCGCTCCATCAACAGATTGAAAAACATGTTTTGTTGCCGGGGTAAATTAGCTGAAATGCGTTGACATGAAATTGGATTTTCTGCTCAATGGGATTGCTGATTGAGGGCTGTTGCTTGTTTTTTTCCACATTTAATTTCATGTCAAGCTGTCTACATTTTCCAAAAAAAAAATATATATAACAGAAAATGCTGTCGTTGGCATTCTTTTTGTGTGTTTTATGATGCCCCCCAATCACACATACTGCTGTCTCAGGGACATATCTTTTAACGTGGTACAAATGGACTATCAACAAAACATTAAGTGCCGCCTTCCCTAATGCCATGCCTACAAACTCAATAAATCAATAAACACTGTGGTTACTTCTGAATCCATTTTAAAAGCACACAAAGGGGACCACTGCACTCTGCCAGACTCTTAACTATATTTCCCTCTATTGTAACGAGAATGGTTTCCCCAGGGTGACACTTCCCGGCATTTCTGGAATGGAATAATCAGGCAGTCGAGATTAAACTACACGGATGAAAAGTGCTAAAGATTTCAGGGAATCAACAAACAAACCATAAAAAACATGTCCAATCCCAAAAGGCACATTAGTGTTGCGGTACATTAGGATAAAATGTCTCAGATTGTCAAGCAGTCCTCATTGGGCTAATAATCTATTATTCCATACAGTAAAACTGTATATTTAAAACAGAGGCTGCTGGGTCTTCCATTAACAATGAATCACTAAGATAAGTGAGACAAGCAAAAACAAGACAGTTTTTCCCATTTGAAGATACTAAGCACCCAAACAATTCTTGTATTGCAAGATGCAGATAGCTCACTGCTGTGGACTCGTAATCTGATCTGGCATCTGAGACCCAGAGTAATGGGCTATAAGGCTCCTCTCTCCAACCAACTGAATAAAACCTTAAGCGTAGCTGATTCAGGCAAAAAACCAAGATCGTTTCTCCAATTAAGAGCCAGAACCACAAGAAAATGTGCTTTCTGAATCACCCAGCCACATCTTATTTCAGACATCTACCTCTTCTACCTCGTAAATTAAGAGACACCTTTCATTTCTGCGCAACTGTGGTTTTCACAGTGAGCATTCTGACTTGGGTTCAAACAGCATGTCCACACCATGTTATGACAGTGATGTGTGTCATTCTAACGTCCTGCAGCATGAACCCAAGGACTCACCAGGTACCACTGCTGGTTCCACATGGGGTCGTCGAACAGCTTGTCCACAGGGCAGTCGCTGCACTCCGCCCCCAGCGGCGCCCTCTTCCTGCGTTGCTTTTCATACTGTTGCTCTGCCCACGACACCTTGGGTGGACAGACAGACGGGGGGTCACGCACGGGGGTGCACAAAAAGCAGGGTCACTCACCCCTCTGAACCGGGGGAGTCTAGAACCCTGCTGAGCACACCTGGACACTCATGAACTCCCACACAAACACACACAAACACACAGACACACACACATGCACGAATGCATGCACACACACACACACACACGCGCGCATACACACGCACGCACGCACACGCACGCACACACACACAAATATCCTGGTATAAGGACACGGACCCCAACAGAAATCATTCAGTATTCAGTCACATATGCCAAAGCAATCCCTCTTTAATTTTATGAAATGCATGTTCCCATGTGCAGAACATTTTTGACAATGAGAGGAGTTATTCCCTACATTATATGAGTGGAATTTCATATGAAGTCTGGGTGAAGACTACAAGACCTTGACAGAGATGAGCTTGCTAATGCAAACTTGGTGCTTATGTGGAAGATAGTAGATCCTGTCTGCATCACAAATCACTCCCCTCATTTATTTTTAGATATGTCTCTGTTATTTTATTCATGCACTTTCTGTCTTTGTTTTTTTTCCCACCAAATACCACCTTGTCACTTGTCACAGCCCTCACATTGCTCTTTGCTAAAAGGGCCGCTGAAAACTAAAAGCCTTGGAATCAGAACCTCAGTATGCTGTACAGAAAGACAGACGAAAATGACTGCATAGAGAAAATAGAGCACAGCATGAATTAGACGGGGGAATCTTGGTGTGGAGATACAGCATGTTACATGAGCCAAATGCACAGTCATTCCAAATGTATTTTGGTGGCCTCTCTGCTTCTGATTATAAAGGCCCAATGAGAGAGAGATAGCTGGCATCCAGATTTGGACTATCATGTGTCAAGCTGGGGAATACTGTAAGGGATCCCCCTTGATTGGGCTGATCGAGTGTTGGGGAAATGTTGGCGCAAAAAAAAAGAGTGGGCGAAATAACAGTCCTGAACAGCCAGAGGGCTCCTCTTAAAGATTTCTCGATGCAGTCTGGATTTCGGGTTGCTTTCTTTAGCCTCGCAAGGAGCAAAGTTAAAAAAAAGATTTGGCTTAAAAGGCGGAGCGTACCCGCTCATCCTCCGACAGCCGCTTGGTGATGTGTTCGGCACTTCGTTTGGACCTCCTGGGATGGCTGTGGTGTTTGAATAAGTAATGGTTTTCTAGCGCCCCGATCTGTGAGGAGAGGAGAAGGGATGAGATTCAGTGTGTGTATTTTTCACATGCGTGTACTCTTGAGTTTTAAATAAAGCATTAGATTGGACTGGATTGGATTGCAAACTTTTTTTTTATTCAGGGTGTCTTGAGGGTTGATTCAATATTAAGTTGCAGTGAGGAGTCACTTCAATACTCTGACAACATCTGTGTCCTTACTTGTTACTATTTCTATATTCTCCATCATTGCAGTCTTTGTTTACCACACTGTAGGACTTGTGTAAACACTAAAGCCCCTTTAATGAAATGAACATTTCAATAACTATTGAAAGAATGGGGGGGCTGCGGTATCTTCCAATGATGTTGCAGTCAGGATGTTGTCTTACTACACCCTGCCCCCCACCCAAAGCACTAGGCTGAGCCCACCTGTTAATCATTGATATGTGTGCAAGTGGCATATTGCTATCCACTGGAAATGCCAATTTAGCCAAAACGATCACTCGATTAAAGATTAATTTGACTCGATAACAATACAATTTCTTTGTAAGATCGTGATTTGGGGCTGGTCTACAAAACGGGGACCGAAAACGACCCTTTTTTTCCGAAATAAATCTGTACCAGATCTCGATAATTACCATCAGAAATTGCAGTACTGTATCAGTATATTGATCGCATCCTTTCATCGCTGGCTACAGCTACAGAGCAGACCAAACTGATGTCGTACGTCTCTTTATTATGCATTATGCATTAGGATAAGAAAATCACCTCACGCACGCTTAATGGGGTACTTCTGCTCAGGCGCACAGGGAACGAGAATACCACGGGCACCAGAGCCACGTAATGACCTATAGGAGATGGCGTTTTCCCCTCGTCTGCGGACGATTACTTTCACAGAGCCGGAAAACTCGTAGATATCACGTACCTGATTCTTATCAACGGACAAATAAGCACATTTTCCACACGGTCCCTTCTTTAATTACAATCGACCCGAGTCAAGTCAGAAAAAAACTTACAGCGGTAAATCAGGCTAGAAGAGAGAGAATACAACCTTTGAAAATCTAATTGTTTTTTAGTTAAAAACCATTGACAAAAATTGACATTTTCCAAGCAACTCCTTTACGACATAAGAGGAAAAACTCTTTTTAATAAACAAGCCCTTTTCATTTAAGTAATGTAACTGTTGCAACCACCAATGCCTGAGCTCCTTGAAATGGATTCTTCTAGTTTCTATGAATATGTATCCCATATGTTTACTCTGCTTGCGTGTGAGTTGTAATGTATTGCGGATTCACTGCTATATTAAATTATGAAAACAAGCTGAAGCAGGAAGGAGAGAAGGGATCATACTCGTGTTGGATGGTTTTATTTCACCGAAGCGTGCGTCAGTAGGGACTTAGAAGGCAGCAACAGGGCTGACGTGCAGGTTGACGCGTGTAGAACCATGCATTATTCAACCAAATTAATAAACAACAACGAAACCAAAACCCATGGAATCTTGCTCAGTAATGCTGAAGCATGCATATATTTGAAATAAAAAAACAAACAGCTGAATACATGGTCTGTATTTGCGGATCACTGCGGATCACTGGAGGTTAAAAAAATAAATTAACCAGATAGCCTGCACTCATCCAGATACTTTGCCTGCACTGTGACACTAAGAAGCCCGATTATATTTCATCAATCAATATTCCGACTTTACCTGTCTGACCAGTTCGTAGTCCAGTTCTCTGGCGATCGCCCGGGCAGCATCGAGTCCTCCTGGTATCTCCACCGCCCATTCGTTCACATACTGTCTGTCCCCGGCAGCGAGGTCCACAGCGCACACCATGGCACAGAAAACCACAAGAGTCGAGCACATCACCAGCCGGCGACATCTCACATCCATTGCAAAAAAACACAACTATATTAAATATATTGATTTATATATCTATGTACAAAGCCACCAACGAGGATGGAAAGCAAGGCAGCGATAAAGAAATGCGTGCGCGCCCTTTTGTTGTTTCTGTTTATATTTCTAATATGTACATTTATCTACAGATCTATCTGGCGAACAGCTGAGAAGAAGCGAACCTATAGCCGCCTCGTTGCCTTGTTGAATAAACGTAGAAAGCTACGGAGTAAACCATGGAAAGGGGAAAAAATGTTTACACGTCAAATTACGAAGGGCTCTGACGTCAATTTCTAGTCTACCTGGAGTAGGATCTGTGCTCGAGTCCCGAGAGAGACAGGCGGGGTGAGAGGGGGACCGAAGGGGAGGGGGGAAGCTAAACCTAAAAATAGCCTTATCCCTTTTTATTCAGGAGGAAAAGACAGCCAATGGCCATTAATCTTTCATGGGAATTTATACGCGAAATATGGCTGCTCTCAAAATTAAACATTCGTAGTCATACTCAGTCTTGGACTGTTATCCAGAGATATTTTGTTTCTGTTAGGTGCATTATAAAATGTACAGTTAAAAATAGGAAAAAACACTTTTGCTTCAAAATTTATATCATAACCGCAATGTCGGTAAGCATATGCATGCATGTATGGATGCAAACACATTTTCTCTCGGTTTACATTTAGCTAAATTTACATTGAGCCAATCAAACAGTCTGTCAGTAGTTTGCCACAGTGTCTTTCTTAACTTGTATATATCGCATGCAATCTTGTCAAGTCTGGTTTAAATATTTTGTTCGGTTGAAAGCTCGTGCTGTGGTATGTAGACCACTACCATGATCTCTCTTTTTTAATCATCATAGGTTGTGCAGACAGAACTGGTATTTAAATTTCACGCCCTTCACGTAGCCATTTTACATTCTGTCAAGTAGTTTTTAAATGCATACGAAGCCTCTCTTCTTTAGTTTATGAACGCTGTAATCAACGCGTCTCGGTTTCTTTTTCAGCACCTCGCTGCTGGACAGCTCCTCAAGCGAAGACGTACCGAAGACGTAAAAGGATGGATTCACCAATAGGAAGCATGTCTAATCACTGAGAGGAAAGCTGGAAGGTCAGGCGAGAGGGGAAGTGATGGTGGCTTGATTAGCAGAGAAAAGAAGGTCTCAAAAACCAATGCTACTATTAGTCAAGTTATATTTTTATTGAGATCCTGCAGCGACAAAGTGGTTCGCAGTTTACTCATATATACTGTGTTTCAGCTCCATTTCATTTGCTTTAGTATTAACTACTGACACAATTGAAGACCACAATATTAATAATGCAACGAAACAAAAGCAGTAAATATCTGAATACATTGTGGCCTTGGAATACAATATAGTATGCTATAGTTTTTCAATAAAAAGCATAAATGATACAACGCACAAATAAAAGAATACATAGGAGAATTTTCTCTTCAGACCTGCCGTAGTGAAACTCCAATTGCATTTAACAACGTTAGGCGTGAAATTATGAATAATTAACATTCACAAGTCTCATCGAGGCATTCAGATGCTGATCTTTTTTCTCTTCATTGATTGTTAATCTCCTTTAAATGCATTTCTCCCTGCTGGTTTAGCAACCTTCTTGTGTATATATTTAGGTCTCTGTACTGAGTTCTGTATTAATGTTTTTGACCAGCTATGTAACTGCCATATAAGTTTTGCTCCCACTATGTATGTCCATTGAGATATTGTATGTGGTATGTAACTAAAATATGTCATTTTAATCATCATTATTATTAGTAGTAAACTATTATGTGAGGAGATTCATTTTCTGATTGTCTCCAAAGTTTAATTTTCCAAAGTTAACCTGTAGCAGTTCTCAGTCAGTGGAGAGACACTGTGCATGTTCTAGCACCTCTCCCATTCTTCCAATCAAGGACAGGCTGTTATACTGGCAGAAGGTCTTGGCTATTCACTGTGGCAGTGACTGCACAATGTTCAGGGGAAAAAACACACACACACATGAACACAAAGACGTCAAGAAGAGACAAGTGTAGTCAAAATAACAGATTGCAGATCACCGCTCACAGACAGGCCGACAGACTGACGTCCCAAGGCAAATGCTACGTTTTGGAAACAAGGAGGATAAATGCATGATAAATCAATAAGACAGTGTTGAGATGTTCTTCACAGAAGATGTCATTCTCCTGCTTCTCGCCCACATTCAAGTGAGAGCAGCAGACAGGCATGTTTTCTTAGCTATATTTTCCTCCAGTCGTGACTACTGGACATTTTCTTCCTCTCCTTTGCTCTCTGTAAAGCTTACAAACTTAACAAATGTCATTTTCCTAGTCCACTTCTGCACAACAGCTCTCACCATTAGCGTTTGCCACCAATCAACCTATTTAATCACACTTCAGAAGTAACTATTTGTAATAATGTACCCCATGGAGAGTGTTTGGTTGGATGTGCTAAGCACCGTCACTGTTGATGGCCTTTACAAGGCTCATGTATAAATGCAATACACCCCCCAACCAAACACTTGCCCTGGGTTTTCCTGTCTATTTTATTTTCTTTCTTAGAAACTCTGGGAGTCTTGAAATGCAGCAGAATTTTCTACGCAGGTTCCTTAGCCTGCCCTTTCATTTCCTGCTGCACGTCTGTTATTCCATGCTCTACGTTCACAGTCGGGCTGGCCGGGCAGCTCAGCAGATGGAATGACGTGTATGGAACTCCTGTCTTGTGTCAGATTTTTCAGGAGTGGGCTTGGAGGCCAGCCTACAGTTCATTAGCCAATGTTAAAGAGAGGAGGCAGCAAGAATAAAAGGTGCTACATATCACTACTTGTGATATATAGAGCTACTTACACTTGTATACATTGAGCTGGGCTCCATGCGCGATTTCCGCTTTTGGTAGGAGTGTTTCAGACTGTGATTCAAAAACAAATGCCGGGGATGACTGTGGTGACAAAGGAAGCAAAGGTTTCGGCGCAAGTTTGGAGTGATGAATTATGCATGCACTGAAAATATGGCTTTCAAAAGCAGCGCAGAGCACATCACAAATACATGCGCAGTCATGTTTAGTCAACGCACAATGGAGCAGAAAATAGACTGTAAAAACAATCCACATGAAAAGAACACTTCAAAGCACAGGGAGTGTGATCTATTTTTTTCAATGCATTGGGGGAAGGGGGGGGGCATTTAAAGATTTGTGGATCCAAACCTCAGCCAGTGGGTTTTGAGCAAGGGGTTCTTTTTATGTCGTTTTTCCTATCTTCCTCTCTTTTCCTATCCTATCATATTTCATGGAGCCCTTCTGCTTGGGGCGGGGTTAGGGAGACGGTCTAACCTCATTGGCTGGCCTCCGTGGTGCCGGGTGTTGCATTGGCTCTGAATGCAGCGGGGCCTCTGGCCAGGTGCATGCACTCGACAGCCGCTCTCGCCTGCACAGGACCCACAGCTCATTCGTCTTGCTAGGGAAAGAGGCACCAAGCAGCGCTATATTAGGAAAGGACACAACGGCCTCGCGTTTGCCAGTGACAGATTAGTCATACCCCTCATTACTGTACTACCCAATCTAGACTTGTTTGGTCCAATTATTTCAAGTGGGAATGAACTGCGGGCTGTACTGTGTGCGTGCGTGTGTGTGTGTGTGTGTGTGTGTGTGTGTGTGTGTGTGCGTGCGTGTGTGTGTGTGTGCGCGCGTGTGTGCATGTGTGTGCGTGTGTGTGTGTAGGTGTATGTGTGTGTGCGTGTGTTCATGTGTGTGTGTGTGTGTGTGTGTAGGTGTGAGGTCTGCAGCTTGTGTGTTTGTATGGCTTGGTTTAACGTTGCATTCTTCATATGTTACTGCTACAGTTTTTCATCAGTAAAAAGAGATAAATATATTGCAAGAACCTTAGGAACCCAGCTTATCACAAAGTGACCAACCAGATCTGAATCTCTGTATCTCATTAGAAAGGACAAATAAAGCTCTTTGACTGTTTCGTTCTTACCTGATCTGTTCTTACCAGATCTTAAGATGTTTGCTGTATTTGCACAAGTCAGGTATTATCTCAGAGAGAAGTTTGTTTTGTTCACCTGTGGCACATCTGCAGTTTTACATATTTTATTGTTCTTACACTGTTAGAATGAAACCTCTGCTTAAACCCTTTACCATCTCTTCATTGCACTACAGAGTGTGCCACATGTTCAGGGAATATACCTTTTCCAACAGTTCACCTTTTCATGGTGTACAGTCCCATAGTCCAGCTAATGCCTTGTCTTACTAGTATTGCCAATACTGCTGTCACACTCAGGAATTCCAGTATACTGGAATACCAAGCTAAAAAAGGAAGCAAGAATAGCAACTGAAAACCGATTTCATCTCATACATGAAGAGAGACACGAAGCCTCACATCTCCTGTCACCTGGCTGCGAACAAACAGGGCCCAGCCAGACGGAGAGAGAGTGTGAGCCGCATCTGCCTAGCAACGCCTGTTTGTTTTAGTGTCGCCGTTCAGGTGCACAGGTCGTGAGACTTTGCCCCTGAAACACGCAGGAGGCGGAGAAAGACGCAGAGGTGACCCGCAAGGAGGTGGGCAGGATCGCCCGAGTGAAGGAAGGAAGGAGGGTAGTGACAGTAGAGAGAGGTGAGAGGTCACAGCTGGCTCACAGGAGGCTTGCAAAATCACAGGGGCGACGTCACGGAAAGTGCTGACACAACCACTCGTGTCGTCCGCGCTCTATTTTTTGCCTCTTGATATTTTTTTTTGTTGTCTCGCTTTTATTCGGGAAGAAGAATGGCATGATAGTACGAGTGTGTGGGGACGTCATTCAACATACGGGCCCCCCGTTCAGCCGACCGCGTATGCCCGCCTGCCGATTGGCTGGAACTTGCAGGGCTGCGGATGAGCTCACGGCTCATTGGACTGATGTGGCTGTCCCAAATGTTCCCATGAACAGAGGTTACGTAAGACGACGGGGCGACCGTTGCCGCGTCGGGTCCGTTTTAAATGCGCGCAATTCGGGGAAAACCAAATACAGTCTGTTCTTTTGATGTGGGATAATTGATGTTTGTTCGTCGGGCCTCACTCCACTTTTGCTCCCATTAAAGATGAGATATGAGGCGCTTAATGGTGCCCGCATCTACATCCCTGGAAGAAATTGCCACTAAATGGGGCCATATGCAGAGAAAACAATGGGAGAGGTTCAGCACTGCTTAAATTAGAAGTGAGGTCAGTTGACCGAAATAATATGGCACATGCACATGTGTTATTTCATCTGTATTTGTATGGTAAAAATGATTCATTTGTCTGATGTTTAAATGAATGCAAAGAATAACAATTTTGAAACATATGTTATATCATTTATGAATTACTATAGCATATTCCCTTAGCCACGATTTGAGCTTGATAAATACCTTGCTGAAAAGTGCAACAGCAGTAGCCCGCTGGGGATTTGAACCAGCAACCTTGCAAGTGCAGCCCCCTTAACCTTTTACCAGATTGACAGGAAATCACCTCACCTTACCTTTCCAGAAATACTGGACAACTGCCAGAGCTCACTCTTAATCAAAGGCCCTCATGATGCTTATTTGGCATCATAATTCTGATGCCCAGAGTATGGCAGCATTTCCCAAACCTCTCCTGGAGGACCCCTTGTCCTGCATGTTTTAGATCTCTCCCTGCTCCAACACAGCTGATTTAAATGATCAGTTCGTTATTAAGCAGCTTCAGGAGTTCATAATGAGTTGATCATTTGAATCAGCTGTGTTGGAGCAGGGAGAGATCTAACACATGCAGGACAAGGGGTCCTCCAGGAGAGGTTTGGGAAACGCTGGAGTATGGCAAAGTCCAGTTCTGGCCCTGGCATGAGCAACAGCAGCCTGATATAGCTCTCTGCGTCACAGCCAGGACCCTGTCCATCACTTAACATGTCTCCCAGCTCTGTGACAGTGACTGACACTCTGACGGGGGTGGCCGACCCGGGGTGGCCAGATCTACCCGGGGGGTGTGCTGTGAACACATCTGAGTGGATGGCAGCAATCAATAACCCGGGAGAGCGGCTGATGTCCCACCGTTATGCTACCTGAGCCAGATTTATGGGGGTTATGGCGGAGGCTGCTGAAGGCAGCATCCCCGGTATTTGAGCTGTTTATTACTACCACAGGGATTTAGTTGTTCTCTGTCCTCCTGATGGCATCTGTTTCGTTTCAAAAGGGGCACAGAAGTTTAAATAAAACACAGTTATAAACCATGTGAAACACTGTGCTGCAAGGCTGTTTGAAGTGCTGAGGGTCAAAACACGCAGGTGAAAAACAAAGGCATTACAAAAGGCCCAAGAGCACGATCTGGGGATCTGTTTGCCATTTATCACATCTATTGCGAGCAAGTAAAGCAAAATAATTAAGATTAACAGAAGGCTGGGCTCAGAAATGTCAAAACAGCGTGGGTGACCAATTTATTGTTCCCCTCCACTACCACGCAAGCAAACACACACACACACGCACACACACACACACACACACACACACACAAACATGCATGCCCATGCATACACACACACATGTTGATTTGCTAGAAGCGCCAGTACAACAAGTGAGAGAATGAGAAAATGTGGACAAAAGGTTGCCCAGACCAAGCCCCTGCCTTTAAAACAACAAGGACGTTGCGCAATCAGAAAGCCATTTAGCCACGCGTCAGTTTACACCTCCCTGCCTCCCTCCCTCCCTCCCTTAGCCTCTGACTCACTCACTCCTCTCGTCTCTCAACCATCTCCATCGTCAAGGATGTGTGGTTGTCATGGTTACCCCCTCTCTCTCCCTCTCTCTCCTTCTCTTTTCTGTTCTCTCTCTCTCTCTCTCTCTCTCCTGCCGCCCCTCTCTCGCACAGTCTTTGCTGTGACGCAAACGACGCGAGGGGTGGAATTCAGCAGACATTTTTTCTCAGCCACACAGCCTGTCTCTGTCACCCACCTCGCCCATGGAGAAGTAGGGGGGCCAAGGAACACTGACATCAAGAAGCAAAGCTCTCCCCCCCACGCAATATCTGTGTTCCAGTACACTGTTAGATTCCACTACATTAATGTGCCCCCACCTCAATATGAGAAAAGAGCCAATGCACGGGGATTGCTGGCGAATTCTGTCACGGCTCCCAGTGTTCAGAGGTGTTGGAAGATTAGCGCTACTCCCTCTGTCTGGATTGCTCATGGCAAAATTAACCGATGGTGCAGCACAGAGATTGAAACATTTGTGTGCTGGGTTTGGGTTAGAATGATTTGAGGGTACCAGTACAGCTTTTGCGGTTATATGTTCCCATACAGCTGTATGTCACACAGTTGTCTTGTCATCTGGTCTTGTGGTCGTCTTTTCTGACTGGTTTTCTTTTTCTTAATGTGATCCTCTCACTCAAGTTTTCAGTGATTGCATCAGCCTTTACAGGGTTCCTGTGAACCAGAACCAAGACCAACAGGCGTTGGACACAAGGCAGGACCACGCTTTTGCCAGCACATAACAACATGCATTATTGTTTTTTGACAGAGAGAAAACCACAGGGCTCCTTATGCCAGGGATTTGCCCTACAGTGCTTGGTCCTACAGTGCTGGAGAGGTGTCTGATTTTTCCTCTCAATCACAAAATTGGATTTATTATACCGCTAAATTAATGCAGGTTACCACATGCTCAAAGTGCTCGGCATCACCATTCATTCTGAATCACCAGCATTTATTAAGCATAATGGCTGAACCAATTATGTAATTAAGAGCTCAGATGGAACGAAAGCCGGATACATCTCTGGTATCCCAGGACCTGCATCGCCTGCCCTTGCCTAATCTAGCCTAACCTCACCTACCCCTCCATCTTTAGATCTACACTGACAGTGCTGTTCAGTCATGGCAAAGAAAAATCCTTTCACCCACGACTCCATTTTTAACAGCACACACACGGCATGCCGACCTCCCCCTGTGACCAGAGATGGGCTGGCCCTATAATTACGGGAGCATTACTGCAGCCGCACAGAGCCTTATCAGCTAATTAGGTCCCGCCCTAATTGCTTCAGGAAATGATCAAAAGCAATGGAGGGGGACCAGCTGGCTTTGCTGGCGGTGTTTACGACATTTAAGACACGCCCCTCCAATTCCCAGTACGCCGCAGAGTAGACAAAGGAGCACCCAGAAGCGTGAGGCGATGCAGTCAACAATGGGGATTCACGACGACCTGGAGGGCTAATTACGGCCTCTCGAGCCGGCCTTCACGATCACACTGAAAAGGCCAGGGAGTCAATGCCCTTATCTCCCGGCCCTCACGGTCCCGTGACTCATGCGCTCGGGGGCGGGGAACCGCTGAGGGAAAGTCGAAAGTACTCCTCCGGCGGGCCTAATCTCCCCCGTTTTAAGCACCGTGGGCCATTGTGCGCCTTCAAACACTCCAGCCACATCGGTGACGCGATCTCGAGTAGGCCGCGAGAGAGAGAGGCTCATCAATGCGGCCTGTTTGCTCACCAGTCCATTTGGACTCCATTCAGAGCGAGAGGCTGCTCTGGAGCCTGGCCACGGGAGCTGGACTGCAGCCTAAACTGCCACTGCTCAGCACCGGGGGTGGCCAGGGTACACACACACACGCAAACACACACACACACACACACACACACACACACACACACACACAGACACACTCACACAAAGACATACACACACACACACACACACACACACACACACACACACACACACACACTCACACACACACACACACACACACACACAGACACACTCACACACGCAAACACACACACACACACACACTCACACACGCAAACACACACACACACACACACACACACACACACACACTCACACAAAGACACACACACAAAGACACACACACACACACACACACACTCACACACACACACACACACACACATACTCATGCACACACACATGCACAGATGCACAAACATATCAAACATGCGCAGGCACGCATTCATGAACAAACAAATATGACATTTGATCACATGCTTGTAGAAACACATGTCACGCAAACAATCAAACACATGCAAGAATGCATATACACACACACACACACACACACACACACATACACACACACATACACACACATACACGCTCAAACCTTCATGCATGTGTGCTTTCACACACATGTTGAAAGCCTTGCAAAATAATTTTGTATTGAATGGCCAGAATGCTCTGTTTGATATACTGTTAAACAACTGTTGAGAACCCAAAGGGAGAAACACGTGGACACCCAGTAATTCCAGCTGGCTCCTCCAAGTGCCTCTTAGAGCCCGTCTACGGGTGACTGAGCAGGATTTACAGAAAAGCACCTGCAGCACGATGAGTAAACACACCAGCCACCTCTTTGGTAATGGACCCCTCAGTGTAGTCACGGCACCAGACAAGGGCCACAACCTCGATACCTGCGCCAGGCAGGTGGAGGAAATGAGTAGTCATGCTTCTCATGCAGACAGACCACCGGGCGCTGCTGTCTCTCTCCCCCCCCCCCACTCCACCGCAAGAATGGGAGGGAGCAGACGATGGAGGAGCACAGACAGAGAGCACAGCGTCAGCCGCTGCAAGGACCGCCAGTCCACCGACCTCATAGCCTGGGACACGTCACCATCCACACCCACAGGTGGGAGGTGGGAAGTAGGGTTCACCTGGCTTTGTTGTGCCTTCTGACAAAGCCACTGTGGTGTCAGAACAATGGCGTGGGAGCGTTATGTGTCACCTGGGGGTGTGGGGGAAATGGCGAACACACACAACATGTTCCTGTCAAGACAAGGCCACCTCAGGAGAATGCTATGCATCAGCTGAGGGTGATTCTTCCTGTAAATGTGCCCGGGCCCTCACACCAAACACTGACAACCGACCAACAGCTGCAAATTGTCAGCACGTAACTGCCCCGCTGGATAACATAATCCTCCAAAACGGGCTAACCGATCAAACAAAGGAGACAACTCGACCGCGAAAGACCCTTTCTTTTATTTCAGGCGCTGAACCTTTCGGGGCGCTTGTACAGATGAGCATCGGAGTCTGTATTTTGCGTTTATCTCGTGGGGAAGGTGAGGCTCGCAGACGGAAGGGCCGGGCCCCGGGATAGGCCGCTATCGGCCGCTGAAGGTCACCTGTATCTCGGAAGGCTATCTGCCCCGCTCCCGCAGTCAGTGGCTCAGGTGCCCGCTGCTAATTGCCTCTGCGGCTCCCGATCAATGGAATCTGTAGCCGCCTCTACACCCCACCGACGTCATCCCTGCCCTTTAGAGGGAGAGACTGAGGGCGCTGAGAGAGATGATGAGTCCAGATGTGTATGGGACTGAGAGAGGGAGAGAGAGAGAGAGAGAGAGAGAGAGAGAGAGAGAGAGAGAGAGAGAGAGAGAGAGAGAGAGAAAGAGGGACAGAGAGAAGAAAAAGGAGAGAGAGAGACAGCAACAGAGCGTGAGAGAGAGAGAGAGATTGAGTGAGAGGAGAAAGGAGAGAGAAAGGGAGTGAGTGGAGGACAGAGGTGGATGGTTGGGAAAGAGAGAGAGAAGGAGAGAGAAATAGGGAGGAATAAGGAAAGAGAAACACAGAGTGGCTGTCACAGTGAATGATACAAAGACTAATTTCATTGGTCCATGGTTATTAATATATTATTGTATAGATTATATTTTGTATTTTTTATCATTCCATGTCATTTGTCATTTCAAAGCATACTTTGACAACATTGTGCACCTGTTGAGTCAACAAAGGCAACTGAATTGAACTGCATTGAATGGAAATTGTGAGAGTGGAGAAAGATACAGTAGATGGAAAGGCAAACAAAGACAGGGAAAAAGAGCAGGAAGGAGGGAGGGATAGGAAGTAAGATCTTTCTTTTCCACTCATTCATTATTATTAAATTCACTCTCTTCATATGCAAACAGATACCCTGTCACTTTTGCTGTTGACTGTGGTTGTTCTCTGTCACACAACACAGGTGCTACACACAAGAATACTGGTGCAACAAGCACTAAAAGCTGACTAACAGCCATTCACTTCCTAACAGCTGAGGCCATTCACTTCCTAACAGCTGAGGCCATTCACTTCCTGTGTTTGCTTGTTCCCTCCAACTATACAGTATGCTCTCTGGTGCTCTTTATCAAAAGATATTGACCTTTTCCAAGGATGTGTCCATTAATTCCCACCTTGATGATTTCATTCAAAAATTCCTATCAGACATACATGCTGCATGACCATTGAAAAGTAAATGTATGATGTTACGTTTTAGCCTGAAGTCGAATATATATTTTGAGAACAGCCTGGTAGCCCTACACGTTAAATAACACATACATACGTCACACCAGGTAGTGTCATTATATGAGAGGATTGTGACCATAAAGCTGTGTCACACAGCGTCACCTCAATAGTGACATGCTGTGTGGTGACATTTCCATGGCTACGACACATGAGGAGACCGTTTGGGAGGAGCGACCGTAAAGCTCATCGCAAATCAGTCAATGTTCACCGCACGGCAGTGTGAACGGGCTCGACATGGAAGACTTCAGAAATGAATATTTCAGAAAACAACACAGTAGCCTGCCTCTCTGAAGAAGTACCACCTTGCCCTTTACCGCATCTCAGGACCAGCTCATTAATTACTAGTACAGTTCATTAAATGCCTACTTGTCTGAGAGGTATTTGCATGGACATCTCAAGCACACACCAAGTAGACATCCCAGGCTGTGGCCGACATTTCCCCCTGTCAAGTATTTGTGGCCCTCAAGTATGGATAGCATAGTGTGCTTCACATTGCCCTGATGTCATGCTACTGTCGCTGAAGGGCAAATGATGCACTCTCAGCACCGGGGGTGGCCAGGGTGTGCATTGATTGTACACTATTTATATGTCTTTCACATTTTACTATTTCATAACTCATTGCCAATGGAAAGGGAAGGAGCAGACTGGTGGAGCTCACAGTGAAAAATGTTAACTACCGCATCATGTATTTACCTAAAGCTATTTTACAGACGTTGCGCAGGAATTCCGTTTAGTCTTTAGCTAATTTTTGCTAGCTTGGAAGAAAGCGTTGGCCATCGGCTTGGCTGTCAGCAGTTCATCAACAAAATTGAACAGTATGATGCAACCATGGGAAATGTAAACTGAAATAACATAGGGAAGCTATGCAATTAAGCACACCTTGAGTCAAAATTTCTTCACAGATAATGTTGATGTAGAAGTGTGCTCACAGTGGAAACCTTTTTAACGCATAGTGCATACATAATGTACACTGTGGTACATACTGAAAGAGTATATAATGCGTAGATGGCATGTGTAGCATGCTGGTATGTAATCACTAAAACACTAAAGGTGACACAGACCTTTATAAGACTGATTGTTCAACATATACATCCAACCAAACAGTTTCCCTGGCTTTATTTTTTTAAAGATCAAATTTGTCCTATAACACAAAGTAACAATGTCAACAACAAAATAAGGCACAGTGAGCCCTAATTAGGATTGGACATATAAAATAACACCATTCTAAAGCTATCGTGAATGTATTTACATGTCTGCAAAGGTACATAATTCTGTTCAGACCTGATGGAAAATTTTGTTAGTTTCTTTGTTTACAAGCTGTTTTCTTCCCTTAGAGATCTGCTGTCTCATCATGTGGTGTCAGACGTGAGGGATCTCACTTTCTTTCATTATCAGTACCTTTACGAGAATCCTTTTACCCATTGATATTCCAAGCATGATTACACTGTGGATTACACTATTGCTGGTTGGAGCTTGGACCACTGCCCGTGACCACGCATCAGAGGGACATCAGTTAGTGTCACCAGGGGAATGTGGCACTATGTGAGGAACGCGGGGAGCCACCGGGTGCGAGAGAGCGTGGGCGATGAGGAGGAGTGGTGATGAAGGTGAGAATTCTTCGCTCTCGCCTCGGCTCGCCAGCCTCCTCCCAATTCCGTGAGGGTCAGCCGCTTCCTGTTATATAAGCTATATTTGGTGCGGGTGGTGGGCCGGCTCGGGAGGAGACGTTGACAGAGTCCCCGCCCCCAGCCCATCCGTATGGCACGTCACCTGCCATTTCTGCAGATCGGTCCATTTCTCTTTTTCCCCCTTTCCCCCCTTTCCCCCCTTTTTTGTCACTTTCAGGGATCCGTTGTGAGCTGCAACCCGCGTTGCTCAGTCAGACCATTTAATTCTGTCCTCTGCTCTATGGTGTGTTGTGCTGTGATGTCCTGTATCAAAGTGCTTAAAGCCGTGCTGCTGCTCAAAGCTGCAGTAATGGCTTCATGCTGCAACAACATGCACGAGTGTTGTCAGAATGTTGTGTTTCAGCTGGGTTTTCCTGCTTCTTAGGTCACCCTTGTGGTTTTCCACATTACTTACGACTTATTTAGTTTTCAGATGGTAAATTGACATGAGGTAGTTATAAAATCAAATCAGGCCTTTTACAGTGACTCATATAGTCTTAACTCATCATTTGGTTGGTAGTACCGGAAAAATGAGGGCAATAGGAATGGGAAAACACCAACTAATCAAAACCTACTCTCGCACCTACTGGAAGTGCTTTTTAAAAACGTGTGTGTTCCGTTTCGAAATGTACCACGCAGCTGAACATATAAATCATTTTAATGCAATTGCGCTGATGTGTTCTCTCATCTGTGACTGAACCAATTTAAGTGCAATCAAACCCAAGCACTGCGGCGATATCTTTCCGTCATCCATTTCCAGGTAGAGCACTTTACTGTACGTGGCAATGCTGACTCATTAATTTTAGTTAACCTCATACACCGAACGTCACTGTACGTTTGCAGCTCGCCGCTTGGGCACCCGCCATTGGCTTCATGCCAAGACCACACTGATAAGAAGCACCTCTGGCACGGTATAAGCGCTCTCTGTTTTCACTGACTGCACGCTTGGCATGCGGTCACTTTCGGTGCTGTTCCATATTCACGGCTCGCTGTTCAAAACAGACGGGAGGCACCTGAAGGCGTCTGTCAAGACTGCCGGTGCAAAATTTAGGCCCAGTATTTATTAGGACATTTAGTACATTTAACAGGACAAAAATACAAGTCACTGTCACTATGATGTGTTCAATGGTGCGTGTGCAAGTTCTATCCTTGATGTATTTTGACATTTTGCTGTTCTTTACGAGAATGGTTTCTGAGCGCTCGGTTTACTACCCTGGGGTGGTGCTGAAATAGTTTTCACGCTCAGTTACTGTGGGCGTATGTTTGACTTTTCGATCAATAGCCATTGTGGCACCGAGCTGAGCACAAGGGGATGACTGCATCAGCCACAACCTTGGCTATTGGCTGGGAGAGGAAGAAAAAAAAAAACAGTTTTCTCTTATCTAATTCCTTTCTCTCTGTTCAAGTGTGGACACAGATGCAGATTGCTGTCTGGCCCGTGTCGTTAATGAGGAAACCCACTCAGCCTCGAAGCACGTTATTGAAAATGCTCATTGTTCCGTGCGGCGGCGACAAGGCGTCCCTCCCGCCGTCTTTGTGCGGTAAATGTCACCCTGGCCGCCGTCCCTGCACGGTTCAGCGCCCTCCCCCAATCTGGACATCTCTCAATTACAGCTCCTTCTGAGGCCTTGGGCGGACGGGAGAGAGCCGCTTGTGAGTGACACAGGCCGCCGGTGAGGGAGAGCGGACATTAGAGCAGCGCACGGAGGGTGATGTTTCACTTCCTGTCTGCGTTCTGGGCTTGCTGCCGGAGGGCCGTGGGTTCCAATCTCAACAGGATGTTACCTGCTTAGTCACATGGACTGCAGTGCTTTTTTATAGCGTTTATACTGTATAGTCAAATGCATTCTTTGTCTGCCTTCAGTAAACAAGAAGAAGCCAGATGCTTCATGAGGATGGTGATTTCTCCTCCGCAGTGGAAAGCTGAGATTCTCATGGATTTTCATTATGGAAGTGCTTTTGTCTATAATTGCATTCATCTGTTGCAATTGTACTTGGGCCCTACAGTAGCAAGACTGATTTTGTTTTGATTAAATGTAATCTTGGGCCCTGTACACCAGTTAAACATCAAGTACATGAAAATTGCAAACAGGAGTCAAACTGTATACAAGTAACCCTTCTAATTCTGCTAATGTTAATGTCTGGGGCCTGGGGAATCTATCAGACAGAAAATCTATATTGCTATGTTGAAAAAATTAAATAAGCTGACTCTGATTTTTTTTAACAACATATGCATGTGTGTTCCATGGCTACAGGAGTCTGGAGGAAACAGAGGGTAGTTATCTTCTGGCTGTCCTACGATAGCAATTTTACAAGGAATATTTTCTTGGTTGTGCTGATTCCACCACTACTCTTCCCTGTCTTCTGCTCTCATCCTCAAGATAAATTGCCTTCCTCCTCTCAGCTTTTGGCCTCCTCCTTCTCATCCTCCTTCCCTGTGCGTCCTCTCCTCCACCCAGACTCCTTGTCCTCTTCTCCATCCTCTCCTCTGCAGCAACTTCCTTATAAGAACACAAGTTGTTTAATGTTGAGAACAAGCCATTCAGCCTTATAGGCTCAACATTATGCCCATTGTCTGCAGTGTACCTCACGCAGCGTCAGGCCTGGTCTTGATCACTGTAAGGGTCCCATGCTACGAATGCTAATAAACTCTTCTGTGTGCTGTTAGCTCTCTGAGTAAAAAATACTTCATAGAGTCAGAATGAAATTTAAGAAATTTAGGAAGTCACATTTTTCTTTCATCATGCAGACAGAACCCTTGTTTCCTCTCTTGTTTTCTCTTCCCCCTTCTCCTCTCCATCTTGTGTTTGTCCTAACCCTCCCCTCCCTCTCTCTGCCCTCTCTGTTTTCCCACCGTCCTCTTCCCTCCTTCCCAGCATGCCATCCCCTCCCCCCCGATGGAGCTGGCCGTGCGTTTGCCAGCTCCGATCCCGTGTCAGCGGCGACACCTCGTTTGCGCTAAAACGATCCCCCGGGGCTCGCTGCCCGCGATCTCGCCGTTCCTGTCACACACGCCCGCCGCTGACGTCAAGGGAATCGCGCAAGCCCCGGCCACCTCCTGCCAAGCCTCTGTCGCTCAAATACACGCGCTGGCGCGCGCGGGCGAACACACGCTCACACATGGCAGAAGCCTGCATGCGCACACGTTTGCATTCGCCCAGCCTTGCACAGCATGGACACTTAACATTTCTTTGACACAGAGGCAAAGAAAAAAGGAAAGATTTGGGCTTAGATATCTAAAGGTGATAAAAGGCTCCTTACAGATAAAGTTCATGATGAATTTTTAGCAGGATGCATTGTTCTAGTCAGCTAATGGTGGTGCTAGAGATATCTGTTGCAGAGTATGTATTTGCATGTTAAACAACAGTGTTAGCAAAATATCTACAGGGAATCTCATCTGTAGTCACTGTTGATATTTGCTCAATGACGCACACAGAATCTTATCACCAAAGGAGATGGGCCACGTACAGACACAAGGTGATGAGTAAATGCAAAAGGTACCTGCCCACACACATGAGCATATCAGCGTCTTTGAGGCATGACCAGGATGTGAAAGGAAGTTCCACTTCACTGGGAAAAGCCACATGTGCGCACATCTACCCTGAGTCACTGAGGCAAATCGCACCACAGGGAATTAAGGTGTGTATCATCCTCACCCTCGCCCTGCCAATTCCAGTAAAGAACACAGTTTAATGACATCACTGTGAACATGCAGTCAACTATGACAGCTCTATAGAGATTCCAGCTTGCGCCATTGCAACAGTGCTGCAACAGGTTCAGACTGGTTTCCGTAGATGGCAGTCTCAGAAGAAAAAGAATTTTAAAAATTGATTTAGAATCTAGTCTCATGATACCATTGTAGAATTATAATAGCAGTAAAACACAAACAGATACTTTATATCTGTATGAAAACAGGGCATTTTTCCCACAGTAAAATGTGTCTGTGTTACAGTCTGTGCTATATCTAAGGAGCAGAAATTACTGTGAGAGTTTCCTAGGCAATCAGCACCACCTGTTGAGTCTTTGCAGGACAGCATCTTCAGAGAAATTGTGAACAGGTCTGATATTTTAAGCTGAGCTGTAACAGGAGGTATACATGCACATTGTTTTCTACATAATTATCTTGCACCCTAATTTGTGCCTTAGTAAAATTCATTATTGTATTCGTATGATCATATATTTTTGGGTATTGTTCACTGCCTGATCCTTTGGACAAAGACTCTACATTCAACTTATTCTCTGATGATTTTTGTAGAAGGAATGACCTACAGCTCATTAGTGAGTAGATTTTGTACATATTGTCTTGACTGGCATTAGGGAATACTTATAATTATTCTCTAATTTAGAGGATTTCAGTTCTGAGATCTGGACAAACAGCGGTCATTACTCTTTATGATTAGCTGGCTTTAATTGTCAGGGCACAACTACTATTCCCACAATTCCAGAAAGAGAATGAGGGGGAGCGTTTGATCAACCAGGTTCTGTCCATGAAGGATCAGAATTACAAACTGACACAGTACAATGTCGGATTGACACTATCTGTTTACACGTACATTATTCAGACTAGTGTAAAAACAAGGCACCTCCTGACCATTGAGAAGGTCTACCTGTGGAACTAGGTCTATGAGAACGGCTCCACAGACAAACTTCCCAGCCTCAGTTTCACCGAAAAAGAACAAAAGGCCATAAGAGACTCTATTACGACTGAAGATGGTTCCCTCTGGCTGGGAACCATGTGGCACACAGCTTGCATTGTCCATCTGGGAGCCTGCTTGGTGAGTGGGGATGGAGAGAAATGCTTACACACAAACATGTACACACACACACATACACACACACACACACACACACACACACACACACACACACACACACACACACACACACACACACACACACACACACATATGGCAGTTCCATTCCAAGAACAATATTGGAAAGCAGGGAGGCCCAGTCCTCAGTTTGGTAGTATCAGCTTTGTGGAGGGTGTTCAGACTCAAATTGGCCTGTTTTAGGTAACAGTTGATAATGGAGAATCCAATACAATATGGACTATGGCTGTAACAGCCTGAAATTCCCAGACCAGCAGATCCTACCAATTGCCACCTGCCGTGGACTCCAGCTGGGAGCAATGCAATAATGTTAGCTGCTAACAAACAAAAGCGTGCCCCTAAGTGCTAGGCACCAGAAACATACTCAAACTATTACACTTTACACTATTGCAGAGTAGGGTGTGAAAAATGTCACAGATGTAACAGTTCCTGACTTCTAGCAAATACATGAAAATGACACTCAAGGGCACAATGAAATGTATACCGTTTTGTATGGTATTCTCTTAATCAAGGATAACTTGAGTAGACACTTTGACAAGCTTCGGACAAATTAAACACAGTACTGAATTAGTGTAATAACTCGTTCTCTCAGGTGCTGATATTGCGGAATTTGGGATACACTTTTTCATGAACATCAAGTTAAAGTAGGATTGCCAAATTGTCCAAAATGCCACCATTGAATGCAAAGCTATGCCAGCCTACAACCTGCAAAATCATTTGCCTGTAACACAATGTAGACTTGCACTTCTTTACAAGCATGCCTTTGCAGTTGCATCTGAGGGTTGTGTCTTTGCAGTTGGTGGGTGGGATCTTGAAAGAGTGGTTTGCCGTGATTGAGCAGTGGGTATATACAACTCAGAATGCAGCAGTGTCTAGTAGTAAAGGGAGATTGGGGCTGTCATGAATCCCAGAATGGGTGGAGCTATCCATGACTGTTTTGAACCAAATCATGTCCTGCTTTGGAGGGCAATGTCTTTTGAGTGACTCACATGAGTTTGGGATTGAAGCCTTAGTACCCCATTGATAATGCTCCACAGATTTCTGACTTTGTTCACACTCAAGTCATAACTACTTTTTGAAGCTTTTAATTAGATGTTAATCGAAATTGTATTCTGTTTCAGAAGTCAGTCAATCGTTGTTGAGAAGGTGTACCATTTCTGTAATGTGAAAATGTAATTTCCTCAGCCCATTGCATAGTTTTAATGAGCAAATTATATTTTTGGCCATTTTATCACTTTCCATTTCTTTGATGCTTGAGTCCCTGCCCACCTGTTAATCTTCTGGGGAATTTGGCGAGATATAAGATGGTAAGATGTAGGGAATTGGACTGCTTTTATATGTGGGATGATGCCTTTTCCGTGATTCATGGTTATATGGCGGAGAGATCCATCTGAAATGTAAGCCAAATCAACGGTTTAATGAAAATGTGAGATTACATTATAAATAGTAAGGATTATGTTCCAAATTCTATGCGATTGGCATTAATTATTGAAAGGTTTTATTTTTTCTGTGTCTGTCTATGACTCCTGACTGCCTACCCATCTAGGATCCGTATGTAACAGTATGACTAGCTGTCATTCTCTCATTAACATATTAGAAGTTCCTATTAGAATACAATTTTGAATTATTCAACATGAATATTCACTTGATCAGGCAAGCATTTACAGTGGTAGTGTTGTGTTGAGGTAGCGAGCGCAGTGAACCACTGTATCTCTCACAACCACTTACTTACTGTATCCACTGTAAAATTGTTGGGTACCACCAGGGGGCGATGTATCCCAAAAAAGAAATGAACTGCAAGAAAATTTGTCCATTTTTTGGGTTGGGTTGGAGATTTTTCAGGGCAGAAAAGCTGATCATGCATTTTACCTGAACTCACTGAAGAATGCTTTATCAGTGAAAATAAATGTTTAAAGATACATTTCAAGCTCACATTTTTTGAAGAAGAGTTAAAAATTACTTAATTGCACATTGCATAAATATATTCTTCACAATTTGGACAATATTGTATTCTGAAAGTGGCATTGATTTCATGTAAAAAGTGCCATGTATTTTATACATGGATATTCCTTTTGGATTAAATATATTACCATGTATTGGCATTGCAGCACAGGGTGTCATACCAAATAAATAACTATCTCCATAAACAAACTCAATGCCAATTCCATGCATCACTAATCCATTTCCTGATGCACTTGGTTTCTGACACCACCCTCTCTGAGGCACTGCTTTGGCTCCACAGGAGGAGAGCAGCTCTACTGCAACAATCACCGTGCCGTTTGAGCAGGAGGTTGAACTGACAAGTGCATTGAATTCCCATAGACTCCTTGCTTCGTCGCATGGAGACTGCACATAACTGACTTTTCACATCATTAATTCTGTTGAATGTTGAAAAACTCAAAACTCAAAGAAAGGATACTAATATTCTATGTCTTGTTTCAGCCCTCATATAATTACATAGAGCCGAGATCAAGACAATACATTGAGAACTTGACTGTACTTCTGTTATGGTTTTTGTCTCGGTACTAAATTTATTGTTATTTAGGCTTTTACTTAAATATGTACACCTTAAAGAAGAAAAACACAGTGAATGAGAAGAGGAATGTGCATGCAAATATAAGTGTGAGGAAAATGGAGCCCAGTTGTTGGTGGGTACAGATGTTTGGCATGCTTGTGGTGCCAGCATAGCTTTATTAGGAAACAAATTAGCGAAAGGAAGCCAGGCTCCATCTGATAAGACACAAAGGAAAGAAAGCACTGCTTCTCTGGAGTGCTTTTGCCATTTTTCCTTCATGTAATGTAAAGCACAGTACACTTTACAGGAATGAACACACAAATGAACACACACACACACACACACACACACACACAAACACTTAGACTCTGTGCCAGAGGCTGTCTCCTTGTGTGAATGTGAATGTGTTTGTATGTAACTGGGGCAAAATCATGTTTGTCATTGTACTACGGAGTACTTGGAGCTTTTATCCCTTGACTCTGATGAATTTAAAAGCTTAATCACACTGACTAAATAAATAACAGCTTGCCAGAGTTAATATAGATGCAGAACACTGCTGTGAGACTTCCCATGATCCTGCAGACTCAGAGTTATAAATACAGTTTACAAGTACTGATTCTGGATCAGTGTCTCAACCTTTGACACAAAGGCCTCAGTTATAATTAAGGATGGGTTCACTGATCCTGTGCCTGTTACTGCGGCAGAAAGTAGGATCAAAGCAGAGCCATGTAGCATAGCAAAGAGCGTGGGTTCTTTGGTTGATCAGTGTAACTCCCTAGATCAGTGCAGGGTCACTATTGGCTTATTGAGCTGCAGAACTGTAACTCACAGAGGTATGACACACCCTACTGCGGTTTTAACTGGAAACGTTTGTCAAGTGTGGAGTCACCTCAGGACAATCAATTTCTAAGACAGACTGAATCTCAGGTATGTGGATGAGATCGATTAACTGCTATGACCTGCTCAAAAGCGTTATGGCTACTGTAAAACCTGCTGTGTACAGTATGCAACTTCTCTGTGTCACTGACTTGTCATGGTTTGACGTCGATACAACAGAATGCGATAGAAAAATGCAACACATCTGAAAGTTGGGTTTGCCCAAACCAGACCTGGAAGACTGACTCTTGTTGGTCAGGTGAATCTTGACCTTCAGGTTTTACGTTTACTCAAAAGTAGTGGATCAAAACTGTGATCCGGTAGGAATATTGTCGCTGGTGCATGCAACGGCCAAAAAAAGCTAATCCACGAGGAGTGCAGTGAAGTGTATACTGACTTTTGGATTTTTTTGTACAGCTAAGAACTTGGAATAAACAGATGTGCAGAGAGTCCTAAATTCAAATAAGTTCCTGTATTCGTAAGGGGGGTTTAATTATGAGTAAAACATTTCACAAACACTAGTCACCATGCGTTTTATGTTTCCCCTGAAGCAACTTGACAGCGCGGTGCATCTATTTTAGAGGTTGCATAAACTCTCAAACTCCCTGGCGTCGTTGGTTCAGCCCATGGTGTTTACACCGAACCAACAGATTCTGGCTGTGGTCCCGGCAGCGGCGGAAAGATATACCGCCAATCGCACCGAAGTTATGCATGGATCAAAAGAGGGCGTTCCACGCGTTGCGTATCTTAATTAATTTGCAAGGTGGTGCTGTAGAGGGGGCGTACGCACGCCCTCGCCCCAGGTCCCCAAACCAACAGGCTCTGACAATGAGGAAATAAGACAAACTCCTAGCTGTGCCCTATTAGGTCCGCGGGAGGAGCAACAACTTCTTGCAAAAGGAAGAAGTGCTGCGCGGAACAGCCAAGTTAAACTGTCCATTACTGAGAAACTAGTTCTATTTTCTGCACGGCTCAGAGATGCCAAATAAAAAGAAAAGGCACAACCGACATGGCAAGTCAAAGGGGGTGAGTTTTAAGCTAAAACGTGCACTCGTCATTGCCGTAGACGTTCTACATGCTTAGATGTACTGTAAATGCAACATCAGCCATCAGCGTAAATGCGCAACAAATTGACTTGCGCCATCGGTTCGATGGTAAAAGTTACAGCTGGTATTTGTGTTCTGGGACGAAGACGTTTGCTTTTACGGGGTCAGAGAATATTGATTTGTAATCCTAAAATCAAGTCGACACATTGCAGAGGTGGTCTTTCAAATGTATGTCATTAGATTTAATCCAATAGTTATTGTTTCGTCCGTCCTTTGATGTGGGTTGGAAGTTGATGCTTAGCGCATCAGTCTATAATTAGGGGGAGGTTTGAGTACTATTCTAGGTACACAATTCCTTTCTATGTCTATCATCGGTTTTAGGTATTCATGTAGTATGCCAGTAAGTACACGCGTTGTTAGCATACGTCGAGAAGATGTGGTTGCATTTAAAGTAACGAATGGTAACGTTAAGCTGTAAAATAACTTAACAATAATAGAACAATTTTATTTTATTTTAAGTCATATATACATAGTGCATTTATCTCTAAGCTGACATCGTCATGGTTTATTTGTGAAGGAGAGCATACTCTTTCGACGATTGCGCTGTACTGTACATAGTAACATTACCGTCCATCCAAGAACACAAGAAGCCTCACGATTGCCAACACAGCACACGGTTCTTAAATTAATTACTGGCATAAAGGCAACCTGCGTTGTGGGCAGGAATGTTGAAAAGGCGTGGCCCCACACCCACCGCTTAGTCGTAGCATTGGATATTGTTACCAATAATTGATGTCGTTTCTAAATATTAGTTGATGTCATTTCAGCTTTAACAAATGCACCAAAAGTATTAGAAACGAATTATCAAGGAAACCTGGCTGACGTTTTGAATAATTGGATAAGCAGAAGTGATTCACAAACCTATTGACGCTTAAGCCTGGTAAGTAGAATGAACAATTGGCGTGCCTCAACAGTTCCTGGCAGAGCATATTACTTTGGCGTGTTCCAATAACTCACCTGTGCTGTCATCATTGAAGTTTTAACACTTGTTGAAGTTATATTAAAATATCACCACAACACATTTACTCACGCAAGAAAAATACCTTTACATAACTGCGTGTTTAGACAGGTGTTTTGTGAACGGGAATCTTGGACCTCGCGTTGCTGACTTGGTGTATCACTATGGTGATTCTTTGATGTATGGGCTTTATTTTGCCACAGCAGGCGGTCAGAAGGACCATGCTGGTGGGATCCAATAGCAAAAGCCAAAATTAGAATCGAATCTCTAATTAAACTCGAATGGACCCCTTTCGTATTGCGCAAGAACAGGGTCCAGGCTAACGTGTTTCATGTGTCCTTACTGGCTTTCTGATCTACATGGCATTGTAACAGTGCAGGCATAAATTATTCACAGGCCACAGGATAAATAACATTTGCAGAGAAGTTAGTATTTTGCACAGAATAATGAGAATAAGGCCAGCAGACAGCAGACTGGCCACATTCCATTGCAACAGGGCTCATGTTGTATGTAACCACCCCCAAATTTGTTAGCTTTTTCAGGCACATGGGCCTATCACTGTTACTCAGAGTGAACTGACCAGCTGAAAGAAAAGAAGGATGAAATGCACAATCTGATTCACCTTTCTTGGAAATTTGCCTGAACTTTGGAGAACCTGATCAAAGTGGACAGAACCATACCAGAAAGCAATGGATGAAACAATCACAGTTCAGGGATGAGTTCAATAAGGAAAATATCATGCAATGTTTGATAGGGGGTGAAGTACAGAGTTTCATGAAAAGTATTCAATAGCCTCTGATGAAGGACTTCATTTCCCATGAGTACTATTGCACAGTGTTTGCTGATTGAAATCACATGTTTTACAGGAACAGACAATGGAATGCATGTGTGTATGCAACAAGTATGTTCCTGTTAATTTCTTAAACAATGAGCACTTGCCTCTTATTGTCTTATACATGTCACATCTGGGCAAATTAGTTGAAGGTGCATACTTCTAGGCCCAGTCAATTCCCATGATAAATTTGTCATATTGGTTGATTAGTTGTATACATTTACACCCATAGGTTTAGGAGGAGGAATTTGAAAATGGTTGTTAGGAGGAGGAATTTGAAAATGCTTGTTATCTCCCTGTTTAACCACCCGTTGCAGATACATAGGATGCCATACCTTTTTCCTTAAGGGCAGCAGTCCAGCATGCCTTTGACAAAGATTTCACAGATGTTTAAGTAGAATGACCATTGTGTCACATTTATTAGGTTGTGGACCCTCCTTCTCAGAACTAGGACAGCTGTCGGAAGAGTTTACATCTTGGCAAATCTTAGTACACAAGGTCAGCCTTAATTCAGGTCATGGATATATATTACAGATTTGGAACCCCACACTATACAGCTTGCATCTCTGTTACCGCACAAGTGGAATATCTGTGTAATCATGCCAGGCTAACGTTGACAAGAAAGCATATGCTTGTATGATAACATATTTCAAGCATTGCGAAGTGCTGAGCTTGGTAACTCAGTCATCCAGTGCTTCTTGTTGGCAAATGAAATGATCTCAAACAGAGAGCACCTTATAACTGCCAGCCTACGGCATGTCTTGCAGTGGTCTCCCACGCTAGCCTGTGTGCACTGCCCTCTTTGACAGGTGTAAGAAAACACTGTAGGCGTGCCTCTGAGAAAGACTAATAAATCAAAACGTGTTTAAAAAAAGCTGATCTGGCAGCTGTTTGATAAGATGAGACATGCTTTATGAATCCCGGAGAGTCGACTAACCAGCGCATGAAAAGGCTTTAAAACGGCTTAATCTGTTCTGATTCTATGCCAAGTCTTGTCCAAGTTGGATGGCATATGCACATATATTCAAGCCTAAACCTGCACTGATTTTCTACAGACCGAATCCATACTTTTTCATTGGTTGAGAAAGTCTTTCATTAATGAGACAATTTGTTCAAATGATTACAGCTGGATGCCATCCTCATTATTACAAATAACTCTTAAATGCACTGGTATTTGTAGAGTTAGGTGCATGTTATCATCAAGGCCATGGCAGGTAATACCGCAGATGTGATCATTTGAATGAATACATGGATTTCCTTGAGAGAACCTGTGGAAGTTGCTTTTAACAAGCAGTGCTTTCCATGACTGTCGATTAAAATGACATCACCCAGCCAGATCTCAGGTCAATGCCTCCAAATTAATAGAGCCAGTGTGGTAGAGCTTGCAGAAGCAAAATGTGGAGGTCCTTTAACTGAATGATTGCAATTTATGGTTAGTTAATGCAAATCAAGTTTTCCAAGTCCCTGATTGATTTGGTGAACCCTGAAAGAAATTGGGATGCTCTGGAGTGAGACTTTAGGCCTGTTTCAGTGGAGTCTGTTGTAAATCAAAGAGCACGTTGTGTGAGTAGTTTTCATATAGTGTGATGTTACATAAAAAACTCTGCAGGTGTTGGCAAGAAATAAAGGCTTGGGGTGACGGGGAAGAAAACAGGTATTTGCATAGGTTTGACAGTGCAGGTGACTACATGTATGGAGTGCTATCGGAAGAGATCAAACAAGAGGTGTGTTAACTTTGACACATTCATCATTCCCTAATGAGTGGTGTGAACTCATGGCCTCTGTTAGCTTTTTTAAGTACTGGTTCTGGAGGATAGCAGTGTTTCTATTTGAGTACTTGAGTCATTGCATCACAGTAGTGGTTTATGTGATTAAATGCATTGCCCAGTTCTATCAACTGAAGGGAACTTAAGTCCTGAGGTGAAGTCAGTTGACCAACATTTAGCATGTCTTGTATCTGTGTTGGTGAGTGGTGAATTAAAATGAATGGGTGGTGGATGTTTTTGCTTATATGGTTGTGCCTGTTGTGCTGGTCTGCTGGAGTATGGACACACAGGCTGTCAAGGAATTTATAAGCAACCCATAATGTACGGTCATAAATTACTGTGACTGAATGACAGTGCAAGGGTTTCCGTGTAAATATCACCACAGCGCAAAGATTCTTCAGCTATGTAAACAGCAAAACAAACACGCTTTAAGTCAATAAAAGTGTTAATTTAAAATATTGATTTTAAATTGATTAAAAGCTTGTTGTCCTGTAAATTCCTTTACCCTTTGGTTGCCTGTTGTAATAAAACAGGTTTGTTATCATATGTTAAAATATTATCTGTCATTAACTGTCCAAGAAAGGCAGCATGGGAAGTCTTTGTTCTCTGCCCAGGCAAGGAGGCAGTGTTGCCTTTGATTATTCATATTTCTTTGCATGGGAACAGCCTCTTCCAGTTGCTGTGTTTCATATTTGTTTTTGGAGGCTTGACTCAGCCAGAGCTCAGTTCCAGCACACAACACCTAGGAGTTCCTGGAATTATGGGAAACTGCAAAGAGCACATTGTTCAAAGGAATAAAATGTGTTGCGTGGATTGTGTACAATTGTGCACACAAAACTGCCAATAATGCATATACTTATAATGCGTTCACCATACACATTGTGGTTTATAGTAGCATACTGTTGATTGCTTTTCATGTGGTTGTATGGAAAACTTAGCCCATAATGTTCTGGGATTGAAAGCCCCAGCCTTAAAAGGTTTGTGTGTTTGTCTCCTGTGTTACAGAAAGCAGCAGGCCCAGGCACTACCCCAGCTGGGAGTCAGAAGGGAGATGCCAGCACGGCGTCGGCTACAGCTGCCCCAGGGGCCACAGTAAGCACTCCTCTGTGTCAGAGGGCACTTTCACAAGTTCAAAGGTCACACTGACCTCAGGGGTAGACAGTCCACTGAGCAACCCAGGCCGTGTTCGGTATGTGTTAAGTGGCATTGCAGAAATAACTCTGCAAATCCCAGCTCCACCACCTGTAGTCATGAGTGGGTTGCTTCAGCACGTGCTGACCTCTCAGGTGCCGTGTGACTTGTGCGGGCCAATCCGAGGCAAGTGCAAAGACAAGCAATCTGCCCATTCTTTGGGCTGGCGTAACCCCTCACAAAATGATAGCATGAGGTCAAACAACCCCAAGCTGCTCAGTAGCACACTGCCCTTCAAGGGTCTCTACTTGCCTTTGTGACTGAAAGCCAACTAAGTAGCTCTTACTAAGCATCGTTAAACAAATGGCCTGTTCTCTTCATTAAACCTACTATAGGCTCGGTTCTGTGTGTTTTTGAAGGACCACCAGCAAAGCTCACCAGCACAGTTAATGTCAGTGTTAAAAGCCAGTGTAGGGTATTTGCTTATATGTTGCACACTATGTTACGTGGGCTGGGTTCAGGAATGGAAACATTTTGTACTGTCTCACAGTAGCATCGATGAGAGGTAAAGTACAGACCAAGAGATTATGAAAATATTTAAACTAAGTCTGGACTTCCTGTCCTGTCAGCACATCTGTTGTGCAATATTTTGGTCAACCTGTGTGAATACTCGCAGGAATGGGGGAAGTCAAAGCATGGCATGAGAGGTCTGAGTTTACTGAGTGGAGGCAAGGTGCACTCTAATCGCTGCCTTCTGTATATTGCATTTTCAGTGTGATCTTCCTCTGTGTGTTCAGAATTCCAAGATGCTAATGCTAGAGTGCTAGCGCTTTCAGTTTGTCTGTCCCCTAGTTTTGGTGCGGTCATGTCAGTTGTGAAGAAAATGTCAATCATGCATGACTTGCATTTGTGCTGTGTCTTTCATGCAAGCATTTCAAAGAACTTCAAAGTGAGAAGTTTTCCCTTCCGGTGTGTAAGCCCCCTTTTTTCCACGTAGCAGCATAGCAGTCTATGGCCCTTGACTGGGGCAATGTTGTTCTACCCAACAAAGTAGCTTACCTGAATTGCTTTAGTAAATATCGTGTTGTGGAAATGGGTGACGTCTTGGTAAAGTTAACTTAGGTATTTGTATCTGCTAAGCAAATGATAATGATAATATTTACACCTGTTAACTGACCCATTCTAAGCAAAAAATACTCAGCTTAGTGTGTCAGTTCACAGAAGGTGGGCTCCCAATGTGGCATCCAGCCTGTGCATCGGTCAGTATGTGTGGCCAACTTGAATTTCATTGAAGTGTGAATTTCGCTACTTTGTGTGAATATGATATCATGTTGCTTTTCAATTCCAATGGGATAGTTTTTCATTCTCGCTTCCCAGTTTCCACACTTACTGTGTGGTACTAAGGGCAATTTAAAAAAAAAATTCTTTAATCCAAATTCTGTCAAACAGGAAATGTAAGGAGTGGGCTTGTCTGATCAGAATCTTGTGATCTGTGCTGTTGAATCACAAACGGAGTAACATTTGTCAAGATACACTTGGTCAAAATTTGTGAAGATAAATTTGGATGCAGACAGATTTGTTTCAGCACCTCTTTACTACATTCTGTGTTGTAGCCATATTTCTGAGCTTTGCTCCAGTCTGTCAGGGCTACTCCGTGTTTGCAAACCAAAGATACACAACACATTATTGCAGAGCAGATTTATTTGCAGTATAGATCTCACACTGTCTGGCTGCATGGATCCAGACTTGCAATGAATAACCAGGCCATATTGTTTTGGTACATATTATTCAGAGAAGAGAGTTACTTTTTACTGTAAGATTGTCCCCTGCTTACCAGCAGCTTTTGCCAGTGGCTTCATATTGTTTCATTTCCTTTCAAGTATGTAGCATGACTTTGCTGATCTTTTCCCCTGATTAGAGTTCTGTTTAAACATGCTGAAACTCGCTATGCACCTGCTGGCATCTCAATATTGCAGTCTCATTTGTTGTATGTTGCAGTAAAATATTTTAACCTCACACGTTGTGCTGAGTAACATTTAAAGAGGAAGTAGTATATTTACATATATCTTCTGAAACCTCTTCATGTTTTGTCTTTGGGAAACTATAATGAAATAATTATGTGTTGAATATGAAGGAGACTTATCAATATACAGTACATTTGCTTTTGGGTATTTCGCCCTCTAGTGTGAAAGAGTGGTATGGCTGTTGGCCAGTGTCCCTTGCGGAGGCTCTTGAAGTCCTGAGTCTGTGTAATATGATCTCTGAAAAAGGAAACCAGGAAAACAATACACATCACAAATGCATTCAGTCCATTTACAAACAATCAGAAATGACATAACATATTTTACATGTTACACTTTCCCTGTTTCCATCTGGTTCAAACTGGTACGATCCAAACACGGTTTACAAGAAAATAAAAGGGTGTTGCCAGGAGAAAAGCAAGAAGGTTAATGTCAGCCAGTAAACAGAAGCAGCTGGGGGCGGGAGGGGGCTGGGGCAGTTCGGGGCCTCATTTCAAACTCCAATGAGAAATAACCTTCAGCGATATTCTTGTGGGTGCATGCCTGGTTCTTAGGCTGCCTGTGTTCTTACACAGTCTACCACCCAGACTGGTTTGATTTTAGAATTCTGTAAGCATGAAATTGTTATTCCCAACCAGTAGATCAATAGTCGTTCTTCCTGTATTTCCTGTCACTTCATGCCAGTGTCATTGTAATTTCAGCTGGTCTGGACAGAACTGTACCATTATGAACTATTACTGAACTATATTATGTTTTCAGATGTATGTATTGTATTGCACATTTTGAGCGGAAGTTTTCATTCCATTTCATTCCAACTCCTTTCTCACTGATCGCAGACCACGAAATAAGAAAGAATCTCTACATTGATAGAACCCCTGTTAAGATGATACACCTGAAGTGTGAATGCCAATGACAGTACTGCTGTCTGAAGTACAGGATTTTTTGAAAATTTAATTTTGTGTGGCTGGGAACTGTGAATTCAGCTGTCAGTCAAACATATTCAAGCAAGAAACTGTTTATCGCAAATAATAAGCAATGTGTGATGGATCCAGCTCTCTCATTTTGTCTGGACCATTTCATATGTGTTATTGACAATGAACAAGACACAATTTATATATCACAAAGTCATCTGTGGACGACAATATAAGCTCTCGATAACATTCCTACATACAGATATTTCTCTGAATTTGTACAACCTGTGGTAGAAATGGCAGTATATGGAACTAAATTTAATGTCTCCAAAGGTTGGCCTAAAATGGATTTTGGGCACTACCACTCGAAAGCTTTTGGCAGTACTTACCTGATTCCAGGTCAGCAACAGCAGTTGTATCTTTTTATAGTATGTCAGTAAATATGGATTTGCTGTGCAGTACAATGGCTTTGCTGGAAATGCAGTTTGCATTCACGTTTGATTTCCAAAGAAATCCGTGTTGCAACTGTATTATTAGATGGTTTCAATTTGAGAAAATTGTTTCAGCTATATTAGGTCAGAGAGTTTTTTCATTATTCGTCATTCATCATTAGAGCTCTATATCTCTGGACTTCACCTCCCGTAAGCCCCAGTGCACAGTTTTAGCCACTGTTCAGTAGAGATCCTTTGCCACTGGGCAGCTGTGAGGGGGGCCATTTTGTTTCTTAAAGTTTCCTTGAAACACTTGGTTACTTTCCTCAGGCTTCATTTCCAGGGAATTGATTTGAAAGATTTTAAACCCCAATTACGTCTACTTGCTAAACAATTATTGTGAGGAAAAACAGATAAAATACAATCATAAAAGTCATAGGTGTCCTTTAAGGCTAGACTTGTGTGTCATGTTTTGGCACTTGTTTAGATACTCACAGGCTAAAAAAAAATTGCATGTGAAGGCACCAAATTAATAAAGCTGTCTTGAGCGGGACCGCTGCGTCTGAATGACAGTCTGTTTGCAAAAATGGCGTAAGCAATACGAGAGGGTGGCCGTCCAGCCCTGCCGATCCACCAGATGGCAGCGGTTGGGCAATGCCTCCCGGTCCTGTGACCGAGGTGGTGAGCGGGGCGGAATGAATGACAGAGGTGCCTAAAAATAACTAAGGCCCTCAATTTTTAGGACGGGTCGAGTGACACGGGGGAAACGCAGAGCGATTCGACCTGGCGTGGCCTGCCGTTCCCAGCGGGATTCACAGGGGAGAGCGCCTGCTGGACTCAGCAGTTGCATTCTTGGATCCTATGGGGGGGCCTCTGCCTCTTGCCACAGTGCCCCTGCGGAGGTGCACTGATCCTGGGTCACTGCCCGCTTTTTACACAGGCGCAGTCAAAATTAGCAGCGGGTCTTTGTAAGTTGATCTTAGCTCAGTTGATGTGGGGGCAGAAAAAAATACCCGAAGCAAATAGGATGTGTTCTGTCTTGGCCACATGTTGCTTGTGTGCCTTTGGTTACACCAGCAACAGTCTGGGTTCTGATCCAAAGGCCCTCTGGGCCTAATATGCTCATGGTGAAGACAAGGACAGGATGTCCTGTAGTCAGATATTGTTAGGGATTACATTGAATATGAGATGACATTCCATGTCAAATCTAAGGAAATCATGGAACAAGAGTCTTTGTCCTTTAATACTAGCGTGCTACAATTTATGGAATACCTTTCAGTAACTGATAAAAGTGTTCAAGGTCTGCTGTCTGGCCCTGTCTATATATGGTTCATGCATTCTCTGAACCTGTATCTCGTTCAGAGTGTGGTTCTTCCATATGCCTTGAGGTTTCACTCAGGGTCACAGAGGCATTCAGCAGGATGAGGAAACTCCTGAAATGAGTGGATAAACTGATGGCTTATCTCACAACAAATGACACACAGTAATGTGTGATTATCCATCTTTGCGGTGGACTTTACCACAGAGGGGCTTATTACATTTTAATTCGTTGTCGCTATATATTATACACACACACACACACACACACACACACACACACACACACAATCTAAGTTCATACCATAGTCACTAGACCCTTGCTACAGCTGTTGCCTTTGCTAGTTTGTGTGTTACATTCAATAGTGCTGAAGAGTGTAATATGGGAGCAAAATTTAATTGAATTGATGGAGAAAGCAGAAGAGCCTTATATGTATTATTTGAAAACCAACAGCCAACATTTGTACAGCTGCTGCAGTTTCACGGGATAAAAATAGAATGCAGACACATGACTAAATAATCAAAATTATGTATGCAGTGCTGTAAAATGTATCCACAAGGGGGAGCTCTTTACATCTACAGTCCAGTGGGTGGGGTCATCATTGTTCATCTGCCTTTAATTTTCAGTATCTTACTCCACACCCCCCTGCAGTTTCAAAACAGCAGCACTGTATGTGCCGTACAAATGCCCTTGTTTGTTTTATGTCTGCTGTGGGGCAATGTATTTTTGAGAGTTTAATCTTGCATTATCGTGATAAGACACAATTATATTACATTTTTTGGCATTAAAAAAATCTCTTGACTGGTTTAACTTGATCATTGGTACAGCATTACAGTATGCTGGGAAGAGGAGAAGGAGAGGAGGTGATAAGCACTGTGGAGGAGATGCAGGGCAGAGGCGCACAGCTAGTTAGACAGGCCAGGTGAGCTCCCAGCTGTTCTTCTGAGTCTGTTTATGAGAGTTTGAGCCCATGAGAGCTGCCAGGCTTCATTCCACTGATGGGGGGAGAGCAGAGGGGTGGGGGGGCAGGGGGCAGGGGTGAGAGAGTTCACTTGGGCTGTGGCCTTGTTGGACAGAAGTGTTGTCCTGAGGGTTTGGGCCCTACTGCAGACTATAGGGGTGGCAGTGTAGCATAGCGGTAAGGAGCAGGGTTTGTAACTGATAGGTTGCTGGTTTTATTCCCTGCCGGGGCACTGCTGCTGTACCCCTGGGCAAGGTACTTAACCCATTATTGCCTCAGTAAATATCCAGCTGTATAAATGGGTAAAACTGTGCAAGCCACAATGGATAAGAACATCTGCTAAATGACAGTAATCAAATGTACACTGTATGTGCACTGGTGGTAGATGTGGGATCTCAGTGAGTCAGAGAACCAGGGTGACAGTGCTGGTTTGGCCTCTCCTGGGACAGATATATCTCTTCCTGTCTTGTTACTTTAGGTATGGGTGTTGGGTCTTTTGTTGCTTCAGGCAGTGAATGGAAGGGGATGCAACTGAGACCAGAAATGGTTGTTTAGACGACGTTGACTAGACTCTGGTCCCCAGAGGCCTCCATTCTTGTAAAGAAACCATGTTTAAACTACTAACATTCCCAGAAAAGAGGATGGAAGTCTGTACAAACCAGACAATGATTCATTGAATCAGATAGTTAGCTTCTGGCTTGAAAACAGGCATGCACTCACTGCAGCCATTCAGGGCCAGGGTTGGCTGACCTTGGTGCACATGTACCAAGCTGTAGCTCATCTGGGAACAGTGAAATCCAAGATTATTACAATGGATACGTGGGCCTGATGCGGGTGTTGAAATAGGACAGTGTTCCTTGAACAATATAGAAAATGGTGTCTATTATCAATGAAAATCAATAACTGCAGTGATGTGTAAGGTGTATGTGGTGAGGTGGTGTTTTGAATTGCTTTACTATTTAGCTGCATAAATGAACAAAATGTAGAAATATACCCTGGAATAGGGCTTCTGCAAAGCAAATAATTAAAATATTTTATGTAATTAAAGGAAAGGGCACAGTAAAAATCTGGAACCGGGAAAATGAGTGTCTGGCTTGGCTGAATGGTGGCACTTCCTTCCACTGAATGAATGACCTCCTCTATTCCTGCTGTGATTGCTGGTGCAATATCAAAATCAGTAACCCACTCCCCGCAGGCTGCTAAACTTAGGCCTCATGGCAAATCAACCCACCCCTAACTTATGGTCCCCGAGTGGAGTGGGTCTAGTTGGTGTGTGATGTTGGCACATCGTTTTTCCATCCATCTGTCTGTCTAATTATAAACATCCAGGCCTCTTATCTGTTTACATATTCTGGGCACCCTACACTGGAGGTATTTTTCACTCCATCTCAGGTTGCAGGTGCCGTTCAAGCTCTTTCTCAACCTCAGTCATGTGAAGGCGCTCGCGCTCTCTCGCTCTCTCGCGCCGGTAACCATCGGTAACATTGCACGCCAGCCCGTAACACTGTTCCGTGATTGCACGAGTTAAGCGTCTAATGTGCGGTTTGAGTTGCCCAGGAGGGAACGTTCGGCCGGAGCTAACGGCGTCGCACGCGTTCCCTTAAGAAATCAACAGATGCTCGCCCCGGCGCTTATCCCAGGGTTCATAGCCCAAGCGGCGTTTGATGTCCGGCTTGACCCTTGAAACGCAGCGCCAAGCTGGCAGTGGGTGTGTTGCCGGTTCCCCGCCACACCCACGGTGTCTGCCGTGGATCCACCCTGTGACTTTGTCCCAGGACCTCCATGCCTATCCGCAGAGAACGTGCCCTATAGGCGAGGCCCTCTGTAACACAGCCCACCTGGAACATTTTATCTCGGTGACTCATGCAGTGATAGCTTCATTTACTAAGTGCCCAAAAAGTAATGTCCTAGAGGTGAAGTGCAGAACTTGAAGTGTTTTGCAGTAATAATTGATTATGTTTGTTAGTGCATGTACTTCATGCAGAAATGATCAACCTTGGATGTCTCTTAGGGTTCAGTGGCAATTACATTTTAAGCTTTTGTTTATTTAGAATGTTTTGTTTATTTTTTGAGTGGTTTTAAAAGTTATGGCTCATTTTAGATTTTTAAAGGCTTGCAGTGAACCTTTCATTTTAAAGCTAGCCATATATGTTAAGGGCAAAAACAAATTGCTCTCTCATTTTAAATCTGAGTTCTTGAATTTGTTTCAGAACTGAATATAACCATTTGGATTTCTTCTGGAGGAAACATTTTACCTCAGTCAAACAGCAGTGCAAATGAATTGTTGCTACCATCAGCATAAAGATATGAATGATTAAACTTTCTATAATACTACTGTCATGAAAACCTCTTGTGAGGATTGCATAGGTTCCTTAGTGTAGCGTTTCTTCTTTAGGGGAACACGTCTTTATTCTGTAACACACTGTGAAGTTAACCGTCCATGTGATAGCTCTGTGGAAGGTCATTTGGAGAAAACAGTGCCATGCGCCTCTCTTGGCCTCTCTCTCTCGCCTCTCTCTCCGAGCCTGATCCCCCTGTCCTCACTGCTGAAATGCTCTGCTGAACTTAACTACACTCGGCAAGCCTTGAAAAAAGGACTGAATGTCCAGCCCTTCCCTCTTCACACTTGATTCACCTCATTTTTATTGCTTGCACAACTTATCTCTGCCTGTGTATTGGTGTTTTTGTGCGTGTGAGGCATGTTCTCGACAACCGGTGAGACAAGAGGGCGGTACCATTACCCTGTTTTAGCCGTCCCTCTCGGAGCTTTCTCAGTGGCTGGTTCCCTGGTTGGCCCCACCCCTCTGATTAGCATTCCCAGCCCCTCCCCCTGCCGTGCGTTGGGAGCATGCTGCAGCTCAGAGCATAGGCAGAGTCGGTTGTCGGAGAACCAGAAAGCCAGCAGCCATGGGGCAGCTTCTCAGCTGGATCAGAGGCCCCAGGGAGACTCAGACCCTGCAGGATGTGGCGGTGGAGCAACAGGTGAGAAGCGGATGTGTGGCGTGGTCAGCGGACGTGGGCAGGGGGGGCTCTGTCTTAGGGTCTTTGTAAAGATTTCATTTGTTGTCTATCAGAGGCAGAGTGGCTATTCACAGTGATCATGGGAATCCTTCTGTGGGGAGAGAGTGTACTTTTGGCAGAAGTTCAAGTCTAACTTCAAGAGGGGGGTGGGTGGACGATGGAATGTGAAAAGCCAGGAAGTCTGGGAGTGGAAATCTGCCCCTGCTGCTAGTCAGGTCAATAGCTGTGGTGGCAAGGAGTGCAGGGCTTTGGTCACTTTCAGCCCAGCGGAATCTGCGTCCATCGGTTGACCTGTCTGTCTGTTTGTCCTTCCGCGAGTGCTTTCACTTTTCGAGGGGACTTGGTTGCTGTTTCGAGCACGCTGTCCCTCTCCATATTGGGCTGTGCAATGTTCTGTGGACCACATACTTTACGTGCTGATAGTGCTGATAGTGCTACCTTGTCTCTGTTTAGCATCATCTGTTGCAGTCATCAGACAAGACAGGAAACAGCCAGGGGAAAGACATTCGTGTGGCACAACATTTATTGTGTCAAAGATGAGATCTGAGCATTGGTGCGTGCAGTGTTGATTAGCTACACCCTCACACTTCCTGACAGGATACTATCTGAGGAGGTTTTAGGACATTGTTTTGGCCAAACTTTCCAATCAGAGCTTAACAAATCTGTCAACAATTCAAGGTCGAGTAGAAAAGCTTGTGTAGTTGAACAGTTTTATGAAGTCATTGACACTGTAATGGATTTGACACTGTAAAGTTACCTTGGCAACACCGTTACCTTGGTGGGCCCAGTATAGCGAGGCCTTTGGGATGTCTGTGAGGTGTGTGGTCTGAAGTGTCCCTATCTCAGTAGAAAAGCAAGTTTTCTTGCTGTCGGTGACAGCTGTCAGATTTTTGTCCTTAGGGCTCAAACCGATAACAGGTCCAATATAAACAAATGGCTCGGTCTCTCATGGGCGGGTTATATAAAATTAAATTATGGAAGTGTTTCAAAAACTCATTTTGGGAGTTACTTCTGAGCTGTTTATTTTTTCGCTTCAAAAATATGTCTGTTATTTCTTTTCAGAGCAATCATTTTAAATATTCATCGGGCCAGGTTTTTCGTCATATAGTTAATGTCATTGCTTCATTGCTCCAAAGCCTTATGCTCCCTCATTAGTAACTTGTTCCAGTTTTACTGAGGAGGGGTAAAAATGCAGCACATTTTGTGTTACACTGAGTGTAAAGCTCCAAATGATGCAGATCTAAAGGTTTTTTGAGTAGTGTAAGTAATTAAAAATCCAGAGCACAAATATATACATTTTAACAGGTAGCTCTTGTGTTTCAGTTGCTTCACTCTGAGTAATCCTAGGATACATCTTAAGACCAGTGATAACAATGACATGTTTTCTCAGCACGTGATTCAGTGGGATTTGCAGAGTAAACAAACTGAATAGAATGTACATTGTTACGGACGGTGGCGTGCTTGGTGCAGAGACCCCATCCGTTGAGAGGAAATGAGATGAGAAGTGAGCTGCAGAGGCAGGAGGAGACGATCAGAGCGAGAGCACTGGATTTCGTACTGCATGTGCCCCAGGATAATAACTGCACCGCCTGCCAGGCAAAGGGTGTTGTCAATGTGTTTCTTCTGTGGAGGTGCATAACTTTCTCAAGACAAGACGAGACAAAACTGACGTATCCCCTGGCATGGATTTAATCAGTTTCAATGCGTCCGTCATTTGCATGTAGCAGACTTGTTTTAGGTGTCATGTGTTGGCATCTTTGTGCCCTGATGTCACTTTGCCCTCTGTGGTGCCAAACCACAGTGTTCCAGGGATATCTGGTGCTGAGGTGAAAGGTTAATAAGAGTTTGGGATCTACAGCAAGCGTTTGTTTTGCATCCATGAATCTTGCCTGCAGAGACAGGACATGAGAGTTCCACCACTGATCTGTCAGATTTGATCATCATCGGATTTAACTGTGCATTGACTGAGCCAGGAATCGGAGGAACGCCTATCTTTAGAGACTGGCTGAAATCTCAGGGCAGTGAGTTTGTGTGCGTGTATTTGCATGTGTGTGTGTGTGTATCTGAGAACACATGCTTGTTTGTGTGTGAGTGTGTCTGAGCGTGTGTGTGTGTGTGTGTGTGTGCGCGCACACGCATGTGCATGTAAAATTGACAGCAAGCGCCTGTTGAACTGCCATCACCTCACATTCCTATAATGTGCAAAGAAGCTGTGGTGACATTGAGATTCTCTGGGTATTTTTGGAATAGTAATAAATTACAGTGCCTCTGAGTCTTGTTTCAGATGTCCATGGGGTGGATGCCTTCACAGAAACTTCCTATAGGACAGGTGAAATTACTATAGGGTTAGGGTAACTGAAAGTACTCAATTTCAGTAGTCCTGTGGACTGTTTTGTAAGTTGAAAAAAGTAATCCATACCACATATACAGAAGCAAAATAACCAGCACCAGTTGTGCTGCCTGCTGGCTTGCACAACTATTTTTCTGCTGTATGTGGCATGGCATCCAATGATTCAACATGCTGCAACACAATGCTACTTATTTAGAAAAAATCCCGGAAGTGAAAGAGAGTTTGAGCTTGAGATGGCAGATAAGGGCTTTTGGCAGAGGTGATGTGGAATTTGCATTATCTGTGCCATCATTTTCATCACCTCTTGTTGTTCTTTTGTTTTCTATGTGGCAGTGTTTATGAAAAATTACCCTGGTTAACCCTTTTTCCGGTGACCTGAGCAGGGGCCAGCTAATGTGTCAGTCACGTGTAGCTGAAGACCCCTGTTCACATTTGTGCTTTTGACATTTGACTTTTCAGTGCTCTTCTCAAACATTTGTGACTATTATTGCCCCTCTGCTATACTTCTCTGCTCTATGCAGTTTTAGAGACATTTGTTTTCCTCAGTTGGTGGACCTGTATTAGTTAGCATGCAGTACAGCGTGTCTGGCATCCATGTAGATAGATAGTGTCCCCAAGCACTGACCTTGAATCAGTTTTAGTTTTCTTTTGAATAACGTACTCAGGGGTGGGATTATGGCTGGGCTGGCTGATTCTGAATCAGTACTCAGAAGCCTCTGGAGCAGAAACAATGTGATGGTGACGAGAGTGTGTGATCTTGCCCAGTGGAAGAAACACTACATCCAAGACATGTTTTAATAAATGTTTTAACACAATGGAAAAAATGGTTCAGTGACCTGCAGCACTATTGTCAGTCACTAGTGACTGATGTGTGGTAGTACACTTGGCTTCCCTCGTCTAGTCAGGTTGAACAAGTTAACTTGCGGTAGGGCCTGAAGAGTAGGGCTTGAATAATATGCTCACACTCACTGGTCTGGGAGTGTTGTTAGCCTGGTCTGACGCTGTTGCTCATTCAACTTGAATGGATACACTTCTGTTCTTTTGTGCTGGAAGTTGCTCTGTTAAGAGTGTCTGCTAAATGCATGTAATGTAATATATGATATAAAGCCATATTCATAAATATGTATCAGTTACATACACGTAGGAAATAAGTTTAAATAGAAAATCAGACAATATGGAAAATATGTTTGATATTGAAGGGCCTGAGTTGCCTAAGGGTGTTGGAAATGTTTTGTACAGTTGGGACCTGAAGGGTGGAGGCTACTTAGTCACTTCATTATTAATTTAATATATTTCTGTGACAAATGGAGATAAGTAGTAGTGTTGTCTGAGCAAACATATTGTATTTGGTCATTGGTTATCATTGTCTTAATGGCTGTGATTCAGCCTCATTGACAACACTAATAACACACCCACTCACGGGTTCTTTTCATAAATACTGCTGTTAGGCATAAACTTTACGCACTGCTCAGACCAGATCACAAGATAAATAGCTGCAATTTATAAATGTAAAGATTGAGGTCATTCAAGCAAATTGCAATCTGTCTGTTTATGGCAGAGGAAAAAACAAGATGTTCAGAGAGCAAATACATATTTGTAATAATAAAAGTAAGAGTAATAAAAGTAAAATGCATATTGTAAAACAATGCACATTTTAAAAACCAAAAGACATTATGGAGCAAATTGTTTCATAAAGTAGTTGCAAAAGATATTGTTGTATTCTAAGAAGGAAAATTAGGAGGGGTCAGGTGCACTACAAGCAGGGATAAGGGTTTTTCCTTAACAGAGATAATTACTTTGTTGAGAGTTTCATGCGGAAAGAGAGAACAGATTTACATGAAATTACATCAGATACCCAGGGCGTATTAGAAGCACAGGAAATATATCATACCCTGATGGATATATACCCAAGAATGGTTCAGTCAGTTCAGACGCTTGTTCCAAGTGCAGACTGAGACCTGTGACCTGGGTTTAAGCCCAGGTATGTTGTCTGCTGACAATGACCAGAGGCCTAGAGAGGCAGAGCAAATTGGCTTCTTTCTGTGGGGTAAGTGTGTATATTTTAGCCAGGGTTCCTTCCTTGTGCTGCTCTCAGCACCCTTTTCCCCTTGTGGTGCCTATGAGTTGCACAGATGAATGCCAAGCATATATACCTATCCTCCATTCAGCATTCGTTTCCTGGTTCACTGTGGGACTTACATTGTGAAAAATGCGTATGATTAGCAAGCATGTGTATCTGAGAATTACATTTGCTGTGCTCTGTGCTCCTTCATGAGTACAGAGGTTGTCAGGATGAGATGAGTCTAATGTACAATTGGCAGTAAAAAAAAAAAAAGATTGTGTGAAAAGGAGGAAATGCACTGAGGGTAGTTCTAAAGTAATTAAGTTATAAATTATTTAAATAGGACAGTACTTTGGCAATATACAAGAAAAGGATTGCACAGATCCAGGAAGCTACACGATAGACATTTATTTTGACTGTCATGTCATTTGGAATCTGTTACTCCATTGGTTAGAGTTATTCCTTCAGAAGTGATTTGGGTATTTATATGGGGAGGTCATCCTGAACAAATCTCTTGGACTGCTTTGGTACTACAAAGTGTATGCTGTCTCAAATCAGGCAAATAATACAATCTAAAAATGACTGTCTAAAAATGTCACAGACCAAAGTCTGTTTGGCTCTCTTTGTACCAAAGGGGTAACAAAAAGGTAAAAAAGGATGCAGGCTATACAGGTGACCCCCTCTTTTATGACACTGTGTGTTCCTGGAAACCCACTGAAACCAGCAGAATGTGGGGAATTTTCTCATTTTCTCTCTATGTGGGGTTACATTCTTAAATATTGAATTCAGTTTTCTCTCTAAAAACCAGCAGACAAATATGTGATTATGTAAAGAATGAGTAAAATTTTAATACTTTTAAAATATTTATTTACTAAAATATAAATGTGCATACATACACAGTATACTTGTAATCTATACATAATCATATTTCATCATATGTATGTGTTTGTGCATACTCTATATATATATGTATATGTCATACACATATATCTCAGGGAATGACAGCACACAGAGAATGGCAAGACGCAAATCACAGTCTTTGGACAGGTGCTTATTTATGAGCTACAAGGCAAGCAAGACGATGAGCATGCTCAGGGTGTGAAATAACTCAACTTCAACTTCAGCTCCCCCTCACAAGTTCATGTAATGAAAACAACAAGCTAAAATAAGGAAGGCAACACAACCAATCACTTACACTTGCAAGCTCTTCATACGCTCATTCTTACACTCATCACGAGTTTTTTAGTTGCTGTATTTTTTATTTAGGTTGTGTAAACCCAGACCATTTTGAAATGGGGACTGCTTATACAGCAAAGAATATTCAGTGTGAATGAAAGGAGGTTATATTAATACTAAGCAAAATTTTGTCTAACAAGAGCTCAGAATACTCATTTTGGGCATTACAGTATGTTGGGGGATATAGACACTTGAGAAAGTACAACAAAGGGTACTTTGTTACAAATAGTGTTACAAAAAGTGTTCAATATGAATCAAAGGAGGTTAAATTAAGCAAAATCTTCATCAGATGATAACTGAGAATACTGTGTAATTTTTGGCCATTACACTAAGATTTGGATACAGATGCTCTTGAAGAAGTTCAACAAATGGCAAAAACACTGGTTCCAATTAGCAGCATAAAACTTTGCAGGATGAGGTTGAGGTTTTTACATTTTAAGTGATTCAGTGACTTGCATACGCTAGTTCAAGTTGAGCTCCATCAGTGACACTAGGAGGTATTTTTTTCCACACTGTTAATAATGCATGGAGTAGCATAACAGGACTCATAGTGAAAGCAGATTCTTTTTAAGGACTGTTTAAGACCAAATGTGACACGACTGTAGATGAACTCTATAATGTAGGCAAAATGATGAAATGCCCGGTTCTTTTGATAAGTACTTTATTCTTGTTATTATAAAGATATCGTATTGTTTCCCAGTGGATAGAAATGATTGCACTAACACATGATTGTCCTGATTTAATGTTGATAAACCTGCAATTATTGTCTGATCGGTTATTTTTATTCAACATGAAATCACTATGATTGAGCTAACTGATATTAGCTGAGGTTGCGAGTTCAGTGTTAATGAACACTAGGGGGTGCTGTTGAGTTTGCCTCGCCACACCCCTCCTCCACATTCTTTCAGCTTTTGATCATGGTTCAAGTCAATAGAGGCATCATACTGCAGATTTTAAATAAAATGGCTGCTGAAGTACTCACTTCATTGTTCTTTGTAATCTCCAAATTGTTATGAAACAAACTGATAATGCACGCATCTTTGTAAATGTAAATTCACTATTCAGAGCAATCCATTTTTTGCTTTATTTGCATTTGGTGCTGGCTTGTTTCCAGCAAATCTTTTCATGTATGTTTTCAATCCTGTTACGGAGTGTTTCCAAAGGAAGCAGATCTCTGCATGTGTTAGGAACACTTGTTTTCTCTCTCTCTTTCTGTCTCTGTGTTCTCTCTCCCTCTCCTCTCTCTCCTGTTTTCCTCCTTCTTTCTCTCTGTCTCTCTATCTCCCCCATTCTCTTCTCTTCCTGTCTGTCTACTTTTTCCTCTCCTCCTCCCCCCAAGCCTCTCTGCCTCTCTGCCTCTTTTTTTTACCTTCCTGTTTCTCTCCTCCCTCCCTCCATCTCTCTTTTGCCTCCTCCCTTGTCTGTAATTTGGGTGTGGGCATAAGGGCAGGGTCTCTCAGCTCCATGTGATGTTGGTCTTTTTTTTTCCCTCCCTCTGCGTGTTTGGGTAGCTCTGCTCTGGATTCCAACGCAGTGAGTGTTCCAGACACACCCTCAAAAACTGCCCTGCCCCAGACGCTTCTGCCCTTCTCTCTCCCTGCCCTGTTTCACTTCCACATTCAGCTGTTTTTCTTTACCAGAGATGCCTGAATATTCATTTGCACAATGTTTTTGGCATTTTAAAAAACCTATAGCCCCACGCCACAACTTTCCTTTACACATGGAAACTGGCAGGGCTTGTTTATTTTTCCTGGCCAGCACTAAGAAAGGGCGGGTGCAGTGTTCCCTTTTGGCCAATGGGTTCATGCTGGGGCACTGCCTTCTGGGATATGGGGGCGTGGCTTAAGTGGCACAGTCCCGTTCAAGTTCTCGTGGGCGGGGATAGACTTTTTTATGTTCAGTGTAGCGTGAAGCATAGCTGTTTTTAATACCCTCAGAGAGGGGATTCAAGGTAACCGACCTGCTGAACTGGAGCCTGGGATCTGTACTGGATTTACTCCGTAAGAGAGACAGAGACAAAAACAGACAGACAGAAAGACGGACAGGCAGACAGACACACACACACGGATGGTACGTACACTAGCCATTTTAAGAGCTTGCTTCTTATTTCCTCTCACTGTGCCTGCGTATTGACTCACTGTCAGGGTTTTTTCTGCTGCCAGCAGTGATGTAGGAAGCTGCAGTGGGAACAGTCTTTAACCCTTCGCTGCATAGCAGAGATGTAAATGCTGCAGTTTAGAGAGGCACTTTACATCACATTTTGCCTGACATTTGAAATTTTCCTTGAAATTTGAATGCACTGAAAAAATGGCAAATATGTTCATATGCAGCGCTAATCCAGGTCCATTCGGGTAATATCTGATTATAAGACTAAGCCCCTTTTGGATCAGTTAAATCCAATAAACTGATATAACATACAGTGCACAAGTTTAAGAGACTGCTGTTTTCACTGTGTAATATTGAACTGTTGGTTAAAGACATTGTAATACATTGTAAAGGAATGGAATGTATTGATGCAGATTAACAGGATTGCATGCACCACCTAAGCATTTGAAAAGGTGTGGTTGATGCTGCATCTGTCCTAGTGATATTAGTGTCGTTGTCACCCAGAACTGGAACACAGTCTGAGCCCCTGTCATGTAATAAATGAGTCACTCCTCTACACCTCTCATTTTCACTGTCTTACCGACACTGGCACTGTTGGTGAGGTTGAGGTGCCAGGCAGATGTGCGTTTCCTGTGTGAAGTGTGCACACGTGTAAACACAGGAACCTGGTTACCCCCGCTTCACAGGAAGACGCTAATGGCTAATTCCTCATTTAGTGACGTGGCCCGCAGTGTTTCACTGCTCAGCTGAATTCTGTTAAACTGTCTCAGTCTTTGTATTCTGTGTCACTCATACAGGTTGCCGATGCAGTTTTTTATGTGAGCAACACATCGCTGGGATATTTTCCTTTTGCTGCTGGCATGAGTTTGATTATCTGTCTAACTTTTAGTTCATAGCTGCCTGTGATATTCAATGGTCAATTAAAGGAAACTTATTTTGAAAGACATACAATACGTGTGTGTGTGTTTGTGTGTGTGTATGTATGTGTGTGTGAGAGAGTGTCTGTATATGTGTGTCTGTGTTTGTGTTTGTTTTTGTAATAGCTACAAATGTAAACGCTTCCCTAAAAAATGTATGTACGTGCATATACTTTATAGCGAATAATTCGGGACTGTTGTGTTCAGTCTTCAAAATTTGTGCTAATTTGTGAAATGAGTCAGCAGGAGTACAGGACATTCTGTATGCAAGTGTTGCAGATAGCCGAAGCAGCAGTTAAATTTGGCAGCTTTGAGCTGTGCCAGGTCAACTGCAGTAAGGGCACAAACTGGAGCAGCGCCCGCGAATGAATATGGACTACCAGTCAGCCCCAGTGCTCTCCCAGACATTTCACATGGCGGTTGAAGGGCGGGGTTCACCATGATTTACAATTAGTCATCTCCTCATGAACGGGAATCGGGATGAGGAGTGCGAGTTAGCGTTGCTTTTATACCGTGTAAATCCTTAAGCAAGAGCAGGCTTTTCAACCTTCTCAGACAGGGGGCGTACATCAGAGGTGCACTGCCTTACAGGCATTCCTTTGCACTGCTGAGTCTTGCTCGCATTTTTTCATGTTGTTTCAGCTCCGTTCTGGGAACGCCCCCTTTGGGTGTGGCCGAGGTTTCACAACTAAAGCCATATGTGCATTTTTTTTTTTCAGTCTTGTACGTAAAGAACGGTGGTAACTTTTCTATAATAATCGGAGTGTCTGACGTGTATTTCTCCCCCCTGTTATGCCCATGTCGTTCTCGGTGGCTGTGTTTGTGGTCCGTATTTCTTGGAAGACAGCACCGCGCTGATGGCAGTATCCGCTTAGTGACTAAATTCAACATGTTGTTGCCGGTTGCTATAGACAGCCTGTAACTGTGCTCCTCTGCCTCACACATTGGCAGCCAGTGGCACGCTGGAGAAAGGGGAGTACGCAAGCACGGCTGTGACACTTTTTCATCTGAAACCTGTCATGTATCTGCAGATTGCCCTTAATGGGAGAGTGACTGGGGATATGATTGGCTGAATGGATATTGCATGAAAACAAAACACGAGGCTATTGGCTGGATTGTGTTTTGTGTGTTTGTTCATTTGGGAGTTGCGATCATCATTTCAAAATACCCTTGGCTGGCTTGCTTGCTTGTTGTTTGTTGTTAAAAGCCAGTCGTTTCCATAGACCACAGGGTGATTTCTCTGTCAACAGCAGCGTCAGGCAGGTACACTGATAAGTTATAGGATGCATCCACGAAAAACTCATGCATACAGTAAGTCATGCAGCCAACACACACACTCATACTCATAAAGGGCATGCATATGTACATATACATGCACATGTATATATACACATACACACACAGTTGTGTACATATACAAAGACGTACATATACACACACATACTCACACATACTCTCACACACTCTGTCACACACACACTCTCTCTCACTGTTGACACATTGATAAGATCAGCTCCTGTGCTTGCACCTGGAGACAGACATAGCACACATAGACATCTGAACTGAAAAGTGACCTTGCCATTACTTGTCTGTGATCATGCATTATGGAGAGTGTCTCTTGGAAGAAGACTGGGAAATAACATTATTTGCAGTGGTCATCATTATTTTAATGGAACCAGCTCAGCAGCCCCTTGCTGTTGTGATTAAACTGCTACCATTACCCAGAATCCCTGTGTGTGTCTGTCTGCAGCTGATGAGTCTTATCTACATGGCCTGTGCAGCAATGGGGCCCAGCTGGCAACAGCCAGAAACGCTCACCAAGGACAACATATGACCAAATTCTTCAGTTTCATTTTCAGAAATGTGTGAGGATACTGGACTGACAATCATGTATTAGTCAGCAATTAACAGCCATATAAGTAATCATTTAGGGTGGACCCCGCTATTGAACAACTGTGATTGATAGTGAGGAGCTCACTTTTCCAGGTGAAACCCAGCAGTTTGAAAGGGCTGCAGAAGTAGTCGTGAAATCAAGTCACTAAACACTTGCTCATTAAACATGACAGCACTTCAATGACTGACTGGTACATGGTGAACGCCATTGACATTATGTCATGGCATCACTGAAAATCAATCTGTCATAGTTATAATTAATATGGGGTGTTTGTTTTGACAGGTGAGGTGTTGTCCTCTGTGAGTGTCTTAATTGAAGTGTGAGTCATGCAATTGAGGTCTGAACATAAAGGGGTAGCAAATGGACTCAGTTTCTGCCTCTCTGGCTGCACTGGTTTAGCACTCTGAACTGTTTACTTGGCTGAGAAAGAAGGAGGATCGTCTGTATCAGTTTTTGCTGTCTCTCATGGGCTGCGAAGTAAATGTTGCTCAAATTACCCATCTGAGCGTTGTTAGGATTGCAATCCACCAGCAGATCATATTACAGTACTGTTGGTGAGGATTTCATGATACAACTCCATTGAATGTGTCCCGTTTTGGTACCTGATTGGGAAATTGTTTGCAATAACGCACACATCAATATGCCTGTTTCATTTTTTTCCCCCACTCACTTCCTACAACCTGTGATCTCAATGGTTTTTGTGGTTTACATTATGTTACGTTATTTATTTGCCTGGCATGCCTTAATCTAGACCCAGTGTGACTTGCTTATCATCCATTTATACAGAAAGATATTTAAGTACCCTGCTTGCGAGTAGGCATAGTCTCACATGAGGCCTGCAACCCTCTGTTTAAAAAGGCTTGACAGTTGCCCTATGGATATTACATCAAGGAATATCAATGAACATGCTGAGTCTCTTGCAGAATATGTGATCAGAGAACTTCAGAAACTTTTCACAGGGGACAGGTTTGAGGTATGGTGACAGACACGCCACACAGGACATCTGCTCATACACGAATCCAGTAAACGCTTAATCTGTACGAATCCAATAAATGTTTAATTTGGTCCAGTTCTCTTGCTGACATCAGGAAGCGTGCTGCTATGCCCACAGCAAATTCACCATCCAGGTTGTAATATTGGTCCAGCCTTGTATTCTCATAATGGAGCTGAGTGCTTTATAGCGCAGGCCGGTCATGTGTCAAGCTTAAACTTATTTAATATATGGCTGTTATAATTTGATAATATTCAGGCACTAAAATCAATGAACGTTTTAACCCCTGTCCTAATGTGGCTCATTTCCAACTGCTCTAATTGTGGCCAGTATAAATTCATGGGTTTCTAATCCTCATTCCAGGTCTTAAATGCTGAATTAGAGCCACGAATTGGATGAAATGCCTGTTATGCTAGGTGTCATTCAGCTGATGGTTCTCAGTACCAGGATTGGCTACCACAGGTTTAATGCTGCTTTCTCAGTCAATACAGTATTGGATGACAGGGACAAATGCAGAACAGTCTGGCTGAGATTCTGCCTAGCTTCTCCGTTCCACACTGTTGTTAATCACAAGGGAGTGAACGCCACTCTTGTCACCCTTGACAGTAATGCGGTTGCGTAAAAATGTAAGTACATTGCCCGAGTAGTTTAGGTTTTTTCCATCAATCAATGGGTTTGGTCGCTGGTCTTTTTTTTAAAGCTTCAAGCAGACAGTTGCTCCAAAATCCTTCGATGGGAAGAATCCAGATCATATATTTCAAGATGTTGGAGGGGGACAGGAAAGATGACTTTTTCTTGACCTCCCAAAATATGCTAGCAGAGCCCAACAAGAGCCACGTGCCAATTACTTTAACATTCACACCTGTCTGCTGTTTCATACATTTTGTTTTGCATAACATTTACATTTGTGTGAATGGGGTATAAGTTAAATAAGCTCCATATTTTTATGGATTGCTATCAGTACGGACAGTAATTCCCATTCCAATGAACAATTCAAGTGTGTGAGGCTGTAGAAGAGGCCAGTCACATGCCATGCTGTGGTATTACCCCTGGAATATTCTTAGGGGTGAAAGGTCAGCTGGCACCTTAGTTTGATCTTTTCATCCCTCCGAACAGAATGGTGACACATTTTCCCCATTCTTTTCATTTTGGTGCTTTTCCTGAAAAGGAAGAAAAAGGAGTTGTCTCTTCAGTGCAGCTCATTCTCAGAGTGCTGAACTCGGGCATTGAACAGCACAGACCTCCATACCTGTGCACACAACAGGCTTCAACATTAGTCAGCTGTCAGCATTCTTTGCATTTCCTCACTCTGAAGAGCAGGTGTTTGCTATTTTGTGTCTCTCGCTGACTTCTGAGGGATGAAATCAGGACACTGAAGCTCTGTTATATTCCAATAAATGTTCACCTTTGCCAGATAAAAATTCCTCTGCATATCAGCGCAACATGTGAACACCTTGTGTTTTTTATTCAGTGGTTGGTTGTCCTCTGTAGTTCAAGAGCACCCATTGCAGTTGTATCATAAGAGCCCACAGTCAGCAGGAGGATGGGGTCAAGTTCACTTTTAGGAAGTTGCATCATCAAAAAAAAAAAAAAAAGATTTCGGTTTGTTTATAAGGAAACCACTTCCTCTGTTAGATCATATTCACACTTTGGGATGCACCATTCCTTTCGTTTTAGAAAGCTGGTTTGGACACTCTGGTGTCCCTGTGGCATGATGCAGGTTCTTGGGTTCTTGCCTGGGGTTGTGCTGCTTATGAAGTGCCAGTGCCAGTCAGGATGGAAGATTCCGGACCTCCAGCATTGGTTGCCAGGTCCCCTTGAACACTGGGTGTGCCGTGAAAAATAATCCACCGCCATTCCTGTTCATTCTTCTTTTTTTTTTTTTTTTTTTTACAAGGCCTTCCCAGTCAGATGTTCTTTGTTGCTAATCACTAGGCAACATCGCAATATTTACATCAGAGCGTGACACACAACCACCCATCAGGAGGAGCTGGGCCTTCAGGGGAAGAGGAACTCAGACAGCCTCCTGTAGCAGTTCAGTCGACGCTGTGGGTGTTGGCTATGGGTACTGAGTTATGGGGTGTGCGCAGTGAGTCTGTTCTGTGCTGACAGGCCCTTGTCTGACGCAGCTCTTGCGAACATCACCTCTGTTGCAGAACGTACACATCCCTCCCATCCTATAGAGAAGAATGTTGCCATTTGCGGTGGTTATGCTTTGCTTTGGTAGGGTGCAGTGTAATGTGGGCTGCCATAACATTATTCATACTTTTCATGCTTGAATGCTGACCTTTTTTGGACAGTGCCTGAACATGTCACCTGGACGTGATTCAATACCAGCAAATGGTTCAAAAATACAAAAATGTAAAAATGTAAAAAAGGACCTAGTTACTTTAGGGAGTGAAGTAACCAGTTAGACAGGATTTAAGCAGCTTGGTACAGCACAGTGAAATAATGGGATGAGAGGAGTGAGAGGAAGAGAGAGATGGACCTAGGGCTCCACCCAAGTCATGCCTGAGGTACAGGAGAAGCAGCTGGATCAGAGAGGAACACATTCCCTCTGTTATAATTACACCTTTGAGGGAGCCAAATGAGAACTTTGAAATGGAGGTGGGTCAGTTATCACACCTCTGTACATTATAGTGCAGATTTTGAGCAACCCTTTAGAAAAAAGAACACTGTTCTTTGCACAGGGACTAGTGGCGTCATGTACAAGCAGTTTGTCAAGAACCTTGAACTGTCATTCTTTAGTCATTACAGTTCCATGCTACCTCTGTAATCAAGTGTCAGTGGTGAAAAAATAGTGTCCCAGAAGTGTATGAGTGTACAAAAATTATGAGTGTGTGTGTGCGTGTATATGTGTGTATGTATGTGTGTGTACACATATGCATGTATCCGCCCCTCCCCACACATGGCTGTATACACATAGAAAGTCCAAGATGCACTGTAAGTAAAAACAAAACATAGGTATATAACATGTGGTGAACTCACAAGATAACAAACTGTAAGTGTTTACAATATGAAGCACTGAAAGTGGAAGTGCTGGGACTGGCTATAGATCTTGAGTCCCCCATACCCGGAAATCTTTTCTGTAATGTCACTGTACCCTTGAGCGAGGTGTCCGCATGTCGCAAGGGAACGGCATTGGCTTGTTCCTGGCACTGCATGATGAAGCAGTCAGCTGAGATGAAAGTGATATGGCATTAACAGTGACACCAAGGCTAGATCATCATTACTGTCCCTGTCCCCTACTGTCCCTGGCCAACCCCAGTTCTGAAGCCGTCAGTTCGGTGAGGACTGAGAAGACGGAGATGACTGGGTCGTTACTTTTAGTTCCCAAACACTGGAGCTTTCTTACAAGCACGATTGCCATTTTGAGAGCAATGGGAAAGAATTTTCTTGAATACAGAGACTTGTGAAACGGTCTCAATTTTGAAAATTTCAACTGTTTTGCAAATCTCCGTGTGCAAGAACATTCTTTCACAAGTTTGGTTAGATTGGTTACATTAGTTTGGTTTTGCGAGTGTCTGCAGTTAATAAGAATGTGGATCCACCCATCCTACATTTTCTTGTGAGAAATAATGATTTTTCCCTCAGATATTTTCCCTGTCAATACTTCTTTTCTCATTAAAATATTTCTCAGAAGAGTTTTGTGAAATAAAAATGATCATGTGAAACATATTTTAAAGAAGATCTTGCAAAGAGAAAAAGGTTTTTTCTTAGTGTTTGTGTATACATTAGATCGATTCAAACAGTGTGTTGGGAAGAAAAAGAAAGGTATACTTCTATTTGGAGTTGATGAGGTCAAGGCAGGTGATGTTAGAGGTAGGGGATCTGTGATTAGAGATAGGTTTAGGGACATGACAATGAGGTGCTGTGTAACTGTTGGTGATTTGCACCCTGGTTCTTGTCGTGTGGACGTGTGCCTGCACACCTGAGTGCCAGTAAATGCTTTTTTTAATGCACTGTTTTGTCCTCTTTAGTTGGGAGAGGGTTTGGTTGCCATGGCGAAAGGCATGCCATGTGCTGGATTCCAAAGGATTTGCAAGAACTTTTGCAAGCACCGACTCTGCTGCATTCAGCCTGAGAGCTGACATCACAGACACTGGGTCATTATTTCAGCCCGTTGTGTAATACGCCCCAGGGGTCATACAGGCGTCTGGGTGCTAGTGTGATATGGGACAGAAAGGATGAGAAACCAGGGCTCTCATACTGGAAAACAAGAGGCCTGGTTGTCACCATTCAGTACTGGTGTGAAGCTGTGTTTTTATGCTAACGGCAAAGTTGCATGACGAATTTTGCCAAGGTTCATAGTCTGAAAACAAATATTAGTATTTTTACAATTAACAAGGTATATGCACTCTGTGTGCACAGTGTATCTAAATTTGAAATTACTTCTCAGTTTTGTGGTAAAGTCAGGTGAAACGCTTCTGTAAACAAATGCCCTGGAAAATAACAAGCTGTTTTTTATCAAACACAGATTAATCCTTTGGCTATTACGTGGCCAATTTATAAATGATTGCTGTTGTCCAACCAAACTTATTACCTGGGTGTGATTCTCCCATAGTACCACCCTATGTTAACAGCCAGGTGTCACGTCCAGCCAAAAATAAACCCATATTGTGTTCCTTTTGTTGCTGTCACTGCTGAGTGGTGACAGGTTCCCTGCCTAGCCTAGAGATGGACAGAATAACCACTGTCATGCTGAATTACAGCAGGGAGGGGAGGGGAGGCATGCGAGCGAGCTGCTTCCATACCAGGTAAGGGTGGGTCTCACTGTTGCCTAAGTTCCACCCTGCCTAGTTGTACTGCCTAAGGTGCTTTGTTAGGCCTGTTGTGTGTTATTGCTAACAGTGGATGTGGCCAGGTCTTTGATGTGTGATAGCAATTCTGCCTCGCATTCTTTGCAAGTCCTGGTCAGTGTTTCTCAGGATGTGGATCTGATTGCAGTGATACGGTCGCTGTGTGATTCAACCATAGATTCTGTCCCAAATGGGTACAGATGGGGAGAAGGGCCTTGGATGTAGAGCCCATAGCCTCTCTGCTTCTCATTCAGCAATGGGGGTGTGTGATGGCCATGATGTGGACTGTTATCGAGCAGCTTAATGGAACAGTGGAGAAAATTTCAAACCCTCTGACTCATCCAGACTGAAACACAGCTTCCAAAATAAATGCCATATGCATTATGAATCCAGACCATCTCCCTTGCACTGTACTCTGCATAGCTCATGAAAAAACTGTGTTTGGGGTCAGTAGTGTTGAAAATTGGATGTGGGTTCTGAATGTGGATGGTCCAACTCAGCTGACCTCTTTGTTGAAAAAAGACTGGAATAAATTATTGTGCCCATAGAGCTGCTTTTTAAAAAAAAAATTTATTATGTGAATGTACTGGTTAGCCAGAAAAGAACTAATGGTTGCGGACATGTGAGCATTTGCTGCTGTGTGATAGTTTGTCACACAATCTGGTAAAATCTCACTGAATGACTGTGTTTAATGTGTCTATTTTAATAGAGGTTAGTTGCCTGAAAGTTTTAGCATCTGACAATCAATTCATGCCATCTTCTCTCACCAGAACTGTTACGCCATAGCACCACAGTGTTGTCAGGCGTGATTTGTGCTTCAGCCAGCAAAAAAGGCAGATAAAATTAGTCAGTGTATGTCTGTAAGAAGAGGGACAGGAACTCCCTGAAGGAAAAACAAACTTACAAGCTTATATCCTTTGTTCTTCCCTTCTGTGTATATCAAGACTTCTCATTCATGTTGATTCATGTGCTCCAGCTCCTTCAAGGTGGTGGCCAGGGAGCCACAAAAAGACAAAAGAGACAAAGAACATACCTTTCATTTCTGTTTTTGACAGGCACAGTTAACTAGCAGTTTAAACAAGAACAGCCCATTAGCAGCTGATTTATTTTTACTCAATTGAGTCTTATGTGGTAGGGGTTTGGGTGTTTCACACAGCAGCTTATCGAAATAATACCAATCTTGGACCTTCTGGTCCCAATCAAAGTTATTAAATGTAAACATGTCTGTGTAATTTAAAGCACTTAAAGGTAGGGCTACCACATAAGACACGATTAAGTAAAAAGGAATCAGCCACTGATGGGTGCTCATGCCTAAAACCAATGTTGTTAATCACGAAAAACAGGTTCAGTCTCCCTTATATGCATCACATTAATTTAGCTTATGTTCTTGTGCAGAGCAAGTTTAAATACATAGATATTTACTGGGGCAGTTCAGGTTAAGCCCTTTGCCCAAGGGTACAACAACAAGCTACCCCCACCTGCTCTCACGCCTTGCATTGTTGCTACAACTCCAGAAACAAAAACATTTTACAAAGGAATCTCATACAAAAAATATATTAATTGAATTAATATTTGGGGGATATATATTATTTGGTTGAATTAATATATTGAAAATATGTAAATGGTTGCCGTATTGGTATACTGTAAGGTTTTTCTGATTTGCATGAATATATTTATTTTCAGTATATTCTTGGGTTAAGCAGCATTTAGTACAATATATATGCAATTTTCAAATGGGATCAAGCCAACAGTTCTTCTACAGGGCAGGATTTCTGTGTGACATAATGTGGAAAATATTGTATACTGTTAGATACAGTATGTATTTAGGATATAGAAGAGATGCTGAGTACAGTGTTCTTAGAACAGGAGTATTCTGCTGAGCTCTGGGGCTAACAGTGCTATGTTGACGCTTGTATTAAAGCTCGACCCCTCTCTCTCTGTGTTTCCTCTCTGCAGTCTCAACCCCAACAGACCACGCCCACCCCATCGGCACAGGTCTCCACCATGAAACCTGCCGAATTTGAGGTACACACAACCCCCCCCCACCCCATCTCTGAACTCCCTCCTTCTTCTCTTTGTTTCGATCTCTCCTCATCTCTCCTTTCTTTGCCTCCATCCTCCACTTTAAGTCAGTGTCTCTCCTCTGTGATTTTCCAGTCACTTGGCCGGCTGTACCTTGGTCTTTCCTGTTTGATTGGTAGATTGCTCAGGGTAGTACCGAGCACCAGCCCAGCCTGTTGTTGAAAGGTCTGTGGGGAAAGCAAGCTTGACGTAATGGCTGAGCAGCAAAGGCTAGAAATGAAAACTTTGCTCTTCCTCCTATTCAAGCAGGGTTTTGGCCCCACCTCCTCTTGCAGAAACACCCTGGAAATGGAAAACAATTTAACCCCTTAAATCCCAGTGTAAGAATAATATGGGGAGTAGATGGATGTCGGAAGAATGGTTGCGATTTGAAGGCATTGCAGATTTTTACGATCTTGGCCTCTGAAAAGCTCTTTGTCCTTAACTTTGAAAAGAGAGTTAAAGCAATTTCCCTTTATTCATATAATACTTAATATTATGAGCCCCATGACCATCAAAATAAACAACACATTTTGTTAGTAAGTGTCAAAGCAACTCTCACTTGTTTTTGTTACTTGATGTTAAAAGTGAAATGCTTTGAGTTTTGCTTTAATAGAGCAAGAACAATAACATCAAAAACAGCTATTGTTTCACCAAATCATACATTGCAACACTTAGTAGATGAAAGGTGGGTTTAATGATGAAATGATTCAATCTGTCACTGAACAAGTCTAGATCTGGACAGGAGTTCATTGAAATACAGACACACGGATAAATATGACAACAACAAGAATTTCCCTAATCCCCCCTTTACTGTCTGGCACAAGTTTTCACAGGGTAGTGTGGAGAGACAGAATTTATCAGCAGTGTGTTATATGCCCAAATGATCCTCAGGGATTTGTTAGAATTTTCACCAAGGAGTTGTTAATATTCTCAAAATATCATAAAGTAAGTCGTCGGAACAGCGTGACTAGTCTATAAAAAGAGGAAAGGACATGAATGTGGCCAGCTTACACATGTATTATGCAACACTTTTTCCCTTGTATAAAATGACAGGAACCATTGTTTATTTACAGAAGGGAGTGGCACTGTGTAGCCGCATTTAACAAACAGATGGCATGTTTTGCCTGGAAGGGGTCTCTACTCTAGTTGTCTTTCTGTGTGTGGGTTTGAGAGCCCTCTCCTCTATGATTACCGCCCACCTCAGCTGCCAATCAGAGAGTCCCTTGTCCCTGAGAATGACATCATCAGGCATTGGTGACATCGTCAGTCATCAAGCCCATGCGGGAATTGCACATAAAGTTTCAACTGGCACGCAGGTGTCAGCTTGGTAAGGGTGAGTGCAGCAGAGTGCATGATGGGATGTCACATTTGGAGCCTTGTGTTCTTCAGTATGTCAGTGTTAATCTTGACTGCTTCAATAAGCACTCAGTGATAAAGTCGTACCAGGTCATTTGTCCATATCAGCTGGATGGCCTGCTGCCAGAAAACGACAGAATTTTATAAAAAGTCATCAGAAAATCTGTAATTATTATTATTAAAACAGTATTTAAAAAAAAAAAATTTATTAGGCACAAGTACTGAACAAATTGTGCTGCAATGTTAAAGGTTAGCTTCAGCAAAAAACTCCTTTCCTTTATCACTGTAGGAATCCTTATTTAAAGGCTCTCCATTTGTTTAATAAACATAACATGATATTTGAAGAATTTCAAATAAACTTATCTTATTCACATACAAAACCCAAAATGATCCATCATTGTACTGCTTCTTTCTGTGCAAATTACATTTACAAATCATGTAAGTAATTCTTTAAAAATCCTCCTGATCAATTAAACATATAAATATGGATTCCAAAAGCTTTGCTTAACTGGAGATGTAGGATTCTCCTTGTACACAGAGTTGGCTTGTGTTCTCTTGTGGGAGACTTTATATGAATTTCTATCCATGTTACCAGATTACTAGCCATACTTTGCTAGTCTGTTTTACCAACCATTTTTCTGAATGAGGGAGACCTGATGTAGGACTAGTAAGCAGGGTTAGCTATGTGCTACCCGGCAGATAGGACCGCCTTCACAGAGCATTCTGGGAATTGGAGTCAGGCCAGCAGTCTGAGAAGACTTACAGTCACTATCAGGTAATGTCAAATGTTAAGACATAATACATGAAGACTTAAATGGTTCAGGACAGACACTTTTTTTCACATGTTTTGAAAGCCCAGCAAAAGGTTATTCATCTCTCATGCATTAGAGAGGGGGAGTGTCATGCACTTGCATCAGAGCATGACATTCTTGTGGTAGGAAATGGAGAGTTCTGCACTGTGACCCCTTTTCCTCATTTTTCAGTGTGCATACCTACTAAAACCAACCAATTAAATTTCAGATTTTATGCGAAGCTGCCCATTAAAGCATTGGATGAGATACAAAATAGTGACAGAAGAGTGTTATTAAACTCTCTCCCTATAAAAAGCTCTTTATTTATGAAGCGGGAGGGCAGTGTGTGTCTCAGCATGAACCCTGACATCTTGGTGTGCAGAGCCAGGTCAGGACAAAGGCTGGCTTAGCTGGTGTCTCTGGAGATGCCTCCCCTGCACAGTGACTCACTTTCCACGTATGACTCCAACAAAACCCAAAGAGCAGTCCCCTCTGTTCGCCCAGGGATCACCATGGTGATGGCACACGCTGTAAACGTCAACAGGAGGTAGCATACTTGCTAGACTCTGCTGGAGTCCTGGAGGGACGGAATTTAATAGGTGCACTGGCATGTTTGTGTAACGGAGGACCGGTCTATTTTTGATGTGACGTCAATGGTGTCACAGGTCAGGTTTATAATTGACGCGCAGGGTGATAATGTTGTCCAGTTAGCACACTGGGTGTTTGAATCTAGGATAGTTGCACCTAAGGCTGAAAATCTGAATTTTCAATCATGCTGCACAGGGAACAGCGCTGTTGGCTGGCACCATAGCATTATTCCAACAGCAATGCAGTAGCTGAGGGTTACCGCCGCAGTTAAACCTGCTCGTTTAACGGGAATAGCTTCCTGGAAGCTTTGGTGATCCCAGTAAATTAAAGCCTATTCTGGGAGCCTGCTCTATTCGGCGTAAATCCTGCTAGCTCATGCAAAGCGGGTAACACAGCAGTGATATACCTCTCGCTGCCTGAGAGTGCTGTGAAAACTCTCAGGTTACAGGCTCAGTGCATACTGGTGTTGTGGAGCAACTGGAACTGCTAATTAGGAGGCCAAAAAGGCTTGGTTCTTGAATGGGCAATGTGTGCACATTCATATTTAAATTTAGTCACATGGCAGGCACTCTTACTCAGAGCGACTGACCGACCAAAGAATGTTTTGTGGTTGTTCATGCTGTCTGCTTTTGTAAAAAGTGAATGTTCCACATTATTTGCATAAAATGACACCCTAAATTAGCACTGACCGATCTGTTTGTGTGTGTGTCTTAGTATCATCATACACATTGCCATATGTTAAATCCCTTTTGTGCTTTTGATATTTTCATTACTTTTCTAATGTTATCGCTCCTTTAATTCATATGTAAGGCCAGCCTATGGTAATCACCCAGGGTGGTGGTGATTCAAAGGTGCATTTCCCTCTGCATTACAGAAAGCAGCCACGCCATCCGCCTCGGCCCCGGCCTCACAGCCGGCGGCAACAGCCACAGCGGTCAGCGCGGCCGGAGCAACCGCCACGGTCAGCACAGCTGCCACGGTCAGTGCAGCTAGCACAGCCGCTACGGTCAGCACAGCCGCTACGGTCAGCACAGCGGCCACGGTCAGTGCAGCCACCACAGTGAGCACACCGGCCTCGGTCAGCACAGCAGCCACGGTCAGCGTGGCTAGCACAGCCGGAGCAGCTGCGAAACAGGAGACGCCGGCGGTTACGGTGCCGAAGGAGTCTCCCAAGGTAGACAATGGAGCCGACAAAGAAAGAACATTACTCTGAATTTCCTTCCTCTGCTTAACCCTCGCTTGGCCGCAGGGTCCCCCTCTCCACACATTTTCCCCCCTCAGACAAGCCTCCCTGTTCTCCCCTCTTGCCTTCTCCCCACAGTTTTCAACCATCTTCTCCTGCTTCTAACACTCTTTGGCACAGACTGACTGTATTACACTCCCCAGAGTGTGGCAACATGCATTGCACTTCGTTATGTTCACATTCATTTCTACTATGGTATTAATGCATTAACATGGTGTGGTGACTTCTTACTGCCAGACAGAAAAGCGGCAGAGACAACTTATCACACCCAGCGAACAAGCTTTACTAATGTCAGTAAATCTTTGTTCTGCACTTTGGAGATTGCTGCTTATTTACTTTTGATATGTTAATCTCATTGGTTCTGATTTCTTTCTTTATCTCATAACTCTGTTCCTTGCTGTCCAGTTTGCTTGTTTCAGAAGTGGACTGACCAGGTTTACGGTTACTTTTTCCATCTGGAAAATTTTGGAAATTTAATTTGGTTGTGGGGCTTGTATTGGGGAAAGAAATATTCTTGCTGTGCTTATGCTATGCTTGGTCTTATCGGTCAAAGGAGTTTCAGATGCTGAGGAAAGAGGCCCTTGCATTTTACTTTATAAGCCGGTTATTCATCGAAGTGAATCAGAAACTGCCTCTTTGTTGTAGACGAAACCTCTCTCTCCCACCAAAGCTGCACCCACAAAGGCTGCTGTAGAGACAGTCGGTGCAGCAGAGGTCAAGGGGAAACCAGAGGAGGCGAAGCCAAAAGAGAGCCCGAAACAGCCGGCAAAGGTAGACCTCTGGACCCCCCCGGAAACACCATTTTTGCCATGGTCTCCTCCACATTAATATTCTGCTTCTTCAGCATCTTCTCCAGTATTGATAACGGGTCCATATTTACCTTGATGACTAATTTGTTCATGTCCTCTTCTTCCTCATTGTATAATTGAACTATTAAAAAAAACGGACTGGCTGTGGGACGTTACATTACATCACATTATTGTCATTTAGCAAATGTTCTAGCAAATGACTTATGCACTGCATCTAATGAAGTGGCATGAAAAGTTGAACAAAGAGAACACCACAAAGCCACATATCAACAAGTGTCAATGCCAAACATAGCGCTGAGATCACAAGTACACGCCCATATTAACATGTAAGTGCAATGCAATATGTATGACATTAGGACTATGTCATTCCCAATACAATGCTACCACGTACCTTGAAGTAAACCTCCACATATCTAATTACATAAAACCCGAAGTGCACTTCCACATACATAATTACACATAAAGGGAATGAAAGATCATATTGGCTGAACGAATGTTCAGTTGCAGGGTTATTGTCCAGTATCTATGTTTGGGAGATCCTAAATGGCGAATTCACTACTGTGTCTAGTTCTTGATAGGGAAACACATTCTTCTTATTTGTCCATGACTCTAGCAGGGTTTCCATGTAAGTAAATTCATGGCTGCCTTTTGGTTGTAGCCGGCACCTGTCTCTCCTGCCAAAGCCGTGCCAGAAAAGCCTACAGCTGTGGCAGCCAGTGCACCTGTGGTCCAGGCAAAACCAGAGGAGGCAAAACCAAAAGAGACTCCAAAAGAGGCACCAAAAGAGGCACCAAAGGTAGATAGCAGTCTGCCTGTGGAGAGGTCAACATGGGCTCCTACTTCTTGGCTTTGACCCTTAATGGTCTGTTTCACTGTTAAGGGGCATTACCCTCCCCTCCTTTGCATGATCTCCCACTTCCTCATGGCTTTGTGGTTTCTTTTCTATCACCCAGACAGAAACGGTCTGAACCGTAAAGAAAGCTGCAAGGCTTCCGTTTTCTTCTACAGGCTTCCTCAGAAGCACGTCTCCTACTTGGGGCTCCTCTCTTTGAATACCTCCCACTGTAGTTTTCCTATTTCTTTTACTTGGTGGGTGTCTGTTCAGTCGGGGGGAAAGCCTCTTCGAGCAGGGGTCTGACAGCGTGCCTGTTTTCTAGACCGCACCCATCTCTCCCAGAAAAGTACAGCCTGCGAAGGTTGAACCTGCAAAGCCTGCAGCGGCTAGAGGGACCGGGGCAGCTGCAGCCACCAAGGGAAAACCAGAGGAGGTGAAGGCTAAAGAGACACAAAAGGTAGCTGGTCAACCCCACCTAGGTTGAATACCATGGGGGCTTTTGTATTTTGGTGTTTAGTCTGTTCGGGATCTACCTCATCAACATCCTCCCTTGGTACCCTCTCGATTTTCTCTTCACCACTTGACCTGACCTTCCTTTCAGTCATGGCCTCTTGTTGCATACGCATTTTACATCCTCCTACTCTTCATTAAAGACAGAGAGAGGCATGCTGGGATTTTCCTGTGCAGATGTGACTGGTGGTGGTCTTTTCTTCCATCCTTTGAAGTCTTCACTGTCACTTCACCCTGATCCTCCTCTTCATCATCACTTCATGGGTGCAATCACATTCTTCACCTTCCTTCACTTTCATTAGAAATGGCATGGAAATTTAGGGACATTTCTAGGGAGCAGGGAGAATGTAGAAGAGTCCATACTCATCTTTTTTGTGGTACCTCTGGGATCCGTTATCCCCTTTCCTCCTCTGGGAGTCTTCCTCTCATTCTGTGGGTGCCTGGCAGTTGGATGAAGCGCTTCCTCAAGCTCTGTCTTGGGCAGGCTTTAACGCCCCGACTGTGCCTTTGTTCTAGAGCGTGCCAGCCTCTCAGACCAAAGAGCAGGCCGCAAAGGTTGAACCCGCAAAACCCGCAGCAGCTGGGAAAGCTGCAGCAGCTGGAGCTGCAGCTGGGAAAACTGCAGCAGCTGGAGCTGCAGCCGTTAAGGGGAAATCCGAGAACGTAAAGGCCAAAGAGACGCCCAAGGTAGAATACAGATGATTCTGGGGGAAGTTGTAAGTCTGGTGTCGGTGGGTTTTAATTGGCCTTTTCTTCTATCTACAGTGTCTTTTCATGTGTCTTCTCTTTGACTACATCATCGTTATAGCTTATGTTCTCCTCTCCATCTTTTCATTATAAATATGCATTTTTTTCCTTCTTTGTAATGGATGCATGACACTCCTGTGCCACCAGCTAAAATCCTGTTTGTTCTTTTGCGGAACAGAATGGAGTATATTCAACTCATTAGATTATGTCGCAAACTGAGATTGTTTGATTGAGGTTTGCCATTGAGTGCTTCCTTTCAGATATACACTGTGGTTTCTGAGGGCTGATAATTATTGTTTAGATTGATTGATCACAATCTCTTTGAGGACAAGGATGACTTTGTCTCAGAAGTTCCAAGTAGATGAAAATTACATAATGTCTTTTAGAATACATCTATTGTTTTTTGTTTTTGTTTATTTGAGAAACAGCCTTGTGCTCTTTGTGTTTCAAAGATTTAAGCCATTAGAGTGGAAATGCTTGAACTCCGGTCCTACAAGCGTCAGACAGAAAGAGGGAAGTCTGAAGTTTCTTTGAAAGGATGCATTTCAGGAATAAAATGGTGTGGACATGGCACTGGACCAAAAATATTAAATTGTAGGCCTCAATGTATGCCAACTGGCTTGCATGCAGATTGGGTGTGTGAGGTCAGCCAGAGGATATAAGTTTTCCATTGGTCATTATGGATTGTGTAAGTATGTCATTACAGTCCAGCGCCCCAGGAAAAGACTACACTAGATCTAGACTTCTTCTCTGGAAAAAGTAGGTAGTTTAGTAGGTTGTTTAACTAGTGTAGAATTTCTGCCTGAGCTCAATTTCTGGTTTTCTGTAAGAAGTTGATAGGTAATCCTGGGAAGAGTGTTTAGTTGAATCAGTGGCTCTTACAAAGCTAAATTTGAAATTGCTTGGTACTGTATGTTCAGCTGCACTTCCTGGGTGTTATGTTCTCATGGATCCACACAATGTGCTTAATAAGACAAAGGTATTTAAGTGCCTTTGTTCAGTCTTTATTTGCTTTACTGGGTGACTGTAGGGATTCTGTTGCCAAGTACTTTTACCTGGTGCACCTTGTACAGTTATTTACACAGGAATGAAAAGTGAATAACTATCCACATAGAAACAGCCTATAAAATATAGCCACAAATGTGTTTTTATTTCCATTTCTGCAGTACCAGATCCAGTACTGTAATACCAATGTAGTTATGGCTCTTTAAGAAAGTTGTGACAAGGGAGACCAGTGTTACAACAGTAAATTTCAATGGCAGCTTTGTGTCATCACTAACTCTTCTGGCCCCGTAACTTATTAAAGCGTGAACAAGGCCTTGCCTCATAGTTATTACATCAGTGCTGTGGTGCACTATGATAATGATATAGTGTCGACAAAGTGGTTTTGTATTTACTTAGTTCAGAACAATAGGACAGTACCGCTGTATAGCACATTGGTACTGTAGTGCTAGCACAGCTTTGTACAATATTAAAGCTTCCCTGGTCTGGCTTACAGGTCCAGGTGGAGGTGGGCCCTAGTGATGTCACAAAGGCCACTAAGGTAATACCAGCCTTTCCCCCGCCTCGTGCTCTCCCCCTACTAACATTCTGCAGCCTGTCGGTTATCAGTGTCAAACAGAATGAGAAGCATGAGACTCGTGTCCTCAGTTTGCTGTGGTTTCGTTGTGTGTATGTGTGTGTGTAGAAGCATGATGTGGACCCCTTTGAAGCTCTGGCTGACAGTTTACCCTCCTCAGACCCGCTCGTCCCCACAGCACCTGTATTCACTGGCCCTGAAGTCAAAGAGGTACTGAGCTCTCAGTATGCGGCTCTTTTTTTGCCCGTTAAAATGTGTGGTTACAAGAATGTCAGATGGAGCTATACTATCTATATAAGTCACTGTCAACATTGATTGAGTGTGTACTATATGTTGATTGTTTGCACAGTGATTTCTTGATTGTTTGTGTAACCCTTGTGTTTGTAAGTGTGTAGTAGTGTGTCTGGATTGGATACACAGTGCAGTTTATTGATTATGTGACTTGACTGAGTGTGTGATCATGTGCAGTGAGCTCATATAAATCTAATGGAGTGTGTTTGGCTTGTGTGAATGATGTTTTAGTTGTGTGTTGCATTGGTATGTGTGTATTGTGTGATTGAATCGATGGTGCTTTTGAAATTTACAGTATGTTTAAGTTGCCTGATGCAATGTGTGCTGTAGCTGTGTCATCTGTGTGATCTGGTTGGGTGCGTCAGAGGGTGTGTTGGGATTGCGTGATGTAATGCGGTGTGTAACCATCCGTAGGGGTTGTGCAATGTGGAGTGTGTGTGTGTGTGTGTGTGTGATCAGGTGTGATCGGTTTTGTCCTTTATGCTTGATCACCTGATCCAGTGGATCCAGTGTGTGCTGTAACCGTGTTGATTGTGTGACTGGGTCGAGTGCGTGGAAGTTCAGTGACGGACCGTCTGATGTGATGGAGGGAGTGACACTTTGTGCGGAGCGTGTAACAGCATGTGTTGCTTACCTCAGCATGACATCACGAGTGAGAAGGGAGTGCTGTGTGGGGAGAGAGAGAGCACGCTTCCTCCCGGATACAGGCTTGAAGACATGGTCAGTCCCCACACCCCCCCAACCCCCCTGCCCTTCCTCTTCATCTTCCTCGTTTTAGCGGACAGCTATACACTCCTGTGTTTTTGCTCGCCATGTTATACACTAGAGCTCTGCATCCAGCAGTGTGGAAATGCCTGGCACATTGTGCAATTGGGCTGCATTGTCATGTCCAGTTATTGCACTCTTGACTCTGACTGATGCATACAAATCTACTGTCGTGACCTTTTGAGTGTCGTTACCAAGCTGAAACTGAACTACTTATTCTGCATTTTTCCCCCAAGGAAAAGAAAGTCCCTCCAGGCAAACTGGATGACAAGCCCAAAGAAATTCCCACGGTAAGGCCACCTGGGTCTGACATCTTCACAGTAACAAATCACCTGTCACAGTATGTCCTTTAAGAAAATTTACTTAGTAAACATTGTCTGTGCATGTAACGACCGATCTTACTGTTGCGTAACTGCATGTGCTGTACATGCATGAGGACAAGACCCAGAAGCAATCTGTCAGTTCAGATCCATGCCTTGTGTTATAAACAACTGCCTTCTTAGGACCCTGACCTATCACATACCAAGTCTCTGTTGAAGCTTTTAGCTCTTTTTATGTGTGGTATGAGGTCGTGTAGGAACCCATTCATGTATTGCCGTATTTCTTAATGGTAAAAGCCTCACTGCTTGAATTGGGTGTTGGCTGAACAAACAGCTACAAGCTTTGCCTGTGTGACTCTGAGACCTGAACCAGTTGGTTCCTGTCCAGACAAACCAACTCACAGAGTGTTAGCCTGCTGTCAGCATACAAAGTGCTGCAGACTTTCACACAAAGTCTGCTTGTGTGGGCAGTTGTGTAGTGTGTTGGTTAAGGAGCTGGGCTTGTATCCAGAAGGTTGTAGGATTGATTTCTGAGTGGGGCACAGCTGATGAATCCTTGAGCAAATTTTTTAACTTGAATTACTTCAGTAAAATATCCAGTTGTTTAAATGAGTAATAAGTACAATGTCAGGTATGCAAGTCACCTTGGGTGAAGGTATGCATAGATAAATAGCATATCTCTGTCCCATTTTAGGGCTGCCGTTTGGTTTGTCACAGTTTGTTTTATTTTCCTTTTTATCTAACTTCAGCTTCAATATCTAGATGTCTTTCAACTACTCTGTCATACTTAATGTGTAATGCATTTGTTGAAGTGCTCTGTACATTAATATAACTGCCAATAATGATTAAGTAATGTTTTCTAAGGGCTGCACAGAGCAGCGTGATTCCATTTTTGCCTTGTGCACTGGAGCAGTTGTGGGTGTGACTGTACTTTTCCTCTGGTGTTCACATGCACGTCAGAATGTTTTGTTCAGTGCTGCTCCGTTGCGGAAGAGTGAACTGCGAGTCATAGACGCCCTCCAGTGGCCGGCATGTACACTTGCACATAAAAAAATAATGCAAAGTATTATTTGAAGCAGACATACTGTGTAACAATATGAAAAATATAAAACTGTAATACAAAATATATTGCCTTCATTTATTGCCATGAAAAAGGCTAATGTTATCAAATTCCAATAAGTATGCAAGTAATAGAATGAAAGGTGGAGTGGAGAAAAAATTAATGAAAGGGAAAAAATATTTTTAAAGAAAAATCATATTGATCAATAACAACAACCAAGAACATTCAAATCAAGGTCTGGACATGCCATTGAGGAAATTCACACATATTTTTTGAAGAGGCATGTGTTTAGGAGACAAAAAATGTGACAAGGTGGCATCATTCTCAACACTGTGTGTATGTGTTTTATTTACCCAGAAACCCTTGAGCACAGACGAAGCGCTGGACTCCCTCTCTGCTGGCTTCACGAGCTCTGCAGCTCCCATTGCCAAAAAGGAGGAGGCGGTAAGTCTCCAGACCCAAAGCGGTTCAGTTCATTAATCCCTGCACAGTGTGTCATGAACCAGGCCCCAGTGAGCTCAGTGTAAAGGAATCCATGGCAACAGCACTCACCAGCTCTAGGGGACACCGTGGGTGCCTAATGCCCTGTGAAACCATGGCTGTGAGTTTAACTGTCAGCCTAATCATTAGCCCCAGTGTGAGGATATATTCAGAGCACCCTTCGGAGCCTGGGCTTGCCCGATTCCTTGGTCCTAATTCGAACCCCCCCCCCGTGCAGGTTGTGGAGGATGTTGCTGCCATCGACGCCCTGTCCGCTGGCTTCTCTAACTTCGCCCCACCTCCTGCACCCACACAGAAGGTAAAGAACAGGAAACCTGAAAACCACAGAAACAGACTGACATCATCGTTCCACACTAAATATGTGAATCTTACCTGCAATATAAGCTGCCGTGGCTATGTAGCATCAGTTCCATGCATGTAGTCCATTTAGGATTTCATTTTGGACAGTGTGGATTCTGACCAGTGTTGTGCTTCTGTGTCTATGTTTCATATACTTTGTATTTATTCAATATTCATACCAGTTAACTGCACAAGCCAACACTTTCTAAACCCTCCCCAGAAAGCAGAGGACAAGGCTGCTGCAGCTGTTCAATCTACAGATCTTCCCAAGTCACCAGCGCCCCCTGCTGACAAGAAAGCCAAAGTGGAAAAGGTACTGCTGTACCTTGTCCTGTTCAGACTTCACATTAAATACAAAGCTGAGGAGCAATCCAAGGAGGAAGTTTCATATACAGGATGTTAGAGAGCATTGCTGATATACATATGTGCCACCAGTTGAATGTGAAAGCTAGCGGAAATGGCATTGTTTGTATGACTAATCAAGGCCTGTTCTCTGCCCTCCCACCCCTGTCCCCTCTGTGCCAGGTTGCAGATGACTTCTCACTGATGGGGGCTATGGGATCGCCAACCAAGGTGGAGGAGGTAAGCTACAGAGGGCCTTTGCCCCCCCGCCGCCCAGATGGTTAATTGCAGTCTTCTTTGGAGATTCTAATGGCCAGATGTTCAGAATCTGGTCATGTGAACTTTGACCTTGACTTATGTTGTAGGTGTTCCTTCACCCACAGCACAGGTGAAGGTTGCTGGGAAATTATTCCAGTGTCTCTCAGACTTCAAAGTAAAAGTAAATGCGTGGTTGAAATGTGCATTTGATCACTGCTTAGCCTTAGGGAAGTACAGTTCAGATGTAAATCAGGATGAGTAATGACTGTGAGTGTAAAAACATGATGACACGGTGGGGAAAAAACATGGTCATTGGAAATGGTCATGATGAGAGTGGACTTAATGCACAGCAATGGTCATTGGGAATCTCATTGTATTTCAATCCTGTATGTAAGTTTACTGGCTGAGAATGAAGAGGGCTGTGCATTTCAGTCCCTTACGTGTCCTTCTGGCCTCCCTGTCTGTCCCCAGGGTGCCGAAATGTCCCTGGATGCTCTCAGCGCTCTGGGGGACACCTTGGGCGCCCCGGAACCTAAACCAGAGTCCCCCAAACTCCGGCCTGAGGACATTGTCGCGGTACTGATGTGTTCTTGTGTGTCAGAGCGTTTGATCCATCATAACCATTCTGAAGTGGAAGGCCTGTCTGGAGATTAGAAGTCTGGGTTTATTGCGTGGAGAGGAAGTGTTCTTTTTTACTTTCATTGTGTCTGAAGGCCTGAATACCTCTACTGTGTGTGTGTGTGTGTGTGTGTGTGTGTGTGTGTGTGTGTGTGTGTGTGTGTGTGTGTGTGTATGTGTATGTGTATGTGTGTTTGCCACAGGAGGAGAAGCTAAAGAAAGAGAAGGGAGTGAGAGTTGGAGAGAGAGAGGACTCCATCCCACCAGAGTACAGGTTCAAAGAGGACAAGCTGAAAGATCTTCCCCCTCCCAAAAAGGAGGTAATGCCACTCGTGTGTCCACAAGGGATCAAAATGTTCGGGGAAAAAAACCTTGGGTGTCAAAATTTCATGCTGACCATGAGAGATCATCACAATTCCCCCCTGCCACTGATGTGCCATTTCAAAGTGTCAGTGAATCTGGAAAACTTCAAAATGACAGTGACCTGAAGGATCAACGAATCTGTCCATCCTCCCCTAAATGTCTCTGTCCCCTCTCTCTTCAGCCCTCGATGGATGCGGGAGAGGCTCTGGACATCCTGTCCGGAGATTTCGGGTTGCCTGCAGCTGCCCCTGTGGTCCAGGCCCCCATCACCACCCCCTCAGCTCCCCCTAAGCAGGTACGGTAACCCCTACACCCAAAAGGCAGCTATTTAGGGGCCCCTTGATTCCATTGATGATTGAAGTAAATGCTTCCAAAGAAGCCCAGACCTGCTTTTGTGTTTTATAGGTTTATTTTTTCCTGATAATATGGGGACCTCTGTTGAATGAAATAATGTTGTTTTATAACCTCCTGACTCACTGCCCCCCCACTCTCTCTTTCTCTCACTCTCTCACCCACTTGCACGCTATCTCTCTTTATTTCTCTATCAGCCAAAAGCGGAGGAGCTAATGGCTCTCGAAGCCCTTGGAGGTGATTTCGTCGCCTCCACAAAAGCAGCCGCTGTCCAGGCTCCAGTGGGCCCCCACCAAGCCCCCTCAGGTAAGTGCCGTACCGTGACCCTAACTGCGGTCGTACACCAAGCACTGTGTGTCCCAACTGGGTTCCCTGAGCTGCTTACCCATAGCACCGCTCCACTTTGACACATCTCTGCACTGTAGCTTCACCCCAGCAGAGCAGTTTGCATTCACTTCACATGATAATGAATCCCTCCGCTGTCCATTCAAGAGTAATGAAGGCCCTGGTACATTTCAGTCATATTATTTAAGCATCTGGAGATGCTCATGTAGTGGGGGCATGCAACATTACCACTGCTCACAGGAAGCATATGCCATATACATTTGATGACCCCCCGTCTGTGTCTGACTGTAGAAAGCCCCCCACACCGCTCCTCCTGCCCCTGTAGCCCCTGCCCCCGCAGCCAAGACTGACGAGGTAAGTGCACCTGTAGTTTCTTTTTACCTTTAGCTTCTTTTAGTCGTATCACTGATGCTGTGCTTGGAGTTCAGTAAACACAGGATGCAGCTGGATTGAGTGAGTGTGTGCCAGTGGTCATGCCACTGACATTTGCATTGGTGATTTAGCACATGCTCTCATACAAAATGCTTACAAGGAATCACTGTGGTTTTGGGGCTAAACATAGTATTTTTTTGTTCCAGGGTGCTGAAATGTCCCTGGATGCTCTCAGCGCTCTGGGTGACACCTTGGGCGCCTCGGAACCTAAACCAGAGTCCCCCAAACTCCGGCCTGAGGACATTGTCACGGTACTGATGTGGTCTCATGTGTCAGAGCGTTTGATCCGTCATAACCATTCTTAAGTGGAAGGCCCATCTGGAGTTTAGAAGTCTGGGTTTATTGTCTGCAGAGGAAGTGTTCTTTTAATTTTTTACATGTCTGAAGGCCTGAATCCCTCTGTGTGTGTTTGCCGCAGGAGGAGAAGCTGAAGAAAGAGAAGGGCGTGAGAGTTGGAGAGAGAGAGGACTCCATCCCGCCAGAGTACAGGTTCAAAGAGGACAAGCTGAAAGATCTGCCGCCTCCCAAAAAAGAGGTAAAGCAGCTTCCAAATCCATAACAAATCAAAATGCAAAACAATAAAGGTTCTGCAGTTTCATCCAGACTTGAAGGTTCTTCGCAAGTCCCCTTGTCTTGACAAAGTGTCACTGACACTTGATATCTTCAAGGCTTAAAGATTTGCCTACTCCCAAAATGAGGGCACAATTAGCAGGGACAAGTTTTTTTTTTTGTCTGTTTCAACTGATTTTGAGTGATGCATTTAGTTCATTCACTATAAGGGGTGCTTCATCTTAGACAGCAGTCATTGGTTTAATGAGTCTCTCTTACCACAACAGCAGCAATAATAATAATTATCTCTGTATAGGATTTTTTATACAGAACACAAAGCTCTTTACAGCAAGGGGATGACACATGGGTTGCACATAGCTGTTGACTCGTCATGCGATAGATTTGATTGGTCTGTAAAATGAAGGGGATGATTAGCTAGCCCGACTGAGACAGACTGGCAGGCAGTTCAGGACACTTGGATTAAAGCCAGCACTGAGGCTGGGTTCAAATGTCAGGCAAATGAAATTTGTAAAGGCATCACCCATGAAATCAGTGATTGGTGTATTTATGGAATCAGCTCGAAAGCCAGTGACAAGAGCAACCAATGTCCCCTCTTGCCTCAATATCTCTGTCCCCCCGCTTCCTTCAGTGTCTGTGTCCTCTCTCCCTTCAGCCCTCGATGGATGCAGGAGAGGCTCTGGACATCCTGTCTGGAGATTTCGGCTCCCCTGCAGCTGCCCCTGTGGTCCAGGCCCCTGTCACCGTCCCCTCTGCCCCCCCTACAGAGGTATGCATTTTATAGCGAGGACACCAGCAGACCCTTTACCCCCCTTTAAGATTAGCTTAATCAGTGTGCCTGAGGGCATTTAACATAAAACATATTTAATGCATTTTTATGAGTATTTCAAAATACAAAATTGTCATATAAAATATTGTATATTATTATATAATTATAAAATATTACAGTATATAATATAATATAAAACAAGTATAAATCATAATGTGAAATATATTAATAGATCACATGTACATTAATCTTTGTAATATTTGCTGTGTGTCTACAACTGTAATAATGTTAATTAATAGCTTGCCCCAGCATTCCTCTGTGCCCATGCCCTGTAGAGATGCCTCCCAAGACTGACTCATCCCTCCCTCCCTCTCTCTATCTCTGTCTCTGTCTCTCTCTCTCTCTCTCTCTCTCTCTCCCCCTCTCCCTCAGTCTTCCTCAGACTTTGCTCTGGATGCCCTGGTGGGAGATTTCGTCGCCTCCGCAGCTGCCCCTTCGGTCCAGTCTGCTGCAGCCCCTCCCATTCAAGCTGAACGGCAGGTGCTGAGAGTCACCAACAGCTCCCTAATTCGGTTCTTGCCATGTGCTGTCCAAAGCTCTACTTAATTGCTTAAAGATTACCTAATGTTCCAGTGTTTGTATCACAGTAATACACATGCACAAGCACACACACACACACACACACACACGATAACAATCACATATATAGTCATTATATGTTATAGATATAAAACTTCAGTAACAATCTACTCATATTTAAGTGGTATTGAATACCAGCTCTTAACACCAAAACACACACTTTTGTGTGAAAGGCTATGAGGTTACTTCACAGAGTATCAGCGTCCACGTCTCAATAACACAGGAAGAAATCACATGGTAGTAACTCAAAACAACAGCGTAGCAACACAACATTTGTACACCTGTCCTCTTAATGTTTGTAACGTTTTTGTCGTTTTTTTCTCACGCTTCTCTGTAGTTGTCTGTGGGGACGACGGAAGCTCTGGATGCTCTGTCGGACACCCTGATGGACACCACCCCCGCCCCAGAACCCGCCCCTGTCCCAGTCAAGGACATTGTTAAGGTGGGCCTTCAACCAGCAACCTGCAGGAAGAGCAGCAGCCTACCAGGGCTTTGGCCACAGATAGTCACAGATAGCAGACAGCTGGTTCTCTAATCATTTCCTGCACATTGACACGGGCTTTAGTATATCTTTATCCATATTGTTGCTATTTTGCATCATTCTGACTTTGCACTCTTTATTTATGGGTCTGATGATTCAGTGAGTCATAGGCTCTTTTTTAAAAAAACCTGCTCAAAGATGAAAACGCAGCACAGCTTCATGTTAGTCTGTGAACACAGGAACCATGAACATGCCTTATCTCTACACTAATTTCAGGAGAAGAAAATAATAGAGGAAAAGGTGAAAAAGATGGGAGAGAGAGACGACACTCTCCCACCAGAATTCCAGCCCTCGGAGAAAGACATCCAGGTAACCGCTAAAACTGTCGTTTGGTATTGTTCGCTTTGCGCACACCTTCAGTTATTTGTTTGCGCAGATTCATTCCAAAGCCCACCTTGATATATATTTTTTTCTATTAGTCACTTTCACCTGTACAGTTACGCATGGGAATTTGCTGGAAACTGCATGGACTGCTTGCAAGCATTAAGATTGGTTTTGCTTTTCTTTCAGGAAATGGAGAAGGCTAAAGCCAAGGCCAAGGCAGATGTTAGACCCAAGAAGGTTTGAATCCTTGTGGAGAAAAGTGAAATATTTATTTACCCTGCAGTGAAGGAATATCCAGGGTTGGGCCCTTTGACATTCTGCTCAGTGCGGCTTTCCTTGTCCCCGTGCAGAAATCCATCGATGACGCTGCTGCCCTCGAGCTTCTGTCCGATGATTTCTCTGCTCCACCTCCTCCCGCTGCTCCAGCTGCTTCCACGCCCAAAGCATCAGCAGCAGTAGCTGCTCCCCCAACGCAGTCGGCCGCTGCTGCTGCAGAGTCACTGGTACAACACATTCTCTCCACTAGATGGCGTCTGTTGACAGTTGTGGGCTCATGCTTGTCTGGAGAACTCATAAAATAGTTCTTAAGTTATAAATATCACCGCAGATTAAGGAATAGCTGAAACAAAATAAGAAAAAGCAACATCTAACTAGAGAATGTAATTCCAGGGAATTACGAGTGCATAAAATGCAAACAGTCTAATTTTACATAGATAAAAGTATATAGGCCTACATCAAACAGATGTAGGTGGTCAGAACAGCTGCCACAAGATTCTAATTGCTTAATGGCTCTATTGTGATGTCATAAAGGCCAATGTTAAGTCTATGGGGAAAATTTTGATAGTTTTTAATTAATAGTTTAAAAAGTATAAATGTTACAAAAATAAAAAAATACATAGCATAAGTGTCCTTTGTAAGACCTACGCAACACAGTTTGAATGAAGTTTCTACGTTAAAGGGTTGAAGCTGTATTAAACGCACAAAATTGGTTAGAAGAAGAAAAAGAAGAATAAGAAAAAAAATTCGGATAACAATAGAGAGCATTTTCATGCACTCTAATTATAATGTGCATGCAAACAAAGGGAAAGATTTGATTATTGAACAATAATTATTGAACTCCAGTGTGATTGGTTGTTTGACCGAGTGATGATTTGGTACCTTTATTGATTTTTTTCAGATGGATTGATTGACTCATAGACTCATTGACTCATAATTGTTTGACGGATTGAGTGGTTTACTGACGGAGTGAATGTTTTGAGGACTGGATGATTGACTGATCAAGTGATTGTCTGATGGATTGATTCATTCATACATTTCAGCAGGCACCAGGCCCTGTCTTGGATGCCTTGACAAGCACCCTCCTGCCAAGTGCCATGGAGTCCCAGCCCAAAGTCCAAAGCCCTGTGTCAGAGAAGCCAAAGGTAGGGAGAGATGCAAGGGAGAAGAGGGCACACAGATAGTTTACTTTACAGTGCAATCTTTTTAGAGCTGTCTTCATATTTCAGCATGAGTGTACATTTTGGAATTGTACTGCACTGAAGGGATATGTTAGTTAATGCTGACGATGTCAGAGTGCATTCTGGGAAAACTTACTGGGCTTTTTTTCACTGCAGCCCAAGAGCGGAAAGTCCAAGTCTAGATCAAAGGTAAGATCTGGAATTTTTAAATATAATGAATATTTATACATATATATATAAGAAAGTCATAAGGTCTTGGCACAGTATGAAAAATATATCCTCTGAGATTTTCCAACCTTGGTTCCAGAAACAGGCAGTGGAAGACACGTCAGCCATCGATAACCTGTCGGGACAGTTAGTGTCAGACGTGGTGCCCACCTCGCCCACTAAGAAAAGCAGTAAAAGCTAGACCTCTGAGGTAAGGGGCTTGGACACATTCATTTAAAAAGACACAAGAGCCTCAATTGAACAGAAAAACTATTCCTCGTAGTTGCTTGCTATCCTGACATTATTCACTCTTGTCTTGTTTCTACATCATCTCACTGATGTCATCATTTCAGCATGCGTTTTTCTTGGGCTTGGAGTTAGTCTACATTTCATACTGAGTTTTAATTTATGCAAATGAGAAGAAATATGATCTTTTTTTTCCAAACCATAGTCCCCTTGTTTAAAACTTACCTATATCAATGTATTATTAAATGTTTAATTGAAAGTTTAGGGTAATATACAGTATTTTAACATATACTAAAATAGGTGGATATTTTGTAAGATATCAGTTACTATAACTTTGGTATATGTGTTATTATTACATAAGCTATACAATATATTTTAAAATAATACTGTATGTAATTTTAAAATGCATCTTATAATTTATGAAAAAGATAAATCAAGGAGGCAACATTTTATACAGGATAGCCTTAAAGCCCCAATCAAAGTTTCAAAGTTATATATAAGTGTTAGTACTCTATTTTAGTTTCAGATGAAGCTCAAGAGGAGCAAAAAAAAATGTTTTGAAACATTTTGAAACAAATATATGCATTTTCTAATGTCTAAAATATGCATTTTATATTAAACATGTATGTTGACCTTTCATTAGAAATGTATTATGTAAATATTTGATTTCTAATATTTAATATTGTTGAACTATTATTGTTAGGGTCTGTTGACACTGCTATGGGGGGGGACCTCCTGGGGGTGCTCTGTCCAATGAGATTAGTACATGCTGTCCGTTTGTAGTCACGGTCATGACGAGTTCTTTTTTTGTTTTTGTTTTTGCAGGTTCCCAGTGCCAAACACTTTCCCTGCTGCCTGACGACTTTGCAAATGTATGGAGTGTGGGCACCACTGCAGGGAGCTGCTCTGACAGAACTGTTCTCTAATTTTTTTTTAAAGGGTTGAAAAATATAGAAGATAAAAGCCAATCGTGCTCACACAGTCTGAGAAATGCCTTTTCTGCTTTATTTCAAATGCGACAGAAGATTGTCGCTACTTCGGTTTCTAGTTTTCTGGCTTTTGATGTTCTCCTACAAGAAACCCAGAGGGTCTCCTTCTTTCCCGGGTCTCCTAGCGATGATGGTGTTGCTATCCGAAGCTTACCTGTTCTCAGTGTGTGGGGAAAATCTACGGGAGGCATTGCCTTCCTACTGGCACACAGCGTTCTCTCAACGTTTCTGTAGGGTTTCAGAAATGTTTTGGGAACAGTGTGTGCCGGCTGGGTGTGTGGCAGTACAAGAGTGAACAGAATTTTAAAACTTGTTTTTACATTGTCAGAACATGGAACGTGGAGAATGAAACTGTATTAGGATGTAATGGTGCACAAGTGCTGGGTGTATGTTCACTGATCTTTATACATTGTGGATCAACTGATAGTGTGCACAGTCAATGTAAAGTTCCATCCAGATAATATAGAGGTCATTTAACCTGCCAACATGACTCCTGAAAACACGACCACTGGTATGAGTTTCTTGTTTTTAGCACCATGCAAATAAAGACACTAGTGTACAGCACAGCGTGTATAGGTATTAAGTACATTTAATTTACAAAATTAAGATATGTAAAGGATCTTACAACAAATTATCTGATTTATTACTTTTTTTTAATTGCTACCATTCTTATTTTTTCATTTAATTCTTTTACACAACATATAAAAGAAGGGGCTGTTTGTGTATACTGATAGGCTTTTAAATGCATGCATCAGTTTCCTGAAGTGCACTTAAGGATGATCTGTGCAGTCCGTGTGGACACTGCCACAGTGTTACACTGTATACATATCTTCAGCTGGGTGAAAGTTATTACCAACACTTAAGTGCATAGTATTACATTTCCTTCCTATTGTTTTATTAAAGATGCATCTCATTTAAACAATAGTGATTTTATGGAAATCAACGATAATGCAATGTTTGGTTCACAGAGCGTTGACCATGGCAATATGACGGTTTTTGGCTCTTCCGTTAATGTTAAATCAGTTTACCCATTAAGAATAGAAATGTTGCCTTTGTGCTATCATTACCCACGTTATGGTTTTCTTCTATAATCAAGTCCACAATGTAAATTCTTTGTTCAAATTGGCAACTAAGCGGCAATGTTTTAGGAGTTTGAATTTTGTTCAGGTGAAAATCGCAATAAAATGCAAGGACCGTTTTTGGCTCAGTTGGATTCCTCACCAAAATTTTAAAATGGTATCCATGCATTAAAGGCAATCTTTAAAAAAGTGCATACATTAAATTTTTAAGACAAACTGCACGTTTGTAGCCTATATGTTAAATATTAAAAATTGCACCATTGTGGAATGACCTTCACTATTTTTGTAAGGGTTGCTGTTTATTAACATTAGCGAGTGCGAACAAAAAAAAGTGTATAAAGAACATATGAATACTAGAAGTGTGTGTGTATGTATGTGTGTGTGTGTGTACGGGGTTTGGCACGTGACAACCGTGTCAAGCGGCTGTCAAGCATGCACTTTTTAATTTTTTTTTTTTTTTTTGCAAAAAGCAGTTATCGTCAGCATAGTGCGCTTCTTTTATTTACCGCATTTTGGTACTTTGATGGGTGCATTTGTAACTGAAACATTGAAATACATTGCAATCGACTTGTAACTTAAAATGACTTTTAACTCCACATGCCTGAGAATCACTGCAGTGTATCTTTCAGTGCATCTTTCTTGGACTTTACGACGCAAACATTAATAAATTCCCTTTCTTTCCATTGGCTCTACCTGTAAAATCACGTTAAAAATTTACGTAGGACATGGCTACTTACTTTGCATTTGCTTTTTTAAACATTTTCCTGAAAACCCCTTAAATTCTTTAAAGATAACTATAAATATTGTTGAACGTGAGGGAAGACAGCCCGGTGAACAAGGGTCTCATTCGCTACATTGTGGAAGACATTTTAGATGACTGTTTTTGTTGATTGGCTTTGAGTATTTTTCTCTTAACCATGGGTTTCAAAGTGTCGTATAAAGACCAGTAGAATAAAAGGAATATATACGCAGTTTCATCATGTCTATTATTGTAAGGGAACGTTCATTAGATAACGCCAGAAAAGTTTTGTAATTCTACTTTTCACCACAAGGAGAAGTAATAAATTAATGGAGACAATAGCCATTCTAGATAATGTAAATTGACTGTGGCCTAAATAAATAAAAACAAGACAACTGCCATTTTGAAACATACGAGCGCATTTTCTGTTTAATTTTATTTAATATGTGTAAAAATGTACAAAAATAATGATAGCAAACATACAACAAAACAATTCACAGGTTCTTCACAGTCATATAACACTAAGATAAAACCATTTCTTAGAACTGGTGATGACTCTTGAGGCAGTTTATCTACAAAGGTTCACTGTTCTGGCATTGAGTTTTGTGGTCATGTTACCAAGTGTTTGCAAGACCTACTTTCGCAATTTATGTGTACCTGCTGAAAAAAGTCAAGAAAAAGAGTCTCTTGAATGCGCGCCTTTGTGCTTCTGATGTTGATTGTCCTAATGTAAACATTTAAACGCAGATTTTTGGTGGTGAATGACAATCAAAAGTGACAAAAAGCTAGACAAAAATATAATCGTTAAATGTTAGATTTAGTGTGCACATTTGAATTGTTACAGAATTAAATTTCTCAGTTTGAATTATTTGTTAAATCGCATGTGTAAATTCTCTGAGCAGGTATGTAATATCTACGGATAATTGACCTATATTGACCTGACAGATGTGAGTGTGTGAGTGTGTGAGTGTGAGTGTGAGTGAGTGTGAGTGTGAGTGTTGCTCTAAAGTGATACCCGTGGGCAGACAAACCAAACTGAAATGTCCGTGGCTTTCTGCACATAATCTGGGGGTCTCAGGCAGAAGATGTGGTGATGGAGTGTCTTCTGCGGGACCTCAGCTTCCCAGCAGCAATTTCACCCCCGCTACCTACCCAAAGGGAAAGCATTATGTAAATAGATATTTAATAAATATTTCTATATTTATTTTCTTTTTTCAATACATTTTAATAATTAATATTTACACCAAATGTTTGAATAGAAACATTTCATGTAAATAAATAGAAATTGTTGTCAGTTGTACTTTGAATTTCCTCCTCATGAATCCTTTTCAGCTAACTCAAGTGACAGGCATGTGTAAGAGTTTGAATGCCACACCACCACGTATTGAAAATATTATTCTAAATACAGTAATTTAAACTATTATGAAAAGGGAATGGTTTCTTGCTTTTTTTACCCTGACACCCACAGGTGTCTGGTTTATTGGCATAATCCAGGCCTACCTTATCTCAGTTAGACATATCTGTCTGGACTGGCCTGACGCACTGTTGCTCGGCTTTTCGGCCTGGGCAAAAAAAGGCAAAACATGAGTATGCCTGAGATCCGGTAATTACAGTTGCAGAATTAAAAAAAGAAGATGACTCACCTTCTTTTGTAATGATGGGGACATCGTCTTGTTCTCATCCCTGAGGTAATTGAAAAGTAAAACAAGAGCAACAAGTGTTTTCTGTGGTAGCTTCACCAACATCATTTTATGAGCAGACAGTTACAACTGAATGACAAATTGTTTAAATAGAGGTAAACTGGAATGCCAAAATGTAATACTGTTGTAATACAGGATTACAAATAGGGCAGACAGTTTTATTGAAGTACTGTCATGGATGGGGAAGTGTAACAGATAGACATGGCTGATGGGTACAGTACTTACGGTTGCAGTAACAGATGATGCTGATGAGGATCATGAATAGCAGTCCGCACCCACCAGCCACTGGGGCCCAGATTATCCAAGAACAGCTCAATGCAGTTTCTGCAAAATAAATATTTAAGTGTGTGTGTATGTGTGTACGTGTGTGTGCGTGCACGTGTATGTATCTGTTCATGCAAGTACATCTGTGCATATGCGTATTTGTATGGCGAGTACTGATGAATTGTTTGCTACCACCAGAAGGAAGAGCAGGGGCTGTATTTGCTCCTTTGTGCCTGTCCCATTCTGTGTCTCTCCTGCTGTGAACACGATAACTGAAATCGTTATGAATACATATGGATAAAGCTTGATTGAAATTATTTGATTTTAGGGCTGTTTTGCCAGCTGTAAAGAGTGCCAAAGGTATGTTCTCAGCTGAGTGGTGGTCTGGTTTACAAAAGGACCAAACTCTCCTATGCCTGCCCACTGCATATACAGGTGGCTCAAACTGCCTGGCCTTGCAGACCGATGTGCCGGTGCTTTGTGTTCCAGCAGTGGAGTGGAATCATTCATTTAATGCAAGGGATCTGTCAAATCCTATACTGCACACTAAGTTTAATAAAACTTCACGTTGCATTCTCAAAACACCAAAACAAGCAAAGTCAGCGGTTCCTTCTACATAGGGAAAATATGCTGAAATAGAAGAGATGCTTGATGCTGCGTTTCGCCAGGTTTAATACAAGGCTCACTCGAAGTTGAACTTCAGCGCGACAATCATCGTCCTATTATATATAAGCCCGACTGTAGACCGGTGAGGAAATACTTACTGTTGGTATTCGTTCTTTTCTCGCACTGGCAAGGTTCCGTGGTACACTTGGGGACAGTCTCCGCTGCTTTTGTGGGCGCTTTCTTTGTTGTCGCCTTAACGGTTGGTTTTGGCTCTTTGAAAATGAGTTGTAAGAAACTGACATCATTGGATTATAGCTGTTTACCTCACTTATACAGTTTTATATATTCATTGTATGGTAAATGCAACTAATTATAGTACAATTACAACTACCAAGACTACATAATAATAATAATAATAATAATAATAATAATAATAAAACTATTGGTGATTTAACCCATTAATATTTTTAATTAATATTTATCATTAATACTACTACTACCAATAATAATAATAATAATAATAATAATAAAAGAAAATAGAAGAAGAAGAAGAAGAGCAATTATTAACAAAATAAATTGGTCAAAAAAAAAAAAAAAAACCTGGACGTCCTTCAACGCGCGTTGCTTCCCCAAAGTGCAGCTCATTATTGTTGATTGAAGCACAGCTGTACAGTCCAGCGTCTCGTGCCTTTTTGAACTCTTTCAGGATGAGGATGTTATTGGCAATCTTTTTACTATCGAAAGCGGGGTCAAGACGCGTTTTTGCCCGGTCACCGGAGAAAGATGCTATGAAATTTATACCTCTCTCCTGGACTCGGAACCAGAGTACAAGAGAGCCCTTACGCTGCGGCACACACTTTAAGGGCACTTCGCTGTTCTCAGGAGTTCCGATATTACCATATGTATCTGGAAAAAAAAAAATTATTTAAAATGTCCAGTGAAATTACGAAATAAAGAAGGTATAAGGGTGGTAATTGTTTGATGCCAATTTGATTTTCTTAATTCATGAACATTTAAAAATTATTTTAAAAAAGTCAATGTGTTGATATGCAATGCCAGTATAAATTACTCAACCATCAGTGGAACAAATTTACACACTTAACGCGATAAAACCAGGGTAAACGAAACAATAAATTCATATGAATAACAGTAAATGCAAATAGACGATATGAAATAATCTGCGGTGTCGTGGTCGATTTTTGTAAACATGAGTTGTTTAATCGTGTGCTTGAAAAAATAACAAATCACGCCATTGTGTGGTCATTATGGGCATACATATTTATCATGTTCATGTTATATTGTTGGTGTTTTATCATTTTAAAAATGATTTATGAAATATAGTGTATATTTAGATTTTTATACAACGTCTTGACATGAAATACCCTGGTTTGTGTTTCTGCCTCCTTTCCCCAAAACCAATTTTAATAGCCTAAAGGCATGTGTTGAAAAATTCAATTTACCACATTATTCCAAGTTAAAAGACTTACTGTTTTAGCAGTAAATATGCCTAATAATCCGGTTGTTGTACTGCTGCATTTATTCTGTAGTAAATTGTTGACTACACAGAACGATAAACTGGCAATTAGCGGCTGCATTATATGGAGCGTACTTACAATGAAACAGGATCAGAAGGACAAATATCCACTCCAACACCTGAGACATTTTCTTTCCGTGTGTCAATGATCTTTTTCCTTCTGGAGTGACGTTGAGTTGGTGGAAGAAGAAAGCGCGTTAAGGTATGGTCTTTCTCTCTCTCGCTCTCACTCTCGCACTGTTTCTCACACGCCCTCCTCCTCCCCTGCGCTCTTTCAGTCTGCAGTAGACCTAAAACAACATTTGTCCTCGGTTACAACAGACAGTGAATGATTCTCTTGTGGGGACCCTAGGTTGTTAAAATACCTTAAAGAAAATCTTGATTAGTTTCGACACGCTAATGTGGCTATCGGTGCGTCGCACAAGCCTTCCTATGGCAGGATTCTTGTAATGCAGTATAGCCTTGTAAGAACATTGCAGTCATTTTTCAGAGCTTGAGTAATTCGCTTCATTAATTGTAAAGGCTAATATACATATCCAGGTGAATTTGCCAGATCTTACTGGCATCATCCACAGGTGAATTTGCCAGATCTCACTGACATCATCCAGACTGGTGAACACGGCTGATCCTGCCAAATTCGGAATGATAGCATTCAGCATTGGAAGTATGTGTTTCTCCCACACGACGGCCTCGTTTAATGTTTTTAGGTCAATACACATGCAGGTGTTTCCTTCGACGAACAGAACCATTTATGTCTGTCATTGAGCACTCTCTGAAATTTGAGTTGAGTAGTTCCATTCTTTCCAGTTTCTTTGTGCCCACCGACCTCTTGAAACTCCAAAGATGACGGTCATTTACATATCTGATAACGTGCTTAGAGCGCAATGCAAAGAAAACAGCAAACTACAACTAATACAGTTCAATTTTTTTGAATGAACAGACACACAAACAAGGCAGACGTTTAATTAAAAAGCATAAAATGACAACCCTTAACCAGCCCTCTTAAGTAATACAAAAAAAATCACCTGACAATACATAGAAAAATTAATGGTAGTGATGATGATACCAATGCAAACTAAGAACAAGGTGTTATGTGGTTGCTTATAATACTGTGATATGATAATTTACATGTAATCAGGGGATGGCATCCCAGTGGCTATCTTGTTACCCAGGATGGGGATTTGGAATGGGATAAGTTTGTGATATTGTGTACTGCATGTAATAAAAAGGTATTATTTAGTTGCTAATGCTATTTATTTCCACAATTAATCCACTTGTGGAGGCAGCTAGCATAGTGGTAAAGCAGTGTGGGCAGCAATGTAGCATAGTGGTAAAGAGCAGGACTTGTAACCAAAAGGTTGCTGGTTCGATTCCCCACTGGGGCACTGTGCTGTGCCCTTGGGCAAGGTACTTAACCCAGATTTGCCTCAGTAAATATCCAGCTATTTAAGTGGATAAAATTGTAACCTATGTAAGTCGCTCTGGATGAAAGCATCTGGTAAATGATAGTAATGTAATAATGTAATGCTACCTCCGTCACCATAAGGGAAGGAGCACAGGGAGCCAAACCTAATCTCCATCACCCCAGTAACGGGCAGCTTTGATCCTCACCACATCCTCCTGATGACGACGTGGGGCCTTAAGTTAAAGCACACATGTAAAATAAGCGTTATTGCATGAGTCTTGCAGAGCGCACCTCGTGCACCACCGGGTGGTCTGCACAGGCTTGCACGACTGGAGCCCACCAATCAGCTGCGCTCTGCGCGTCACTCTGCGTTTGCTCTTAACCACAGGCCCGCTCCGCGCTGCAGAATCAGACCCCCGGTGACAAAAACAAGGCCTACTTACTGTAAATAGAGAGGCAAATCAATGACACGAATGAACAAATGCAAAACTTTCACAACATAAAGCCACACTGTTACTGTTTCATTGTTCTACATGGGCGATTGACTGGATGTGAGCCTAAATATTCCCACTGTAGGTGTTGTTGTGTCATAAATATTGTATCGCCTCTTATCAGATACAGATCATATTCCGCTGCCAGTTATTGTTCTCAGCTTGTATTGACCAGAACAGCATGAAGTTGCTTAGATGTTAACTGCAATATATATTTTATTAATTTTTTTACATTTTATTCTACCTTGTTTTCTGAATTTTGTTTAAAATTGCATTTATAAATCAGCATGGAAATTGTCATTGTCTGACAATAATAGCGCTACTGGTCCTACTAATGATAATTTTAATAAATAATAGCACTAGCTCTTGTATTATGTTGGATATATTCATTAAGAGTGACAACTATATGTGGATAATATATGTAATCTTTCATTTATTTGAAACTGATCAGTCACGATTGCTCCAGATGATCTCAAAAATAAAATTCTTTTTTACATCCTCACAACTAATTTAAAAGCAGGTATTCCATTTATATAATGCTTTTGCAAGAGGGTTACACATTTCATTCAGTCTTAGGAGCCGATAAAAATTGCATCAGATAATGACTGATGCAAATAAGATCACACAGAAGCACAGCACCTAACATAGAATTTAGGCACAGCATCTCAGCAGGGCTTAGCACGCCACCTCTGCACACGTGCCCCCATTCCTTATTGGGACTCAGGTGTCACTGCTGATGTATAAAAATAAAACTGATACCACACCACTTCCTGCCTCACACTGTTGCAGATAGACTGCATGCTTTAAAAACAACTCATAACTCTCTACGAGGCTAGACCACTTGGCTTTGCATTCAGGGAGGGATTTCAGACAGCATGGCTCCAAAAGCGAACCTGTCCTCTGGATATGAGGCAGAAACTGTATAAAAAGGCACATGGGGTGAAAATGAGGGATTTGATTTTGTGGTGACCTTCTAATACACATGTCACAATGTTACATAAAGTCTGTACATTCAAGTTTAATTCTATTGGACTCCACTTGGAGCATTTTTTTAGACTGGATTTGATTTTTTTCCTTCATATTTGTGTAAAGATTTAAGAGGAAAGAATGTAAACAAAAGAAAACTGAATAAAACTGTCAAAGGAGGTCTTATTGTCTCAAATTTAGAAGGAACACATTTGTATCAAACATAGAAACAATGAAATATATTGGCATTTTTCAACATGTTGAAAATATCCATATTCTCTTCTCAAACCCCCCGTCTGTTAAAAAAGCTATTTATTTGTTGTATTTCCTGCAAGCAAACGGTTCCATAGTTGTCTTAAGATCCTTTTATCACTATGATGAAACACTGTTGTATTTTGAACATGCAATACTTCACACTCATCTAATGTAGCAGCAGTAAGTAGCTGTTCTAAATTTAATTTTGCGTGCTTGGACACTGATAATAATTCATTGATATCAATTGATAATTCATTATTTTAGCATTATTATCCTATAAAGGAGCAAAATAACTCTCACCCTTGTACCTCAAGACAAACTTTTAACTTGTTTTGTAGAGATTATTATTTAAATGTTACTGTTTTAAAAGATAAAAAGAAATCTCATTTTGGATGATTCTTGTAAACAATGGGTGGTCATTGGCGCTGAGCTGCTCTCTGGTGACAGTATGAGCATTGAATTAGTCTATATCGCCCTCTTTAGAATAATGTACCACATTGCAGATACCCTGACCTGACCCTTTACCAAAGCATACAGTATATTGAAATGTATCCATCCATGTATCCATCAAGTATACACTTGTCATGCAAATAAAACCAACTGAAATTCATTTAATTGGAAATCAAGACATGTAAATACCTTTGCTGCTCTCACATTGAAGTCCGGTGACTCTTATTTACAAAGGGACACTACATCACAAAAGCATGTTTCTTTAAGTTTGGAAAACATCACCCTAATGTAATTGTTGAGGAAATAATTCAGGTGGAGCAGTTGAATGTTTTGAGTTGAAGCTCGAAATGCTTGAAATCTGCGCAGGAAATCACAAGTGGATTCTTTAACACCCTGCATGCAACCAGAGACTTGTGTAAAATCAGCTGCAGAGCTAGCAGCCCCTTCACTTGCGGGTTTACGCTGTTGGGCAAACCATGCATCTCTGGCCCCATTCCCAGACCAGTCCCCATTGTCTTCCCCTTCAGGGAAGATAAATTTATCTTTTTGCAGTAGCCCAGTCCCTCCCATTGCAAGTTCCATAAGCTGAGCCACATCACTAGGGAGAGCTTGGTACAATTTAGTGGCTCTCAACAGCCAGTCATAGAAAGGACCCGGACAGCACATCGGATTGGGAGCCTCATTCAGCATAGCCCTCATCTCCCCTCCTGTCCACTGTTTTATTACTGCCATGCTCCCGCCATAAATTTAGGGTGTTGGCTATACTGCGCACCACTTCTAGTATAGCCAGTCTCACTATCCTCCACTGAGCTATGACACTTCTGCAGTTTCTTCGTTAGGGGATGCGTGTTTCCTAGGTCACGCCGTAGGTGCACTCTCACTACCGCCCTCTGCTCCAGCAACAGAATCCGCAGACGACGCTTGAGGGGGAGAGGCCCCTTCCGGAGATTGTGGAGGCGCCGAGGGGGGAGTGCAAGCGGCTGCAAACATCACAGGGTCCTCCCCTGGATCATAGGGCGGTGGCAGCTGTAGATACAGAATCATTGGGCAGGTTACATAGCATGCCAACGGGCTTTTCACACTCTCTAGGGCTTCCCTTAAGCTTGTTTCTGAGGGGTGCGGATTGTGCGTCGCTCAGCGAAATAGCATAGCAGTGGCTTGCTTAGTACAGTTGCCGGGGTTTCGCCTTTCTGCTGATGCCTTGACGGAATAAGGGTCTTTTTTTTTTTAAAGCTGCGGCTAACGGCATCAGGTCAGCCTGACTAACTCTTTGAGCAAGGTTTAGAAGGGTTTCCTTGAAACCCGGACTCCAGACTACTACATCGTGACCCTTATCTGTGTTTCTCTCTACCGGCTTTGGTCTGTGTCTCACCGCTACCCTTAACGATACTCTCATGCACTTTCATATAAGGGTAGCCCCATGTGGGATCCCCATACTCAATGTCCAGCGGAGAATTGCTCTGGCAGGCTGTAGATTCTGAAACACCAACTCCCTTCTTTTTATCATTCCTCTCTGAAGATTTAACTCTGTTTTGATTAGCGGTACTATTCTGGCCACCCATATTGTATGCCCTTTCTCAAACTTAGAACATCCCACAATTCACAAACATGCGCTAGAAAATAAAGCCCTGCTCCCCCTCTGCACGTCTTAAGACCTTCGTTTACACCTCTCAGACAGATTTCCTGGCGTGACTAGTCCCATTGTACCAGACTCTGCCGTTTTGGCACACTTGGCCTTATTTTCCCAAGAGCCGTCCACAGAGAATTTATTTCTCCTAACAGGAGGCTACCTCCCTCCTGCTCCAAGGGAATCTCCTTCCCCTTTTACTTTTTAAAATTTCAGCCGGCTATATTTTCCCTTGCCCGAGTGGAGGAAATTTTAGTCTTCGGATAACTGTCCCGTCAGAGACAAAGGCAAGGTGCCAAATTTAAAACAGCCTTACCTTGTTCTCTTGGTTGGGATCCTGTTCGTGATGCCAATTTGTTGAGAAAATAATTCAGGCGGAGCAGTTGTTCTGATTCAGAGGAGCAAAGCTTTATTCTCGTGCCCGAACGGGGAGAGTCAACACATGCACGCTGGACAGGTGATGCAGTCAATTCTATTATAAAGTTAGAAACATTGTCTTATATAGGGTTTTCCTTCTAGAGCATACGTGACTCAGGACACACACACCCAACGATACTTCTCCTTTATCTTTCTATTTTGACTATACAGAACCACTCCACGGGGTTCTGGTTCGCAGCTGTCTTTGTGGTAGGGCGCAGTGACCCAAAGACCACAGGAGCAAGCAGCTAACTATCATCCCCCTTGTGGGAGAGGCCTCTTGCTTATTTCAGCATTGTACACTATAATATTATACAACAGGGTGAGCAGTAGATTCCCATGAACAACATTCACACTCACAATATTCTTCCACAATTATCAAGGAAATGTAGAGTGCAATCCCATGGAAACAATGTAAGAGCACAGAGTTGGAGGCCAATTCTGTGTTGTTACTCCTGTTATTGCATGAACCACAAAGCACTCGACTAAAGCATTTTATCTTATTTCTTATTTCTTTCTTTCATCAAACTGCAGTTTTATGTTCATATTCCCCAAAACTGAGATGGGAGAATGATCACCAATGCACCTGCATTCTTTGTGGACATAATTTCCCTGGGGTTTAATCCAAGTATATTCTTACCTTTTCCAGAAAAACTGGTAATACTGTGGTCAAATTAAATATTTCATGTTAAATGACAGTTGTATTTTAATCATGTTTTTGTTTTATTTTTCAGAGTAGAACACTAAGTGCACTTTAACCATGATAGATATGCTAGTTCTTGAGACTACTGAGAATATCCATTCCTCATTCCCCATAACGTGGTTTACCAAAACCAATACAAACATCTGGTATTTTATTATTCTTGTGATTAAAGTGTGATATTCCGAGCACAAAATGGTTTTCTAAATGTGTTAAACATTCAGTTTAGGTTTTATGTTGGTTTACTGATTCAGCTAAAAATGAAAACACAACTTCTTTGGAAGCAGTTTGCAAATATTATATTGAATGAAAATCATCTTTACAGTAAAAAAAAGTAGGAGCAGGTTTTTGTTTAGAAAATACACAATTAAATAGAAATCATCTATTCAGTAAAAAAGCAGAAGCAAGTTTTTGATTTGAAAATCTAAAATGTACTACAAAACATGCCCTTATAGTACTTAACTTTAGAAAAACATTAATGAAAATGTTTGGGGTCATTTATGAAAATAAAGATGTTGTAAATAAGGCTGGTCAATATTGTCATTTTCAATTGAACTCAATATCAATATGATATACACATAAATGTATATCACATGTAATTTTAAAAAAGCAGAGCACATTTGAAACATTTAAAATATAACTGAATAGTGAAAGAGGTTATAAAATATAACTGAACAATATTGGTGTCAGGCTTGCGTCACTACAGAAGCCTGTTATACACAGAAGATGCCAAGCTCTGTTGAATGTTGTTTTGCTCTGGAAACATTCCATAGACCGTTAGTCCAAACTTGGCTGACCTAAAATCTCCTCAACAACTTCCTCTGCAGAGGTATATGCCCACTGCAACACCAAAGATTTCAAAAGGAACTCATCCAGTGTATGACCCTAACGCACGTGCAAGTCTGAACAGACAACCAACACTCAACCAGTCCTGTAACCACCAACCACCACTCACTCTGACCGCCACGTCACACAGAACCGGCATTCTGTAACAGGATACTTCTCGGTTTTCACCAAGAGGGGGAAAGGGCTCATTCCATAACCTCAGGGCTCGAGGAGGCTGAAGTCCTCATGAAGCCCTGCAACAAGTCGATGGGCAGGGGGAAGATGATGGTGGAGTTCTTCTCCGCGGCGATGGTGTTCAGGGTCTGCAGGTAGCGTAGCTGCAGGGCAGAGGGTGACTGAGAGATTTCCCTAGAGGCCTCCTTCAGGGCCCGGGAGGCGTTCATCTCACCGTAGGCTGTTATTACCTGCAGGGGGCGCCACCACAGACAGACCAACTTGGTGAAGGAATGTGATTAATAGCATTCACACTTGATGAGAAATTCAGGAGGGTTTCATCATCAGAGTAACGGGGCATCATTTAAGACTGTTTTCACATACAGAGTCAGAGTGCACCAAGTGACAGAGTGGTTTGTATTAGTTACATTTGTAATGATAATATTCACATAACCAGGAAGATTGTATGTGACCCAACCCATACTTTATATGAGTACATTCAACTGCCCCCCGAGACAGAGCAGTTACTCTGAAGTACACAGTGAGGTATCTTCTCACTCTATATAGTGTCTTTGGCAACAGTGTACCAACGTGTTCACAAGATGTACCACACAACTTGTTATCTCCTCACTTAATACAATACTGCTAGTAATAGTGTCTTAGTGTGTGAGTGGGATGTACTATACAGTGCGATATCTTCTCACTCAATACTGGTAACAGAGTCTAAGTGTATGAGTGGGATGTTACCTTTGCTCGAGCTTCACGTGTGGCCTCTGCTTCGGCCGCCATGGCTTTCTGAAGCTGCTGGGGAAGCTTTACATCCTTGATTTCAACCCGCTCCACCTTGATACCCCAATCATCCGAGGCTTCGTCCAAGGTGGACTATGGGAAAGGCAGAAAACATGCCATCTGCCCCCAATCCTGCACTGACTAGGCTACTTTGATCAAAACTTCACGATGAAACATTTATTCTTACTGTTCGTAACCAGTTAGTTTGCTTCTATCAGATTCAGACAGTGCATTTTTCAATTCTAGCTAAAGGTCCATCTCCTTAGGCTGGAAGTTACCTTCCATCTCATGAATTGCCTTGTGGTGTCTGAAGGACCAAAGGAATAATACAAACTGATTTTGTACTGCGTTGCATTGTATACTGCACTGCATGTGCTGAATGGCACTACTTTCTCTATGTCCAGAAGGTGGACAGAAACAAGAAGCTTCACTGTAGGGGACAGGACTACACCCCATGTGGTACCTCCATGCTCTTGGCGATCTCCTCGCGGTCCGAAAGGAGCTCCGACAGGTTCTTGGTTCCCAGCACGTTGCGGAGGGTGGTGCCGGCCAGCAGACGTGTGGCTCCATCAGCGTTGGTGATGTTGGCGACTGCCAGAATGGGGTTCTGCACCCGGTAGTACACCACCCCGTCCACGCTAACCGTGACCGAGTCCTTCGTCAACACCTGAGGGGAGGGGAGGGAAACACACGCTGCTTCACCCAGAGACATATCAGTCAAAGAACTGATGTAAAAAAGCTGGCTATTACATCACTCTGTTGCCACTGAGCAATAAGCACCAATTGAGCTGGTGTTTGAGTTTACATCTCTAGTGACAAAAACTAGTATAGTCTGTGACAAGTCCATCTGTCTGCTGGACCCATTTCTGGTACGGCTGCTTTCACAGCCTTTGTTTCAGACCCATGACTGTCGGTGTCCTTTGCTGTAATGGTGAGGCCAGGGGCTGCTGGGAAATGGAGTCTCTCCCTTTGACTCATGAGTTTCATGTGGGCTCTTACCTCCTGTGGTGGGATGTCAAAGGTGATGGTGCGCATGTCCACATTGATAACACTGTCAGTGCAGGGAAGGACAAAGAACAGGCCTGCAAGAGACACACATAAACATACACACATAAGCACACACGCACACACACAGTGCATTACAAAGACAAACTATTTCACAAACACAAACACTGTCAACAGCTAAGCATGCACAAAAAGAATTCTTTCTATGAGTTTTAGTTTCAGATTATTGAAATGATCACTATCATCAGACCATTAAATTCAATTGGTGTACTATGAACTTGCCACTAAATAATGGTAAATACGAGAATCTAGGATCAATGGAAATACACCATTTCACATCAGAGGAAGGGAATGTTCTCCTTAATTCCTCAGACATAACAGATTTTGCAGGCAAATGTTGACATTTGATATCATTTTGAGAAAAGGTAACTTCACTACAAATTTACATTTTAACTTGGAGCTTCCTTCCCAACTGTAGGTATCCATATTCACAAACTTTAATATCTAAGAACCCAGGCTAAGTGAAGATCCTTTTGTGGGTTTCCCAACATACTTAAGGTTATTTAATATTCACACAATCTCCAGAATGTAGTGCTCCACCTATGCTCCCTGTGGGTTGGAGCAAATCACATCTCCATATTGTGGTGTACTTACTATATCAATACCATTCCTCATTTCAACTCAAAACTCCAGATTCAAAATGCTTGACTAAGAAGTAGAGGTAGTCTATGTGTGCTGGGATGAATTTGTGAACTTTGAACTCCTATCATTCAAACGCATTCCCATTCTAATTCCTGACTCCTTTGGACCAGCTTTGTGGCACACTGTGGGGACCTAAGTGAGACAGGACCATCCTGTACCTGGTCCTCTAGCCCCTCCCCGCAGAATCCGCCCAAGCCGAAATATGATGGCCCTCTCATACTCCTTGACAGTCTGTAATACACAAACACACAATGGGTCAGCCAGGCTGGCATGAAGGGAACAACATCTAGTTCAGTGTTTCTTAACCCTGCTCCTCGCGGCACCCTGTCCTGCATATCTTCTATCTATCCTTGCTCTACCTACCTGACTGAATTCATCAGTGGCACATTTTATTAGCTGAGCACACCTGATTTAATCAAGCAGCAAGGATAGCTAGAAGCTATGCAGGACAGGGTGCCGCGAGGAGCAGGGTTGAGAAACACTGATCTAGTTTACGAACGACACAAACAACGCTGAAAACGTCACTGCCACATACACCATAGACAAACTGCTAGATGCGTACTTTAGTTCATGAAGACTCATGACAAACCCCAAACAAGCCTGGCTACAACAGTTTTTCTATTGATGTAAAAGACACACACATAACCACACCGATCCATACTGACAAGAGTTTAGTTAAAGAACATGCAGCTCACTTACTCCACTGACTTGTTGCATTACCAAGACACTACTTAGGTATGTGAAACACACAGAGCAGCATCATAAACTCAGATCACCTTAGCTATCACATGGTAATGGTGAATTACTGAGTTGAACCAATCAGCGTTTTTCTGTGTAGTTTTTGACATTTTCATAGTCATAGACTGTTACAAGTCAGTGACTGACAGTACAGCATTGCTCCACCACTACACCACAAGACCCTCAAGACATAATATGAAGGTGAGTAACATCACTGATTGCACTTTAATATTGACATGTTCCTCCACACACAACACACTCCTCAGTGCAGTGAAAGGGCTTGAGCAAGATGTAATAAACTCTGGCATACATACGTGAAACAAACCTTGCGATTTTGCAGATCTCTTCAAATACTTTGAAGAGCTAAAGGTCCCCCTTGTTAATTTAACCTGTCACGTAATCCCAATCATGTTATTAAGGATTCAGTAAGTGGGAGAAACAGCACTCCAGGATTTGGGACACCTGCCCCTTGTGTAGAGAATGGCAGAGGGTACCTTGATGCACAACCAGATGGAGACAGGCAGTGTGATGATGATCAGCAAGGAGGAGAGGATGACCAGAACCCATTCGCACACCCCACCGGTAATGTCTGGGTTCTCCAGGGCTGAAACACAGAAACGCAAGGCAAGTCTGGAGGAAGATGGCAGCAGAGACATCTGGTTCCACAGATCTCTCATCTGCTCTGAGTGTGTTTGCAGTTTCTGGATTACAGCGTCTGCTCGATGGCTGAGTGGATAAGTAAACGTTACCAGATAAATGTAAAGAAGCACAAGAAAAGCACAGACTAGGGCTGCTCAAAATCTGCAGTGCCTAGTGGTTTAATTTACAGGGAGCAAGCTATCCAAGGATTTTAGGAGACTGCTGGCATATTTTCTTTGTACAATGAATTGATTTGTGGGGAAGACTTTAGCTAGTAGCTATAACTGTAAGTTACTCAGCTAGCAGGTCGAAACTAGCGGTAGCTAACGTTAGGAATTAGTTAGCCGTTAACCAGTATGACCGTGTAAACTGCTAGTTGTCTAAGATAGTTTATGTAATCTTACTACATTTAAACTGAGAAAAAAGCCATAATCAACTGGCATTATTTCGCTTATCCACCCGCCTCACCATATTGTCTTGATGTTTGTGGAGGGTAGCTAGCTAATTTAGCCAGTCCTCCATAAACTAGCTAGTAAGCTATCCCGCCAAAACTAACTGACCGGTTAGCAAACGTGTTAGTCACGACAGATCATCTTACCTATCTGACGGTCTGTTTTATTAGCACCGGACATTGTTCTGTTCAGTAAGTAGGAACTTGAATATGGTATATGAACAACCGATCTAGCTATCTGACGATATCGTTACAAATGTAAATATACTCGGCTATTTACATCGATTACTTAATGAGCTGAACTGCTGTATCCGGCGACGGATCTTAGGTTCAGTGACAGTTAACCGAACGATCACCGCTGGCAATGACCGTCACTCAGCGCGAGACATATGACACGTCCAGAGGGGGGAGCCTCTTGTCCAGCAAGCAAAAAACCTGTTCAATTTAGTTAAATGTCTTAATGATATTAATTAAAAGACAATATATTTTTCCTTACATAAAAAGCGCGAACTACAGAGACGCTCTTTGCCCAAACTCTCCCCTGTATACAGTAACGTTTTTAGTTATATTACGATAAGAAAATAGCAACTTATAAACTATAGGATAGGGCTTGTCAGTCAATTTTGGCAAGAAAATACAAAACAAAATGACTTTATGCCAGTCAAACATATGTGACGAATAGTTTAAAATATATATAATGAAAAGCGCCATGACAATGTGAAGTAGTTAATTGGCCAGCTGAGAAGGGATAGATACCCTACTGGGGCGCAGGGTAGAGAAACCCGCCCTTCAGTCATATCGTAGGTGGGGTCTCCTGCATGACTCACCATCCCGAAGAAATCATGTGATTTCTTTTGCGAACACCAAGTAAAACGAAAACAAAACAAAATACGTTTTTCAAAAGTGTCTTACACGCCTTTAGCTATCTCTGTATTTCTTCGTGTATCATATATGGAATGGAGACACGATAATGTTTTTAAGATGAGTTGTCAGTACGTTGAGCTATCAACTAATAATAATCAAAATGTTAAATGGATAAAATGGAAACGTATTATATGCCATTCAGGCTTACAGTGGGTGATTGGTAACGGTTAGATAGCTGGTACTCTTTTGTACAGGATATTCCTTGGCGTGAACTGTGAATAAATAAGCTTTGATCTTCTATGCTTGTCAAGATATCGAGTGACTGTGAACGCTGACCTCGTTTCAGTGCCCTTATCTTTTTTATCAGCAACTACTCACCAAAACCATAAACATGGGCAAGCATTCAGCGTCAGATAGATGCCTTCTAGTTCCCTGTTCATGCACATAAGATCAAAGCAAATTATGCACGGTTCTGTCTCAATGCCTACTCCATAATCTTCACGTTTAAGGATCATTATCTTTACCGCCCACTGATATTGATCATCATACGCGATTTAAAGCTCGCTGTCTGCGCGCACAATGGAACACCCATCTGACTCAAACCTAGAGTCCCCATAAATAAACACTATCCGCTCTAATGAAAAAAAAAAACGTTCGTTTATTTCACGTATGCTTGTCCTATATTCTTTGAAGAGTGGAAAGCACGCGCACATGGTCTATTACCGGACTTGCAGCCACGCCGCTTTGCGCTCTGCTTAAGTTGTAGGCGTATAACCGTTCCATTATAGTAGCGATGTAAAATGCTGGGGGGTCTTCTATATTCATTGCCCTTGTGTGCCAGTCTCAGCAAGTCTGTGTTGCAACATGGTCTTGCATCACTCAGAACCTTTCTGCACTTCGAAATGACGAGATAACTCAACGTGGTGATTATATGTATAAAATGCAGACTAAACACTAAATGTCATTTTGTGACATACAAACCTTACTGGGATTGTATATTTCTCAACATGTTTGACCTTGTCTTGTCTGGGTTAAATCTCTTTACGTCGCCTTATGTTTTTCGAAAGGTTCAGGGCTCTTTCAGAGTTCACTCCTCAATAAGTGGAAAATGTGAATTATAAATGTATTAACAAAAAGAAGGTCATTTACTATACAAAATGTAAATCATTAAATCAGAGAACAGCAAAGCAATAGCAAAACGATGTAATTTTAAAATGCACTATAAATTACGTTTTAAAAATTGAACAGTTGATGTCAGGGGTGCCGCTAGAAATTTTGGGCCCTATGAAAGAATATAATATTGGGCCCGCCAAACCTATAATAATAATAATAGTGTTCTATGAGGGCCCCCTGTCAGTGCTGGGCCCTTGGAATTGTCCTAACCCCCAAATTTACGGCGCCCCTGGTTGATGTTTCTTCACTTCCTAGTGTGTTTTCTGGTATATTAAAGTTTATGACAAGACTTAACTCATGGACTTAAGTCCATGACTGCACAGCTGAATTGGAAACCAAAAACATATTTCACATGGATCATTCATCAATGTGACTGTGGCCAAGTCTCAGCACTGATAGGGGGATTCTGATTTTCCTTTATTGGGAGAAGTGGGTATCGGTCTAGACATAGAATGAGAGAGAAAGGGGGGGAGGTTTACTGTTAACCAGTAGTTTCCATTATCTCCTTTCGGCATGAAAGCGTTGAGTCAAATGTTCCTCTGCTGAGTTTGGTCTCTCTTTCTTGCAGCCCATCTGGGGTCCTGGACTGAATCACTCAGGAACACACTCTGACCTGAAACCGGGCTTTTCACAACAGGGCTGTGGGAGGGAGGCTCTCTGAGAAAAAGAAGAGGGAAGTAGCTTGACATCTGAAAGGATGGGACCTCAGAGAGCTAGCCTCTGTGAAGTGACATTCACAGTCAGGTATAAATTTATATTTATCTAAAACCAAGATGCCAACAGGAGTCACATTCCGTTGCAGACATTTCTGCTCTTGGCTGTTTCATGTCTGATTGGTTACAATGAGAATTCCCACAATGAGGCTGCTCAGCTCTGTTTACCTGTTCTCTCTCTGAACGATTATTACACAAGGATTTGATTTTCTGAGAGAGCACAGAATTAGTGCAGCCATTGGATTCCACCGATGGTTTGTGTCTGTTGTTACTGTGGAAAATGTTAGCCCCTGCTAAATAACAAAGGACAGAGTTAGCCACTGTACTAGAGGACTTGTGAAGACTAAATGGACCCTGCCCCATCTGGAAGCCCTTAGAGGAATGCATTCCTGCTCAGGCCTGGTTCAGGTCGAAAGGATCACAGAATCAAACAAGATAAAGGGAAGTGTTGTCTACAGAGATGCTGATGCTCTTACACTGGGCTGTATGTGTCACAGTAAGTGTCAATGAAAAGAGAGAGGATGAGACATGACTCTACTTTCAATGCATAGTTGACAAGTAAGTAATATAAAAAATTGTTTTTATACATTCATTAACCAGAGTTAATTATGAAAATTTTTGATATGTTACAAAACACTAGGAACATTCATAAATAATAGTTGGATAGTGATAAATGAGATTGTAAAGCTCAATTGAACCCGAGTGTCTATTTTGACTGATCAAAAACCTAGTCCTCAAAGTGGTACGAGATGTCTTTTAAGCTCATGTGACATAAAGAAAAGACTATGGAATCTGCTTGCTGTTTAATTGTCATGTCTTACTATATTTAAGCTGTACTATTAGGTCTTCTCTATGTTTTCTCTGAAGCAGCACTTATGTCCAATACAACTCTGCCTTGTATATCATCAACCTTAATCACACCATAGGAATGTGCCAATTTTTTGTGCAGTTGCTGATTATATGAGGGAAATGTGTACATACCCAGACCTAAATGAGTTTCTTTAGTTTTGACAAGACTGCCTTTAAAAAAATGCTTCATTTGCATGATAAGTAGCAAATGTGAATTCCCTTATTTTCTAAATGTCCAGAAATGCACGAGTTCACTGTTCCATTCGAACTCTGTAATTAATTCCAACAGAACTGTGGTTATTTAGCTCAGCTGTGACTTTTTAAATTCCGTATAAAAAGACGTGATCATATCGAAACTATATTCTTAAGCTTACTTTACTTTTCTAAAGTAAATGGTAATTCCACATTTTTATTTTTAGCAGATGTAGGATTACAGTGATAATACATAAATATCTATGAATGTTGAGATCTTTGAATATTATTACCTTTACTTTCAATGTTTCTTGAATAATTAGAACTTATATTAAGTGAATGACTAAAATGGTTTCATGAGAAAACATTTTGTTTATTTTTTGTATGGAAAAATGCTTTGATAAATATATATAATAAAATATTATAAAACTGCATGAGTGGCAGTCATATTTTTGCTTTGTATAATAATTTAACTATTATTTTACAAGCTAATTTCTTCCATTTGCAAATAAATGAAAAATAAAGAAATTATATGTAATTGAATTATTTTATATCTAAAATGATGCATTGTGTTATTTATGAAAATCAATTCATAAAACAATATTCATACACATCATACACATGGTATGTGGCTTTGTGCACACCTGGCGATTTAGCTGTTATTGACTGTATTATGAATGGTTATTGTTTTTGTAATAGTTGTGGTCATTTTTACAATTACACCCATGTAAGTCACCGTAGATAAGCCGTCATAAATCACCGTCGTATATAGGTATTATACAGGTGCCCTTTTGCATAATTAGGTCTTAATCTTTATATCTAAAACCCCATATGAGACCATTTTAGTCCATGAGAGTTATAAAACTACCAAATATGATACCACCCAACTTTTTGTCCTTGGAAAGTGTAAGAATAATATGTCGTGTGACAAAATTATTAGATAATTGGGGAAGAGGCCTTTTAAATCATATTATGAAAGAAAATTTCTAGCAAAATAGTATCATTGTGTAGACTATGTCAATAATTTGTCTATATGAATGAAGGTGAGTGTGTAATATATTAGGGGTCCCTCCGCTGTGTTTCTATCAGCCAAGGGGTCCTTGGCCTGAAAAACGTTGAAGACCTCTGTATTAAAGTATCCATACAGTCATACTTGGACTCATGTATGTTCAATTGTGTGTTTGAGGGTCTGTGCTGGATACATTATCTGTGTCTATGTTGGAAAAGATTTGAAAGAACATACTATTACTGTGTATTACAGTGAGCTTGGAGATTTGGGGGTCACAGAACAGTACTTGTGCGCTGTTCAGTGCATTGTGTGTGTGTGTGTGTGTGTGTGCGTACTTAGTTTATCCTGTGCTGTGAGGTCATGTGGGAGAGTGTGTGTCTGAGGTTGAGCTCTCTCCACAGTGTGCCCTACATACAGCCCACCACAGAACTCACAGCTGTGCTGCTAAGGGCTCTGTCTCCTACTAAAGACACACCCCCTCCACACATATATTTGCCGCACTCTCTCAGAAATACAAATTCATCACACTACTCACACAAACCCATTCACATTCATTCATGTGCATTTCCACAGCCAAATAAAAACACAGAAACATTGCTTGTAGGTATGCATTAATGAGTTGGAAATGAGGTGGAAAACCCTGGCTTCAGAAAGTAAAAGTCCCACCATGTATTTGTTCTAGCCATTCACTAAACAAGGTGATTTCACTAATTAGCTCCTCTACCTGGCTGAAGAGTTGTGCTAATTAAATTCAGCTGGTGTAGTGCAAATACGTACAAATACGTGGCAGGACTTTTACTTTCTGAAGCTGGGGTTTTCCACCTCTGGTTTGTGGCCAGGCATAGAGATGACAGCAATTTCAAGGTACGCAATCATACCTGCACTGTTCCAAGCCTTTATGTCCTTTTTTTCCCCCACTCTTCAGAGTTTTCAATTTGCCCGGTCTTTTGTAAGCTGCCATTTCAGCTTGTCTTCCGCCTACCCCACCTTCTTCCCCCTCCACTCTGCCTGTGGTGAGGCCTGTGGTCTCCATGTGGTCTCTTTGTTTCAGCGCAGTGCAGAGAAGCTCCAAGCTGAAACGCTCAGATGAAGAGCTGGCAACCCAGTGAGCACTGCGCCTCAAACTCTCTCACAGACACGCAGGAAAGGGTCTTATTCAGTCAAGTGCTGTCATTCTGGAGACATTTCATCCTCATTATCTTCCAACTACCAGACATTGTATGTATATTTATATATAATAGGCTTTTACAGCCTCCATGTCTAGGACATACAGCTATGACAATGATGTTCTTCAACATATTTTGGGAAAGTGAGAACCTCCAGCCCCCACATCACTCTTACAGAAGTGAAAGAGTGCACCAGACTCCCCCAAACTGGGGAATACCCCTCAATATGAAAGCACATGCAAACTGATACTGACACATGCACACTCTACAGAGGGAAGAACACACACATAATAGCTGTGATCCTCAGATGGTTTACTAGAGAAATCACAAGTGGATATGTGGCAAATGCATGTACTCATTGAGAAGAGCCAATGCATGAATGAAACAGACTACTGACATAAACAAATAATTACATGAACAAGTGACCCACTACTTGTAGTCAAGCAAGTCACTTTGCATATTGTGCTAACAAACAGGAAGGAGGGAAATGAAAACAAGAGAGAGGGACAGAAATAGAGAGAGATGAAGGGGAAGCAGGGTGATTGGCAGCAAACACACTTGGCAAACTGCCTGGGGGATGTAACTCCGGTCTGTTTGTTCTAGTCGTTTCCTCATAGGCTTTTACCCAGCATGCCATAGCAGTGTGAACAGGTAAACCAATGAACTGCTTCACATCACTGATTAATCAACATCTCCCCACAGACACCTGTTATACCTCTATCCAAAACCCACTCACTGTATCGTGACACTGGTAAACACAATAGATTTTGCACAGATGTCAGAATTCATGAATATGCTGTTAAAAGAACAGTAATTAACAGTAACAAAAGATTGGCAAACCAACACTAAACTCATTCTGCAATTATATTACAGATGTTTACAGTTTACAAAATCACAACTAACCTCCTGCAGCACTGCCAATAAAGATATATTTCATTCAGAATAATCATTAATGAGTATGTTATATTTGTGTTCAATATGCCTGGCCTCACAACAAAACAATTGTGGATATATATTTGATTACCAACTGAAATAAATCAAGTTAATGAAAATGAAGAAGAAAATAACTGAGTAATTACACTCATAGAAATTCTTAAAGTTTATATATACAAATAAAATATTTGTTCAAATGTCTTCCATGTGTTCAAATGTCTGAAAATATATTTATGTGTAAAGACACATCCCACTGACAACAAATCTTTGCATCATGCAGGCACAAGCAGGGAAAGAAACACCATCTCTCCGAGCAGCAGTTAACATCAGAAACATGCATTTTGGTGTTTAGGTAAAGACAGTTTAAACAGCATATAGTATAAACAGTAGCATGTCATCAATATTAGACAAGATTCCTTTAAAATTCCCCAAACAAACAACAGTGGTGCAATGAATACCAGAAGAAAAATGTTGAGGTTCTGTGTTGAAGCATGTGGCCCTGTGCTGAAGCATGTGGCCCTGTGTTGAAGCATGTGGCCCTGTGCTGAAGCATGTGGCCCTGTGTTGAAGCATGTGGCCCTGTGTTGAAGCATGTGGCCCTGTGCTGAAGCATGTGGCCCTGTGTTGAAGCATGTGGCCCTGTGTTGAAGCATGTGGCCCTGTGTTGAAGCATGTGGCCCTGTGCTGAAGCATGTCATCCCCACAAAGAACTGAATCCTGTGAAAAGCAAGAGATCGAAGAAACACATATTCAGACACACAGCAATGACGCAGTCACTGAGATACGACGCATATCTCTTCATATTTTATGTTGCATCACGTTGATGGTGGGAATACATACAAACATTCTACTGTATATTCATACATATATTATTTGGGATTTATCAATAACAATCATAATCCTTCAATAATCTCTCACCCCTCATAGACACACAGACACACACACACACACACACACACACACACAGACACAAAAAGACACACACACACACACACAGACACACACACACACACACACACACACACACACACACACACACACACGTGCATGCATGCACAAAATCAAATCAGATGCATTTCATTCTTATCTGCCAGTCATGTTTATATCATCCTCTTTCAGCATGTATGCTGAAAGGCACACACAGTACACATCCAAGAGCTTCATTTTACCATGACCGACTGTAAAGCACAAGGAGCAACTTGCCTGTTCCTGTGTCGGCCGTGTCACATCTTCCTCATCTTAACTGCTGTTCCCTATGGGAGCACGGATAGGCACACATCCAACAAATACAAACAAATCACATCAAGTTACATCATGACAGATTATACTCTTAAGTCTACAGCTATTGGCCAGCAGTGTACCAAAGTGGTCAGTATATGGAACTATCTGGGAGAGGCACTACAGCTGTGTCAGAGAACAAGGCACCACACATCAATTTCTGCAGTATAGTCCTACATGGATGCAGAAGTGCTTTACTGAGCAGGCGAAAACTCTGGAATATGAATCACTCTGGGTACGAACCTCTTAAGTATTAATACAACTAATCATTATAGCGTAAATTCAGAGAATTATTACTTCAATTCACTGTACAGTGGTATTTTCATTATTTGCTTAACGGTTCCCTAACCCCAAGTGCATTTCATAAGCAATGTTAAGCATGTCATTCATTAACACAACTGGATCTTAACAGAAATATTTAGGGTTTGCTGCCTTGCTTGAGCACATAATAACAGCCCCCACCCAGAACTGATCTTACTAGCTCCTGGTTACAGGTTCAGCTGTCCCAAACACTACACCACAGCATTGCCCATGAAATCATACCATTCACTGTACTCACTTGGCTAACCGGTGATGGCACTTCTTTGACAGTCCTGTAAGACAGACACACACGAACAAGCACATTTCACAGTGCAGCAAAAAAAAAAAGTGAAACATTTTCACAATGTGTCTTCTGTCTGTATTCAGATTGTCGTCATATAGCGGTTTTCCTAGAACACAACATGTCTGTAGAAAGCTATGCACATTTTCCGCCATGCTTTGGTGGGCAGATTAACACAGGTTCAAAGGCCATTCGAAGCTGCTGATCCAGTGTGTAAACCCACTCTTCGATCTGTAAATGTGCTTGACAATGTCTCACTTGCTCAGTTAAGTTTTACAGTGGCTTATCAATGCATCTGAACAATTTGCTTCCTCATGTACGACTTTTTTCCTGCCTGTTCTTTTCCACTGAGTATGAGGGAGGAGTTTTTTTTCCCTCTGGTGAATGATACTGAGACTTCTTGCAATGGTGCGTGGTGAGACACTCACGGCTGAAGTAGAAAAGGACGGAGATTAATGCTGTCACAAAAGTCCCAAGAACTCCACCCAGTATCCACAGGAACAGGGGTTGGCATCTGAACTCTATGAATGCACACACATTGACACTTACATGACACTTGGATTGCTGTTGGAATAAAATACACCACCTCATGATGTTTGAAAAGACACGATGAATGGGAGGACTAAAAGTTATTCCTTAAGTATTTAAAACCCAGTGAAAGTTTTTGCTTGGACATGCCAATCATGTTTGAATCCTTATAAGGGCCATTCACTTGGTATGTCCAACTAAAAAAAAACTTTCTTCTACAAAATGTAAAATGAATTTCCTACTCTAAAACGAAATAACTATCTGAAATTACAGTTGAATGATGAAGTACAGAACCATGAGTGCACCTAGCATGAATTAAGAACTAAGAATTAATAAGAATTAAGAATGAATAATTTCTCTGACACGTCAAAGTGTGCTTTCATATTTGCATTCAATGGACCATAGTAAGGATGTGCATGGAGACAATTCAATGAAAGGCATTTGGCTTTGACTGTAGCTGACAAACCTGAGACAGTATTGCTTCTACTTATGCGATAGTTTTCTTAGTTGCCATTTCACCAAATATTAAACAAGTTATCACAGAAATTGGAAATAATTTGTAACCGTCAATAAAGCTAAGCAACCTTATAGTTTAAAAGAATTAGGATTCTACTCAATTTACCTACAATTTGCTTTATACTTAATGTTGATTGGCAAATTTAAGAATGCCGTTTTTTTCAGTTTCTGTATAATATGTTTTGTTTCAACAACCATCAAACTTGTCAATTTTTGTAAGACATAAGTAGTATATGATTCAATGCCTTTCTCCATGACATAACTCATCATGGCAAACTGTATCTGAGGCAATAATTCTCTTTTCAGGCACTTATTCCTTTCAGTGTACGCTGGAACTCAAAAGTCTATTTTCTGTATTGCACATACACTGGTTACCTTCATGTTATGCATTGTTTAAGAAGTTGACCTTTAATGCAACCTGTATTCACAGCAGGTTGCATCTCAACATTGTTAATTCCCAATTTGCAAATTATCAGCATCATACCCTGCTTGGGGTGGGTGTTGCCAGGACAGTTGCAGGACTTGGGGCGCTTGTGAGCCTTTCGGGTAGTCGTTGGGGGAGGCTGGGTAGGAGGCTTCTCTGGAAATGTGAAGACAAAGGGAAACCAGGAGAGGCAAAGACTTGAGAAGAGGATCCCAGTGAAGACGTCCCATGTGAACCGAACACAAGCAAGCACAAATAAGCCTGAACTGGCTTTCCACAGTGTACAAACACACTGTCCCCCTGTGTTTAAATGGTCACCCAGAGACCACTAAGAACACTGAAAATGTACAGCAGTTTACTTACAATCAGGGGCGTTTCTAGCTCTTGAAAAAATCAGGGGCTAAGTCAAGTTTGCCTGGGGCTTGTCTTGTTTTTTTTTTTAAGGGAGATCGGCATCGGCAGGTCGGGGAGGTTATATCTACCTTTATAATAAATAAATATTATCACACCTTCGGATGCTGCAAGTCAAGTTCTGCTCTGTTACACAGTCTGTTGTTTTGCTATAAAAACCTCCTTTTTCAGAGCGAAAATATTCGGGGCTAGGCTTAAAATGTTCAGGGCTATAGCCCCAAATGATCGGACCTAACGACGCCACTGCTTAAAATATCCCTTTAAAATGTAGGAAACGTCAACGGACTCGAAAACCATGGACACTCAATAAACTGTTTATTTATGTTTGCCACCATTAGTGCAGAGTCCTGTCTATAGAGAGGGGGGGTTCACCCCAGGTAACATTGGGCCTAAGCTCCGAAAATGTCGAAAATGCCTAATGTGTTGTAAACAAAACGTTTATTACAGTGTTATAAAAGTAGCAGGAAAAAAACCAATTCTACTCCCAGGACCGGCAACGGGCAGAGGAGTGCACTCACGTCCAGGCTTTAACTCTATCCCACGGGATCCCAGCTTGTTCTCGCCAAAGAATCGGAGAATACAGAAGTAGCCACCTGCATCCTCCTTCTTCAGATCAATGACCCTCAGGGTGTATGTCAAGAGCTGTCTCGTTTGCTGCCTTTGAACTTGGTCTTGTTCACGTCAGAGCCATAAATATGTTTGTCTGCGTTGTTGTAGAAGAAGAGGAACTGGAAGTTATCCTGAGATTGGCGGTACCGGTACCAGTACACCCCCTGGCAGTTCTTGCTTGAGCATTTGCACTCGAAACTCTTTGAATCCACCCAACCTGCTATACTGGGTCTCCACTGCTGGAAGTGATTCACCTGCCACTGCAAAGGGAGTAGAGGTTTTAGACTACTAATTGCAACACATTATTAAAAAGCACATTCAATACATACAATTTCAAGACAATTTCATAGACTTCTGATCAATTTCAGTACTTGTCTTTTTTTTTTGAAAAGGTTCTTTGGGAGGTTATATCTAGTTATAATAAATAAATATTATCACACAGCTTCAAAGTTATTATGCTAATCGTTACAGAGTCTGTCTGTCTTTTTTCATGTAAAAATATTAAGTCCCGAACATTAAAACGCCACTGCTTCAACAATTTTAATATTGAAAGAAGTTCTTGGGCTAGATGCATCCAGTTAATGTAGGTGCTCAGCTGAAACTGGCAAAATTACATCTTGAAACATTAAGTATGAATGTTAAACCAACTGTCCTTCAATTTTTGTGACCCTCAATGTAAGGTACTGGTATTGCAAAACATTTGAAAACATTGTAGTGATCATTGCATACATTGCAAAATGGCAAAACCAGCCACTCCACCAAACTGAAAAGTAGCACTATACCTATAGCAGTGACCTGAATTTCATATTAGCTGAAAACTTCTGTCAGCATTGGCACTGAGATTACAGAAACTCTCAATCTCCCTCTGTATTCCCTGAGAGGAAACAATGCATTTTACCTATATTAATCAGCTTTGAGGGGAAAGCCATTGTGTTTTTTATCAGCTATTCCAGAAACAGGGTGCATTTACACTATGCATTTTCCACAGAACAGATCTGCATTTCTAAAAATCAGCACATGCTTTTAATATACAGGTAATAAGGACAGATTTCATTACGATGTTGAATATGATTTGAACGTAAGTACTGAAAGGCCAAGGAGTGGTCAGTCTTACAGGGCTTGCTGTGCTGTCATTAATTACAATATCAATGACGTCAACTGTAGGCCCAATGACAAAACTATTAACATGTTGCACCTATAAAGGAGCAGCAGGGCCGGCGCTATGTGGGTGCCTGTACCCCCAGACGGACCTCAATGCACCCCCAGTTGTCTCCTTATATCCAGATGTCTATACAGTATTTATTACTTTTTTTTTTAAGATATGATGTTTCGTGCCCGTTGTATGTCAACACAATGTTGCAGAGCACACAAATAGAATATTACTGTAACTGGACCGTGAGTGCATGCCAAATTACTCTTTTGAATATTTTTGATAGTTTTGTATTACTGTTATTTTATGTAACCGATACACACAATTCATTAATATAAATTCATACAAATGTTTATATATTGAGTATAACACTTGTTGTAAAAAGCAATTACAAAATGTAATCAACCCAACAAACATTTCTTGCGGCTTAACCACATTTAGCTTAACAACAGCAATGCTTTTCACAAGAGTATTAGAAAAAATACTGGAATATGTCACATTTTTCTTAAGCTTACATTTGATGTGTTTTCTTAGAAAATACAAATGGAAAATCAAGTGAACCTTTTTTATGGCTTAAATTACATCTAGCTTGGTACTGGCAAAGATTTCAATACATTTCAAACAAGTATTATACAAAATACTTGAATGTCACATTTTTCTTAAACTCAAAATTTGATGCATTTTGACACGAAAAATCAATAAAACGTCATGTGACGATAACATCATTATTGTTTGTAACTGGTGATGCATTAAAAACAGGACTGAGAGAGTAAGATACCTAAATTATGTTTACATGAAAAACAAACAAAAGAGCCCTTTCTTTTTGGCTTGTCAGATAAATACACAAAAATGTTGTGGTGTTGATTGCCTGAAGCACTTCAAACATACTCAGACTGCACACTAGTACAAGGCCTAATGACTTCCGCTTGTTTTTCATCCCTTGAGCTCCTCAGTAGGGGCATCTCTCTGCTGTCTCACACATCACAGTGCGTACCTTCAAAACCATTCAATGGTGAACAAAGCAACCAAAAAATATGTACAGACTTTCCAAACCCATCATTAAATAAGTTGCCGTGGCGACTTTGTCAAAACAAACAGCTACAAATACCAAAATCCCCAAACCTCAGAAAAGGAGGGAAATCGGACTCGAACGGTGGACACTGCGTAGGCCTACCTGCTGTCCATACACACACTATCCACAGGTGCACCAGCCACGCCATCGTCCACAATCCTGGCCCGCCAGCTCTGTGTCGGCTCATCCCAGTCAGCTGCATGTCTCCCTTGACTGTCACCCACCAGGGAGTGATCACCACTGTTCACTCATGATTTCCCCACCGCCCCCAACCCCTCAGCCAATCACAATCTCAGATGGCAGGCCACAAACTGAGCAACACACTCAAATGCATCTGAGATGATGAGAGCAGAGACAGCAGGACTCAGCAGTGAAGGGCCATTCTAGGGTTTTTTTTTCCTTCTACCTAGTGAAGAAGGTCATCTTTCTGTCAATCAATATGCCTCCAGAACACCACTGAAGGCTGCTATTCATCAGTTTTTCTGTGTGAAGGAGGTAAGTTCAGATCTGAACATCCCGTTGAAAATGACAGATATATTAATTTCACATTTTCAAAAAATCAGCAGCAATCGAAACAGAAGTGGAAAAAGTCGCTCTTCCTCTCTTATGTTCTGCAAATGTTGCAATTATCCATGATTTTCAAATACTTTCCATATTGACAAACCTTGGTTCACCGTAGTTAACCTTACCTATAGCAATAATAGTCTCCCAAAACATCAAAACAACAGCAAAATACAAAATCTAAAAAGATTCAAAATTTGTAATCAGAGAAACATATCGTTTAACATAACACAATAACCATCAGTAATCTGCAAGACAATTAAATAATTGACTTGAAAAAGAATAAAATTCCCAGTACTGCGCACTTTAAAGCTGAGACCTCTTTTTGCTGTACAGGCGTAGAGGAGAGTAGCTCCGTGCATCTGCGGGAGAAGTGTGCAGGTTTGCACAGCTCAGAGCTCTGGAGCGGAGTCCAGGTGCGCAGTATGGTTCCTGCTGGCAGGATTCCAGCTTCAGGAGACGAGAGTGAGCACAGAACGTCAAACCGTGTCAGGAGGTTAAAGCCGTGAGGCGCTCACAACTTCCTTTTACATCTAGCAAATGTCTCCTGAGATGGCAATACCACTGAACCAGGAAAGTTAGCCAGTTATGGTACATTTTATCGTTGGAAATTGTTTTGTTTGCGTTATCTGCTCAAATAAAACAAACCAAAAATATTTAGTTATGGCTCTCCATCTTAGCCTCTGTGTGGGGTAAAATATCAATCTAGAGAGGCCTAATGAAAAATCTTTTTGTAAAGCCATCACATTTTTATGTATTCGTGTATATTATGCATTGAAGTGGATTTTCTAGGAGAATTCATAAAAGCAAAAAATATCACCCAGTGCTGTGGTATTAGGCTCTTTGTATTATAAAGTGTTTGTAAAAGTGTCACTTTGAAAACAACTTCACATTTCGTAAGAGTGAAATAGCCCATGCCTGGCAAAATTTTTGAGGGAGGTAAAGGGCATTATTATGAACACAAATAAACAACACAGGCCAGGTGTGGAACGCCTCTGAACAAGGAAAAACTTGATAATTCTGTGCACCAAAAATAATCCAGAACATAAGAACTGTGATGCACCATATGTGACAACAAGATGAAAACTCCTTACATAGCAACCTGACGTTACATGCTGACAGATGAATTCTCAAAAACATTTAGAAGTCGAATTTCTTCAAAGCGTTAAACAACTCATGTACAATGCCATTACTATAAACAAATGTTAATTCCTTATTGGTGGCATGCAAAATATGAAGTATTATTAAAATCACTGTTTTCAAAACTGAAAGTTTTTGTATTAGACCTTGCTAAGTTAAAATGCTTTGTACTGTGCATAGACAGCAATTATTTAAACCTGTAAAACTGAGGCAGTGAAACATCAGTTTTCAGAAACAAAGGATGTGAATTATATCTAGTATCTACCAAAACATGTCAATGGATGGCTTTGCTTTATGCGATAAAAAGGACTTCACACAATAGATTTACATCTAAGAGTGGTGACCGACCAACCAGGATGGCACAGGTGCTGCCACTTGTCGAACAGAAAATTCAAAGCTAAGGTAGGCCTTGGTAGCTGACATAAGAGGGAAAATTACTATTCAAGGAAACAATTTGCAAAAGGCAAAACGAGTCATTTGCATAACATGCAGCACAGCATCACCACTACAGTAAGAGGATAATGTATGTTTTGGTTAGTATCCTATCAATGAGCCCACTGACGACATTTCACATCAGCTGCACTGGAAATCAAAACACTGACCACAGGTGATTGAATGAGTGAATATGTTCCTGTGTGAGAGTGAGTTAATACAGTAACATTAGTGTGTGGCTGTAAGCTAAGGTGAATGAAGGTGAATGAGTGAATTTTACAGCTAGTTAGGTGAGTGAAGATAGATGACTGAAAGAATTAAATGGCTCCATATTAAAGCCGAGCATTGCCACAGCAACACAGGTGAAAGAGTGAATTAACTAGTCCCTATACAACAGCACAGCAAAACAGAGGTCACAAGGTCTACTCTAAGGACAAATGCAGACACACGGCAGAGAGATGAATAAGTGAATTACATGGATCTGTACCAGGAGTGAGTGGTAAAACTGACAGCAAGATGACTGAACGAATACAATTGCTCCATACTAAGGATGAGTGGAGACACAGAAAGAGGGTGAGTGAGTGAATCAAACAGCTTCATGCTGAGGGCGAGTCGCAAGGATGTTGAAGCCCAGGTTTCTGGCTGTCGGGAGTCTGAGTGGCGGCGCCCATGTGGGGGGCGTGTGGTTGGGAGGAAGTGGGCACACCGCAGTGCTCTAGGGGGTCGAGGGCTCCAAGGAGACGGCACCGGCGACAGCAACAAAGCCCCCCGATTCCGTGAAAACAGGAGATCTTGGGGGGGGGCTTCAATGCCTTCTTTTTAGATTTCTTAAGTTCACATGTTTGTAAAGAGAAGAGGGTTTGAAGATTTGCTAAATGTTACCTTTGCAGAACTGTCACTGCCATTAAGGGAACTTGACGGTGACTGCTGCAAGCTTCTTTCAATTAAAATGATTCAGCAATATGTTCATATAAACAGTGAAGTTCCATTTGGATACATGTACTGTATTAATCTAGACTATGTTACACATAATAGATAAGTAGCACTGTGTGTGGAGTGGATTATCTATGACCCTCAAAGACCATCACAAAACATCTGCCTGTATCCTCCTATCACTGGACCATTGGGCCGATTATCAAAATGTGGTTCTATAATTTGATCATTAACAGGGTATTTGACCAAATTGCTAAGATCACTGTAATATAGTGGACTAATACGGATAAACACCTCAAAACCTTCCTATAAATAAGACAGAAAACCACCAACTGTACCTCGCTGAACTGTTCCCTTATTATTTGTAATGCAGACAAATCTTAATCTCTCTTGGTGATTACTGTATTTGTACTAATCAGCAATAATTACCTGCGGTGTTCCTCCAGGATCTATCCTAGGGCCGATTTTGTTCTCTATGTATATGCTGGGCCCAATTACATGTAACCACAATCTCCTTTCACTTGTGCTGATGACACCCAGTTCTACCTGTCAGTCAAACCAAATGAACTTAGGAAGTAGGGTATTCTACATGACTGTTCTAACAGCGCCCCAGGATATGATAAGTCAGGTGAGATCATCAACTCATTGGTGCGAATGCAGTACAACTGATCAAATCAGATTTTTGTGAAATGAATTAGCAGCTTAAGAACGAATGGTGCAATTCAAACATCAAATATATTCACATGAAGTGTACACATAATCCTTGAATGTATTATCTCTACAGACAGTAAACACTAGCGTGTGCTGCAGTGCTAAGTAATTCTGAAGAACGCGCATTTTCACATACAACTGTGACCTTCGGTCGTTAATCAGGACCTCAACATTAGAATGGAGATCTTGTGCCTAAGGGTAAATCAGCGTGCCTGTAAACATGAACAGTTTTTAGAAGCTGATAGTGGAAAAGATCCTTGCCTTGAACATTCTACAAAAGGCTTTAGAAATATTTAAGAAACAGAAAGTAAAAGTAAATGAACTAAAGTGTTCAGTGATTTATGGACTGAATTTGTACATTAATGCATTCTCAAAGGAGATAACAAACTGAAATCCAGCAATTTAGAAAAAGTAACAAACAAGGGATCTGGAGCAGAAATTGCAAAATATGCTCCTGCAAAAGATATCAAATCTCAGAGGCACAGTTGAGGATTAGAATGAGGTACTTAAATGAGGAAATTAAACTGAAGAGAAGTCCCCTCGACCGCCAGGCTGCCCTCAAACATACCATGACAGCTTGTTGTGACTATTCTAAGAACAACAAAGTCTAAAACAAACGTCTCATTGAAAGTCTAAAAGAATAACTGAGTTGGAAAGACACTTTTGGCCGCTTTTGAGTGTAAACCACAGAAGATGAAACTATTCTTAAGGGAAAAAGAGGAAATAGACAGGACCGGTGCATACTGAAGCTGCATCTCCAAAATTTCAAAAGCTAACCAGAAGAGCAAAGCTCCCACGGTGTCTTCACAAAAGCAGTTGAAAGCTCCGTTTAAGAGTGTTTCCTCTTTTCACCCACCACAGCCAGCTCCACAGTCCTCTCTGCGTCCACCCTGCAAAGAGCTTGAGAAGATGAGACGCTAGCTAACTTTTCCCTCTTTACCCATTAAAAAAAAAGTTGCTGTCAGAGGTGACCCAGCTCCTGAGTAAGTGCGTCAAAGAGTGGTTGAAGGCTAAGCCATAGAGGTGTGTGGCCTTACTTGGGGGTTAGTTGGGGCAGCAGGGAGACACATGGAATGGTCCTTCAATAACAGCTATTGTGAATGGAGGCCAAACAGATGCTTTCAGATACAGGAGCTTCTGTTTCTATCCTACATCCTACCTTTCCTTCTACTCATCCTCTTACTACCAGCACACCAACTCAACTTTCACTCCTCTGGGTATGAAGTCACTGCCATGCAAGCACACCCTACAATTAGGAACACAACATATCAATAGCCATGACAGTGACTGACAAATGCTCAGTCCCTGGGTCTGATGTCTGATGTCAGATATATATAGCAGCCATCCTTCACTATGAGTCACAACAACTCAGCAATATCACCAGTTTTTTCACACTCAAAGAAAGCTGGGCAAATTCCATTACATTACATGCAGTTAGCAGACACTCTTATCCACGACTTTCAGCACAATAGAACATAAGTGTATCCATTCAAGTTAAAATTCTGCACCTGGATACTAAGCTGTGCAGTGGATGACAACAGAATCTTGGGACAATGTCACCCTGGAGTAATTAGATTCAGGGTATCAGAGCATGTCAACGACTCCAGTTTTAAGGAAGGCAAGGTTCTGACTTTGGTAAAGCTGAAATTAAGATGACAGAACATTAGGTTGAGACGACATTTACTGCAAAGGAGAGAAAGTTCCCCTAACTTGTGGGTAACTTATGGGTGGCAGTGTAGCATAGTGGTAAAGAGCAGGGACTGTAACCGAAAGGTTGCTGGTTTGATTCCCCACTGGGATTCTGCTGTTGTACCCTTGAGCAAGGTATTTGACTCACAAATTCCTCAGTAAATATCCAGCTGTATAAATGGATTACATGTTAAAAAAAAAAAAAAAACCACAGTCTATGTAAGTGCCTATGGATAAGAGCGTCTGCTAAATGGCAATAAAATATTTATATATTAAAAATAAGGGGGGAAATCAATCCCATCTGACCAGTTTGCAAGCAAAGCTTTTCAGGAACTTAACGTGTAACCTCAACTGGAGGGCCAGCTGTTCATGGTATAATGCTCAAATATATTTATTTATAAATTCTACTCTTGAGCAAGCAAAACTACACTAATATCCAGACTACATTGAAAACTGTTCATTCAGGCCCTCACAAATATCTATAAAGTGATCACTTCTGGAATTTGTGTTTGAAAGGTTGTTTCTGTAAGTTGGGGGATTACTTTAAATGCAGCTCTACAGCGCCTCACTGTGGATCTTTTTTAAAGTACTGCAAAAAACAAAGGCTTGTGATAATTACCTACATCCTCCAGAGAGAAACAGGTGACAAAGACAGGGGGCTGAAACAGGGTGAAAATAATACAGTCTTTTATGCAATGCTACAGCAACAATCACACGTCAGTATTAAACTGTTACACCTTTAATTTCCACAAGAGGTATTTTTTCTAGCTTTCGCCAAAGCAACAATTGTTAATTCATTCAGTTTCAGTAGAAAGCATGTCTTTGTAAATTCAAAGGTGTCAACCATCAGAACACATCTCTGGTGAGAAGGCCCCATGTTGTTAAAAAAATACTTCCAAAAAACCCCCCCTTTGGTTCTGTCCCCCTTATGTCCAAGAAAGTGTGTGTGTGTGTGTGTGTGTGTGTGTGTGTGTGTGTGTGTGTGTGTGTGTGTGTGTGTGTGTGTGTCTAGAGCCCCCTCTGATTAGATACCTCCTCAATGTTGCTCTATAGCAAGGGTAGGCAATTCTTACCCTGGAATACCTGTGTGCCTGTGGTTTTAGTTCCACCTGGACCATTAGATACGTAACCAAAGCAGTTATTAAGCCCACAGTGCGCATGCGATCACGTGCTTAGCGTACTCGCGTTTGGACTGTTTTAAGACTTTTTGTATCTAGAGGATTGTGGCACTCCAGAAACAGTTTTGCCTACCCCTGTGACAAGGACAACTGATGAAACTTAAAACATAAAATACTGAGAAAGTTCTCACAATGACATTCTTTATAAAATGCAGACAAACACACCGGTTCCACTGACTGCCCCTGTTAGTCCACCGAAGCCCATAGATAGACTGACAAGCTCAAGGATGCAGGACAGTGACATGTATCGTAGTGTACAAATTAAGCTGATGAATCAGCCAGTCAGTATTTACACAAATACAACTGACAAATTTGTTGTTTGAACCCTCGAAAGACTCTGTTGACATGAGAAACAGGAATGCGGTGAGAAGCAGGTTACCAAGCTGTGTAATGCAGTCCGGGTTTTCTCTGCTGCAGGAGACCCCTGTGAACTGACTGAGTTGGGCTCACAGTGGCTAAATAGTTATCAAAGGGCAGATTCAAGTATCAACACTTAATTATAGAATGATACCATTCTGAGAGTGTGCTACCTTTCTACCGGATCTCTGTGCAAGCAAGAAATCAATAAATTCACACAGGCAAGTGCACTGTGACACTGCAACCTGTGCATGCTCCACTCATCAAGCCAAGCTTAATTTCCATCTCTGTTTTTTTTTAAATCCTTCAAACTCTTGGTAAGTTTAAAGGGAATGGGTTCAGCTTATGCAGAGTTTGTGCTGTGCGATCGCAGTGAAATCGATGCCATTTTAACATTGTGTTTGTTGGGCTGGCTATGATGGGGTCGAACCCTGGGCTGCAGGTTACTCAGAGGAGTCCCAGGATGGATTCATCCCACAGCTTCTCCTCCTCCGTCCGCGTGTCCTCTTTGTCTGTCCTTTCCTTCGTTCTCTTCTCTTTCCTGTGTTTGGGTTTCCCCTCCCTCGCTTGGCCCTTCTCTCCCTTGACTTTGTCCTTCCTTTCATCCAGATCCTTGTCCCGGTTCCTACTGTGTCTCTCTACCACCTGTTCCTCCTCCACACCCTCCTCCTCCCTCCTCCTCTTTACCCTGTGACCTTCATCCCTTCTCCCCTCCCCATTCCTCCTGCTCTTCCCCCTCTGTCTTTTCCTCCTCTTCCTCCTTTGCTCTTCTTCCTCAGCAGAGTCCACCTCCTTTGCTCTGCCCCCCCTCTCCTTCCTCCGCCTCCTCTTCCTCCTCTCTCTCCTGCTGTGGTCGCCGCTGTGGCTGCTGCTACTTCTGCTACTGCTGCTGCTACTGCTGCTGTCGCTGGAGGTAGAGGAAGCGTCGGAGCTGGACCGGTCCCGGCTGCCCCCTCGGTTCCGCGCCCTCTCCCGGCCTGGGTTGTGGTCTTGCCCGCCCCCGCTATCCCATCCCCCGCTGTGGTGCTGGCTTCCAAAGCCCTGCGGAACACCACCAGGGGGGAAAGGCGGGGGGACCAGCGCGAAGCCGCCACCCCAGGAGGGGCCCTCAGCGCTTTGAAGCCCAAAGCCGGGGTGAAGCGGAGGTGGCGGAAACGGTGGGAATGGCGGGCACCAGGGGGCTGGAGGGTAGAAGGCAGGAGGGGGAATATTCTTTCCCTGCTCTGTCCCCACAGGGCCACCGCAGGCCTCCCCTTCCTTTAATTTCCCCTTTTCCTCTTCCTCCTCTTCCTCTCCCTCCTCTGCCATTTGCTGGGTCTTGGGCTCCAGCCCCCGTGCTTTCTGGACCTCGATGTAGTCGGCCAGCTCATCCTGGAAGGAGTCGTACACTTTCCTCTGGGACTTAGAGATCATGTCGGCCACCTTCATCTCTCTGTGAAGAGGGGGAGACCAGCAGGAAGCATCCACACTGAGTATGACATCACGTCAGCATATTCTACATCCAACTAAATCTCTTAAAATACCACGTATACAGTATGTACCTCCTAACTAACCCAGTTGAAAATAGCTAATCTGAAAATGCACCAGTAAAGGAATCTAATGAACAAAATACACTCACATGCTGTGCACAGGGATGCAAGTGATGCATTCAATAATATATACTAATTCATACTAACTAACATCTTTTGGAATGTTATGATTACAGGTTAATTTCCCTGTTGAATTTAGCTGTAAGAGCATTGCTTAAACACAACAGACAGATATGACAATGGCATCAAACTGAGTACTTAAGATTAAACTGGAGTGTTGAAATATAGCTAGTGAACACACAAACTCTTCATGTTTGATGAAAGATGTTGCAGTGCATCATAAGATGAAGGAAGGCAAGGAGTCTCACTTTTGCTGGTGTTTGTTCCCTTGCATGTGGGCCTCATACATCTCCACAGAGTTGAGTGTCACGTTACACACCGGGCAGGTGAAGGTCCCCGAAGCTGGAGAGACGGGAGAGAGGAAGAGGAGCAGAGAGGGAAACAGTGGAGAGGGAGAATGGGGGATAAGGACAGCACACAGAAGACAGGAAGCAAAAGGAAGAAAGGCAGCCAGTTCACCATCACTGCTTACAAAAAAACATTCCGTGCGCTAAATTTCACCTCGTGTCAACTTTTATCAAGAGCGGTAAGAGAAAACACATCTGTAAAAGATGCATACAAAAAGGCAAAGGACTGGAGCAAGGGCATGGCTGACAGTTATCTTGGAAGGAAAACCACCTGTTTAGCATTACTTGCCTCTGTTAGAATCCGGCGCAACAAACAACAGCACAACACATATTTGCACTTGGAAACCCAATTAAAAAAACATAAAGGTAGAAAGCAAAATATAAAATGCAGTTAAGGAGGAAGACAACAGAACGTGGCCGATCTGGGTATGAATCATCATAATCATAATCATAATCATAATCGTAGTCATGGTTACCGAGGTGTGCGCCGGGCTGGCCGTCCTCCTCCAGCTCCTTCAGCAGACGCAGGCGGGCCTGGTTCCTCTGGTGCTTGCGGCCGCTGTAGTGCTGCTTGGCCACCTGCGGGTTGTTGAAGGAGGCCGCGCACATGCGGCAGTGCTTGTTGGGGTCACTGAGGTCCAGCTCCTTTGTGGCCGGAGCCGGGGACTCCTGGGTCCCCTTCTCCTCCTCCTTCGCTTTCACCACCTCCTTTTCGCCCTCCTCTTGGGGGCAAGAGCCCTGTAGGGGGTCCGAGGGAGTCGTGGGAGAGCTCTGGGAGGCTGGGTTACCTTAAAGTGTGAGGAGAAGGGTGGAGAAGTGCCATTTTACACAGTCGAGGGAGGTATTACTGTTGGAAAAGATGTGAAGCTCTACCCTCTCTCACCTGCCTGCTGCAGTGTGAACGCGGCTGGGTGCAGACCAAGTTTCTTGAGGTTCTTGGCGTGGACCTTGCCCTCATAGTGCGACCTGGCCACCACTGGGGAGCTGAACACCATGTTGCACAGCTCACAGAAGCGCTCCCTGTCCACCGATCCATCCTTCTGCTGATAAGCACAGCATGGGCGGGTCACTACATCCGATTCACTGATGAAAATGCGAGGATCTCTGTGTATGGGGGTGTTTGTGAAAATGTGTATGTGGGGCTACCTGGAAAACAGTAAGGTCGTAGTTCATCCTCCCTTCATCTCTCTTGGTCTGCAGGTATAATCTCACCTTCTGGGCATGCTTCTTACCCTACTCCAAACAGAGGAAGACAGGTGTCTCACACCACTTACTTTCTCTAAAACAGTACTCATTATGAATATACTTCATCCATATCTTCCTTCCAAGATGGAATCCAACATGCTTGAAATTTATTTACAGGACTTCAAATCCACAATACTAAAACAGACTAACAATTTTTCTTGGATTTCTTGACAAATCTTTGCAAGATCGAACACAGGAAAAAACACTTCAATGTTACTCTGGGCTTTGGCAGGAGTGGTACAGTTACTAGACCAAACTATCAGTGATGAGTGGAGAAAGAAGGTGGGGGAGATGCGCACACCTCGTAATGCGAGACTCTCTGCGACTCGAACTGCAGCACCGCACTACAAACGCGACAGAAGTCATCTGTGAAGAGGCCCTTCAGTAACTCACTGGAGCTCACCTCTGCTGAGAGAGGGAGAGGGAGAGAGAGAGAGAGAGAGAGAGAGAGAGAGAGAGAGAGATGGGACAGAGAGGAGGAGATGCAGAAAGGGTTAAAAGTCACAGGAGTAGCTAACATGTACATCCAGGGACATTCTTTTGCACAAGGTGCACATTCTTGCATAAGGTGACATCCTTGTGATACTTGAATTTGAAAGAAGTCAGTTTCAAAAAGACGAATCAGTGTTCATTTAAATGAAAGTCACAGCATAGCCCTGGTCAAAGACTATTCCATTATTTATTTTTTGTTGTAGTGACTGCATTCAAGTGACCAGTCTGCTCAATTAAACACCATCTGTAATATGTTGAGGTGTGGGGCAAATGTGGTTTGCCAACCCATTTTCATTATGAATGCAAATCACAGAAAGCACAGAATCCCTCGCTGCATCCACTATCTCAGAGCATGTATCACAGCAGCCACATATACATGTCTTTTACACAATTTGGTATTACATTCTCCTCAGTATTCTGACTCAGTAAAGTTGCATCAAAATGTAAGTCACAAATGAAACAACAATGAAACCAACTCCACAGTATAACAGTCAAAGCTGTTTGATCCAAATCGATTTAAGATGGCTGCCATGTTTTTCTAGCTGACACTGGAGAGAGCAGCTATAAACTGTACTGTCAGAGTCACTGACTGACACCACCCTTCATACCTGCAGGGGAAGCTAAACAGCTGCTGAACTATGCTTGGTCACTTCTGGTTTCCCATCTTCTATAAATAATTAAAACCTTCAAGCTTGCACATTGCATAAAAATCATGTAATGCCTCTACCCAACATTTACCAAATTTCTACTCATAGTGTATTCAATGACCCTGGTTTCTTACTTTCAGAATTAGTATTCAGAATTGATTAATTTTCTTTAGTGTGTCTCATCATCAGCTCACTCCTTCAGAATAAGAGATATTCCATTACAAGAACACTGACCATCTGTTTTTGTCAGTAATCACATCCAAGAACAAATCCAGTTACTTCTACAGTCTAATCCCAAATAATCATTTTCTATAAAAGGAGGACTGTCTAAAATAACAGGCATTTAATTCATATTCACCTTTCTTCCTTAAAGTGCAAGTGAATGGGGACCTCTTCAGGGAGCCACTTTACTTCTGTTTACAGAAGGAGTAACTTCCACACAGGCCCTGAGGAATATGGGAGTGGTGATCGGAGTAACTCTAGTGCTCTACACTTCATAGTATATTTAATGTTCAGTCATTTCAATGCAGATAAAGGTCTGTTTCTTAACGCCCCTCCCTTGACATTTTTCCCACATTGGTGCATGTTTATTCTTGATAGTGACTTTTCTGTCACTTAGCCTTTTAATGTTGATTGACAGTGATGGGCATACCAGTGTAAGGAGGAAAAAAATGGCCTATTTTATTTGTAACGGCCTGCTCTCTCCCAGATTACACATACCAAGGTGTCTGCATGCACATCAATATACCAAAATGGCAATTTACTGGGATAGAGGCAATATGAACGGTTTAAGAGCATTCTAATCAGTCCTCCTAACGACTGATGTTCCTTAAGTTTAAATTCATAGCACAGGCACCCAGGCTACTACAAACATCTTCCCAAACAAACCAACCTAATGAGCCAATCATCCATACATTCCTGCCTTACCTCAATCTCCCTTTCAAAGACCCACTCATGCATGCACAGACATATCACGTGGAAGCACCTCAATTTATTTTTTTACACATGCTCTATGTTTTCTGGTTTCCTAAGACCTGCAGATTTGAGTACACCTGTATTTAACTACAATGCAGACCACAATCAGTTAAAACAATAGTGTGTCAGTATTTCAACAACACATTATAAATCATCTAGATCACATAGGTCAACATGCATTTTTAGATGTATTAGATAAAAGACTTCTTTAGCTGGGACAATAACACACCCTGTAAGAGCAGAGGCCCATCAAGGCTGCATTTTCACCAGGTCAGACACAGGAGTAACTCCAGAAAGGGGTGACACATTTATTAAATTAACAAGAATCTGGCAGTATCAGAAACACTGTGGCTCCTGAAAAATGAAAATACACTGGGAGGCCATCTTATGCATAGCTATTTATGAAAATACAGCTCTGACACTGGTTTTAAACAAACTCCAGCTCAATCACAGTTATGTATATATATCAACCCCTTGCCTACAGCCTGGTCACTGACCAGGGGAAATACCAGCTACCAGCTAGGCCTGCCACAGTCAGAAATAGGATTAACAGCCTTCTGGTCATATTTGAGCATCTCTGGATCTCTTAGTAGTTACTTACAACTTTAGCAGACTGGGCCAGAGTTGATCTCTGATCCGCTGTGAGGGCACACTGACAGCTTTCTATAAATCAATTTCAAAGTAAGACTGAGACCTTACGGGTTGAGACTTTCACACTTTGACTGTTCTCAAATTAGACGTGGAACTGATTCCAGCGCCCCTTTGGGTCAGGTCCATGAGCCTCGTAAACCACCCACCCATGCTAAGCCTGTCATACACTGTATCTTTAACAGGATTTGGGTCAGTGTTTTCCTCCATCCAGTTACCTCCTACCACTATATGTCAAGGCAGACCTTAACTTTCATTTGTTTTCTAGAATGTTTAAGTTTATGTGTATATTGTCTGAAGCATGGGCAGTGGTGTAGCATAGTAGCATAGTGGTAAGGAGCATGGCTTGTAACCGAAAGGTTGCTGGTTTGACTCCCTGCTGGGGCACTGCTGTTGTATCCTGGGCAAGGTACTTAACCCCCACTTTCCTCTGTGAATATCAAGCTGTATAAATTGATAACATGTAATAAAAACTGTAATCTACATAAGTTGCTCTGAATAAAAGCATCTGCTAAATGACAATAATGTAATGGAATGAAATTCAAAGCGGACACAGTTGTCTAAATGGGCCTTACAAGCTTACAAATGTTTAGTATATCAAATTGAAAACCTGACCTTAGGTTTTATTTTCATCCTCTGAAAATACTAAGATTCTACTACTCTGTACAATCCATGACACCAAAAATATAATCATGTAAATGGAAGACCCAACTACTTTTCATTGCTTCTTGCTATTAACAGGATATGTTGACTATTTCCTTTCTCTTGAAAACCCTGAAATAAAAATGTCTATACAACTTTCAGAACTGTGCCATAGCTTTAGGACTCTATTATAAACAGTGCAGCCTACACCACACACTGTGATTTCAGAAAACATCTACAGACACATACACAGCTCTAAAATACAGTACTGATGGACAGATACCCCCCTCACATCTACAATCCTGCCAATATATACAGGAGGGACATCAGCGGCTCAAACGAACATCCACAACTTAACACTGGTCACCAGTAATACACCACACAGCATCTCCCACTTTACACAAACAGAGTGACATGAAGGTGCTGCATATCAGCTTTAAAACAATGTCAAAATAACTTCTTTATTCCAATCAGAGATTAACATATTACAAACTAATACATGGAGGGGGTCTCCAAATTAGTATGATCACCTATATATCCTGGACAACTATTCATTCAGCCCCTACAACCATTTCTTTTTCTATTACACTATAAGCTTTTATTGAGTTTTTTTCTTTTCAAAGTTTAAAAGTAACTAGTTTTTGATCAATCTCATATGATATGACTCCGTCATTATTATTCTTCAGACAACCTCTGGAATGACCCTATTAACAATGAGTCAGTGTATTGATCATATCCTGGTTGCAGTCTCATTTACACAAACACTGAAAAGGCAGAAAAGTTTTTATACAGTTAATGAGTGCCATTTTTACAAAGAAAAAAAACTGCTGAAAAATGGTCACTAAACTGACAGGAAGTGTAGCAATTTTCATTATTTGAACGATATCTTTACTACTTTAAACAATTAAAAAGAGAAATGTTTCTGACTACATTTCCTGTTAAATGCCTTGTGCCACTATAAGCCTGTTGTTTGTAAGAGTGGCTCACTGCCATGTGAGCTTGACAATAATTACAGTGGGATAATAAACATTTGTCATGTTACTGGCATCAGCCTTTTAAAATGCAGAAAAGCAGCCAAGTTCTCCAATCCTTTGCACTGCTGTAGAGCTCCCCCCTGTGTCAACTGTGCTGACCGGATGCTCACTAATGATACAAGTAAGGTTACAGTGTTACTTAATGGCTTGGCTATTCTAAGAGGCTTGCAGAATTAACGGAAGGCAGATGACCATTACACTATTGGCATTTTGCAGGCGCTCTTAACATTACACTATTGGCATTTTGCAGGCGCTCTTATCCAGAGCGACTTACATAGATTACAATTTTTTACATGTTGCCCATTTATACAGCTGGACATTTCTTGAGGGAGTTCTGTGTTAAGTACCTTGCCAGAGGGTACAACAGCAGTGCCCCAGCGGGGAATCAAACTGGCAACCTTTTGGTCACAAGTCCTATTCCTTACCACCATGCTACACTGCTGGTCGACTTTGCTCATAAAACAGCGCAACATTTGTTAGTACTTAGCAAGCTATTTCAGTAATTCAAGAAAAATTCAAGAAAGTAAGGTGCTTAGTACTGCTAAACTTGTATTACCGCTCAATCATTAGAGTCCATGCATTACATTAGCAGCTAATAACTGAGGCTAGGTTTCACCATTTATAGGCTGTACTTCACATAACAACTGTATAGTGCTCTCTCCACACAGTAATACATAAAAGGATGTAGATGTTTTACATACACTAGAGTTTATCAGCAATACCTGCAATAGCTTATACTTTGCAGATGGGACTAATGTTACTTTAACCACAATATTACCTACAGGAAAACCTACAGCCTGCACTGTATGGTTATTTGGTAATATATTTGGCTGTATATTACAAAACTCTCTACTTTATTCTCCTAGTTCCATGTTGTCTGTTCCAATGTCTTCCTAAGTATATGTATTTGTATTTAACAATGTATTTCAACTGTGCCCCTTCAAAGAAAAGCAGGGTTGGACCGCCAATGACAGCATCTTGCTTTACATATCCAACTGTCAGTTTCTGTATTTAATTTTGGAATAACATAAAGCTTGTTGATATCTGAATATAAGCAATTCCTAATTAAAAGTCTTTCACTTTTACAGTAAACATCATGCCACAAAACACAGGGGAAACCTGTGTGGGCTCACACAAACCACTTCTCTTACAAGCTACAGAACACTAACATGCCCTGAGTTTAAATTCAGAGCTCAAACGGACATCTCACTGTAATTTGTATCACTCAACCACAGTTTTACACCATTCAAAACATTCCAATTAAAAGAGTCTGTATATAAATTGTGCCTTTCTTCTTCTAGATCAAGCAGGCATTAGGTTTTTGTTTTTAAGCCAGGGTGTTTTAAGATTTTGGAACATCACAATTATCTGAGTAAGCTATGGCTGCATTTTCCCAAACTCGTAAGGGCTCATCTTTTTTCATACAGATCAAAGGTTCACTGGTTAAAGTAGTTACACACTGATGTGGGCAACACAAAGGTAGATTTACCTGGCTACATTACCTGCTTGTTGTCACCTTAAAGCAGGAAGTAAAATGGTGTTGATTTACAGGTGTTACCACACTACACATTTGATCTTCATAGCGGCTACAACACAAAACTACTTAAAATACAACCCAGCAAAATGTGTGTGCTAGTTACAATGCCTTGCTTGTGAGCTAGCTTTCTCAAGTAAATTTAATGGCTGTACATATTCAGAAATCACCCAATGCTGCTCTGCGAAAAAATAAAACCCAGGGGAAGTGTTTGGTTGGACTTATCAGAAACATTTTAAGTGGTGGTGTAATGACCTGTAACTTGGTAAGTGCATAATATGTCCAGCTAAATATTTTCCCCAGGTTCCATTTTCATATGCTTAACGATATTTTTAAGAAAACGTCAACCTGAGTAAAGATATCATTTGACTTGAACATCCAATCAAAACAGGAAAAAGGTCCCCCAAACAGCTTGAGGTGCCATTTAAAGGGTCAATATTAAATACCAAACATACTTCTGCGTTTAGCTAGAGAACAATCTGTGAGTGATCACCTCTGTATTCCTTTGTAGATAATGCAGTGTTTCAAAACCTTAGTATTGGGGGTGGTTTTTGTTCCAACTCACTGTAATTCATAAGGCTTATAGAGCTTGACTGAGCTCTTACCATCTGATAGTTAAATTCCTGTTTCTCTTTTGTGAAATAAATATATAATTGCTTGAGTATGCTAATGGAAAAATAAAATGACAGGGTTTTTTTCAAATTATTTTGTTAGTAACTGCCCCTCATGACAAATTTAAGGTAACTGTTTCGATTAAGCCCAATTCGGTATTCCATTTCGGTATACTCGAAACATATAATGTAACTCATAACTGTACAGCTAACCGATCTGAAGGTTGTTTTCTTACTTATTTGTATTACCGATTTGTTTAACGGGTACAAATGAACAGAAGTTCAACAATCACCTTTAGAACATAAGAAACATTCCAAAAACATGTTTCTTTCACAAAAAATAACCTGCTCAGACTATACAAATTATGCAAAACTCAGATCAGCATTCAATTAGCGTCTTGAAAATGAAACCTAAGACGCTAAATAGGAGGTCTGCTGAAACGAAAACCTGGACTTGCAGTTTAGTTTTGGGCTGGGCAGCGCTCAACAGCTGTATCTGTTTTTGTATTTGTCAGGTATTTAGCACTGCTACCTCACCATTATAATCACAAAAATAGGATAGGTACAGCTAACTAAACGTTTTGAAAAATATGACATCGCTAGCGAACCACTAGTTCGTACTATAGACAGCGAATCTGGAACTGGTCAGACGCAATGTTTGGTGAGAGTACACGCCATTTTTAAAGAGCAAAAAACACTAGCTAGCTGGCTAGCTACCCATTTCAGTGTTTCCTCGACAGTAAATGGGAGTCATTGACCGACATCTCAGATAATTGACTCAATTACTTTCGACAGAAAGACAACATGACATGTTCTGATACCCAGTCGTAGGTATTTAGCTAACTCGCTACCAAGCGAGCCAGCTAAATTATCTCGACAGATGGCTAGTACCTACCTAGCTAGCAACCATTGCAATGGCTTTTATTAGAATGAGCACCGTCGACGCTATTTGTTTATTCATCTTTCAGGTTCTCTGTGAACTCACCTTCACTCTGGGAATTATTGGTGTTATGAGTGTGTTTTACTGTCTCGGCGTCTGGTACAGAGGCCGAGTCTAGAGTACTAACATTACTTTTTTTAAGATGTGTCTCCGCAAGTTGCGGTATAGACGTACTTTCAGGTTCCATCTTTGTTTCTATCTGAACGGAAGGGTGCACATTGGGAGTGGTTCTAACAAACAACAAAAGTGTCTCTGACTTTGGAAAATATGCTGCCATCTCTTGTCCGGGAGTGGCAGTACGGGTCTTTAAAGGTTAAAGGTAAAGCCGCATAGATCCGAGGTTATTGTTAGTGACATGGTGCGAGACAACCAAATTCGGCAATCACGCAATAAAACCAATGACTTCCTGCTCTGATGAATATAATCCCTCCAGAATCTAACAGAGAATGTTTGCAAAGCTTTATGAGGAGAGGGAACTCAGGGGAAAGACAATCATTAGTAACAGAGATGCTTTCACTTAACCTTGATAATTGCAGTCTGAAATGTACGAAGCTACCCCACAGTGGAAGAAAGTGTTTTCCTTCTCTGTTTGCAAATATAGACTGCATCTTTTTGGAACTTGCAAAAAGACTCCAACAAAGCCTTAAGATGTAAATAACAAAATAAATACTTTATTAAATTAAACGTGGCAGCATAGTACAGTAAAACAGTGTTACAGTGGCTGTCCCTGCATAAGGAGTTTTGACAGAGAGGATGAGTTAGGGGTACATTCACAGTGCAAAAGCAGAAGAAACTGAATACTGTGTGGAAGAAAATTCAATGGGACGGATGGACAACAGCAAAAAATATAAAAAGCTATTGATGGGGAAACAAGCAGACCAAGGGTGAAGGAAGTTGAATGTAGGCTTGTGCCAGCCCACTGGATCCAGCAGTCCCTGGTAGATTGACTTGTCCATCCTGGACACAGGTGAGTTTTGAAAGAAGCAGAGGTAGGGTGATGTCACTTCCTCTTCCTCTGGAATTCTCGAGCCAGTGCGTCCAGCTGACAGTGAAATGACACCAACCAGTTTCAATTACAATGTTGTCTGTGTTGGCTTAATTAATTACACGTAATGCACTCTCTTTCTGTATCTGCCCTTTCTGTCTGACTTTGTCTTTCACTTTTCACAGGTCACCCAGTCTCTCTGTCTGTCATTCCTCCTGGCTCTCCCTCTCTGTCTCAGTCATGCATTCCTGCTCCACTCACCAGAATGTTCTTCAAGATGCTTTTCCGCTGGGGTCTCAGGTAGCTGCATTCTCCCCCCTCACAGAGTTTAATCTCTTCTGAAATCTGAGAGAAAGAACGATTATTATTACATTATTAGATTTTCTTTTGCCTGTACTGTTGTACCATAGGAACTCAAAACATGCCAATATCCCACATACTTAAACTATCTCTGCATTTTGCATGCCTATTGAAGATTTCTAAGGTCAGTCACAAGGGCACAATAATAAAAAGTAATGTTGTTGTAAGTAACAAGAAAACAAGGCAATGTTACCATAGTTCCCTACATATTATATATATTATGTCATATTGTTCTTGAAATAACCAATTAGAATTGTCCCAGAGAGTATGTAACTGATCTAAATTTTTTGCTACAGCTATGCTTTTGATTAAAACGTTTAAAAATCATTCAAATGATTCAGAAATTTTGTTCAGTAACAAATTCTGTTACTCTTAAGACACCATTTTTAAAAGTATGGCTACAGTGATATATAAAGCAAAAACTCTACATAGAGTATATACATGCATAATCAAAGCATCTTCTCATAAAACTAAGTGGCATGTTGAGTGATGACATTAATGTGAAATTGCGGTTGCACCTCGGAGGTTGTGAGTGAGTCCAGCTCCCGCTTGCCCCCGGGGTACCAGCCATGGGACCAGTGCTGAGAGAGGGAGAGCTGGGCCCCCAGACACAGCAGCACCCCCAGAAGCAGAACCAGCCTGCCCATGTTCACCATTCCTGCAGCTGCGGAGAGAGAGACCCAGAGGGAGGGAGGGGCCGTTACAGAGAGACGTGAAGCGAAAGAGAGACGTGAGGCGGCCCATTGCCGGTTCCGTCCAGTTCGAACTCAGTGAACTGAATCAGAATTCCAGGCTAAAACCAGGACACATGTGTCTGTGTATCTGTTTTTCCATCCATTTAAGCAGACAGTCAATCAACGAATGAATCAGAATGCATTTGTAATGCCTCAATTTTACAATTACATTGCTGCAAAAATGTTTTCCAGACAAGCTGAAAAAAACTTGTGACTGACATACAAAGGTATACAAACACTACATATACTTTGCAAGGACTGATGTATCAGACTTGGCAGAATGGCAGCAATACACATATTCAGAACTTCTATAAAAGACTTTCATAAACTAAGTCAATGAGGGCTATAACATATGAATCATGCTAGAGAAATGAAATAAAATGAGCAGAATGAACAATATTTCATAAAACAGCTCATCAGTATGACAACACCCACAAATATGCGTAATAAACCAGATATTACATTCCAGCCCAGGACACGACGGTGTGTGAAATTGCACCCCATCAATGTGTTGATGAATTCAGTAGGAAGTTATTCATGTCTCTTACCTAAAGAAGGAAAGGATTAAAAACTTGTAGAACGTCCTCGAAGAGATCTCTCCAACTTATTCAGTCTCTCTGTTCTTACTTTTCTTCCGTCTGTTGTTCAATAAGTCTGTTTTATTTCGATGTCTCCTGTCACACCGGCTAAGCACCCGTGATTGCCCTCAGTTGGTTCTCAGAGTCTCTGTGGCGATGTGGTGATGTTCTGAGGCTGTTTCCCTTTCTCAGTATCTCACTGTCTCCTCTTCTTCACAAATATATATCGATCTTACCCCACCCAAACCCACCAGCACCGTCCTCCCGCCCCAGCACCCCCCAACCCCCATCCCAACCAACGCAATTGTCCCTTGTGCTCTGCACCTCCGGTCGTCACCTATGCGTTCTGCATGAAGAGAGTGAGCAAGGTCCGGTCAATCTCAATTACCATCTTCAAATACTCCCTAAACCCAAGAGACACACGCAACCCACCCCACACAGACACAATGACGCATACGCGTGCGGACTTACACAATCGTGTACGCAATACCACGCATGCACGCGCACCCATGCACACACAAACACAAATGCTCATACCGTCCACACGATGATCGCGCACACGCACGCAGTGTCGCATGACAGCCCTCATGCTTGCACATGCACAGCACATATACTCAGGACTCACCGGTTATTCTGAAATCTTGCATTCATCAGGTTTCCCAAAAAACAGCTCCAGCAGGACATGAAACATGGTAACTTTAGTTTGTATGTATGTGGATGAGAAGATATTGGACATATTGCAACTGAATTATTCACTCACTTGGGCTTCTTGTGCTGTAAGATTGACTTTGGCAAGTGGAATTTTGAGAATCTTAAGGAATTTTAGTGCTGTTTCAAGGAAGTTGATACACATGTGTTGAGACAGTGTCTGATAGGTTTACCTCAGGTTTCATGTTCCTGCCTACAAGGATACAAGTATTTGGCCTTGTTCATGCTAAATTCCATATGGTGTAAAAGCTGCATTTTAGAGCAGTAAAACCTCACAGAACAAAATTACAAAAATAGGAAAGACCAACATTTTAAAAGGGCAGATATCTTTGGCCCTTCAAAAATGTCAGCCTTAATTATTTTCTTCATCATTTCATCATTGCATCATTCCAGGCCTTTTTTTCTGAGTGCGAGTGATGATTCTGTTTATAGCTACCAAGTGTAAATGATCCTTTGACCATATCTCAATATGTGACTTTCTTTGATAATATCTAATCTATTTGCTCATCACTGAGCAGAAGATTGGCTCATAAAACATTTATTTCCGTTAAGTGGCACTCTGCCTTCTTTAATCAGAGTGTAACCTGTGCAATGAGAAGGCAGACACGTTTGCCCTTCCCTTCTCCACCTTGTTTTCTCTTTGTTGACACAGTGTCAGCTCTGTCACTTGTCCCTTATCCTGACGTGGCAAGCGCAGGGGACAGGGCAAACACCGAAGGTCTGACACGGCTCCGAATTAACATCTGACAGCAACCCACCTGGGAGGCCGGGATAAAGGGAGGAAGTGATGGGGAGCTGGGCGGGTGGGGCGGTTCAGAAAGGGCTAATTCAGGCGTTTAAAATGCTGATTGAGTTCCTGTTGGCGAGCACTTAACATAGGCGCAGGGGGTGGCCGCACAAATCCGTCAGCCACTGACCCGGCCGACACGGAGACGGCGGGGCAAAGCCAGGAAATGAGATGACCGTGCGGCCCCAGGGTCACGCCAAGGAGATGGCCCGTGTGTTTTGATTCTAGATTTGATTCTACATGCAACACCCGAAGCGCTGACAGACGGGAAGCCTGTGCCAACCTCAAACATCTGAAAGGCAATGCACATTCAGGAATGATTGGTACTCTGTAAAGCTGTTATCAGCTGGTTCACAAGAAAATGATTTGAGAGGCATGTAAGAGTATATACAGTTCTAACGTGGGTTTTGTGTGGAGCAGCAGTTGCCTCATACATAAACATGATGTCACAATATTCTTCCGCTCTGCTTTGGAACATTTCAGAGAATCGCCGGTCTTACTGCCAGTATGGCAGCCAGGTGGAAAGTCCACTGAGTGACAGGAGAGCATTGGACTACATGCGTATGACACGCAATTCCACCTGGAAGCAGGGGAGATTAGCCACACGAATGGCATTACCACAGAGCCTGTAATTAACCAGGGTCAATATTGGGCTAGGCAATTAAAAGAAGGGCTGGAGAGAGTCTTTTCATATTGATTGAGGGCAGGGGCAGGGGTCCTCTGGGAATGCACACATACATATGTACAAGCAGAGACAAAGGTACAGTGGCTGTATCAACTTGTCTTGTTCACTCTTGCACTCATTAGAGAAAAGCATCTGCACATTGCGTATAAACAGCCACTGTGCACCACTTGCCTCTCCATACAAACTCCTCCGAGATGATCATGGAGTTTTTGACTGTCTGCGTCGATTCTGGGATTTGGGCAAGCGCTGCTTTGATCTGTCCATCAACGAGTTGAACCAATGACATCACTCCCCTTTCTCACCTGTCGCGTACCTACAAAACTGACAGGTCTGGACGTGCATGACCGTCACCATGCTCTCAACATTGTAGTGACATCTGACCCCACAGTGACGCCATAGCAATGTCCTGCAAATGACGCCTCACCTTCGGAGAGATGGACCTTTAAGATATTCAGCGCATGTCATTTGAGCTGGGGGAAAAAATCCAGTGACCACAGCTAGCTGATGTCAAATGGATGAACACTTAGTTCATTTAACCAGGGCTTAATTTTGGGTTTTACTTATGTACTGACCAACACATGATTCTGTTTAAATGGTTCTGATACACTCATATTCTATATCTGTACACGTGTATAACCTCTGGCTGTCATCAACAGAGCAATGATAGACACACACTTGCCCCTGCACACATTTAAACACGCATACATGCCACATACACTCCCATGTTACCAGCTCCTCCCAAATATATTCACACACAGTCAAACTGATGATAAAATCTCAAGCACTTTTATTAGGTTTGTACAGTATCTTGCTTAGAAAGGCCTTTTGGCATTATATAATTATATATAATTTTTAATATATATAATTATATATTCAGATTTTGATTAACAAAAAAACACTAAAAACAAACAAATGCAAAATAAAAAATAGGATTTCCTTAATAAGACAACAACAATAATACCAAATAATAATAATAAAAAAACATCTCTAATACAATTCAAAATGGTCCCAGTACAATTTAATATACATTTGTCATTAAAAAAAATAAAAAGAAAAATAAAAGGCAGCAATGTAGCGGACAGGAATGAAATATAAATAACCATACAGTATGTACAGACAGGTGTGGGGAGGCCAACTGCAGACTCTCTCCTCTTTTCCTGTCTTCCTCTTTTCTTTTGTCCATTTTCCCCATGTTGCTGCAGCTGGTTGCTGCCCTGAAACAGTCAGCCCAACAGGCAGGGGGCGCACTACTGGGACCTGCACCGCACATGAAGTGGAACAGTGAGGGACAGATGCAAATGGGAACCAGGGGTTGAGGTGGAATGAAATGGGAGTGAAAGAGAGGACCGGAATGAAATCTGAGCTGGGAATGAACTGGAATGGAATTGTACTAGAACCCGGAACAGAGCCGAACATAATAAAAACTGGAATACAATCAACATGGAACCACAACAGAAGTGGAATTGGCTTAGAGTGATGCTGTAACTGGTACAAGAATTCAAATGCAAATTGTTTTGTAGAGGTTAGCAGAGGTTGACTGTCAATACTCTGGACTCTGGAAATGTAACAGATGCAGCAGAAACTGTGGGGAGTCTTCAGTACAAACGCCTCTGCATAAGCACAGCAGAGCAAGATCAACACTGCAGGCCTCTTGAACCACACCAGGCACATTGCCATACCAGGTCTGTGTTCATGCAAAAAGTATGAGGAAATAGTGATCCGGTTCAGCGTGTAAAAGCCGTGACTGAGGCAGGGAGATGACACGCTTCAGCGGTGAGCTTGAATGGCACTGGAATGGGCGTTGGCACAGTGTTGGCAAGGGAGACCAGGGTGGGGGGAGGGAACATCTGGGAACACAGTGTACTGAGTGTTTTAACGACACACACACGCACACGCACGCCCATACGCACGTATACACACACAAGCACAGCAGGAGAGGGGTGGGCACGAAGCTGAAACAACTGGAAGGACGTGACCAGGAAACTGGCTTGAAAAGGCACCCCCTCTGAAATAAGACATGGGAGTAAGACTAATGCACCCCTGGAGCACACAGGGGGGTGCTTGCCACAGTGGCATCAAGTTTGACCTGGGACACAAGGCCATCGAATCGGGGAACCACTGACACTATGGAACTGCCTCTCACAAAAAGAAACATAAGCAAGGAAGCCATGATACCCCTGTCAGTCTAGCCTTACACCACCACTGAACTGAGCTGGACCAATCTGAGAGGCCCAAATAGCACTATGATAGTGCTGGCCTACACCTCCACCCACCCACACCGCCTTCAAAAAGCCCATATCTGTTATTACCACCATATTTGCTTTTTGACATCATTAACAATGCAGTTTATTCTGCCTTTCCGATTTACAATCTTCGATCGATTCACAATCACACTTGCCTCTCATCTGCTCCCCCGCGTGCAGAAATGGCACAAATGAAAATTTATGAGCACTTGTGCTGTGTCGGACACGATGTCAAAGTGAAATGACAGTTACGTGAAAATACTGTGTCCAGTGAGACGCCGAGACACGCAAGTTGACAGGGCCCCCATTACTGAGAGCCCCGCAGAGAAAGAAACATGAGGACACTTATCAGAGCTCGGGAAAGCAGGGAAATTATACCTCTAGCTCACTGCTGAAAGCTCACTTCAGGCTATCTTAGTAGATTTACAAAATCTATCTTCTTGTGCAGTGATTTTTTTTTCTTGATGACTTCCCCTGTCCCTTTTCTGAAAACATGTCCCCCGTTGTAGAAATAACATAACAGATCTATACATGATCTCTCCCGCTATTCGTACATAATGTCCCTCTGCCCATAGACTGTGCTGCACAGGGCCACAGAGAGACACAGAGCTTATTTCTGTGTATTTGGACCAATCAGATGTCTTTTGTTCTGATTGAGGGATAAAATCAATAATTTGAACATTCAAGCCCACAGTTACCTTTAATCTCCCCCATGTATTCCACACCCCACCCTTCCCCAAAGCCTACCCCCTGTTCTTATCTCCAAGCCAGCCCCTACTCCAACGCAGTAATAAAACAACTGCGACCAAACCTCTAGAGGCCAAGTTACAAACACACCACTTTTCATTAGGGCTACAACAGAAATACTGTGTCAGTCTTTTTAAAACTATATAGCAATAGTACTTCTACCAGCAAATTAATTATCGTGATAACACGAAAACACAAATGATGACACAGTATCGCGCTGGCTGCCCTTTTTCCAGTTACTACTTTGCTGGATAGGAGGGGTGACCGGCAAAATTCCCTTCCCAACCCTGGCAGTTACTCAGAGCTGGCTCGAACACCATTATACCATTGTCTCCTAAGCACCGATTTTTCTCTCTCTCACACACAGACATAGGAACGCCTATGCAGAGTCAGCCAAAATAGAACCTCTCAGTCTACCGCTCGCTGCATTGCCTTCCCCTGCTCCCTCCCGTCAGACAGGAGGACAGGAGCAGCTTACCCCAGCCTCACGCCACACCCTGCTGCTCCCTCTCCCTCCGTTTCCCCCCACTCCGTGCGGCTTCAGACTCTACCACTGACCACACTCTGTACAGGTAAACCAGGGAATGCTGCCATTTCCTTTATATCACACGCGAGCACGGCTATGTTCTCTGGCCTTGAAAGACACCGCCGGACACAGGTAAGGCTGCACTTTTGGAAGGTGTAAAATCTGGGGACCTCACTTTGTGCAACTACTGGGCACAGGGGTGACGTGGAACCAAGCCAAGCTGACTCCCCTGTTGTTGACAGAGGAGACCTTACGCTCACCCTCAGAGGTCCATGACTGAATGTGTTCTCTAATTTGGCTTAAATTTGGCTGCCCTGAGAACGTGGTAATTCCGACAGAGGAATCACTGTGCTTCAGTGTGTCTGTGTGTTTAAGGAGGGCACATCCTTTTTTTTGTCAAAATCCATGATTCTATTGGCTGTTCCATACAACTGAAGTAACACTAAAATGATCCCTCTTCAGTTTAATATCTTGTGACTGGCAAATGGTTCTGGCAAACCATCACTGCCTGCATTGATGCGGCCATGTGACCTCTAGAGCTTTCTCACAGGAGTTTTGAGCCATGATTGGCTATTGTGTCAAGTGAGGAGGAGTCTCCTTAGAAAAGTGTCCATTAGACGCCTGCCACGTGATTGGCCCTTTCCATGTACACAGCCATCAATCCGTGAGTCGAGTCTCATCTACCAGCTATTTGGATGCAAGCTACAGCATGAACCAGGTTTAGCTGTCAATCATTTAAGTCTCGGACACTTAAAAAAAAAAAAACACAACAAAAAAACACCATGAGGAAAAGCCTCTGTACCCTTCCCCTGACTCCAGATTCTCAATATTAGCCTTTATAATATCTATAATATAATATTTATATTTATATATATATATATTTATATACCAACAAAAAAGCTACATAGTACATATCCACCTAAACTGCAGCCTGACTGAAAACAACTGCATCTTAAAAAAAAAAAAAAAAAAAAAAAAAAACAAAACAAGAAAACTCAAGTAGGGTCAATGTATTTACACTGGGGGCAAGCGGGGGAAAGGTCTGTATTAACAAGGTCAATATTACAAAATATTCAAGAAGGCATCTTTGATATTCTCCTCGGCGCGCGCCTCTCCGTCCGTCCATCTGTCCCCCTGCTCTGTACGCCCCTTCGTTCCCTTTCCCTCTGCTCAGGTTGGGTCGGTTCGCCCGCCCGCTCGCCCTCTCGCCCTCTCGCCCCCTCCAGCCCCGCCGAGTTGGTTGTTTTGTGTGCGTGCGTCCGTCCTTCTGTCAGTCCGACCCCCTACTTAAAGTTGGCGTAGTCGGAAAAGGCATCGATGTACTCCTGGACCACTTTGTAACAGAACTCGTACTGCTCCTGTGGCGAGACAGAGGGGGAAAAAGAGAGGGCAGGGAGGGAGGAGGGAGGAGAGAGAAATAATGAGAGGCAGGCGCTGAGAAGACAATAATTACACTGTGAATATGAGGCTGATTGAACATCAAGAGGGAAGACTCAAGTTTTTGGCAACTACAGCACTTCCTGCTTATAATGAGACATTCTGTGACACTGAAAGCTTGTGGCTCCTATTTGTCTGACAGGGAAGTGTAGAAACGGATCTGATAATGATTCTGCATCCGAGAGGAACACCATAATGAACGTAAACCTGGCCCATTAGCAAACTGTTACTTCAGCTGTAACCTCTATTCAAAGTATGAGGCATCAAAAACTATGTATTTGGAATAGGTTGTGTTGACAATACTGGCAGTGTGTTTTATAAAACAGAAATAGTTCAAAACAGATTGGTCATGCTTAACAGCACCCCTCTGAAATATCATGAACTATTATTAATATTATTATGTATGCTATATTATTTATATTTATTTAATTATATTTCTATACCATTGACACAATTATGTTTATTGGTAAATCCTGTCTCACTGCAAAAAATGGTTCAAACTTCAGGTTTCCGAGTACAAAGCCTCAAGCTAACTCACATTTATTGGAAATGTGAATTTAACTTGGGAAGTACTTGGCCAAAAGTTCCTTCAGGACTGTAGAAAAAAAAGCTTTTTTCCCCATGCTAAAATTCAACAACTGCCATAGTAGTATTCTTGCAAAAAGACAGGGGGCGCTGTTGCACAGTGGTACTGCAGGCATCTAACCTCTAACACTAACATCAGAAGCAGGACTCTCAAAGAGTTGTCTGTTGAGTTGTTTCAGGAACTGACGCCACTTCCCTCATTCAGGTTCAATTTATCTACCTTGCCAAAGGAAAAGCCTCTGTACCCTGTACACCTTGTACCCTCTGCACACAATCACCCAGGGAGGGTACAGAATAATATGATACAGAGCTCTGTGCCAGCAGTACTAATAACCACAATGCAAAGCAGGCCCTCGCGCTTGGCAGCTGGACCGCTGCCGCTGTCGCCGAGCGCACAGGCGGGCAGCCTCACCAGTGTCTGCACCATGTGTGGTCTCTGCAGTCGCAGGCTCTTGACCGTCTGGAACACGTCCAGGATGCCCTCGGCCTTCACCCTCTCCAGCACTGTGCTCAGGGCGCAGAAGGTCCCGGTCCGCCCCGCCCCCGCGCTACGGGACACACAGAGAGAGGAGGGGACTGAAGGCACAGTGCAGTGACACACACAGAAGCACTGCATGATGGGGAGGAAAGACAATCACTAACTGTGTACAGCTGTACGCAGTGATGTACAGTGATGGAGTGGTAAGTACCAGTACTTGCAGTGTACTACTGTGACGGGGTGGGTAAATATGATCATTACCTGCAGTGTACAGTGATGGGGTGGTTGCCAGACTGCTGCTGTTGCTTCTGCACGGCAGCGATGATGTTGATCATGCCCTTGCCGTCCGCCGGGATGCCCACCTCCGGCCAGCCGTGGAAGTGGAACTGCCGCACGGCGCGAGACTTGTTCTCCTGGGACAGAATTCGGGGACGGACAGGGAGGTCAATGACCAAACTGCAGCAGAATGCCTTTGTGCCTTCCTCTGCAGCGCATGACTCTGCATACGGTAGCAGTACATCGCACCGCAGGGCTGGAATCACAATGCTGTCATTGAGGTAGTATAGTGTTGTAGAGCTGGACCCATTACGCGCTTTCCCAACTTGTGAGGTGTTACAGGGCTGAACACACAGTCCTGTCACTGATACTGTGTTGTGCAGCTGTATAGTGTGTGATGGTGTAGTGTCGTGGAGCTGGACTCACCCTGTTGTTGGTTACGAGGAGGTCTCTGACAGTGTAGCTCTCACACTCCTCCTCCCTCTTCAGTTCGATGGACATGTCCCCACACACCAGGGTGCCATCACTGGGCCAGTACTGGGCACACTTCTCCTGCAGGAGAGAGGGAGGGGGAGGAGGACACACAAAGAGAGAGAGATCAAAAAAGGGAGCAAGGGAGGAAGAGTTAGAAACAAATTCTTAATGAAAAACGTAGTGCTCCTCTTTTGATTTCAGATGCCTAACTAACCCTATGACCCCTATGCACTTGCGTAACAGACCCTCCCATCCAGGATGTCTTGGAACACATTTAAATTTCACCCATTAATCACCTCCTGATGATTTCAGATGCCTAATCCTAACCCCATGACCCCTATGCACTACCCTACATTACACACGCTTAACGGAACCTCTTACGCAGAGCATCTTGTAACACCAACTTAAATTTCACCCATTAATCACCCTCTAATGATTTCTCATGCCTAACCCTGTGACTCCTATTCACTCCCTACATTTGTCTGGCTCAACCGACCCTCTCATCCTGAGCGTCTTGGAGCACTAGTTTAAATTTCACCCATTTATACAGTTGCACATTTCACGAAACAGCTCGGCCTATGCACCATGCCACATCTGTATACGGACTTGTCACCTTTGGGGTGTGAGCCTCACTCGTAACCGCTACGCCACACCGCTGCCCGTTTCCCATACCTGTCCCCTCTCCTCCAGCTCCGTCAGCATGACGATGGAGCAGCTCCGCCACTCCCAGATCATCCTCCAGAAGTCCTCGATGGTGTGCTGCAGGGGACCCTGGCTGGCCATGTACGAGTCCTTCTGCCTGTAGCCCTGCAGAGGGGAGAGGAGGAGGGGAGAAACGGGCTCAGCGCTGGCCCCTGAGGACGGAGTGATGGCGTTCAAATCTTTCTAGGCTGTCTACTCAGGTTAGCACAAGTTATCCTGTAGCAGGGCTTGAATAGTGTTATTCTCACACTCACTGGTCTGGGTGTGTTGTTAGCCTGGTCTGGCACTGTTGCTCATTCAACTTGAACGGATACACTTCTGTTCTTTTGTGCTGGAAGTCGCTCTGGATAAGAGTGTCTGCTAAATGATGGTAATGTAATGTAATTCATGTAATTCGCTCCAATATTCCGTTACTTACATCTATGAAGGAGGCGTTCACATAATCCGTGTTCTCTTCACCCCTCTTGACCGGGATGATCACCCTGTTAAACTCATCTGTGGAGGGGGAAAAGGGAAGGACGGTTAGCAACAGGCTCTGCATCAGCCCCTCCCCTGTGTGCCTGCTAGCCCCTCCCCCATAAGCCCCGCCCCCACTCACAGGGGATGATCTGCAGAACCCGGTTCTTCTTCATGTTGGCCGGCAGGTTCCCCGTCCTCATCTTGTCATTCTGGATTTTGATGGAGGTCAGCTTCTGTGGCGGGAGATTCGAAATGGGGATCAGATTTAGGTGCACTGAGCAGGAGGACACAGTGAAGGATCTTCCCTACAGCTGAATTATACTAGACTATGCTACATCCAGTCTCCCACTGCGCTGGGCAGCAATGCGGATTAGGAAGGAAGAAGCCAAAACTCGACTCATTTTTGTATTTGCAACTTTTCCAGGAGGATCTGTTTTGGGTGCAGGGAATTGGGGGTGGAGTGGAAAGATGCCTTTGTGTTTGCACACAAAACCAAAACCATATGTACATATTCATGCATATTCATCTAGAAGATGCCAGTTTAACTCCCTTTACAGTAGAAACACAATGTCTGGCAACAGCTAGGGTCCATTTGCTACTGGACCACTGTGTAGTTATTTTCCCAATGAGGTTACTTTACAGTTTTGCTGATATTCAATCAATATTTTATCATGGCATTTTTTTTGTAAGTGATTGGACTGCATTAGGCCTGGAGAGCATTTTATATGGGTGGAGTGGGACAGAAAAGAACAGAACAAAAAAAAGAACAAGCAGAAGCAAGTTTTCAGAGAGAAGATGCGGTGAGATGGACAGACTGAATATATGACACAGATGCCACGGGCACCGCCCTCACCTTAAACTCCGCCTCCAGTCCCCCACACCCCGCCCCCGGAGAGGGGGAGTAGAGCTTGGCCAGGTGAGACTCCAGTGATGTCACCTCCAGCTCTGTGTCTCCGTACAGGTAGTGCTCCAGCATGGCTTGGAAGATGAACACATACTGCATCTGTGAGGGGAGAGAGAGATTGGGGGGGTGGGTTGGGGGGGAGAGAGAGATTGGGGGTGGGGTGGGGGAAGGGTGAAAGGGAAGGAAGATATTCCATTATTCACCTATAAACACTTTTATTTCAGGGAACAGCTTGGAATTATAGTCTGAATATGACTGAGACAGCAATATAGCAGCATGCTGATACTTAGCAAAGCTACTTCTGTGGAAGTATGATATTGATTTTATTGATTTGTATTACAACTTAAGGTTGGACGGACAACTGGATAAGAGCTTGAATCTGGATAGTTGTATGGTTTCAGACAGGACCAGTTTGTATCTGAATGCAAGTGGTATGGACCTGGACATATGCTGTTTAGACCTGGACAGGAGTCGTCTGAATGTGATTGGCATTATTTGGATCTGAATGGGAGGTGTTCGGATCTGGAAGAGCATCTGCACTCACATCGGTCTGCACCATCTGGCAGCGCTGAGCTCGGATTCGTGTGACGAAGCCAAAGACATCCACCTTCCTCTCAGCACTCATCATGTCCAACATGGCGTCAATCACTATGAAGGTCCCTGTGCGGCCCACACCAGCACTGAGAGGGAGGGAGGGGGAGGGAGAGAGAGTCAGCAACAGCCTGAAACTTACAAGGGGCCAAACGACTGACGCGCACACACGCACGCACATTACATTACTCTCATTTAGCAGATTCTCTCATCCACAATGCTTTACAGATTTTACAGTTTCTAGATGCTATCCATTTACACAGCTAGATATTTACTGAGGCAATTGTGGGTTAAGTACCTTGCCAAAGGGTCCAACAGCAACATTTCAGTTATGAGCCCTGCTCCTACCAACTATGCTAAACTGCTGCCCCAGTTTAGCATACACACTGAATGCAAACACGCACGCACACACGCACACACACAAACAGAAACGTGAGTGGCGTGGACACGCACCTGCAGTGGACCACGATGGGCCCGGCGTACTGCGGGTTGCAGGCCTTCACCTTCTTGAGGAACTTGAGCATGCCGATGGGGGTGAAGGGGACCCCGAAATCGGGCCAGCTGGTGAAGTGGAACTGCGTCACCAGGCGCTGGGGCTTCTTGCCCGACACGTCGCCCACCTGGTGGGGGAAAGACACACCCACAGTCAGCGTACGGTCCTCTGGCAACAGCGCGGGGTAAAAAAAAAACACTGATCCTGGGTCAGCAAGCCAAGACAATGGGAGAGAAAAGGAAAGGGAGGAAGGATGGGGTAACTGATTGCAGACTAGTGTCAGGGGACACAGGACAGAGACAGAGAGGCACCAAGGGTGCTTGGGTCGGAAGTGCCCCCACCTGCTGGATGCAGAACTTGCGGATGGTGTAGTCCACCAGCACCGTCACATCCTCCACGGAGACCCGGATGTTTCCGTAAGTCCAGCAGCCCTGGTCTGGCCAGTACTGGGCACACTTACACTGGGGAGTGAGGAGAACAGTGCATTCCTATTACTACAGCTGTGAATCACACTTCATTTCAACGTCCTCTTTCTATTGTTATATTACACAGAATACAACTTGACAACACAAGTTTAGAAGGTAACACTAGTGCAGTAAAGCACTCAGAATAAAAAGCTTTTATCTTTCATGTGCAACATCCGCAACAGTCTCCAAATAATGCATTCGAATAAAAGTGTTAGAACAAGAAAGCACTGGCTGCCATTTAAATGCAAAACAAAAACAAGTATTTTGACATTGCTGTTAAAATATCAGGTTACAGTGTCAGTTTACTACTACAGTATTAATACAATTGTTGTTCACGACAGAAGAAATGTCTTAAATCATGAAATATGAAACCTACAACTTTGTTCTTATATTAACATTTGTGGCATTTTTCCAATACAACACAGAACAGACTGAAAATGCTCAACAAGAACAGCTGAAGTATGATTCAATAAGTGCAGTCACAAAGAAAAAACAACACAAACTGTAAATATTACTGAAAAACAAGCAACTTCCCTCACTACCACAGACCTAATCGTGTCCCTCTCGCCTTCTCCCATCCCTTCCCTCCTTCCCTCCCTCCCTCCTCCACCCACCTCCTTCCTCTCCTTCAGATTGGTCACCATGACGATGGTGGCGGTGTTCTGCTCCCAGATCATCCTCCAGAAGTCGTTCACCGTCTCCTCCTTCGGCCCTGGTGGAGAGAGAGAGGGGGGCGGGGAGGGAACGGGAAAGGTGACATCATCATCGATATTGCCCATTCATAATTCATGACGATCGCATCGCCGTGCTGCTTACGGGTGCCTTCACTCTCACAGCACACTGCGGTGGCAGTGTTCCCCATGCCAGTGGAGTCAGAATCAATGACAACTTGTTAAATGAGTTAAAGTCATGTGACGATAATTGTTCTTGCTATTTGCTAAACTGCAGATGTCCTTATCCAGGGCAATTTACAGTATTAATTCCATACAGAATACAAACTCTAAATAATTAAGCCCAAGGACAGCCAATAGCCTATCACACTACAATATATACCCAATGACCCAGAGCAGGATAATTTCAAACAGCAAAATAACCATACCAAATGCAAAATTGTCAATTTACTAAAATCTATCCATCTATAAAAAATGCTGATGCACAATGCATTAAGATATATGCATACATTCCATATAAGTGGCAAAACTGGATACATTTTTTAACATGTGACACATAACCTGTTGAACACATAAACATGTCAAATAGAATATTCTCTGTGCTCTATTTAGCACACAAGCGCATACAGAACTGCAGTCATGTGCACTGTAGTCATGGTTATTTCCTTACCCTGGGCTGCGATGAACTTGTTCTTCTCTTGGTAGCCCTGAAAACCCAAGAGAGGTGATGTGTTATTCTTTCTCTGTGGCTGAGCTCCACTTCCTTGCTCCACTGAAGTCCTGACCCCCTTGGGCCCACCCTTGTCTCTCTGGACCCCCCCTTTCTCCCACCCCAACCCCAAAGCCCAGGTTTCCCCCCGCCCCCTCCCACGGTCCCTCGCCCGCTCTCTCACATTGATGTAGGAGGCATTGATGAAGTCGGAGTCTGGGACCCCGTCCAGCGAAGAGAGGTGCACTCTCGAATGGTCATCTGAGGACAGAGGGGGGCAAAGTGAGGGGAGTGGAGGACACAATTTACACACTGTCCTTGTGGGATCAACCTGCGCTTATCAAACCAAAAATGGGCACACCTCACATTCAAATGCACCGCAAGCGTTCAGTGACCACAGGTCTGCAAACAACAGTGAACTACTGAGAATGCATTCAATTCACGCTTCCTGCAGCATGAATGCCTGAATTATATATATAGGTTCCCTTGAACTTCAGTAACAGTCTGAGCCTCAGGGGGCCTGAGGCAGAGAACAAGGACAGAAAGAGAGAGGGACAGAGGGGGACTCACAGGGAAGGATGTTGACGTATCTGTTCTTCTCCTTGTTCTCCTCCTTTGATGCTGCGTCACATGACGCCTGAATAGGACACACCGGCAGAGCCTGGGACAGACAGACAGACAGACAGCCTTTACAGACAGGCTTTAATAGAGAGTGAGACAGACTCAACGTTGAAGAAACACACAAAATACAACCCAGCAGTGCATGACCAGACAGATATGGGAGGCAGTGTACCATAGTGATAAGGAGCTGGGCTCGTAACCAAGAGGTTGCTAGTTCGATTCCCTGCTGGATCACTGCTGCTGTAGCCTTGGGCAAGGTGCCTAACCCACAGCTGCCTCAGTAAATACCCACTTGTATAAATGGATAACAAGTAAAAATTGTAGTCTATGTAGGTCACTCTGGATAAGAGCTTCTGCTAAATGCCAATGTAATGTAATATTGGCTGACCCATACATCACACTACAACACTAATCAACTACACTACAGTACTATTATCTTAAGTAAATTATATGATATCAATTATATATCATATCAATTATTGATAAGCTTACTGTGGCCAGGTATAACACTCTGACGTTCTTGTCTATGCTTGTGGGAATTTGTCCTAGTAAGTGGAGGGTTATGTAGGAATGTTTGTGTAACAGCAGTGCACAGAGTTGTTTGTGCTGTCTGAGCAGGCCTCACATTGAATTCCTCCCGGAAGAGCTTGTTGTCGTCCGCCATGCGCCGGTTCATCTCCTCCTCCAGCTTGTCCACAGGAATGGGCGGGTACTTCCTGTTGGTGCTGGGAGAGCGAGCCAATAGCGGCACGCTCTGGAGCTCTGTGAAGGAGGAGAGAGGGAAGTGAGGAGGGAGATAAGCCGAGAAAAGTTGAGAGAAAACAGATGGCCAGGACGGAAGAGGGCGACGTTGGGGGTGGGGGGGGGGGGAAACAGAGAAACGTATTACAATGGTGACAAAACCATACACACGGGCATTAGAGAAAAACAGCACTGGAATCCTAACAAAATGCCACTGGAGCAGGAAGGACAGGAATTACCCATGCACTTTCCAGCTTCTAGTCGGTCAAAGATTTTATTCAAAGATTTATAACTAGGCGCTCTCTAAAGTGGCCACTAGAGGGAGACATAATACAATTAAACATTGGCAACAAAGCACATGGGCATTTCAGCACCGGTTACTGACTAATAATACATGAGTATTACTCACGTTTAACATAAATGAAAACATGTAAATGTCAAGTGCATGAGAGTGTTGATTTTGATGACACTGACCAAAAAGTCACATCACACCAAGAGCTCTAAATACTTGGGAATCGAGGGAGACCTATGCAAAGACGCACGCGCAGATACACAGGTATAAATACATGCACTAATGTACATGCACACAGGCGACTGCATGCACGAACACACACACGTGCGTACACACACACACACACACACACACACACACACACACACACACACACACACACACACACAAACAAACAGCATCACAATTACCTGTGTCATCAGCTCTGCCATTGGTCAGTCTGAATGAGTTGGAGTGACTGCCAGCCTGCTTATACTTCTTAAACCTGTTTCAGACAGACACCGGGATCAAGGGTGGATTTCAGACAGCATCAGAAATCCACTTAATCAGTATAGCAATGGGTCAATTTGCCCACATGTGCCTTGATTATGGACCTCCTTCAGAGCACAAAATCTCAGCCTATCGGTAGCCACTTTTACATGCACCATGCAGTTCCCTGATTGGTCGGAATACCGAACACTTCTGAACGTGACCTGATCGCATAAGCTGCTTATCCTTGAAGAAACCCTCTCAGCCGTGTTCAGTGTTCTGAATATGATGTTTCTGAGCAAAATAGGTTAGACAGTCCTTTAAGAACCGGATTAATTAGAGAATATCAGCCATGAATTAGACAGCTTTTATGGTTCGTAAGTGGCCTTATCCAGAGTGACATATTTCCATTTACACTGTTGGACATTTACAGATGAAATTCAGCTTCAGCATGAAAATAATTCTGAACTCTTCGTCCACTCAAATGCATTAACTTGATGTGTGCGTTGTGCTCATCACACATAAACTATTTATGTGCATGCAATTATGTGCAGTATTGGATATACGGAATTGGTTTGATGGTGTACTATTTTACATGTTGGCTGGCTGAAAACACCACAAGGTAACGCAAAAGCGAGAATCTTCTCCAGGCACTTTTTGAGGGCTTATTCGGGATACTGTGATTACCATGCATACAGGAATACTAGCAGAATATTATGAGGAATATAAACAGGAATGTTACGAGGTCCTATTTCACGATGTATGTAAAGAGTATTGGAAGTATTCAGAATATCACCATAACCAGAGTAAGGACCATCATCCCGAATACTCTGTACATCTAAACATAACTCAGGGTAGCCACTTCTGAACACGTGTTGGCTTGCAGACTACTGTCACATGTAGAACAGTGAACATGCACGAAAATTAGCATGTTACTCCTGTCAGTGCTCTGGAGCGCACTAGTGCGTCACCTGAGTGCGTCATGCCCACTTTCAAAGTGTTAGCTCGTCGCAGGCTATGTGCATCACAAAAGCGTGTAAGCCAATGACATCTCTCACTGGACCAGTGAGTTCGGGTCAGTCTGGTGTGGAGGGACGGTCAATGCAAGGGGGTCACAGAGCTGGCCACTCACCTCAGCATGTAGAGCACGATGATGATGAAGACGATGACCAGCAGGGAGGACAGGGCCACCATCACCGCAATGATGGGAGTGTCATCTGTGGAACACAGACATGGTGGGGGGGGTCAGAGATGTGCGAAGACAGAGCAATAGAGTGGAAGAGGGAGGAGGAGAAAGAGATGGAGAGAGAGAGACACAGACAGAGAAAGAGAGCAAGAGTGAGAGAGAATCGGGAAAGGGGGAAAGAAACATGGAAGGACAGACCAACAGCAAAAGAGAGAAGAGTGACAGAAAGGCAAGGTTCAGACCCTGGATACGTGTGAGGAAAAAAAAAAAAAAAATGATAGACATCCAGTGCATTCCAGTTTAGCACACAAAACATTAACTTGTGTGACAGGCCCACCACCCAAGACAACTGACAAGAGTGCTAAAAAGCAAGAACTGTCTAAAGAATAGAGTGGCCAATAATGTCTTTTTTCCACAGCTGGAACCAGGCTGGCAGGTTTCATTCAGTATCACTGGGCTCCAGCTCATGCTAGCCTGGTTCCAGCTCTCCAGTGGAAAAAGGCATAAGATCAAAGTACTTCATCATGTGAAACCAGGCCCTCCTACAGTGTGAAAGCACACTGATGTCCATCTGTTTGACTGCAAATGTTTTCTTTGATAATAACAAAAGCAGGCCACACAATATGACCCAGATCGCTACTGAAACCGAGGACAGTCACCTGACTTCAGATAACACCTCACATGATGACAAACACAGACCCAAACATCTGCTTGATGTGAAATCTTTGGTGAACACCTTTTCTGAAAATTGACTGCCTCTTACTTTTCATGTATCTGTGTGGCTTTGAGGGACAAGACCTTTGCTAAGCACACCGAAAGAGGCCTATGGACAAAGACAGCACAGAAACAGTTTGAGAGCACACACGCGCGCACACATACTCTCACGCACAGACACGGGGGGAAGGGACGGTCAGTCTAAGAGTATATTGAGCCTGACACAGAGAGAAACAGAGGCAGCGGTAACGGCGCACTGGAGATGACAGCGCTCAGAGACAAGGACACAGTGTTCCTCTGGAGCCTCGTCACTCGGGGGAAGGAGGTGGCAGCGGAGGAGCGGGAGCGGGGGGGGGGGGTGGGGTGTCAGCCGCTTGGTAAGAGCAGAGTATCATGTCACGTCACACAGCGGAACGCACGGTGGAGGGGGACAGACAGATGGACGGGAAGACGGAGGAGGAGATGGATAGAGGGCAATAAAGGAGGACACAGGAAGGAGACTGAGGACAGAGGAGGTGTGTGAGCCGGTGTGCCTGTAAGGGGGGCACTCGGTGGCCATTATTCCGCCAAAACGCCTCACCGACCCCACAAACGGGCTCGGTGTATCACTGTGAATAGAAGCAGAGGAATGACAGAGACAGAGAGCCGGCCGTGTCTTACCTGATCCATCGCCCCCACCTGGAAAAAAAAAAAAACACACACAATGCCAGTCAGATCGTTACCCTGGCAACGTCATCAACCAACCAATCAGAAATGTGTTCGGAGTCAGGGCAAATTCAGTGGTCTGAGCTGAACGCCACATACAGCACACAACCGACAATCAAACTAGCCCAAATTTCGCACCTGCTGTTGTACTGCTGCTTGTCGATGTGTAGTCAGCAGGGGGCATTGTGGTGAACTCGGGTTCGGGCGGGGCTTCAGTCGAGGGAGCAGGGGGTACGGGAGGTGGCGGGGTGGGCGTGGTGACGTTCTCCCCTCCCTCCCCACCCTCAGTGGCCGTCGTGGCGACGGGGGGCGGCTTGGTGGTTGCCGGGGGGTCGGGCTTATCGGTCAGCATGGGGGAAAGGGCGGGGCCTTCTGTAGTTGGCACTGGGGCTCCTGTGACGGCTTTGTCGGCAGGCGTCGTCGGGACGACGGCAGGTGGGAGCGCTGTTGTCGGGGTTACCGCTGCGGTGGGAGTGGTTGTCTGGGTGTCGTTGGGAGGAGCTGTTGTGGGTGGGATGGGGGGCTGGGTGGTAAGGACAGGGGTACCTAGGAGAGAGTGAAGACCTGTCAGTGAGAATTCCCAGATTGCACTGCCTTCCCTGAATAACCAGTGTGCAGGTTTGAATAAGGATCACCCGTCAGCTGCTAAGTCCTTTGCACTTAATTGTGGGTAATGTGGTTTCATAACATTTGTAAACTTTGAACACTTCATATTAACCTTTTAATCGTAACCAAAACTACTGGTACAAAGACTGACATACAGTGTCAGTGCTTCCATGCTTGGAACTCTGTGTTAATGTCTTTGTTCTCCAGTGTTCCAGAATCAGTGTTAAATGCCTCAGTGTTCCAGAATCAGTGTTAATGCCTCAGTGTTCCAGAATCAGTGATGGCGCCTCCATGTTGGAGGCTCTGTATTAATGTCTGAGAGTATCACTGTCACAGGAACGGTGGCAGCGTCTCTGTGTGTCACTAGCTGGGAGTGTTTGTGTCAGTGTCCCTTACCGGGGGTGGGGGTGGCAGCTCCCTGGCGTGGACAGAGGGCCCCAAGGGCCACACTGAGCAGCAGGAGCCGGGAACAGAAACCCATACTGCCCTGCAGGAGAGGGAGGGAGAGAGAGAGAGAGAGAGAGAGAGACACCCTGTTAGTACTGTGAACTCGCAAAACACCTTCAGATTCCTCCGCCTCCGTGCACCGATTCATCAGCCTCAGACAGAACCTCAGATAAAGTCCGGATCCCAAGACTCAGGAGCTGAACTCCAAACGGGGCCCTCCTGCTGTCACGCTCATCTTTCCGTGCGAGTCTTTTTTTAATCCTGCGCTCCGGGCAGAGAGAGGCGAGGTGCAGGGCGCTCCGACAGCTGCCGACGCCGCGACGGGGCGACAGGCGCACGCACATTCCCACATCAATATTTCAGCTGCCCGTCCCGCTCACGGAAACACTCTCCATACTCCGGCGTGGAGAGAGGTCCACTTACACATTCAGCAACCGGCGCGCTCACACACAACACACACAGACACACACAGACATAAGGTGCTTCTTCCTCACATTTGCGCTCGCTAACATGTGAACACCTTGTGTTCTCAGAAACAAGCATGCACTCAGGTTCTCTCCTCACACTCACGCATAAGCTGTCTCTTTCTCACACTCGCATTCATGAACATGTAAACGCTCACACAAACCACTGTGCACTCCCGGTCTCTGTTACACATACACACTGTCACACACATGACATCAAACACTCTCACATACTCAGAAAACCAGTGCACACTCCCACTCTCTCTCCCACACTTTCACACACACGACCACACAACCACTCTCATGTACTTGGAAACCACACCACACTCCCACTCGTGGTTACATGCGCACACTGTCGAACACACAACCACGCACCCACTCTCACACTCAGAAACCACTGCACACGCCCACTCTCTCTCCCACTGTCACACACATGATCCCTCGAACGCTCGTGCGCTCGGAAACCACGGCGCACTCTCACACACACAACCGTGCAACTACTCTCAGGTACTCAGAAACCAGTGCACAGTCCCACACTCTGTCACACATCCACACTGACACACACACACACACACACACACACGACCACGCAAGCGCCCTCACACACTCCCACAGAGCTGGAACCAGGGGAGCGTGAGCCGGAGCCAGAGGCTGGCTGGCCCGGAGCAGCAGGGCTGCTTTGTCCGCCGCGTTACCCGCGACCAGAAGTGCGTCACCTGACGTCACGCGTGCTGGCTGCCGCCCAGATCGAGACAACTGCCTGGACTTCGTCTGCTGTCCAAGTCCGAACCTTCATGGAAAACTCGACTCAACGTTACCTCCGCCCACCCCTGGCCGTTCGCTGCGATCGGTGATGGCAGCGGGCTCCTTTCTCCCGTCTGTGTTTATCGTCCCAGTTTTTTCTCTCTTTTTTTTTGCTGACGAAAGGCTACTCTAAAGGATACACTGCCCAGAGCTCTGCACTGACGAGTAGTGTCCTGAGCTGACGCAGGTCAGCATGACATTCACGCAAAACTACACAAGCTGAACTTCGCTGGCCAACCGGGCTCCTGCTCTATAGGGAAGACGGGGTACAACACACACAGAAATGAAGCACACACACACACACACACACACACACACACACACACACACACACACACACACACACACACACACACACACACACACTCAAACAGAGATGCGAGCAGAAACTCACTCACACAGTGAGTCTAAGGCATACAGACGCACCCAATCCCATTCAGATAAACCGGAACACAAACGGCAAGTCTCTCACACAAACACACTCATTATCTTTGTCACCTATGCGTGCACACCCGCTAATACAGGTACGTCTGTGCACACCCATGCTGCAGTGACAGAGTCCCGGTTTGGCTGAGGTGTTGCAAACCGCACAACCTCCCACAACGAGCAGGGGAGGAGGGACTGGAACGGGGACGTGAGAAAGAGAAAGAGTCCCCAGGGGAGGGAGGGGGACGCCTGTCTCTTTACTCTGACAACTCCTCCTGGCAAACGGGCCCAACCACATCCCTCTTTCCACTGACGGCATGAGAGCTTTCAAAGAGGGGCAGCCAGGCGGCCCGGGAGAGGGGGAAAGAGGGAGGGAGAAACAAAGAGGAAGGAAGGAGTGTACACCTCACTCCCGCTCTCTCTGAGCTGATCGCTTTGGGCGCACCGGGGAGAGAGCCTGATGTCATGGAACGTATCCCGGGCGATGGAGATGGGGGCAGGGGGTGCTGGGGCGGGGGTTCAGATGAGAAGGAGGAGAGGAGCGAGGAGACAGATATCCGGAGGGGGGGGTGGAGGACTCAGAGGGACAGACGGCGAGGGCCCCCGACAGGGTGGCTGTGAGTCTGACCTTGAGAGGCGACGTTGACATCAGTCACTCATTCGCACAGCGAGCTCCTCGTCCCCTGCAGACAGAGAGAGACAGACAGAGACAGAGAGAGAGCGTCTTCAGGATCTTTCATCTCTCAGACTGTTGGTTTCAATACCACCTCGCTCTGTGTGTCTGTGTGTGTGTGTATGTGTGCAGTCTTAAACAGCAGTTGTACTAATTTCATCCCACCTACACCAAAACTGTATCGCGTCAGAGGTGGTTTCTGCTCTATGAACCGCGAGGGAGGAGGGGGCACTTCCCGCTTCCGGCTCGGCTTCACGTCTGTGCGTTTTTACTGCAGCTCAGCGCGGCTGATTTTACCTCCGGGAGGACGAGTGCCACGTGAACACAAACTCCAGATCATCCTGCGCTGGCATGCCAAAAGTAGCCCCGCGCCGACAAACCTGCATTTGAACTTGAACTCCGAGTTCCACGAAACTGCAAATTGAATCTGAGGGTGAAATTGGGGAAGAATTAGATCTTTAAAGAGGGGGGGAGGAGGGGGCGTGTAATTCGATTGAGGGGCCGAGACGCTCGCAGTCAGTCGCCAGCGCAATCCTGCCCCATCTCCTCGGCGCTGACTGCAGCCACGCTCATCCCCCCGAGCTGTTATAATCCCGACCCATAATCCCCTGCTCCTGACCCTGGCAGTAATCCAGCCCTTCTGCTCCTCCTTAGGATACCTGTACAAACGGTAAGTGTTTGCAGACCAGGACTTGCATCATCACAGGGCTTAACCTCAGAACTCCCAGTCTGTGGGAGGGAAAGCCTGTCTGCTCCCGAGGGTGGGGCCTGTAAGTCCTCATATAGCCTTTATCTTACCTATAGCCCAGATACAGACCAGATCAACAGGTTGGGGGAAACTGATGTGTGTAGAACTGTCACAAGCAGGAAAATAGGCTACTTGCATTTAAAGTTGGATGACAAATCTGACTAGATCATATACATTACATTATTACATCATTGGCATCTAGGAGACGCTCTTATCCAGAGCGACTTACATAGGTTACACTTTTTCACAATGTCATCCATTCATACAGCTGGATATTTACTGAGGCAATTGTGGGTTAAATACCTTGCCCAAGGGTACAACAGCAGTGCCCCAGCGGGGAATCAAACCAGCAACCTTTCACGAATCCTGCTCCTTAACCACTATGCTACACCGCCGCCCCGATCATATCATTTCACTTGTCTGTTACTTTTCAAGAGTAGGACAGTTGTAGTCATTCTGCTTCTATGCAGACATTGTGCATCTGTGTACGTGCATTTTAGTGTATTTTACATCTTTGTCTTTTTGTCCGTCCCTCTCCTCTCCCCCTCTGCCCCTGCCACTCTCGCTCTTTCCTTGCTCCTCTCCGGGATTTTCCTGTTCCCTCCCTCTCCCACATTCCCACGCTGCCTGCCGACGGGACGCCCACAATTACAGCCCTGACTCCACGCCCTGACCGCGCCAACACAACCCCCCCCCCCGCCGGCACCGCACCGCACGGTCGCTGTTTCCGCGCACATGAAACCGCCCTGACCCCGTGGCCCCTCCGTCGGCCCTGGCACCGCCGCGCGCCCCAAACCACGCCCGCGCCGCCCTGATCCCTCCGACCGCGCTGGCACCGCGAGGAAGGCTCCCTGTCGCACGGCCGCTAACGCGCACAGGGCCCTGCCGACGCCTCCGTCCCTCCTCCTCCGAGCCTCAGCCGCCGTTTCACCTCCGCAATCCGTCACTTTCTCTCCTGAAGGCACGACAGGACTTTCCAGAGAGCTATATTTAGCCAGGCTGCTTTTTATATGTCGAGGGAGCAGCCTTTTGAATTAATCACTATGATCTGAAGGCACTAAAAATACGGCAATGCAAATAAAGCAGGGACAAAAACACAGACTGCTGAGGACAGAAAACAAAAGCGACAAGGCCACTGTAACCAGAAACACAGACGAGCGCCCGAAACAACATGATATTGTACTGTCTCTCTCACCTCCAAATTCAATAAGCGTTATTAGCATGGCAAACTTCTAAGCCCTTGCAAAAACACTGACACAGATCATGCGCATGCTCAATTTGGTAACCTAACCGCAATAATTTGAAAAAGATTTGCTCAAATTACAATGAAAACAAATAAATGTTCTCATTTTTCTACATGCACTCAAGAATAAAAAGGAATCCCATGAAGCCATTCCTAGAAAATGTCCTGGTGTAGACCTCGCTCTGTGTCCCAGTCTCTCTCTCTCACACAAACACTTTCACTCATGATATACTGTCCCACCCCTTGCCATCAGGAAACTCGTAAAACCAAGAGAGAACACTTCACTTCCTGCCCATCCCGTCTGTGCCGCTCCCCCCTCTCACCCACCGCCGAAAGGCCTTATTCCGGTCCCAAAAGAGGATTCCAACCCCCGACCTCTGACCCTGTGCCCCCACATCCCTCCACTGTGCTGCGCCTTGGCGGAACACCCCTCGTCTGTTCCGATCACCTGTGCTCGACTGCTATTCCGAAGCACACGAGAGCCGAGCCCCCCCACCAAACTCCACTCTCCCCTGACCACAAGCTAGAGGGCCTCGCCATTTGTGCTTGTTCGAGCCCAGCCACATAACACAGCTGGATCTGGGATGTGTGTATGAAATATTTTGGCATTTAAATATTATATGGATGCTAAGGGACCCCCCCTACACACACAGACACACATGCATGCACGCACGCACACACACATTCTTCTTCCTCAAGTACTCTGCGAGATTCCAGTTCTTTCTGAATAAATAAGATTCCCTGCAGTAAGTCCTGAGTCCGCTTGATAACAAAACTAAACAACATGAATCAAATCCTGAATGCTTTACACGCCGTTCCCCCCTCTGTGGGCATCGATTGCACAGAACTTAACTCTAGATCCTCACTTCCCATTGATCCACTGTTCAGTCTGTTCAGTCCAATGCACCCAACAATTTAACTACAGGCTATGCACTGGCATCTAAAAAACAAAATATGGAAACCTGATCTGTGTCTTTAACAAACAGGTCTGTTGGTTACCAGATTTCTGAACAGTTTCTTTTAATTACATCTGACTTGAACTGGCCTATTGATTTCTTATGTCTCTTTAATGCCACTGACTCCTTTTGTGAAGCTGATGTCATAACTGACTGTTCTTTATGGTACAAGATGAATTCAGACTCATCCCTCCATCTGACTTTGGAGAACCCCCCTCATTGGTCTGAACTATAAGGAGGAAATACATGATCGATGTGCATTATTGTAGATGTGGTGTGCACCTCCAGACCACAGACTGGAACGCTCAATCTCAGGGGCATTACTTTCAATTAATAAGCATTAAAATTAGCGCCACTGTTCCACGGTCACCCATCAGATAGAATTTTGCAAAAAATCCTTTAGCTGGATTTACAGGGAGGCACACTGCTGGAGGTACACTTTTGACAGATTGCTTTCCCCACAACGTTGCAGCAAGTGACCAACTTGGCCAAAGTACCCATGAGGGTGCGTGATGCTGTCTCTGAGTGTCTCTGTCTGTGCATTAGAGGGGGACAAGGGGAAAAGCTTTCTGCATTTCTGTCTGCTGAAGCCACCTCCATTCCACCCCCCCCAATCTCACACTCCGCAGAACAGACAACGAGAAAAGGGAAAGAGTGAGAGGGAGAGTGTGAGTGCGAGAGGGAGCGTTGAAATGCTCTGGGCGGAGATGGGACATTACTAATTTAAGTGGTGGAAGTCAAGTCAAGTGTTCCTGAACCGGGCCCACACTCAAGCAAACGCCCATTGTGGACGAAGTCACCTTCTACAGTTTGGAGAAAAACACTTTCAAAACCTTTCAAAAAATTCCTCTGCTGTATTATTAATCTTGAGATATTTTGGAAGTCACATTAAGCAATGTTTTTCAAACAGACCGTTGCCCCCCCCCAACAAAGAGTATGCTCACGTGACCATAAGTGCCTTTGATAAAATCAGATTTTGAAGAACATCCTCTTCACACTCACTGCAGGGATGGGAACAGCACTCCCAATGCGTTGCCAGTTTAGAGCCATTCCGGGTTGCAAGCGGCTGAGCAGGTACGTATGCTGACTCCCACACAGCCCCCAACAGGCACATACCCCTCGGAACACTGACCTGTCTGTGGAAATCCCTGCCTCACGGCGCTCTGCATCGGTAGAGCTGTTACCACCCCTGCAGCCCAGCTGCTCTGGGCACGGCGGTGACACGCGGGCCTCTATTGCACAATAAAATGTGCCGTACTCTCACTCCTTCCTGTTACGAAAGCTGCACAGCCTCTGCCCGGGCAAAAACACCACGATCTGTAATGTTACAGCAATGCAGCGGTGTCATAATGTTGCGGAAATGATGCGTGTAGGATCGGGGGGGGGGGCGGCTGTGAGTCAAGGGAACATTCTCATCCTGTCCTCCCCGTTCAGCTCCGCCGATACCCGTCAGCTCAGTATTAATCCTGACATCAGCTGCGTGCTTCAGCACTGCCCCAGCAGCGGGGCTCACGACTCACATCTCCATAACCAATCTATCTGGCAGTAGGGCAGACTGACCAATCAGCAAAGGGGCAGCTTGCAGTCAGGGGTTGCGAGTTTTGATCCCAGGTGAGGCACTGCTATTGAACCCATATGCAAGGCACTTGAACTTGAGCTGCTTCACGGAATAATCCAACTGTATAAAATGGATGATATGTAAAATGTAAGCTATGTAAGTCATCCCGATTCTGCTGAGCAAATAAATAATTAAAATAATGAATAAAAAATCAGATAAATGGGAAGCCAACCCAGCAGAAGGGAGATATTCGAACGTTTGAGAGTCAGAATACTTCACCGACTACTTGTGGGAGAGCGAGGGAATAGGAACAAATTTGTATTTCATAGCCATTTATTTTTGTTCATTTTCTTAGTGTTCCAGGCAAGTTCCTAACCAGTTAGAACAGAATGAGATACTGCTCAATAGCAATTTTATGCATAGGTCATTCTGTGCCATGTCTATGAGGTTGGCAGCCTGGTTTCACTAGGGTTGTCTGGACATGCTGAATTAAAAAAAAAAAAAAATCAACCAAAAGTGAGATATTGACCTTGAATAGACAATCCACCCACAGCTAAATTTTAACTCTTCTATCATGGACATTACTGGACTCAATGACTTTTTTGTACCAGAAAAAATATCTGGACCCCCTAACTCACATTTGAGAGGGTGCCAGACAATGTCAGCCCCATCTTTTGCCCTATGGGGCATGTAGATACTTAAATTTAAGTGCAGAGCACTCAGCTGATAAGAAGTAATGAATTAAGAACCAGTTGCTTGTAGTGAAACTGGGACAGATTCATTCATATACTAATGCGGTTCCAAAATTATGCTTGTAAGAGTCAAGCAATCTGCTCATAAGAAACCACTTGCACTCACTTACAATGTGTATTACAGTCATCAGTGCAGTGCAATGGCATGCAGGGAATGAAAAATGGTGTTAAAATTCCAGTACAGTGCATCTCTTACATTGCACTAATGCATCTACCACCGTTAATTAGTGTGATGTCATTTTGCTACAAAAGTTCTGTAGTTCAGCTGAGTGCCTGCACGCCAGTTGACACGGCAGAAGTGAGACAGAAACTTTCTACAGATGGTAACTGCTGTGTTCTTGAGTCACTGCCTTGTTATGTTTGTTTTAATATGAATGAAAGAAATTCAAGATACTCTTAACATTCTAAGCTAGCAAACACTTGTGTTTTGAGTATCTTATTTTAAAAGTTTAAAACTCCCGTTTTATTTTCTTTTATATTCCACGTAAGTTCAAGAACATGTGATTATATAGCTAGTTTATTCTGTTAGCTTCTTAACTAGCTAGCTAACCAACTGATGTAAGTGTATCTAGAATCAGAATTATCTGCATGCTTCACTAAGTCAGCATACTATAAACTAGCTACCTATGAAGTTTTCCTCCCATGCTCCAGTCCCTGTGAGTCCAGAGAGGATGCAAGTTCGTCAGTCTTCTTATCCGGTCAAGAATGGGGTTCATTAAAATGTAGATGTGCCTGTCGTAAAGGGAACGCAGATGCCTCACGGTCGGATGGACCCTTTCCAAAAGCACAGCCCTATAACTCTCCTCTGACATACCTACACCGTCAGCAGCAGGTTGATGCACTACTGTGGGTGTACCCTGTACTCTGTGACAGATGCACCTCTCCGCTACAGACAATCTTCTTTTTCTTTTTAGAATTGGCTACTCTACACTTTGGAGTTCTCCACATCCTCTTATTCTAAAATAATGCTCCTGGCTTCCTCGCTTTTGAAAGAATTTTTTAAAATTTCCAACCAAATCTCCAAAAAAACACTATTACAAAGTCCAGGAAGTTAGCTAGCTAGTGACCTAGCTAGCCACCCATGATCGCAGACTCAGTTCAGTTAAACATCTGCTAAAATTACACCCATGGTAATAAAATTCCACTCCTTGCTCCAAGATTGTGAGCCAAGACAGTGAGGGGGAGAGACCTCTGTATTTTACAGACTGCATAGACAGATAATGACTTTGAAACATTAATATAGCAAATAAACACGGTGGATATGCCGATTAGTTTCGAACTTAAACTTTAATGTAGGCATCTGAAAGGCTTACTACACCTTTTATATACTGTAGCTACCTAAAAACATTAAGCATAAAGTAGATATAAAACATGACTGCATACCTGTTATATTTTACAATAATTATAAATCAGTGCAGGCGACTTTCTGTCTGCAACTTGTGGAAGGGGGTGGTGCTAGCAGCAACTTACTAGGGGACCCAAAAAAGCTTTAGAGCAGAGAGGCTGCTAGCTAAAAGTGAGTGAACAGGTGTTTCCATTGATACTGGTTATGTGACAGTGCAGGTCCATTCCTTCGTTAAGGCTATGATTGTGAAAAGTTCTTTCTTTCAACTGAACAAACATTATTAACCACCGCCGATTTTCACATATTTTCTTAATCCAAAATACTGCAAAATCATTTTGTTTGGTTCTTTCAGCTACGCTCCTAAGAAAATTTAATTCTTCCTTTGGTTTCTGTTCTTTTCGCTTGCTACAGCAAACGGGTCAAACTTATGTGTCTTACTGTTGCTTCGGAACAGTGTCTGCACTCTTTGCCGGGAATGAGAATGTTCTGATTCAAGGTTGCATGATCCCGGTACTGGTCGTTTTCCAGATTGCCTCAAATTACCAGCTGAACCAAGCTGAGGGGATAGATTTGCTCAATTAAGGAATTAATTTGTTGAATCAGGTTTCTGTGTGCTTCGGTAGGACAGAACTGGATCGGGGCCCTGCAGGAACAGGATTTGGGACTCCTGATCTAACTCGTTTTCCTCTGGGCACCAGCAAAATGTCCATGCTTGGAGACACACTGCATGTCCATGTGCCTGACTGTATATGCGTTAGCCTTCGTACCAATGGGGTACTGTTTGAGAAGCAATCAGACGTGGATCAGGCGTGTCATGCGCTGTGCAGCCAGAGGCACAGTGACACAGGATGACTCGGTGGAGAGTGAGATCAGGACACTTCAGCGAAACTCTGGCCCTGAATGACACACCCCAGACACCTCGTGTCACCGGACACCGGCTGGGCACGCCGGGCCCTGTCCTCGACAGGCACTTTCCCTCGGCAGGACGGCCAGATCAGTGACATCGGTGGGGTGGGGGGGGGGGTGGGGGTTAAACGAGTCGCTCTGCTCTTTATCAGTAACAGCGTACTCAGTAAAGCGAAGCCACTCTGTTCGGCTCCACCCAATCAACAGGACACCAGCTAACAAGGGATCTGGAGAAAAACAAGGCAAGACCCTGGCACTCCAAGACCACTGTGGGCCTGTTCCTGATACACCTAACTTTGGTTATTTTAACATGATTTCAGCATCTCTCACCACAAAAAAAACCACTCACCAAAAAACAAGTATTTTCAGTGGGCCTGGGGGCCGAGCAAAATCAGCATGAATCAGTCCCCGGTCATAGGACTGGGATGCTAGAATGCTTGTTTCAAGAGCGTGCGGCAAAAACAGCGGCCGCCCAACACGGCAAAAAACAAGCACGCACATGGCACATACACGCCCACATGCAAATACAACAAAGCCCAATCTCCGGGAGGCACTCAAAAACGCGTGCGCACACCCGTGCATGCAGAGACACCGCTCTGTGCGATCTGTTCATCTCCGATACCGCGGCGATTAGGGCTTATGAAACAATCATGTCAGGATGAAGTGAAATCTCCAAAAGGCCAATATGCATTTGAGAGGATCAGCTGGAGGATCGTCTCCGTTTGGCAGTGAGATGCGGCACGCCGGACCAAGCGCGACATAAGCTTCTTGTGTCCAAAGCAAATCCTTTGTTTTGTTTTTCTTTTTTTTCTTCTCATAATTCTCAAATAAAAGGATGTGGTTTTGTCAGGACAAACAAAGGCATGCTTTAAGAGGCTGTGTTTGTTATATATTTGTCTGGCAGCTGCCACACAAGCTTGTCGAGTGAAATAAAACACCTTACAGAAGCGCTCAAGACCAGTCGAATTACAGGATTCAAACAGACGGCCTTCAGGTCTGGTCCCTGCCTCAGATGACCGCTCCAGAAAACACGCACTCAGGTTTGTCACTGTGGGACAGACCTGTCCATGAGTCCTTCCAATGCGAGGACAGTGAGATGAGAAGATGAGAAAAAAAGATAGAGGAGACTCCCTTATTTCTTCACAAACAAATCCTTCTCATTCCTACCGGTTACTATATGTGTTGTATAAGTCTCTGAGCCCTTGGTAACTGCCTGCATGCAGTACTCCTCTTACTCATTGGGCTCCCCTTCCATCTCTACTCTGCAAGAAGTCCCCCCACACTTCCTCTTCCCCCAGGAGCAGAGGAGCTTCAGTGAGCATGACATCATGAGGGAGTCGCCCCCAGTCAGCAGACCCCAGATGACAACAAGTGTCCCCGTGTCCCCCTCTGCACAGCTGCAGGGGGTTGTGGGTAAAAAAAAAAAAAAAAAAAGGAAGTCACACACAAACACTGCGCCACACCCAGACTCTTTCCCATCACGCAATGGGACCTGACCACCACTTGGTGGGGAGCGCATGTCTCCCTCTCTCCGAATATAAGGCAGATAACAATAGTGGTCTGTCTGTCCCTATTCATCGAACGACTTATTAATATCCTGGGCCGCCACATCCCGAGGGCCTCTGCTGTGACAGGCAGCGCTGAATGCCTCTCTTCATTTCCAGCGAAGGAGGTCATGGTCAAAGACGGCGTAATGCCCACAGCTGTTTCTCACTGCCCAGATCATATCAAGCTTCCCACAGACCGCGGACGTCTTCGGGCAAACAGATTCTCAGTGGCTGAAGCAAATACACATTTGATTTCACCCCCGACAGGTTACCAAACGCAACGTCAGCAGCTACGATATTTCCTGGCTGTTCAGTGATAATGAGTGCTAGAGATTACGGCATTGGGGGGACGGGGGGAGGGAGAGAGAGAGAGAGAGAGAGAGAGAGAGAGAGAGAGAGAGAGAGAGAGGGGTATTCCATCCTCTTTCCAATGGTTAGCCACTGCTTTTTGGTAAGCGGGGGCAAGGAGCTCCCAGTTGAGCTCACCCCTGGGATGCTCATTTATGGGAAACCCCGCTGGAAGGAGCGCTGGCCGTTTGCGGGACCCGGGGAGGCCGCGGGGCCTGTTATTTGCGTGCACACATCGCGGGGTTTCCCGGGAAACCCGCCGCCGCCGCCACCTCGGCTCTGCCCACATCAGACGGCAGCAGGAAGTGGCTGCGCGCTGGCGGTCGTGTTCCTGTGTAAGCGCTCTGCCCCCGGGAAAAGGGGGGTGTGGGAGGGGGGGCGAGGAGGGCGAGCCACAGAGGCAGTCCACGGTTCACGCGCGCAACCGTCTCCGCTGCGGCGGAGGTGCCCACACCCTCGGGTAACCCTCATACCACTGCATGAGGGCAGAGGGAAGACTCTGACGCCTGCGTGTTGTAATCAGGGCTGACTGAAAGGGCGCTGAACCAAGTATTTGTACGCAGAGGGAGCAGACTGACGCAAATCTAACCGAGTGACATGGACCGGGTTTAAAAATTTGTAAGGGTAACGTATAAAGTGAAAACATTACCATTACTGGAGAGCACCACCAACGCAGAAACACAAGGGAACCATTCGCAATATGTACAGTGTATTTAATGATTAAAATTACATTGTATTGTTGTTCTATGAGAACATAAAACACAGGGAAAGAGTCTGGTTGGACCCATCAACCATTTATAAGTCTGTCTTTTAACAGTTGCTTACTTTTACACAAATTTGACATGTCCAGTGAAAGACTTTGCCTGGGATTCAGTTCAAACAGGCTACAAGCTGGACTTCCTCCAGACACGAAACATGTTAAAACTATTAAAATCCATGATAACTGCAAGGTAAATTACTTAAAACGAAATCAAGTCAAGAGTGCAAAGTAATAGACCTTCTTACACCACGCGTTCACACACGCGGGGAAAACTCCCGACGATTGACGAGGGCTTTCACAGCTCCCGCATGTGACACCGATGTGACCGTCACCACTTTCCAATCGATGACACGAAAGCCAAACACCCCTGAGCGGCACAGCAGCTGCCGCCACAGATATGGAATTGCTACAGTCAGACTAGAATCTGCCATACGACACCCTGAATGGGCACGAACGGCCCGGCCCGCGCACCCGGCGTTCTAGAACAGAAGCCCCCATTGTTAGCACAGACCGACTTACTGTTCGATTCGGATTCCAGCCCTATCGATTCAGAGCAGCCACCCCCCCCTCTGACACTGCATTTAATGGCCAGAGCCATTCTGGTTAATGTCTTTCTATGGCGGTGACGCTTCCCCCCCAGTGTGGACAGTAGCAGGCCCTGAGTCAGGCTCCCCCCCTGCTCGACGTTTATTTAGGTCACGCTGTCAGTTTTGTGGCTGCTCATCGTCCTCGGGCTCCTGAATTGATTTCGGCTGCAAATGAGTCTCGGCGGCTTTGAGTACGCTTACTTCTGAACCCGGCCGAAGTCAGGCTGAATTAACTTTTTTTTTGCTCTTTAATGCTGCTTTGCTCGCACAGGGACCCAGGTTAGGCCACTGCAGCTCAGAGCGAGTATCAAATACAGTACACCTATTAATTCAGACCCACATTAAACGTGAAAGTTAACAATTTGGTAGTATCCAATGTAGCTGAACATGCACCGTACTGAGTTATGAAAGTGTGTTTCATTAATGGAGTAACTTGATAGTCAGGTATTACTACATTACAGTAAATACAGAGGATGTGAGATAAAACATCTGAACAGTTTTCTGCTGAACACCATTAAAAGGAAATTACTGTTAGTAAAGGCATCTGAATCCCAGTTTAACCTGGGCTTATGCTGAGAAAAAGTTCTTCCCAGTTTGTGGGCTTAAGTGAAAATTCACCTGAGGCTTGAGGGGACTCAGCAAAACCGAGCAGTTGTTGTGGTGAGGTTGTGAGAAGCTGGTGGGCATTGGTCTCTGGGGCAACTATGGTATTACTTAAGACAGTTAGTGTGCTTAGCACTGTAAATGCATACATGCATATACCTACATACAGTCACGGCAAGCACTGTTAAAAGGGTACTCAACCAAAAACCTGCAAAAGCGTTCAGAATCTACCTCTTACCCGACATGCAGTGCAGCACACATCTCTGAGGATCTAACTAAGGAAATGGCAGAGAACTATCAAACAAAGACAATTATGTACTCAGCAAATCCTTTCCACTACTCCCAGTGCAGGCTGGAAAAACTACAGTGCAGTCAAATACCACTCCCATTATCACCAATGCCCAAAGCATGAAGACTTGCAGAATTAGCACACAATTATGTGGAGTGAGGAAATGCAAAGTGGCAGAGTGTGTCCGATGGGTGGCAGAGACCTCATTTTCAGGGCACAGCGTGGCAAATCTCAGTGCATGCCAATCAGCTGCTGGGCTCTTTATAGATTACTGAAACTTACTGACACGTCCCGAAAACGTCAGATGCTGCCACTGTTGGCCTGCCGGCACGTCCCTGAGTTTCAGTTTGGGAGCATACTTGATAAATCTGTGAAGTTCACAGGCTTAGACATCCACTCTACGTCGGTGCAAAAAGACCTTCAAAATGAATGAGGAGTGCAACAATCCGAACACCTGATTGAGACTCTGAATGAACTCAGGTAACCTCTCTCGTCCCCCCCTTCCGCCCCTCCCACCCCTCCCCGGCCCCAATTCCTCCCACTCACTCCGCTGTTGTGTCAGCACTGAAAAATTGTGACATTCCCCTCGGAAAAGGAGATAACCGCCCTGCGAAACCCAAACAATCCACGCATGAGGGACTTTCCCTCACAAAACCGCAGGGAAAAGGTGTGCAGATGCGGAAATCAGAAAAGATAAACCAAAAATACCTGAAATAAACACAGAATGGAGCTGGGAAGAGCCTTTTTTGTGTCCCTGAGCAGTGTGGGGTAGTACTTAAGGAGCAAGTAATACAAAGCGTACAGGGACACTTCCCAGAAATTATACTAATGTTGCACCCTTGGGCAAGGTACTTACCCTGAATTGCTTCGGTAAGTATGCATAGCATGTAAAAGAAAGCAGTGTTAAACACATCACCCAAGACACGGGTGGCTCAGCAAATAAATAAATGTTAACACCATGGGAGGGCAGAGTTGTACAGATGCTATTAGCCACACTTTCATTCATGTTAACAGTGTGCTATCTTATAAAAAACTGTTCTGAGTGCCAGAGGCTGATATCAGTTGTTACTGTGTGGTTCCTGGGAGCAGTGGGAACCAGTCCAGACACGAAGAAATAGCAGCGGGACAGTTTGCAGCCCTGTGGCAGCTCTTCTGACCCTTGGTCTCTGCCTCCTGTCACCTAAAGATGCTCTTCCCTGTCACCTAAGAATCCTTCTTCCTGTCCTCTCGCCTCCTGAGGACACGGCCCTGCCGCCTGTACAACTCCTCCTCAGTTTGGGAGGTTCACCCGTGATGGAACCCCACATGCCCAGACACTTCACCCCCAGCCCCTCCACCCTGCTTTCTCCCCACCCTTCCCACATGCCTTCCTCAGCCTTGACCCTTGACCCCCAGAGCAGGCCTGGGCACGTCCAGGGATGAGGCAGAAGTGCCAGCTCCAAGTGAGTTTTTGGATGGCAACAGCCGCTGCCTGTCTCAGGGCAAGCATGACATCATGGTCACTGGACCCGAGATGTCAGGGCCCCACTAGACTGCTCATCCAGCCACTCGACTCCAATGGGACTTCATCCACAATACAGCGCAGTGTCAATTTCTTCATCACAACCCACTCCAAGTGGGCCACAAGGGCTACACATTCTTATGTTTTGTGCCTGCCCACAGCCTCAATGTCAACTTTTGCTGCATTAACACACGGTGGCTGACACACACACACACACACACACAGGACAATGTGCACGGATCGCGCATGAAGACTCAACATTGGTGGGTGGGTGGGGGCAGGTGGTATACGTCATCACTGCTGTAGTTATATTTGCCGTATAATAACAGAATGGAATCCCTTAAATGTACAGTGATTATTCCTGATATGTACTAAGAGGGCTTCTAATCGTTTTACGCTTCGTGTTCCACGGATGTGTGCGGTTGAAAAGTACACGGCAAAAACAGCAAGGGAACGACGGGGGCTACTTTTTCGTTTTGATTTCCCTTGATTTGAAGAAGCATGGTCGTGTGTGAACGACCTAATTCCTGGGCTGTCGTCTCACTCATCTCCCCCCTTTTTTCTCTCTCTCCCTCCCCCCACCCACCCAAACATGTACCAACAAAGCGCCGTTGAATGTATCTACTTTTTCCACTCAGGTAGCAACTCGAACGCACTGGACTCGCCATTGTTTGGTACTCGCATTGTTACAACGTGTCGGTTCACGGTAAACATTCATATTCTGGCGTTCAGTCTGGCTGACTTCAAATAAAAGGTATGCTGTTCCCCTCGCTTCCTCTCCCCCTCTTTTCGCCTGCCCCATCGCGATCTTTTTTTCTCCCTCCCTGCCTCCCAGCTAGTTCTGTGAATGTTCTTGTCGCTACGAACATAATTGGGTGCGCTCCCATAAGTAAGGTTGCGTTATGTAAAGACTCCACATTCTCTCTCCGCCTTTTCGCTCCACTCTCGCGGCAATGGAACCATGCCCGTGGGAGTTGCAATGACTGTGTTACTAACTAAAACGTGCTTGTTTGTGGGGAAAAGGGAGCGTTAGAACAATAAATAAAATAAGTACAAATTATACCAAAATAAAATTCAAGACTGAACTTACCACGACTCCAGTTTCGCGGGACGCAGCTCTCAGTAATCCCTTTATTAGTGGCACTTGTGCTTATTTTCTCTGTCTCCACTCACTCTTCCCCAACCCCTGTCTCCACACCCCAGGAACCGAGAGTGTGTGCGGGGTGGGTTGGGGGGGGAGCTGTGGTGATTGGAATGATCCGGGAGAGACAGCCAATTTGGAGACGGGCAACGGATCACAACCTTTTTCAACCCCAGTAATCAAGTCACCAAGATACCCTCCAGAATACCCAATGTCATATACGTGCTCCAGACCGCAGCGATGCCTCTCTTGGTTTGCTCGAAGCGCACTCTTCTCACGATCTCACTGTTTTCGCCGTATCCGGGCGCGTCGGCCACCGTTCCTATTCCGCCATGTTGTGTCTCTTCGCTTGGAATGGGAAGGAGCGAACCCGGAGCCCCTCCTCCTTCCTTCCCTGTAGCGCCGCCGCGACCTCTGGCGGTGAAACCACCACAGCGGGAATAATGATGGAATAACAGGAACGTCTCACGGACCATGGATACTCCGTGTGGTTATTTTCAAGAATGCACCAAGAGAATCTTCATGAGAATGCTACTCCAAGGACGGTGCACTCAATTTTTATGAATTACCGATGTAAGAAACGACCGCACGTTATCCGCCTATGAGAATCGTGTAGGGATTGCGTACAACATGTAATACCACTCTCAAATTAGTTCACTTGCGCATAGTAAGCGAAACAGCGATTTGAACACGGCAAATCTTAACATCAGTTTATGTCTCACTAAGGATGCCAGTGTACCAGGCAAGAAAAGTGAAACACTTTCTGTGAACAAAACAGCAGCATTCTTTTCGTTTTCTTAACACCAACCAAAGAGAATTATCTCAGAATGTTGCCATTCCAGCCTACAATAAGTTTCTAAATGACAGATGAGCATCTCAAAGAACACATGGGACAGAAAACGAATGCACACCAGCGAGGCACTTGAGACCGAGACAACACTTGCCAGATAAGAGAAGTTTGTGACCAAACAGTAGTAGTGTCTGGAGTGATGCGCTTCTTTTTAGATTAAATCTACGAATGCACGACACCAATTGTTTTTTTTTCTGTCTTGGCTAACCTGTTATTTAATCATTCACAAACGCTAAACAGGTAATTTCATAAGATAATCAATCATTCACATACACAAAAGGTAAACTTTATATACTGTTTTAATGTGAATTATGTGCACCTTCCGTTTAACCAGAACTATTCAAACAGCAAATAGCCGGCATTGCCAGCTGCAGCGTGTGTGTTGTTTACTTGTTATGAAATCGAAATGGTAACCAGATGATTGCAGGATTGCACGCTGCAATCAACCGCTCCACCTCTTTACAAACGCGCACATGTGCAATAGCATCGACTGTGCATGGGGGCTCTAACGGCATAGAAGTTCTCTAAACATTTAAACTGTGACATATCGCCACGTACGACGACACTGTGCTAGGAATGTGTACGCGTCTTTAAAACACACCTAGGAAAGGCTTGTCGTTGTAATTGTCGGAATTCCTTGTAAGCTTTTCCATACTACATCTTGGAGTGTTTAGGAAATGCTGTTGAAATCCTATGGATACAAAAATATAGGGATACAAAAAACTCGTATTACATCGAGAATGGGGAACCCATTTCCCAATCTTACGACAAATCAACGTTTAATTGGGTAATGTACAGAGTTATTACTGAAAGCACATCACAGAAAATGTGTTACTAGCGCACGCAGCAAGCAGTGGTCTAGCAAATCGGATTTTTGAGGGAGATGCGTTCATGTTTATTTTTTGTAAGTGAGATGTGGATGTTGAAGAATTAACAAGTAAATACGTAGGAAAACCTGGGTGGAGAGGGAGAAAGCTTGTAGAAATTGGTATGCATCTGATTGCCTTTAATACAAGTATGGAATAAAGTTCATCATTTAAGCTCATTTAATTTATTTCAGTTGTACTTATGACAAGTCTGTTAGGGTATGTTATCTGGCACCTTGACTGCTTAATGACTGACATGATTTATCTGGTTTCTGAACCTATGTGGTGTGTGCTGTCAAAAAGCCTTAAATGATTACATTACATTGATACAAATGATTAAACAATGTATTTAATTGGCTGACATTTCTAGCTGTACTCATGATACTTTTCTTGAACACAATCTTCAAAGGTGTTTTCAACTAGTTATTTCTAATGTGGAGCTGCGCAAAAACAGATTTTACACATGGATCTAAATGTCTGACACAGAGTGCCAACAAGTGCGGTCAGGTAGGTTCACTGTAATGTATTGTTCATTGTAATGTATTTCAATGCATGTATTGTAATGTGTGGCCTAGTTAATTAAATTCACTGGTAATTAATGAAGTGGTAAATGCTTTTATTTAAAATATCACTTGCAGGGGATTCCTACATACATGTTTGATTAAACCATAATTAATTCACCAGTTTGAAAATGCCAGCATCACTCATTCAGCCTCGTTTTCCACTTCATCTCTCGTGTTGGGGGCAGGCTTGTACTTGGCGCACTGGTATCCAGTGAGCTGAGGGTCGCAGGTGAGGGTGTAGGAGTACGAGAAGCCTCCTCGATTCAGGCCGCAGCTGCCAGTGTGGGTCCCCTCCTGAAGGTGTGTCCGGCAGGTGCCCAGGTGGTCGTCGTACGTCACGTCTTTGTCCCACACCTCGAACTTCAGCTCGTGGAAGGCCTCCACGTGGCCGAGATCGTAGACCAAATTCCAGACCGGGTTGTCGTCTGACTTGATCCAGTGGGTCTGATGGAAGTGGTGCCCATACCAGAACTTCACATACGGATCCGTGCTCCCCACGGGATCGCCGTCGAGCCCCCAGGCCTTGATCACCGTCACCTGCAGCCGACCTCTCATTGGGTGCAGGGGGCAGCACTCGGGGGACACGTTGGGACGTCCCATGCACTGCTCCTGGGGGCCATCCTTCGGAATGCCGTTCTCCCTCAGGTACCGAGTGACCGCCGTCTTCACATTCCTGCTTACATCAGCGTCGGGCACAAGCTCGTGCAGAGGGAAGAGGGAATAGGACACGATGTCCGGGACATCCTTCAGACTCTTCAGCCAGTTCCGAAACCCAACGGAGTCGTTCTTGAACAGGGACACCTCTCCCAGCCACTTGTGCCCACCGATCACCTCGGTCATATGGTTCAGATAGGTCAGCTGGGAGTTGGTCTGGGTGTCGTGGTTTTCTAGCAGGGATCTGCACTGGCTCGTTGTCACAGAGGGCTCCAGGAAGCCCAGGCCCACAGAGAGGCCTGTGTTCACGCAGTCCTTCACCTTGGTGGCTGAGTGGCCGTTGACCGTGGCCAGACAGGTGCGGACGGAGGTGACCCTCGTCAGCTTTCCGCCCAGGCGTACCTGGCAGATGTAGTGGGTGCCGTAGGTGTCGATGAAACGCTGGTACAGGTGGCGGGTATCACCTGTTAACTCCTTGGGGAGGGACTTCATATGCTGTCGGAATTCATAGCTCAGAGGGGGGCTGCTGGGGACACGGTAACTACAGGACAGGAGGAAAAACTAGTTTAATGCATCGTCAATTTCCCTAGAAACAGCTCTTGGGTGGGGGGTGGGGATGTATTTTATGCCTTGCAATTTTAGAAAAGACAAGAGATCCTTAACAAATGTTGAGTCTAAAAATGGCAAAACTCTCCTGCAATACATATTCAGGGGGTTTGGCCAAAGCATGCCTTTTATATTATGGATAGACATCATAGCCCATTAACGACAGCAGAATCTACCATTAAGGTTGTTCTGTCATTATGGCATTACTTGATCACTACAGAATATTTTTCCACACTGCACTTGATTCGTATGTAAAGATTTCCTTGGATGAAATCAGGAAGGTCAAAGGGGAGACTGATAACAATAAAAACTGGAAACAGGAAAACATTTAACATTAACAAGACAAATTTCCTCTCACCCTCTTGTCATGTAACCCTCATGACTCCTGTGACCCTCATGTCCTATGTCTGACTGTCAGACATTCAGGGTTTAATAACTCCTGTGATCTTTCGGCCTTGACCTGCGTCCTGCTGTGTATTTATCAGCAGAACTGTCTAACCTTAACCCTGTTTCAGCTCCGTCACTCGCTCCGACCCACCTGTAGTGGCTGCAGCTGAGCTGGTGGGAGGTGAACATGGACTTGTCCACCATGGAGGCGGAGTTGGCGAACTCAGCCGCGTTGGAGTGGCTGCCCCCCACAGTCAGATCCGCGATGTCTCCCAGATCCAGGCCCACGGTCCAGTCGTTTTCGACGAGGTCGGTGGCGCTATCCGCCACAGAGGTGACGGAGGACAGCAGGACGCTGGAGAGCTCCTGCTTGCAGTTGCTGAAGGAGCGCCAGTCCAGGATGGAGAGGGGCAGCTTCTGAAGCTGGTCCCCGTGGTGGGGGTTTTCGCAGAGCGTGCAGGAGTTGGTGGGGGTCAGGTAGGTCTGCAGGTCGATCACGTAGGCGCCCTTGTGCTGGAGCTTCACAATGTCAAAGCCCTCTCCGGCCAGGTTGTGCCCGGGACGAAGGGGGCCTTGTGGCATTCCTCCAGGGTCCCCACCCGACAGGTGAGGACCGTGCCCATGTGTGCCAGGGCCAGGAGACACAGGTAGAGTGGTGATGTCATGGCTGTATAGCCCAGTTTTACCCACAGATATGCTGCTAGTGTTATGAAAACAGGAACAAAGAAGAAAGGAGAATCAAGAGATACAAGAGGTCATATCAAGGCATCATAAATCAAGAGAACATATCAACAGATGTTGATATAGTCAGATCTGGTCTCCAAGTGGACAATAATCTGTGATCTGGATGACCTAAACTGTGACATTATTCAGGAAAGAGCTTTGATTCACAATTTTACATTTGGACAAAGTCAATTTCTTTTTGAAAACAGTCTGTCCAAGATAAAATAATTTTTACAAGCAGGTGATTTATACAAAGGAATTACAACTTAATGGATATAATGGACGTTTATGTAATACAAACTATAATGTTTATCTGCCATTTAAATAAGAAATGTGCTCGCTAAATACAAAATTAAATTATAACTTTAATTCATGCCTGGCTGGATGATCTTACAAATAAAACATTGTCAGTCCATCATTCTATTTCAATTAAACATTGTATTTATCACCAAAAGTAACGCCAAAATTGACAAATTAAAAGCCAACAGTGTTTAATTATTTCTGTTGCAATTGCCGTGCTATATGCGAAATAAACCAACCAAAATAGGTGTTGTTGTAAATATAACGACCTACCGGTGAACCATAGGCTGGTGCATGAACAACACTAACGTTAGTGTATGTGCAAATAGCAACATGGCTAAACACACTTGGCCCTATATCCTAACCTATTTAGTTTAATACAGTTAGCTAGCTAACAGTTATATACAGTGCATAGGCTATACAGTAGTACAATACCGTCTTGATCAAATAGGCTAATTACTGCGAAATTGCCGAAACGGAGCTACCCCGATATTCTACAGTATATTTTAGCAGACAGTTTTCAGTCGACGTCTTCGGAGCGGTGGTTAGCGATTCCCAGTTGTTCACGACTTTCTCTTTTTGATAAAATAACGTTACTTTTCTTGAAGTGATTCAATAAGCTACACAAATTAAAATATGAAATATTGAATAGCAGGTGGGATAAAAATGGAAGTGAAGACCCACCGGCTCCGAAACTGCCATTAATTCCAATTTAAAATGGAATTAAATGACCTAACATGCCTGACCGAACGGGTCTGCTCAGTCTGGGTAAGATAAAGCCACAGATAAAGAATTACATTCAATATTTTATCAAATTACGTTACAATGATTGCAAAAATTGCTGAGTCAGGAATAAACTGAGAGTAGCCTACATCAGTATTAAATCCGTATACACAGATGCAGTAGTCTCATCAATTTACTCCGGCACAATGACAGAAGACAAAGCACTACACAGACTATGTGTCCTTGATGAATGACCAACATTGTATGGCCCAGATGTTAGATGTACACTAGACTCGTACCATAAAAAATTAATATCAACTCCACTAATACTGATCACCTGCTGCAGAGACCTCAGTTGGGCTCTGTGTGTCCGTCCCCCTTCAGTTCCTGTGGACACACTCCACACCTTCTGCCACGTCCTCTGTCCCAATCTCTCTTTTTCAAGGATCACCTGTCCCTCATTCTTTCCCATGTAGGTGAAATGCAGCTGGCTTTTTCTCAAGGGGTGTTGCCGGGACAATATATCTAAAGACGTGGCCCTAAAGTGGTAATGTGCAATGTTCCTATCACTGCAAAGTGCTGTGTGCTACACTGTTATCAAGTACAGCACGGACAAGCATGTTCTCCATCCAACGTAAGTGCACAAACATATCTGAGTGGTGATGACACTATCAATGGCAATGAAAAAAAATTACAAAGTAGTTTTCAGTTCTGTGACTTTTTCGCTGCAACGCCTTTTAAGTTCTGTGTAACTAGTCTGAAAAAAACACTTTTGAAATGACTAGTTAATGGAACGACATGCAGCACCCTCAGTATTTATTCATACCATGTGTAGTACCTTAATAGTGTTGCAGAGGGCAAAGTCATATTGTTTATAAATAATGAATTTTCTCCCAGGAAACAGGGGGGGTGAAGTTTATTCACACCTCTGTATTTATGATGTTATCCTCTGGCGTGGATTAAACTGCCAGGATGCTTCATGTAGTGTTAAGGTTCTGGCCCTTCTGAGGTGGGATTTTTGACCAAACACGGGCTCCTTTCTTTGGTTTGAGCCACATGATTCGTTGGACTGAGGTCTAGAAACCATTTATTTCATGCTCAGTGAACTAGTTCTTTATAGAGTTGGATGAATGCTTTGGGTCATTGTAATGCAGGAATGTCCATATTCAGCAAAGCTCGGCTTCTTGGAACCTGGTTTTTGGCCAAAATGTATGTTGTAGTTCATGACCCTCTCTATCAAAAGTTATCTAGCAGATGGCTAGATAAACTAAATCCCTCACCATATTTCACAGGGACCATGGGTTCTTTCTCAACATATGCTTCACCTTTTCATATGGAACATAATGCTGAAAGATATTAAAAAAAAACACTAAAGTACTAGTATGCGGGGTGGCAGTGTAGCATAGTGGTAAGCGGCAGAACTTGTAACCGAAAGGTTGCTGGTGCAATTCCTTACTGAGGCATTACTGCTTGTACCCTCGGGCAAGATACTGAACCCACATTTGCCTCAGGAAATATCCAGCTGTATAAATGGGTAACGTGCTAAAAAATTGTAGCCTATGTAAGTTGCTCTGGATAAGAGCATCTGCTAAATATCAATAATGTAATTTAAAAGGCAGAAAAGTCAGAAAAAACTTCTTCCTTGCAACCCAGCCATGACTATCACATGCATGCAGACAGTTAGTTTGTATCCTGCTGATGTAACTGTTGCCTTTAACTTTACAATTGCCTCCCAATTCGCTGAGATGTTTACACACATACAATGTCATGAATAGATTTCTTCCTTCCTTCTCTTCTATAATAAATGCTGCCCATGTTCATGTTATGCAGGGTAGGAAGGTAATACATATTATAAAGAAGCACTGTGTAGCATTGTTTCCTCCAGCCTTTATGTTCAGCAGTTTGAATTTGCCTCTGGGTGCCTCTGCCTCTTGCCTCTAATTTCTACATGGGCTTCCT